>OX451737.1:135655521-136255521 GCA_948472305.1 Vicia faba | reverse complement strand
ATATATATATATATATATATATATATATATATATATATATATATGGCAAAATACCCTTTTTAGTCCTTTAAGTTTACCCCAAGGTCCATTTTGGTCCTTTATCTAAAAAAAGTGTCAAACTGGTCCTATAATTCTTTCAAAAGGACCATAGGAGTCCTTTCCGTCCATTTTAGTCCTTTTTGGTTCATTGGAGAAGCTGCAAAATGAACTTGATGGAGCAAAGATGGAGATACATCATCTAAAGGAAAGGGAGGATGGGCTGAAACATAAGATAATGGAGTTACAAATTGAAATAAAGAAGGATGGGCTGAACCAAAAAGGACCAAAATGGACGGAAAGGACTCCTATGGTCCTTTTGAAAGAATTATAGGACCAGTTTGACACTTTTTTTAGATAAAGGACCAAAATGGACCTTGGGGTAAACTTAAAGGACTAAAAAGGGTATTTTGCCTATATATATATATATATATATATATATATATATATATATATATATATATATATATATATATATATATATATTATTTTTTATATATGAAAATAATAATAATAAAAATATAAAGAAAAAATAAAAAAAAAATAAAAAAAAAATAAAAAAAAAAGTTTTATGAGCTGACACATGAGCTTATGTATTGGCTCATGCAGATTTCGTGTTGACTCATGCAGATTTCGTATCGGCTCATGTGTTGGCTCATGCTCCTGGAAGTTAAAACAACTCAGTATGAGTCGACGCATACTGATTTCGTATCGACGCACACGTGTTTTGCGTCGACTCATAACCTATTTTAAACATAGTATGTGTCGACTCATAGCATTTTGTATCGACGCATAACTGCTGTTTTTTGCTTTTATCACTGTTTTGCTACATGTAAAAGTTAGTTCTCAACACATGGTTAGTGAAAATGAAATGTAAGCATATGGTTAGTTTCAAGGAAATTATATCTACATTTTATCTTCAGAAATGAACCATTAATGATGCTTGTATGAAGAGTTCAAAGTCAAGAAAACTTACCTTGAAACTGAAATTTGTGCTTTGAGCTTGAGCTGCTGTATGGGCTGTTGTTGAGCTTGGGAAGTGATGATAGTGATGTTACAGAAGTTTTCTTTGTGTTTGAACAACTTCTATATGATGTATGTGGAGTGTTTGGATGGTTTGTTTGGAGAAAACTTGCAAGGTATGAGATTCAAAGATTTGGACTTCAAAGCTCAAAAATGGAGGTTTTATGGGCAATTCTGGTTTTTGACAGCAAGAATGATTTTGAATCACATCTTATGGTTATCTTGCTTGTTTTTGAAGCAAGCATGAAGAACATGTTTCCAATGCTTGTACCAAGCTATTTAAAGTGGTTGATCACTTTAAACATGTTTGTTCTGACTTATAGAAGTTGAGTGTGATTAGAACAACAAGTTAGAGGCTCAAGAAATTGACTTTATGATTAAAGTGAACTTTGCAAGAATGGCAATGGTGCCTTTGTGCTAAAAATGGAAAGATGCAATGGACAATACTTGAATCACTTGGATAATGGTTCAAACAATTGTGTAAACATATGATTATGGATAGATTTGCAAGTCAAGAGGCCTACAAAGTGAAGATTATGCAGCATGGTTAAGATTTTTGTTCCCTATTCATCACAAATCTGCCTTGTAAATCAAGAATAAATGTCCAACTTCAAATCCTTGTATCTCCTAGCTCAAATATGATAAATTCATGCTCTTGGATGTTTTGGAAAGCTTAAAACACCCTCTATAACTTTCATGCTGGCCGTTTTGACAAAATCATCTTGTAACTATGTGAAAAAATGCCAAGAAGTTGGGATAAAATCCTGAACAAAATCTGTTGAAGATTTCTCTAAGTGTTAAATGAAAATGTCATGACTTTCATGAATTTATAACTCAAAATCCAAGCACTTCTAGGATTTGATCAATAAAGCAAAGTTGTATATCTCATCGGGATCTATAACTTTCATGTTGAATGTTTTCCTTGAACTGTCTTGCATCTTGGTGAAAAATTGGCATGAAGTGATGAAATTATCTTGTGTAAAAACACAGAAAACTTCTAAGTCTTGGAAATATTGACTTTTCAAGTTGACTTTTGACTTTCTTGACTTCTTGATGATCAAGCTTGATAGTCTTGAATGTCTTGATGAATTTTGATCTTTGGAATGTAATGTTGACCAAAAAGTCAAAGTTTGACTTTTTAGGGTATAGTTGACTTTTTCATCAGTATTGCTGTTTTTAGGTCATCTGATCAATTGACTGAACAATTTTGTGATCCAAGGCTTGAAACTTGACATGAGAAATCTTGAAGGTCCATAATGATCCATGAAAGTCATTTGAGGCATTAAAAGTCCAATTGTCCTTATGCAAACTCAAACCCTAATTTGATGTGTCATTATTGCAAACTTAAACCGTTGAAGATCTTGTGAGAAATGTTTTAAGAAAATGAGAGGGAAAATTTTGGGGTACAACAGTTTCAAACCTGTCTTAAAAATTAACCAGGTTCTAAAGATTTTTAATATCACTGACCATCCTTTATCAGGCATTGTCTCAGCTCAAGCAATCTTTTCTTGCGGCCGAAATATCCCTAAAGTATGATCTCAATGAGTGTAGCATCGAGTATCAACCAATCCTTAGCTCTATACCGAGGCCGGCTATATCACTACTTTCTAATGGCCAAGTTTGTTCAACTAAGTTTCTAAGGTCCGTTGGTGCTTCACGATACCACGTGGCGGCCTCGTATTCTCCTCGTTTCCACACGAAGGATACCGGTACCAACCAAAGTGTCACACCAACACAACCATCGCTTAAACCATATCGGTCCATGCCGTACAGTCTCCACGATCTATTGTTGTTTACCTAAAAAGTGTCCCTAGATCCGGGTGTATGATCTTTAATAATACCCAAACAAAACCCTTAAATTTAAAGCAGGCAAGGCAAAACAAGAAAGCAATTTTAAAATGAACTAGATCCTAAGGTAAACCCCACTTTTCATCCCCAGTGGAGTCGCCAGTTCTGTGATACGGTGGCAGAACTGACTGTTATACTGGTTTGCGTTTTTTGTTTGCAAAATGTCGCGGTAAGCAAGAGTCACCACCGACTTTTATTTTATCCAATCAGGAAAAGGAAAAAGAACAGAAAAAACCTTTTTCGAGAATATTTTTGAGTACGGGGGGGGGGGGGGGGGGGGGGGGGGGTAGATTATAGAAAGGGAAGGTGTTAGCACCCTTTCTATCCATGGTTTTCCATGGGCTCTTAGGTACTTGCTCATTTTAAATTGCTTGTGTGTGTGCTTGTTTTGAAAAGTTTTGTTTTACTTCGTTTTAACCCTTGTTTCTGTCCTCAAGGGTGTGACAAAGTTGTTTTGAAAATTGTTTTGAAAAAGTGTTTGTGTGAAAAGGTTTATTTGTTTGAGCAAGTACTTAAGAGTTTTCTACCTACTCGAAAAAGGCTGTTCGTTTCCTTTTGACAGCGCTATCCCATTATTAAGGAACAGGTAGCACGGTCGTTGGAGTTTGAAGGGACATGTGTGGTAACAAAAGCAATGTTAGGAGGTGTTATTAATCATCCTAAAGCCTTAAAGATCTTTTCCGAGGCAACATCCGAATGGGTCATTTGAGATCTTTCGGGGGCTAGAGGACGACCACTAACAAACCCTATACTTCATTACTATTTAACCGAAGGAAACCAAAGTGGAGTAAACCCTAGGAGTGAGCATGTGCGAGTGTAATTTTTCAGTTAATTTGTCTTTGCACATTTATGGTTTTCTACCATTTTAATTTTCAAGTATTCTTTCCATACGATCCTATTAGCCATGCATCTAGACAGTTAAAATTTACAGGAATTTAATGTGCGAAAATAGAAATCCTAACTATTACAGGGCTTTCACAGATACTAAATTATTTTTGATTGAAAATAAAACGCGAAATTAAAACCTAATTAAATCTATTACAACCTCGAAGCAGTTACAAAAATAATTAAAAAAAGTAATTAAAATACGCGCGACGAATTAAATGCGAGGACGGTTAGAAAACCTAACAATCTAATTTGAGAAAAATATTAAAGTTATTTTTGAAGAAAAAAATCAATTATTTACAAAATCAAACCCTAATTTCTAATTGATTTTAATTTACAAAAAATAAGATTTAATTGCCCTAATTTTGAATTAAATTAATTAATTAAAGGAAACAAAATATTTTTTTAAAAAAGGATTTTTGGTGTTATTTGTGATTTTGATTAAATAAAAAAAAATTGATGTTATTTTTAAAAGAAAAATAATTAGGAAATAATTAAAAAGAAATAAAAATAAAAAATAAAAAAGAAGAATGGGCCTGTTTAAGAAATTGGAGGGGGTGTATTGTTGAAAATCTCCAGGCCCATGAAGCCAGCCAGCCCAGTCAACGCTGGATCCTACGTGGTGCTGACCTAAGAGCGCACCATGCTCCTTCAGTGATGAGCGTTGGATTTGGAAAGGCTGTGATCCATTGGTTGGATGGTGATGGCATATGGTAGGCGTTTGGTCAAGAGAAACACCGGATCTGCAAAGGAATTAAAATAAAGAAAAGTTGTTAGGACCTGGGATCGAACCCAGGTCCTCTACCCTTTCCAACACACGTCCTTGCCAGCTGCGATACATGTTTTGTTTGTTAATATACTAACAATAATATATAATATATAAATCAAGGTAATTGAGTCACAAACGCGCGCGAAATTCAAAGTGGCCAATGGTTATCAGCCACGTCCTAATCTTCTTCCTAGAATCGTCGTTTTAGATAACGACCTTTTACCTACGGACAACACCTGTAACTAAAACCCTGCAAATTTCCAAAATTCACAAAAAAAAAATGATAAATGAAATTGAAGACCAGAATTCAACTGGTCTTGATGCCACGATCCTTATGGTGGGTTGTGCTTGGTCTAATTTTACCTGTGGACAAAAACCCCAAAACGCAAGGACAAACCCTAATAATTGCAGTCATGGATATACGCATCCAAACGCAAAATTACATAAACCAAAACATTCTAAAAGCTCATTCAAACATAATGCTACGTTCAATAATGGTTAATCATGTATAAATTGCAAAATACGATTCAAGCTAGGGAAGGAAAACCGTGGGTCTGTAGCGTGCGTTTCTGGGAGTGAACAGGCGTGCAATTAATCCAGTTACATTCCTGAGATGTCCAACAATCTATTGACAATGTTAGAATGGCTTAAATTGGCCCCCAAGCTTGAGACCGATTCACTACTTTTTGCAAAAAAATTAAGTTTGTTCTTGTGCTTTCCACGACTGCTAACCCCTGTTTTCGTGCCTGGCCTTGTTCATTATATATCCTTAAGTGAATTAGGGTTATAAAAACAGCTGGTATCTTTGCAATTTTTAAAGATTTGATTTGGTTTTCATCTTGTATGATATCTTTCCAAATTAGGCCTAATCATGCCATTCTTGCTCCAATCAACCTTGATACGATTTGATTATGATATACCAGCATAATTAGCTTGTGATCCTGTCCAAAAATCAGATCAAAACAAATCTTTGCTATTATTTGTCATTTATTTGATTTAATTCAATTTTTAATTAATAAAAAATCAAAATAAAATGAAAAATGAAGAAAATAATATGTGGGTGAATATTTGGGTCGTGGACCATGTTATGAGTAAGGTGAAAGCATAAAAAGTTAGGGCAATTTGGCAAAAAAATGCATTTTTGAGCATATTTGACTTTTTGCTATTTTGCAAAAATGATCAACTTTGACAAGGCATATCTCTTCCAATTGTAACCCTAGAGAGGTGTTCTTGGACTTTTTAGAAAGCTTAGGATGTTCCCTACACAACCATTTTGGTCTCATCTCAATTGTGTCTTCCATGTTCATGTAAGAAGCTTTGACCCAAAAAGTGTTTTTCATGACTTTTCAAAATGACCTATAATGTGGAAATTCATATTTTTTTATGAGTGCATATTTTGAAATTGAGGGCTGAATAAGAATTGTAGGGAATTGCATCCTCTTCAAAATGAGATATGGGTGAAAAATTTCTGATAAAGTATGAGGAAGTTATGCTTGGTCAAAGTTTGGATGACTTTTCCTAAGAAATCCTAATTTAGCAACTTTTGGGTTTTGATGAATTTGGGGCATTCCTTGAGGAATCATGATCAACCCTTGATCAAATGATGGATATAACTTCAAAATGTTGATGTTGACAAAAAATATTGAAGTTTTACTGTATGTGGGCCACAATTGACTTTTGACCTAATATAATCGATTCTCAAGCATCTGAGCAGTTCACTGAGCAAACTTCTTGTGCAAGGCTTGAAATTTGACATGGGGGGTCTTGAGAACATATTAGGACCATGGAGAGAATATGAGGTCTTTGGAGTTCACCCATATTGATGAAAATGGAAACCCTAGTTTGAGGTACATTGCCTTAGGAGGGAGTTTGTTTAGTTAACTCTTGGGCATCCCTAAGCAAGTTGAGGATCTCAATGGGCATGTGCTGAGTAAAATGAGAGGGAAAATTTTGGGGTACAACAGATGGCATCTATTAACGTATCTCCTATGGAATCTATCACCTCTCCAAATGGCATCTTTAAGCCCATTCAAGCAATATAATCAACCGAGAGTATTACTTCATGCACATGTGAGTGTAGATTTTTGGGCACTTAGGTGTTCAATCCTCTTCCACCTTCAGATCACGAATGGTGAACATGCCAATCTAACTCTTCAGGTTTAAGAAGATTAAACAAGGGCATATATTGTACTCCAAAAATTTCCCTCTAATTTTCAATACAAATTAATTCAATAGGTCTCCTCATGCTCCTAGGGTTCTCAATTGCTTAAGACCACTCAAGGGTTGACCAGACAAACTCTCCTCCTAAGCAATTGACCTATAACTAGGGTTTTGCTTCTCTGGAGGAAAATTGGACTCATAATTCCTCAAGTGGACTCCATAGTTTCTCATATGATTCAAAGTATCATCATGGCAAATCTCAAGCCTTGCAGCACAAGTTTGCCCAATTAATTAGCCAGATGATTGAAAATCAACTATATTGGACAAAAAGTCAACTTTGACCAATTTACAGTCAAACTTCAATATTTTTGGTCAACATAAATATTTTTAAGTGAAATTCATCATTTTATCAAGGTTTTATCATGATTCATCAAGAAAACTCAAGATTCATCAAAAGTCAAAAGTTACTAAATTAGGGTTTTCTTAAGGAGAAGTCAACTGAACTTTGACCAAGCATAACTTTCACATAGTTAATTATAAATTTATCAACCAAAGCTTATCTTGAAGGAAATTCAATTCTCTACAACTTTGTCTCTCTAATCTCAAGGCCAAAAATGCTTCATTTGAGAGATATGGGCCAAAACATTATAAGTCATTTTAAAAGTTAACAAAAAGGCACTTTTTGTCAAAGCACTTTACATCAAGATAAAGGCTTCAAATGAAAAAATGACCAACATGAAAGTTCTATGAGACATCTTGCGCTTTCCAAAAAGTCAAAGATAACCTTCATATTACAAAAATTTAGTGAGATATGATTTGTGCAAGTTTGGCAATTTTGAGAAAATGCATGAAATCCAAATTGAGCAAATTTGAATTTTTGGGCTAATGGGCCTATCTTTTGAAGTCTAAACGTGTTCCTGACCTCATAATAGACCTCTTAATCCATTCATATATTTTTTCGTTTTTTATTTATTTTTATTTTGATTTTATTCAATTAAAAGCAAAATAAATCAAATAAAATACCAAGTGAATGAATCAAGGTGTCTAGATCTATTTTTGTATTAAATCATAAGTCTAAAAAGCTGGTGACAACTTGAAAAATATGTGAGATTGATTGGCATGAGATTGGCCTAAAAAAGAAAGATTTCATTCAAATTCCTAATTAAATATTATACCATGATTGCACAAGATTTGATCCAATATTGTTGACCTAATCTTTTCCATTATAAATAGACAACATGTTCATACATCCAAGGACACGAAAACTTTCCTTAAGAACAAGTCCAAAAATTCTCAAAATTGTCAAAACTAGAGCAACTTGAAAACCTTGTATGCAGCCACTTTCAAAGCATTCCAAGCATTCCATCGTGTTCCTAAAGATCTCAGGAGTTCATCCCATACATCCTTGAAGCTTGTAGCACGCTAGAAGTCACTCATACAAGCACGCCGGTTGGGTAAAAATTATCTAATCTCTAACTCTTTATTCATGCATTATGGATTGATTTTATGCACATATACCTGTTCATGGTAATGTTTAGACTTTTTTAGAAGCATTATTTGTAAGCTTTAACGCAGGAACAAGGATCTGTCATGCCTGGGGTAATTTGAGATGTATTCTTCGAATCTCATGATACAAGTGTTTTCAGGCCAAACAAACGCCACCATTGGATTCACAAGGGTCTAATTAGGGGGATAGGGTCTTTTTTATGGTCTAACACATGTTATTCCCCATTTTTTTCTTCATGTAATTGCTTCCAGGATGTAATAGTTTTAGGATATCTTTTCCGCACTCCACTATTATGTGTGGCAACCCCTTCATAATTGGTTTTGAATGATTGCAAATATATGTGAAATAATTAATACATGTGTGCATTACAAAAATATAATATAACATGTTTAAAATAAGCTAACAATGTATTTTACTCATAATGCATCATTATGAGTCGACACAATAGGTTTTGCATCGCTCCATAACTTACTAAAGTCCCTGGAATACTATCCCAAACTATTATGCATTGATACAAAAGCTTATGCATCGACATATAATACTTTGATGCCCCTGTAATGCAAACTTAAACTTGCATGCATCGATACAAAATCGTATGCATCGACAAATAACATTTTGATGCCCCTGTAATGCAAACTTAAACTTGTATGCGTCGATACAAAATCTTATGCATCGACACATAACACTTTGATGCCCCTATAATGCAAACTTAAACTTATATGCATCGACACAAAACCTCATGCATCGACACATGACATTCTGATGCTCCTGGAAAACATTTTTAAATTTATATGCATCGATACATAATATCATGCGTCGACACATACCATGTTTTATGTTCAAAAATTAAAATTACAATCAGTATGTATCGACACATACGTATTATGCATCGACGGATATAAAGTTGTTGGTTCTGTAAAATGTTATAATATGATTTTGCATCGACTCAAAATAACATGTATCGACCCATCCTGTAACTCATAACTAACATGAGTCGATTCATGACCAACATGCATCGACTCATAGTACTTTCTTTTGGCTAACCGTTTTCTGTTACATATATAAGCAAGTATTTTTCTCAGCAGAATATCATTGCAACATATTAGAATTGTGTGCAAACATTTGTGAGCAACCAAAATCCTAAATAAACTTCATCTTCATCATCTTCTCAACCATCTTCATTCAACAACAACAACGAAAATCAATCATCCTTGTTGAAGTGAATCAAGAGGTCAGAGATAACGTTCAACTGTATATTGAAAGAATCTCAACTGAGTTGAAGATTAAAAAGGATGATTCAAGAAATAAACCAAGGGGTTTGTACTTCAAGAATGGGTGTGTTCTTGAGGGTTTTGTTAGTCACGATCGCACGATTCAGATTCAACCATAGCGAGGGGTTTGGAAATCAGAAGGATTTTTAAAAATAGGTCGTGGAAGCGGAGGATCGTTTGTGGACCTTGCAGGGAATCTTGATACAACTCATATCAAGTGGTGGTTCTTACAAGAAGAAGATCATAAGGATTTCTATCTTTCTGTGTAGTGTAACCTTGTTATCAAACATTCAGAAAATTGTTATAAAAGTTCTCAGTTTCAATTGTGAAATTGAGAGGGAGACGTACACACACGCGAGGACGACAGTGGGGAACTTCCTTACCAAACTGCCTGCGTATCGTTCTTTCTTTCTTTCTCTTTATCTTTTTACATATTCCATAATTTTGTAATTCAATTGGCTTGCTAAGTTTTTCTGTCTAATGATAAACATAGTAGTTCAAACACTTTCATCAAACCACCACTATTAAATCATTAAACAAGCATATGTCAAGTGTTTGAAAAAATTCCTAACAAATTTCTTAATTCATTGGAAATACTGCTTTAATGATAAGTGCATTAAAATATTAAGAAATCTAAGTTGTATATTCATCTATTTCATTTAATAAAACCCAGCAAGTTTTTCACATGTCAAGTTTTCTAGTATTCAGTTCAAAGTAGACGAAATTAATTCAGGACATTAATTTTCCGCTGCTTTCAACACGCTTTGATAAAATAATTTTAAATCCTTGAAAAAGTAAGTGGTGATCTATTCACCCCCCCTCTCGATCACTTGCCACACCGTCTAATAAGTGGTATCAGAGCACCGGTTAGCTGGTGCTTTGTATCTACTAGTAACGCTATGGCCTTTGAACCAAAGGGGGCGTATACTAGAGCTCCTGTTTTCAATGGTGAAAACTATGGCTAATGAAAAGACTGCATGCGAGTACACATAAATTCCATTAACAGGAATGTATGGACTGCTATTCAAAATGGTCCCTTTCAAATTACCATGAGGAATGATGCAGGTGCAATAATACCTAAACCCGAGGATCAATGGAATGAAATAGATGAAAATAAATGGTTGTGCGATTGGAGAGGCAGAAATATGATAATCTAAGCACTTGGTGTTGATGAGTATTATAGGGTGTCTCATGGAACGTCCGCAAAGAAATGTGGGATGCTTTAGAAATTTCCCATGAAGGCACTACTGAAGTTAAACAGTCCCGCATCAATACACTCAATTAAGAGTTCGAGCTCTTTCGCATGAAACAAGGAGAATCTGTCTCTGACATGCAGAAGAGATTCGTTTATCTTGTGAGCCGTTTAAATGCACTTGGAAAACCTGTTTCCAATGAAATTGCTACTAATAAAATTCTGAGATGTCTTAGCAGGGAATGGAAACCTAAAGTAACAGCTATCAAGGAAGCAAATGACCTCACTACGCTTACCATTACAACTATGTTTGGAAAGCTGGAAGAACATCAACAAGAATTGCAAAGTCTTGAAAAAATATGAAAATAAGAGTAAGAAGGAGAGGAACAAAGACAAGAAGGATGAGAAGAAGTCAATAGATCTAATGGGTTCTAGCTCTAAGTCCTCAACCAAAGAGTTAGATGATAATGACTCAACTAGTGATGAAAATTCTGATGATGAAGAAATGGGACTTTTTGTTCGGAGATACAATAGGTTTATTCGAAAGAATGGAATCAAGCACTCCGATAAGAATCTCATAAGCTTTCGAAAACAATCCAAAGAGCCAAGGCAAGAAGAAAATAAAAAGCAAAGAGGTAAAGGACCTTGTTACAATTATGGTAAAGTTGGACACTACAAACCAGACTGTCCAAAGATGAAAAAGGATAAAGGAAAAGCTCCACCAAAGAAGTTCAACAAACAAAGAAGAGCTTACATTATGCGGAAAAGCAATAGTGATTCATCAAATGATGACAGTTCAAGTGGTAGTGATGAAAGTGCAAATTTATGTCTGATGACACATACCAAAAATCAATCCTACCACAAGGAAGAAAACCACAACAAGCAAGTAAGACAAGCATATCCTAACAACTTTTCTTCTATTACTTTTTCTGAACTAAAAATAGCTTTTGAAAAACTGCAATACAAAGCCGAAGATTCTTTTAAGAGATTATCCTCCGATAAACAAATATTTTCATTTCTGGAGAGTAAAGTTTATAAAGCTGAAAAAGACTTAAAAAGTCTAAAAGCTAGTATTGTAGAAAGTCCAAAAGATAAAGATGTTACAGGATGTATTCCCATAAGGGAATGTGAAGTTTGTGATATTTGGCAATAAGAAGTTAGAACTCTTAATGCCAAATTAGAAAAAGGTTTACAGCCCAAGGTTACTTTTGCAGTCGATCCTAGAATTTTTAAGAAAATGTTGAATCCACCATATTCAAAATATTCTTTTGTTGAAAAGATACCAAAGCATTCAATGATTAGAAGTAAAACAATACATCATCATCATCATGGTTTATGCCATTATTATTGTCGTTTTGGTCATACCATTGAAAAATGCAAGTTTAGGAGGTTTCTTGTTCCTAAAGGCATTTACAAATGGAGGCTTAAAGGCAACCATGTTACCACTTGCCCACATGGACCCAATAAAAATTGGGTACCTACCTCTCTCTTTTGATATTGCAGGAAAAGTGTCTTACATCCATGGATAGAAGATGGTTTCTAGATAGTGGGTGTTCAAGGCACATGACCGGTGACATATCGCTCTTCATTGACTTCAAAGCAAAGAAGAAAGGATTTGTCACTTATGGAGACAATAACAAAGGATCTATACTCGGTAAAGGTAGTGTAGGTAATCCCTCTACCACTACTATTTCTGATGTACATTTAGTAGAGGGGCTTAAACATAATTTGCTGAGTATTAGTCAATTGTGTGACAAGGGTTATAAAGTTACCTTCACAAAAACTTGATGCATAATTGAAAATACTGAAAAGGATATTGTGTTTAAGGGCATTAGAGTAAACAACATCTATATGCTTGACCTTTTTGATGTATCCTTAACAAGCACTAAGTGTCTAGTCACCTTGAATGATGATTCTTGGATTTGGCATAGACGTCTAACGCATGTTAACTTTGATTTTCTTAATAAGCTTGTATCCAAGGATCTAGTAGTAGGTCTTCCAAAGATAAAATTTACAAAGGATCACCTATGTGATGCGTGCCAAATGGGAAAGCAAACAAGGGTCTCTTTCAAATCTAAAAATATGATTTCCACTTCACGACCCCTTGAGCTTCTCCACATGGACCTCTTTGGACCTTCTAGAACAAAAAGTATAGGAGGAAATTATTATGGTTTTGTGATTTTTGATGACTACTCTAGATTTATTTGGACTATATTCCTTCATAGCAAAAATGAAACTTTTTCTGCTTTTAAGAGTTTTGCAAAACTCTCTCAAAACAGAATGGAATTGAAAATAATTGCAATTCGAAGCGATCATGGAGGTGAATTTCAAAACCATCTCTTTGATAAGTATTGTGACAAGCATGGTATTGAGCATAACTTTTCAGCACCTCGAACTCCACAGTAGAATGGAGTTGTGGAGCACAAAAATCGTGTCTTAGAGGAGTTGGCGAGAATAATGCTCAATGGAGGTGGATTACCAAAATACTTCTGGGCTGATGAAATTAGCACAACCTGTTATATTTTAAACATAATATTAATTCGTCCAATTTTGGATAAAACACCTTATGAAATTTTTAAAGGAAGAAAGCCAAACTTGTCACATCTTCATGTATTCGGTTGCAAATGTTTTGTTTTGAATAATGGAAAAGAAAATCTTGGAAAATTTGATGCAAAAGCAGATGAAGGTATCTTTCTCGGATACTCACAATCAAGCAAAGCATATAGGATATACAATAAATGTTTACTTACGGTTGAGGAGCGAATTCATGTCTCTTTTGAAGAATCTTATCCGAAACATGTCAGAAAAGGTATTTCTCTTGATGGTGCAGGTGTATCTACTGAAGATATACTCAAAGAAACTATTGAGGAAATTGTTCAGTCCAAAACAGTTGATGACGAGGAAGAAAAAGATACAAGCCTTTCAAAAGATGAGGAAGAAGAGCAAATGGAAGCTAATGATCTTCCACTAGCTTGGAAGTCCTCTAAAGACCATCCCATTGACAACATATTGGGAGATATCTCAAAAGGAGTAATGACTCGCTCCAAGATAAGTAATTTTTGTTATCATTTTGCTTTCGTTTCACAAGTAGAACCTAAAAATGCTAAAGAGGCCTTGATTGATGAATTTTGGCTAATGGCCATGCAAGAAGAGCTAAATCATTTTAAAATAAATGACGTTTGAGAACTTGTCCCTCGTTCACGAGACCATCATATCATAGGCACTAAATGGGTTTTTAGAAATAAACTTGATGAAAATGGAATGATAACCCGCAATAAAGCACGCTTAGTAGCACAAGGGTATAACCAAGAGGAGGGCATTGATTATGAGGATACTTCTGCTCCAGTTGCTCGCCATGAGGCTATACGTCTCTTGCTCACTTATGCGTGTGCAAAATATTTTAAGCTTTATCAAATGGACGTAAAGAGTTCCTTTCTTAACGGAGTGATAAATGAAGAGGTGTATGTCTCACAACCTCCTAGTTTTGAGAATAAAGAATATCCAGATCATGTCTTCAAATTAAAATGAGCTTTATACGGTCTTAAACAGGCCCATCGGGTATGGTATGAAAGACTTAGTAAATTTCTACTTGATCATGGTTATTCAAGAGGTAAAGTGGATACGACTCTTTTCATTAAACGTAAAGGAAAGCATATCCTTTTAGTTCAAATATATGTAGATGATATTATTTTTGGTTCAACTAATCTACACTTGGTCGAGGAATTTTCCAAAGTCATGCAGGCTGAATTTGAGATGAGTCTCACGGGGAAGCTAAACTACTTCCTCGATCTCCAAATAAAGAAACTCAATGAAGGCACAATTATATGTCAAACAAAATACTTCCAAGAGTTGCTTAAATGGTTTAGAATGAACAACTCAAAACCAATTGACACCCCCATGCCTACCAACGGAAATTTAGACAAGGATGAACATGGTAAGAGTGTTGATGTAAAAAAATATAGAGGTATGATCGGATCCCCTTTGTATCTTACAGCATCTAGGCCTGACATCATGTTTAGTGTTTGCATGTGAGCACGATATCAATCGGATCCTAAGGAATTCCACTTGAAAGCTGTCAAGTGTATACTTAGGTATCTCAATAATACATCTAAGTATGGGCTATGGTATTCCAAGGAAAGCGATTGCAGTTTAGTAGGTTACTCCGATTTTGATTTTGCTGGCTGCAAATCAGATAGGAAAAGCACTAGTGGAACATGTCACTTGTTTTCAAACTCTCTAGTAAGTTGGCATAGCAAAAAGCAAGCTTTTGTTGCTTTGTCAACTGCTGAGGCTGAATACCTTGCACCCGGTAATTGTTGTGCTCAGATCTTATGGCTGAAGCAACAATTACAAGACTATGATATTCAATCATAACGTATTCCAATAAAATGTGACAACACAAGTGCTATAAATCTCACTAATAATCCATTCTTACACTCACGCACTAAACACATAGAGATTAGACATCACTTTCTTCGCGATCATGTTGAAAAGGAAGATGATTTGTTTGTGCATGTTGATACTAAAAATCAACTTGCTGACATCTTTACAAAACCACTAGCAACAAAACTCTTTTTAAACATTCGTCGTGAGCTAGGGATTTTAGATCTCTCTTACGTGATGTCTTAAGCATATATGTAGTTGAAATATATCTATGTCTCACCATACTGTTGAGATGTGTTTTTCATCTTTAGTACATGTGTCTTAACATCTCATCAAATAACGTAATACCCTTCCTATCTACTTTCTCAGTTACTTATAAGTTGATCTAAATGTTCCATTGATAATGTCTATGTATATCTCTTTTACATAAATTGTTTGAACTTGACATATGCAAATTGCATTACATCATTACTCATGCATAATACTCTTTAGATGATTCATTTTTCATAATCATTTAAATTGGAATTGGGTACCATATCCATTTGTTAACAAGAACCTGTGAAAAACTGCATTTCTATCAAAATCTGTGTTATGAGTCGATACATACAGTTACGAGTCGACTCATATAATTTTTTTTTATAAAAACAGAAAGTAAGAATTGGTTTCAGGTCGACACATCAAGATTTGCATCGACATATATTCCTTCTCGTCGACTCATAGGATTCTTGTGTCGATGCAAAACATTTAAAACAAAGAAAAATTGTTCTTTAACACAAGATGTGTTGACACATACGGATTTCGTGTCGACACATAAGAGTAATAAATGCCATTAATTTGAATTGGGCCTACCCATCTACCTAATTTAAACTCCCTCCAACTATTCGTCTCATCACATACAACTTCTAAACCTAATCATCCTTCGCTACTCTCGTCACTCTTTCATCTTCCAAAAACCCTCATCCCAAACTCTTAACTACCTTTATTCTACAAATAAGAATGCATCCAAAAACAAAAGGGAAGAGAAAACTAGCTGCTGGACCATCCAAATCTGTCACAGATATCCCTCCGAGCGCTTTGTCTATCATGCATCCCGCCATCGCAGAAGAATTTGAGCAGTCCTTTAAAACAAGGTTAGTTATGAAGCCTCGTGTCTTTGATAAGGTTGAGGTTCTATCTCTTTATATCACAGATGTCTGTTATATCCTAGATGCTCAACAACTAGGGTCATTTTTTAACATTAGATTTTATGCTGGTTTAGAAACAAATAAGGGCTGGTGCTTTAAAGTTAAAATCGGGACAAGAAGATATGTTTTTGAAGCCATTGACTAGAAAAGTGTTTTTGGCATTCCATTTGGAAGTTCAATAATGAAAAGCTATCATGACCAAAGTTTTGATACTGATTATGATGATGAAGCTTTCATAACCTCAATTCTAAAACTTGATCGACCTCTAGGCAAGTTTGAGCCTATAACCACCGGCACAATCAAAAGCATTCCTAGAATGCTTCACTGGATAACTTCACATATATTACGTCCAAGATCCGGTGGCCACTCTAGGCTAGACAGGTCAGATATTCATCTTCTGCACATTTTGCTAGATAGGTTTCCCCTAAACTGGCCAAACTACTTTGTCAAAAGCATGTTTCTTATGTGAAATAGTCATAAGAATACTGCCCTTGGATATATGGCTCAAATTATGAGAATTATCAAGTTCTGGAACCTTTTTATTCCTCCTGTTTCTCTCATCTCTCCTACTACTACCCAAGAGTTTAATAAGGCTACTCTATCTCACATGGGATACATATGGGAAAAAAACCGTCAATGCCTTTATTTTAAGGAGAAAGGGTCAAATGTAAGGGTATATAACTTTGATATACCCTCTGAACAGATTTATGAGGATGAGGATCCTATTGATGCAGACATGCCAGATATCAATGAAAATGTCCAACTTGAAGCAAATCAGGCTGGAACCAGTTGGGGTGAGTGGGTGCCAAACCGTTGGTCTCCAACAAATTATCAATTTGATCAAACCGCACAACCTCATAATGTTCCCACTGCTGCACCAGGCTCTTCCTTGGAATCTCCTTCTTACCTCACTTCCATGTTTTAGCAAATGTAGGTTGCCAATGATTCTCGACATGAAGAAGCGAGATAGTGGCACAACCAGCAAAATGAATGGCACAAAGAGCATGTGTGTTGTAACCCAAAATTTGCCCTCTCAATTATCAAGGCCATTCTCACAAAGATTCTCAAGGTTCAAGCTTGAACAAGTGCATTTGGATTTTCCAATACCAAAATTAAAAGGAAACTGTCAAAAATGGAGAAAACAGATAAAAATATTATTTTGACAAAAATAGGAGAAATACAAGTGTTCTTCGTTTCAGCTCTTTCGATTGGCCTTTAGGCCTCTTTCGATCAGCGTCCTTCGATTGACTCTTGGCCTCTTTCGATTGCTCAAAATGGATGCTAGCGTGCCTCTTTCGCCTGGGCATGTGACTTCTTGTTGCAGGTTTCGTTTGTGTCTTTTGCTGCCTACATGCTTGCAATCGAAGGCCATGACTTACTGGTCACATGTACCCCCTGCAAGGCAAGTATTTGTTTGGGCACTCACCTTCTGTGTGCCTGGATGAAAACTCCAGTTGAGCAAGAGCCTCCTTCGAATGCAACTTGGATTACATCCTTCGTTCTGTGCAACAGCTTCCTTCGAGTTAACTTGTTTCGACCACAAGCTTCGACTGAGGCAAAGACTTCCTTCGATTCCAAGGCAAAAAGCTCCCTTTTGATGTCCTTCGATCCAGGAGGAAAAAGTCTCTCTTTTGCCCTCTTTCGATCACACATCCTGCCCTTGCACGCCTTTTTCATTTGGGGGAGTGACTTCTCCAACGTTGCAAGCTTCGATTGATCCTTCCATCCCAAGAGCATTAATTTGGCCCATTCGAAGGATTGTTTAGGGAAGTCATTTGAACGTCACTTCGATTGAAAAAAGGAGATGGTTACTGAGAGTCTGGTCGAAAGGTGAGTCTAGGGAGTCAAGACAAAAGGACGAGAGGCCAAAGGAATTTGTTGACCAAGTCACATGCGCTGCCAGGCTCGGGCCTGATTCACTGGCCACAAAACTCCAAAACTGCTGCACAGCAGTCATGCATTTGCTGCCCAATTCCTTGCACCAAAATGGCAATAAAGCACTGTCCCTCGAAGGCTGCAAAGAGCAGTTTACCCAAACTGTTCAAATTATTTTGTTTTCCCTCCAAAAGTTTCAGCCAACTCTGCCTATAAATAAGAGGCTTCAATACATGTTTCGGGGGGACTTTTTGGGCCAGACGAAGGAATCTGCAGAAAATCCTCAAACACAACAAAAACTCCCAAGTTCATCAAACACTTGAGAAATCAATACCCAGAATCCAAACACTTAGAATCTGAAACATCCATACACCTTGTTACCATTCGAATCCAGTAGGAAGAACCTCACACTTGTTCTTCTTTGTTGAATCCAGTATCAAGGACGTAACCCCTGGTTTCTCCCTCCGAATCTAGAAGCATTCAAGGAGACCACTTAAAGGCCCAACACACGTTCCAGCCTGAAGCAAGGTAAGTTATTCTTACCTTTGAGCTTTTCGTTTCATGGCATAACATGTAAATAATATTCTTGTTCATTCCAAGCATGCACATACTACTGTTCCTTTCGTTTCCACCCTGTTAACATGTTTTTAAAAAAGGCTAAACCCTTTCGTTTTCTCTCTGTTTACCTGAGCTTGCTTTAAACTGTTAAACTGTTCACAAGATAAATATTAGCATGGCCTCAGGCCATGTTGCCATTTAATGCTTGAAATGAAAGAAATAGGAGACAGGAGTATGAAACGAAACCTTTGGTTTCCACACTGACTTCCAGGCCCAACCAGAGACACGCTCACACTGACTTCACTGGCCCAATCGAAGAAGGCAACAAGGCAGAAAGGCCCCCAGTCGAAGGATACAACTTGCTGCTGCCTTCGCCCAATCGAAGGACAGGACTTCGCCCCTGCCAAGGCCCAATCGAAAGACATGACTTTGCTGTTGCCAGCCCCAATCGAAGGAGGCCAACAGAAGGCCAATCGAAGGTTGCTACTGCCTGGGTCGAAAGACACTCTTTTTATATATTTTCATCTTATTTTTTTCCTTTATATTTCTATGCACTTCAATATGGTTGTAATAGTGTAGGATTTATTTTTTTGCACTTTTTATTACTTTTGTACAAATGCTAGTAATTAGGTGGGTATGATAAGATAAAACCAACAAGTAGATAACCTAAAAATCAAAGACAAATGCATGAAATAAAACACACTTTGCACACATGCACCCTTAGGGGAATCTCACTTGTTGCCTCGGAAAATAGTCATGTCCCTCGAGCATGGGCGTTTTAGCAAAGACCCTCGATAAAAGATCGTAGTCCCTCGATGACCCTCGATGTTGCCTTTGGTAAACGATCTAGTCCCTAAAACGACATTGCTAAAACGTCCCATATGTTGCCTTCTATGACTATACAAACGTCCCGCGCCCGTCCCGTTCAAAATCCTAACACAAGGTTGTTCACTAAATACAATGGTGAAACAACAATGTTAAAAGGGTTAAAAAAACATGAGAAAGATCTTTGAGTAAAATTAGGGTAGATAGCTCTTAGTTACTTGATCAAACTTGCAAATCACCCTTTCCATTTTTCAAATGCACATCACAACACAATTTCAAAACAAACTTTCAAAAACATTGAAACATCTTTTCAAAAAGACAAACACCTTTGTAAAACATTCTAACAAGAATTGTTACAAAGGTTGCCTAGACAAGGTATCTTTTTCAAAACATTTTCAAAACCACACACACAAAGCACCATTTCAAGCAATTGAAAAGCAAAGGCAAGTGATCTAAAACAAGTAACTAAGAGCCCATGGATAACCATGGATGAAAAGGGTGCTAGCACCTTCCCTTTTCATAATCTACCCCCCGAACCCATGAAAACATCTCAAAGGTATTTCCTGTGCTTTTTGACCTTTCCTTAGGATAAAATAAAAAGTAGGTGGCGACTCTTGCTAAACCGAACATTTGCGAACACAAACGCAAATCCAAGTCAGTTCTCCCACCGTATCACAGAACTGGCGACTCTGCTGGGGATTTTTCTAAAAGTGGGGTTACCTTAGGGTTTTAGATCACCTTTACATGCTTACTTTGATTGCTTTGATTGCTTTAATTTTTGGGTTCCTTGTTTGGGTTTGTTGTAAATCCTACACCCGGATTTGGGGGCACCTTTTTAGGTAAATAACAATAAACTGTGAGGGAACTGTGCGGGGTATACCGACATGGTTGAAGCAGTAGCTATGTTAGTGTGACATATTTGTGGGTACCGGTAGCCCTTGAGTAGTCAAGGAGAATACGGGGCCGCTGAGTGATGTCATGAAGCACTAACGAACTCTTAGAACCTTACTTGACCATCTTGGACTTTTTAGGGGTAGTGAGATGACCGACTTTGGTGCAGTTCGAAGTTGGTAGATACTCGATACTACACTCATTGAGGATTGTTTTCTTGGAATATTTTGGTCGCCAGTTAAGTGGCTAAACCAAAACAATGAACATATAAAATAATCCAGTGATATTGAGCTCCTTAGAACCCGGTTTCTATTTTAGGACAGGTTGAGCCAACTAACTTCAAAAGGGTACTTACCTACAAACCTCATGCAAGCTAAACCTAAGGACTTGTTTGCTCTGTGTGAATATGATTACCTGTATATACACTTGCTTACTTTTGCATACATGTACATAACATCATAACATTATACCATAGCATTTTTTCAATAACCATTTCAAGGATCTCGAGGGTCTTTTGATACAGGGGCACGTTGAACCAGACGTCTACCAAAGAGCAAGAGGGTTCCCCTCTAAACAAACACCGTCAAAGATCAAGTGCAACAACTTGAATCGGGGGCTATGACCCACTTGACATGGTGAGCTTGATTCTCGTGGAAAGACATCCACCGATACAAAGTTATCCAATCAAAGATGTTGATCAAAGTTCAACCTCTAACATTTTTCCTGTGTTTACCCCGAGAGATCCTTGAAAACATGCATCCACATATCATATCATGACAGGTTTCTCCCATACAGGTCTTCTTATCTTCCTACTGTTTATTTCAGTAAGATGGATATGGAACAAACGGTGAAAGACCTCCAAGCTCAAAACGCTCAGTTCCAACAAATGCTTCTGGCTATGGGTAAGGGGCAAGAGGATCTGAAAGCTCTCCTTCTCAAAGACAAGAAGAAGAAGTCCAAGAAGGCAGCGGGCATCCTAAACTTGAGAGAAAGACCTGGAGGACCAGTCAGGAGAGCTCTAGATCTTTCAACTCCATCCAACATAGGGGATAGTCTTGAAGAAGACCACAATTTGGAGATTGATGAAGTTGAAGTTAACTACTCCGAGGAACAATATCCTCCCACTGATGACAAGTATAAACAGTTGGAGGATCGCCTCAGTGCTATGGAGATTCAACAGATACTTGGCTTGGATTTAGGAGACATGGATTTAGTTTCTGGATTGGTCATCCCTCCAAAGTTCAAAGTCCCTACCTTTGCCCTATACGATGGAGTCTCTTGCCCTAAGATGCACCTAAAGTCTTATGTCCGCAACATTCAACCATACACAACTGATCCAAAGCTTTGGATCCATTTCTTTCAAGAAAGCCTAGTAGGGACTCAACTCGAATGGTTCTATCAATTGGAGAGTTCTCGCATCCACACATGGGAGGATTTAGCTGCTGCTTTCTATAAGCAGTATCAGTACAATGCTGATCTTGCACCAACTCGTGTGCAATTGCAGAACATGACCATGGGTTCCAACGAGAGCTTCAAAGGATACACTAAAAAATGGAGAGATCTGGCTGGTAGAGTGCAACCCCCTTTAACTGACAGGGAGCTGATTGACATCTTCGTGGGAACTTTGACGGGGCCTTTCTTCAAACACTTGATTAGAAGCTCTTCAGTCGGGTTTACCGAGCTAATACTGACTGGCGAAAGGGTCGAAGCTGGCATCAAAAGTGGGAAGATTCAATAAGCTACACCTTCTGATGCTCAGAAAAAGCCTTACAGTGGGAAGAAAGAGTCCAATGCTGTGTACAGTCAAAAGAGTCGTCGTGACCAACACGTAGGGGCAGTCCTGATCTCTGGTTCTGCGTCACACCGACAACAGCAAAAGGGAAATCAACAAAGGCCAGACGAGCCTAAAAGACAGTTCACCAACATCAACATGCCGCTGTCTCAAGCGCTGCAACACTTGTTGAGGATGAATCTGATTTCATTGATAGGGCCTCATCCAAACCCCAAGACTTCTTCTCCTAACTACAATCCTAATGCAATGTGCGCTTATCATTTTGACAGTCCCGAGCATGATACTAACGATTGTTGGGCATTGAAGTACAAAATTAAGAATTTGATTGATGCCAAGGAGATTGAGTTTGGTCCTCCGGAGACTCCAGCATAATCAATGCTCCTTTGGCAAATCATTGAGAGCGTCTTTGTTTCATTTGAATTTTCAACTTGTAATTCCTTTTGTTATTCAAACAATTATCTATTAATGTCAAACATTGTTTCATTAATGCATTGCATATGTTTGTCTTGATTTGATCCACTCATTTTCATTACATTTAAACTGTGCTTTTTACTCTCTTTATGACATTTAACTCTTGCTAAAAGTTACAAGCCTTTAGAGGGAGGATGACGAAACAATGCCATAATCTCATACAGTATGCTTTTGGACAGACCTTGCTGACGATGTACAGACACTTCTTTCAAATCCTAAACACTGGAGTTATAAGGAAGATAATCCCTAGTCAAACCCTTCGAGCCAAAGAAGTAGAAGTTTTCTGTTTTAAACACAAATTGAAACCTTTAATCAAAACCTGGGGCAGGGTAGTCTCTCAGTTAATTCAAATGCGCTTTAAGCCGCAAACTCTCAGTTCGTAATACCACGAATGACATCAAAAGCATTCCTCTGGAATCAAAAGATAGTGGTGGTTCCTTATCTCATAGGCAGTCAATCTCTCAAAAGAGAAAAGCCCACTGAGCCAAAACCTATAAAGGAGGCTTAAGAAAGCTGGGGCATCCCGTTGACTGTAATCTCGAAAACAGGAACAATCAGGCAAAAGTTAGGGATAACAAATCAAAAGAACGAGGTCGCTACAAATTCCCAACAACATGAAAAATGTTGCAAAAATGACTGCCTTCCAACAAATTCAACTTGTGTGAACCATCACCAAAAACGTCGCTCCAGACTCATTAGGAGTTCAAATGCATAATTAACTGAGTTTAGGATTGAAGAACATCACGAAGAGAGGGTGGGTACAAATATACTTTGAGCATTTATCCTTTGTTTCTTAAACCGTGAACCAAGCCACGTTACAACCCTTCAAAAGTCCTAATTGAAGCATGGGTTAGTTCGAAAGCATATTGTTACAAAAGGTATCCTGACTCCTGTAAGGCTTTGCTCTAAATCCTGAGTTGAATTTTTCTTACAAAATTTCTTTACTTACATAAACGCATTTTTCAAAACTTCAAGACAAACATAAACTTTGCATTACTTGAATATCATTGTTTGCATATGGCTATTTGTTTAACAGCAGAGAAATCCACACAATGAATATCCAGTGAACAAAAGCTCTCTCAGTGAACAAAATCAATTCAAGAAGAATGACACTTCCATTGACAAATCTCCTATCAACAGGGGGCATGACATGTCACTATCCAGCACACCTGGGGCAATCCAGTCAAGATTCCAAGAAATCTCTCAAGAATTGCAGAGTAACCTGTGGCAGGCCTCCATCTCCGTCACTTAGGACATTAAACGTCAATCTCAGCAAAGGGTTGCATACAAACAAACATTTCTAGGCAGTGCCACAAACATTCGCTACTAGGGGCAATGACGAATCTCCCCAAATTCCTTCTCATAGGATGATCTCCCAGCAAGAGTATAATCTCTGACCCCCTTTCCCCAACTGAATCAACCTCAAGAATCCTCGAGGACTTCCCCCAACGAAGATTTCACCTCTCTAGCGGACTGACGACAGGGTTTATTTCCCCAACAAACTACAGATTCCCCAGCTTGAGTTTGCCTCTCCGACTACTACAAATAAAAGGACCACAACTCCTCTTCCCCGGTAGACTACTCTACAATTGCCAACAAGTTACTGTGAAACCTGGACCCGACCAGATATCAGTTCAACTTCGACTCCCCAGTAGAGCAACGGACAACCGAGACTCCTGAACTCTCCCCCAAGCAGAGTTAGTCTACCATCAACCCTAAAAAGGTTGGGTATCCCCAGAAGGTCTTAATATTCCCCAGTGGAGTATAAATATGTTCTCCAGCAAGCGTAAAGAGCATTCCCCGGAAGTCTTAATATTCCTCAACATAATATAAGAATGTTCCCCGGTGGAATACAAGGTACCACAGTGGAGTCATTTCCCCAGCGCAGTCTAAAAAAGCTTCCCCAATGGAGTTGAATCATCTTCCCCAGTAGACTCTGGAAGCTTATCCCCTGCGAAGCACAAATAAGTCTCCTCAGCCAAATTTAGAGGTTATCCCCACAAGAGTCTATCTGGGTTATCCTCAGCGAGTTGCAACTGAAAGATCATCCCTAGCGAAGTTCTTTCTATCCCCAGCGGAGTTCATCATCAAAATCCCCAACAGAGCTTATCAACGAAATCCCCAACAGAGTTTATCATTAAAATCTCAGCATAGTATCTCTTCCCCACAGAGTAATTCCCCGCAGAGTAATATCTTCACCAGTTTATTCCCCAACGGAGTCATCCTCTCCTGCAGGTTTATTCTTGCAATCTTCTTCGTTCATCATCCCCAGTGGAAACGAAGAATTCAACCCTACTCTCCAGCAACCGTTTGGGATTTATTTTCCCCAACTAAAACATCACATTTCCATACATCATGATACATGCATATACGCATCATACCATACAATCTCATTTATATTGAGAACATCATTGCTTGATCCATATCATGTATTGCATATGACTGACCTTTACCTTTCAGGAAATATGCAGTTAAATTCTCAATTATGTCAATGGAGACAAAATCAGTTAAATCGATTACTAAAGATTTTTCTGAGGCGAAGCCAGTCAATGGAGACAAAATCAGTTAAATCGATTCCTAAAGATTTTTCTGAGGTGAAGCCAGTCAATGGAGACAAAATCAGTTAAATCGATTCCTAAAGATTTTTCTGAGGCGAAGCCAGTCAATGGAGACAAAATCAGTTAAATCGATTCCTAAAGATTTTTCTGAGGCGAAGCCAGTCAATAGAGACAACCAGTCAATAGAGACAACCTGTCAATGGAGACAAAATCAGTTAAATCGATTCCTAAATATTTTTCAGAGGCGAAGCCAGTCAATGGAGACAAAATCAGTTAAATCGATTCCTAAAGATTTTTCTAAGGCGAAGCCAGTCAATGGAGACAAAATTAGTTAAATCGATTCCTAAAGATTTTTCTGAGGTGAAGCCAGTCAATGGAGACAAAATCAGTTAAATCGATTCCTAAAGATTTTTCTGAGGCGAAACCTGTCAATGGAGACAACCTGTCAATAGAGACAACCTGTCAATGAAGACAACCTGTCAATAGAGACAACCCGTCAATAGAGACAACCCGTCAATGGAGACAACCCGTCAATAGAGACAACCCGTCAATGGAGACAACCTGTCAATGGAGACAACCTGTCAATGGAGACAACCTGTCAATTGAGACAACGCGTCAATGGAGACAACCATTCAATGGAGACAACTTGTCAATAGAGACAACCCGTCAATAGAGACAACCTGTCAATTGAGACAACCTGTCTATCGAGACAACCCGTCAACAAAGACAAAACCCTACCAACAATCTCCAAATGGCATCTGTAAGCCCATTCCTGACATCACAATACCTGTAGCAAGCCAGGAAAACTATCTTTCTTTCTCAGGTCAGAGATTAATACCTGAAACCAGCCAAGACAACTATCTACTCGACCAGCTCAAACAATTCAACAATCACTTTTGGATGGCATCTTTAAGCCCATCTCCAATAACTTTCTATCACATCTCCGGATGGCATCTGTAAGCCCATTCCCGACATCACAATGCTGGTACTACACCATGCGAGTGCAATTTTTTGGGCACTCTAGTGTTCAATTATCTTCCACCTTCGGATCACGAAAGGCTCGAAAGCCAATCTATATCCTCAGGTTTAAGAAAATTGAACAGGGGAAACTGTTGTACCCCAAAATTTGCCCTCTCAATTATCAAGGCCTTTCTCACAAAGATTCTCAAGGTTCAAACTTGAACAAGTGCATTTGGATTTTCCAATACCAAAATTAAAAGGAAACTGTTAAAAATGGAGAAAACAGATAAAAATATTATTTTGACAAAAATTGGAGAAATACAAGTGTTCTTCGTTTCAGCTCTTTCGATTGGCCTTTAGGCCTATTTCGATCAACATCCTTCGATTGACTCTTGGCCTCTTTCGATTGCTCAAAATGGATGCTAGCGTGCCTCTTTCGCCTGGGCATGTGACTTCTTGTTGCAGGTTTCGTTTGTGTCTTTTGCTGCCTGCATGCTTGCAATCGAAGGCCATGACTTACTGGTCACATGTACCCCCTGCAAGGCAAGTCTTCGTTTGGGCACTCACCTTCTGTGTGCCTGGATGAAAACTTCAGTTGAGCAAGAGCCTCCTTCGAATGCAACTTGGATTACATCCTTCGTTCTGTGCAACAGCTTCCTTCGAGTTAACTTGTTTCGACCACAAGCTTCGAATGAGGCAAAGACTTCCTTCGATTCCAAGACAAAAAGCTCCCTTTTGATGTCCTTCGATCCATAAGGAAAAAGTCTCTCTTTTGCCCTCTTTCGATCATACATCCTGCCCTTGCACGCCTTTTTCATTTGGGGGAGTGACTTCTCCAACGTTGCAAGCTTCGATTGATCCTTCCATCCCAAGAGCATTAATTTGGCCCATTCAAAGGATTGTCTAGGGAAGTCATTCAAACGTCACTTCGATTGAAAAAAGGAGATGGTTACTGAGAGTCTAGTCGAAAGGTGAGTCTAGGGAGTCAAGAAAAAAGGACGAGAGGCCAAAGGAATTTGTTGACCAAGTCACATGCGCTGCCAGGCTCGGGCCTGATTCACTGGCCACAAAACTCCAAAACTGCTGCACAACAGTCCTGCATTTGCTGCCCAATTCCTTGCACCAAAATGGAAATAAAGCACTGTCCCTCGAAGGCTGCAAAGAGCAGTTTACCCAAACTGTTCAAATTATTTTGTTTTCCCTCCAAAAGCTTCAGCCAACTCTGCCTATAAATAAGAGGCTTCAATACATGTTCCGGGGGGACTTTTTGGGCCAGACGAAGGAATCTGCAGAAAATCCTCAAACACAACAAAAACTATCAAGTTCATCAAACACTTGAGAAATCAATACCCAGAATCCAAACACTTAGAATCTGAAACATCCATACACCTTGTTACCATTCGAATCCAGTAGGAAGAACCTCACACTTGTTCTTCTTTGTTGAATCCAGTATCAAGGACGTAACCCCTGGTTTCTCCCTCCGAATCCAGAAGCATTCAAGGAGACCACTTAAAGGCCCAGCACACGTTCCAACCTGAAGCAAGGTAAGTTATTCTTACCTTTGATCTTTTTGTTTCATGTCATAACATGTAAATAATATTCTTGTTCGTTCCAAGCATGCACATACTGCTGTTCCTTTCGTTTCGACCCTGTTAACATGTTTTTAAAAAAGGATAAACCCTTTCGTTTTGCTCTCTGTTTACCTGAGCTTGCTTTAAACTGTTAAACTGTTCACAAGATAAATATTAGCATGGCCTCAGGCCATGTTGCCATTTAATGCTTGAAATGAAAGAAACAGGAGACAGGAGTATGAAACGAAACCTTTGGTTTCCACACTGACTTCCAGGCCCAGCCAGAGACACGCTTACACTTACTTCACTAGCCCAATCGAAGAAGGCAACAAGGCAGAAAGGCCCCCAGTCGAAGGATACAACTTGCTGCTGCCTTCGCCCAGTCGAAGGATACAACTTGCTGCTGCCTTCGCCCAATCGAAGGACAGGACTTCGCCCCTGCCAAGGCCCAATCGAAAGACATGACTTTGCTGTTGCCAGCCCCAATCGAAGGAGGCCAACAAAAGGCCAATCTAAGGCTGCTACTGCCTGGGTCGAAAGACACTCTTATTATATATTTTTATCTTATTTTTTGCCTTTATATTTCTATGCACTTTAATATGGTTGTAATAGTGTAGGATTTATTTTTTTGCACTTTTTATTACTTTTGTACAAATGCTAGTAATTAGGTGTGTATGATAAGATAAAACCAACAAGTAGACAACCTAAAAAATCAAAGACAAATGCATGAAATAAAACACACTTTGCACACATGCACCCTTAGGGGAATCTCACTTGTTGCCTCGGAAAATAGTCATGTCCCTCGAGCATGGGCATTTTATCAAAGACCCTCGATAAAAGATCGTAGTCCCTCGATGACCCTCGATGTTGCCTTCGATAAACGATCTAGTCCCTAAAACGACATTGCTAAAACGTCCCATATGTTGCCTTCTATGACTATACAAACGTCCCACGCCCGTCCCGTTCAAAATCCTAACACAAGGTTGTTCACCAAATACAATGGTGAAACAACACTGTTAAAAGGGTTAAAAAAAACATGAGAAAGATCTTTGAGTAAAATTAGGGTAGATAGATCTTAGATAATTGATCAAACTTGCAAAACATCCTTGCCATTTTTCAAACGCACATCACAACACAATTTCAAAACAAACTTTCAAAAATATTGAAACATATTTTCAAAAAGACAAACACCTTTGTAAAACATTCTAACAAGAATTGTTACAAAGGTTTCCTAGACAAGGTATCTTTTTCAAAACATTTTCAAAACCACACACACAAAGCACCATTTTAAGCAATTGAAAAGCAAAGGCAAGTGATCTAAAACAAGTAACTAAGAGCCCATGGATAACCATGGATGAAAAGGATGCTAGCACCTTCCCTTTTCATAATCTACCCCCCGAACCCACGAAAACATCTCAAAGGTCTTTCCTGTGCTTTTTGACCTTTCCTTAGGATAAAATAAAAAGTCGGTGACAACTCTTGCTAAACCGAACATTTGCAAACACAAACGCAAATCCAAGTCCGTTCTCCCACCGTATCACAATGAGCAATGGCATGATGAGCATACACAGATGTACCAAAATCAGCATTCATGGCACTTAGATTTGGTCAAATGGCACCAGGTATTGTACAATGAGATGACAAGCTTCATGGATGACTATCGTCAAAATCCTGGAATCATGGAAAATTTCAGAAATGTCGACATACAGAACAGATTTTGATGATATCAGTTCATGACTCAGAATCTTGACATTAATCCACCTCCACCGCCTCCTCCACCCTACAACTATGACGAATCCTGTGATGGGCACAATCCCTAGTCTATATCTCCATGTCATACATTGCATACCATTAACTCATGCCTCTTTTTCAAATAGTTGTATTAATGTCTCCTTCAAAAAATCTATTTTGCTTATGTAATCTAACTCTTATCTGCTTTAATTACTTTTAACTTGATTACTTCCTGTTTACTCAATTATTTACTCAGTTATTGATAACATTATGCCAAGACATTCTGTGTGAATGCCAAGACAATATTTGCTGAAATTGTATATCAATTTTCTTATGTGCTAAGATTGCTGAAAATATTGCTTATTCTCTTTTTGATGTGGTCAAAGGTGGAGAAGAAGATTGTGTTAGTGTTAGAAAGAAGATGCACAAACTCATGGGGAGCAAGCTTATTCATCTACACTATATCACCACACATCATTAGATATTTTCCATCATCAAAAAGGGGGAGTTTGTGAGCAACCCCTTCATAATTGGTTTTGAATGATTGCAAATATATGTGAAATAATAAATACATGTGTGCATTACGAAAATATAATATAACATGTTTAAAATAAGCTAAAAATGTATTTTACTCATAATGCATCATTATGAGTCGACACAACAGGTTTTGCATTGATCCATAACTTACTGAAGTCCCTGGAATACTATCCCAAACTATTATGCATCGACACAAAAGCTTATGCATCGACACATAATACTTTGATGCCCCTGTACTGCAAACTTAAACTTGCATGCATCGATATGAAATCTTATGCATAAACACATAACATCTTGATGCCCCTGTAATGAAAACTTAAACTTGCATGCATCGATACAAAATCTTATGCATTGACACATAACACTTTGATGCCCCTGTGATGCAAACTTAAACTTGTATGCATCGATACAAAACCTCATGTGTGATACGGTGGCAGAACCGACTGTTTAATACTAGTTAGCGTTTTGCATTTTGTGTTCGCAGAATGTCGCGGTAAGCAAGAGTTGCCACCGACCTTTATTTCATCCAATCAGAAAGGAAAAAAGTACAGAAAAAAAAATCCTTTTTCGAGATATTCTGAGTACGGGGGGTAGATTATAGAAGGGGAAGGTGTTAGCACCCTTTCTATCCATGGTTTTCCATGGGCTCTTAGGTACTTACTCATTTTAAATTGGTTGTGTGTGCTTTGTTTGGAAAATGTTTTACTTCGTGATAACCCTTGTATCATTCCTCAAAGGTGTGACGAAGTTGTTTTGAAAAATTGTTTGAAAATGTGTAAGTGTGAAAAGTTTTGATTTGAGCAAGTACCTACTAGCATCTACTTACTCGAAAAAAGATTGTTTCTATTCTTGTTTCCTTTAGACAGCACTATCCTACTATTGGGAAATAGCTAGCACCGTCGTTGGAATTGTGAGGGTCAATTCGAAAGGGACGTACGATCACTAAAGCAATATTAGGACACCTTACTAATAACCCTATAAACTTAAGATCATATTCGAGGCAACATTTCCGAGGCAACATTTCCGAGGAAACATTTCTGAGGCAACATTCGAATGGGACATTTTGATCTTTTTAGACTAGAGGGCAACCACTAAGACACCCTATGCTTAATGATTATTTACCGAAGGCAACCGAAGTGAGAGCATACCCTAAGAGTGATATGTGCAAGTGATTTGTTTCAGTTATTTATCTTTGCATATTAGGGTTCTCTAACCATTTTAATTTGTCATGCAATCTAGACAGTTAAATATTTGCGGGAATTAAAAATGCGAGAAAATAAACCTACGCTATTACAAGGCTTCAGGGAGGGGGATTAATTACATAGCCAAACAAATCGGGGAAAAGCGATAAGTAAAAGCCCTAAATTAACTATTACAAACCATGAACAGTTACAAAATATTGACAAAATAAATAACAAGCGCGCGACGAATTAATTGCGAGGAGATTAGGGTTTTGACCCTTGACTAAACCTAATTGTAATTAATTAAAGAAAAAATATTTTTTGTCGTGTTTTGTTATTTGAGAAAATAATGAATAATTAAATTAAAAAGAAAATCCTAAGTTCTAATTAATGTTAATTAAGAAAAAATAAATTAATTAAGTCTAAACAACCTATTTTGTATTTTTATTTATTTGAGAAAAAAGAAAAGAATTAAATCAAGAATTTAACCTAATTTTCTATTTGATTTTAATTGCAAAAACAAGTTAAAATTTCCCTAAATTAAATTAAACTAATTAAATTGCATTTGATAAAAAAAAGCCTAATTCTAATTTTTGTGAATTTCTTGATTTTGTGATTTTTATAAAAAAAAAGTAATTAATTTTGTTAATTAAAATAGTTAAAAGAAAATAGTAAAAGAATTAAAAAAAAAGAAGAAATAAAAAAAGTGAAGAGATGGGCATGTGTTGTTGCTAGCAAACAAGGGGTTGAATCTGATTTTTCTGGCCCAAATACTCCAAGCCTGCTTGACCACGCCTAATCTGGTGCAACGTTGACTTGGATGTATATCATGGTCCTTCATTGGAGAGGCATTGCATCTGGATAGCTGGGCATCAAGTGGCCAGGCATTGAGGGTGTATGGAAGGCGTATGATGCTGTATTGCATGGGATTCACCTGAAATAATCAAGAAAATAATAAAATGCACACGCCTGGGATCAAACCCAGGAAGTGTGCATCAAAGGCCTCCCCCCCAACCATCTGAACTAGCGTGTTACATTTTCAGTATAATAAAAACAAAACATAATATTCAAAACAAGCTAGTGGGGTCAGCCAAACGCGCGAAATTTCAAACGGCCCAGTCCCACGCTGCCACGCCTTCGTCTCCTTCCTTGAACCATCGTTTTAGCAAACCAGACTTTTACCTATAGACGTTTGTTGTAGGTATAACCCTGTTTATCTCCAAAATTGCGTATGATCAAGATAAATGATAAGTACTGGTACCAATCAACTCGTCTCATCCTCACGAGCATCATGGTACCAGAATCAAAGCCCAATTTTGCATGCATTGAAAACCCCTAAATAAGAACACAAAACCCTAACCATGGCAATATCACGTACAGGCATAAAAATGCAATTAAATGGCATGGTTAGCTTAAAAACATGATGACAAACATGAATATAACAATCAAAAGTGCTAATGATGCGTAAATTGCAATAATCGAATTTGAAAAATATACTAAACCACGTGAGGTGTAGAGCGAGTTTCTGAGTGTTTCAGGCCCTGGGAGTGATTGGAATAGCTTTCTGGGATGTCTAGCAAGCGATTGGAATGGCTAGCACACCTTGAATTGGTCTGTGGAAGAAGATTCGTCTCACACTTTTCTTGGAAATTTTCAAGTTTTGTTCTGGTTTTACATGACCTCTCCCTTCTCTCTTTTGATCTGCAAAGCTTTATTATATAACCTAGAATGAATTAGGTTAACAAACTTGATATGAATCTTTGCATTTTCCAAGATTTGATTTGATTTTAAATTTGTATGATATCTTTCTATTTTCATGCCAATCATGCCTTTCTTGTACCAATTTCCATTGATTCGAATTGATCATGCAAGCTCAGCATATCTTGATTGCCAATCTGTAAAAAAAACAAATCAAATCATATCTTTGATAATTTTCATCATTTATTTGATTTAATTCACTTTTTAATTAATGAAAAATCAAAATAAATAGAAAAATAAAGCAAATAAAGTGTGGATAAGTATTTCAGTCGTGGACCACATTATAATTGAAGTGGAAGCATAAAAAGTTGGGCACATTTAGCAAAAAATGCAAATTTTAGCACATTTGACTTTTGGCAATTTTGCAAAAATGGTCAACTTGGCCAATGCATAACTCTCTCAATTTTGACCTTAGAGGGGGTGTTCTTGGACTTTTTAGAAATCTTAGGTTGTCCTCTAAGTAACCCTTTTGGTATCATCTCAATTGAGTCTTCCATGTTCATGTATGAAGCTTTGACCCAAAAGGTGTTTTTGTTGACTTTTCAAAAGGACCTATAATGTCAAAATTCATATCTTTTTGTGAGTGCATATTTTGAACTTGGGAGATGAAGATGAATTGTAGGGAATTGCATCCTCTTAAAAATGAGATTTTGATGGGTCATTTATGATAAAGTATGAGAAAGTTGTGCTTGGTCAAAGTTGAGTTGACTTTTCTTGTAAAACCCTAATTTAGCAACTTTTGGGTTTTGATGAATTGTGAGCAATCCTTGAGGAATCATGATCAACCCTTGATCAAATTATGGATAATACTTCAAAATGAGGATGTTGACCAAAAATATTGAAGTTTGACTGTATGTGGGCCACAATTGACTTTTGACCTAGCACAGTTGATTTTCAGGCATTTGAGCAATTGACTGAGCAAACTTCTTCTGCAAGGCTTGAAACTTGACATGGATGATCTCGAGGACATATTAGGACAATGGTGAGCACTTGATTCCTTTGTGGTTCACACATCTTGATGAAGATGGAAACCTTAATTAGAGATAGACTGCCTTAGGAGAGAGTTTGTCTGGTCAACTCTTTAACTTTCTTGAGTACTTTGGAGACCTCACTTGCCATGTGTTGAGAAATATGGGAGGGAAAATTTTGGGGTACAACATCATGCATCGACACATGACATTCTGATGCTCCTGGAAAACATTTTTGAATTTATATGCATCGATACATAATATCATGCGTCGACTCATACCAGGTTTTATGTTCAAAAATTAAAATTACAATCAGTATGTATCGACACATACATATTATGCATCGACGGATATAAAATTGTTAGTTCTGTAAAATGTTATAATATGATTTTGCGTCAACTCAAAACAACATGTGTCGACCCATCATATATCTCATAACTAACATGAGTCGAGTCATGACCAACATGCATCGACTCATAATACTTTCTTTTGGCTAACCGTTTTCTGTTACATATATAAGCAAGTATTTTTATCAGCAGAATATCATTGCAACATATTAGAATAGTGTGCAAATATTTGTGAGCAACCAGAAGCCTAAAGAAACTTCATCTTCATCATCTTCTCAACCATCTTCATTCAACAACAACAACGAAAATTAAACATTCTTGTTGAAGTGAATCAAGATGTCAGAGATAACGTTCAACTGTGTATTGAAAGAATCTCAGCTGAGTTGAAGATTGAAAAGGAGGATTAAATAAATAAACCAAGGGGTTTGTACTTCAATAACGGGTGTGTTCTTGAGGGTTTTGTTAGTCACGGTCGCACGAGTCGGATTCAGCCGTAGCAAGGGGTTTGGAAATAAGAAGGATTTTTGCAAACAGGTCATGGAAGCGGAGGATTGTTTGCGGACCTTGCAGGGAATCTTGATACAACTCATATCAAGTTGTGGTTCTTACAAGAAGAAGAAGATCATAGGGATTTCTATCTTTCTATGTAGTGTAACCTTGTTATCAAACATTCAGAAAATTATTATAAAAGTTCTCAGTTTCAATTGCGAAATTGAGAGGGAGACGTACCCACACACGAGGACGACAATGGGGAACTTCCTTACCAAACTGCTTGTGTATCGTTCTTTCTTTCTTTCTCTTTATCTTTTTACATATTCCATAATTTTGTAATTCAACTGGATTGCTAAGTTTTTCTGTCTAATGATAAATATAGTGGTTCAAACCACCATTATTAAATCGTTAAACAAGCATATGCCAAGTGTTTGACAAAATTCCTAACAAATTTCTTAATTCATTGGAAATACTGCTTTAATGATAAGTGCATTGAAACATTAAAAAATCTGAGTTGTATATTCATCTATTTCATTTAATAAAATCCAACAAGTTTTTCACATGTCAAGTTTTCTAGTAGTCGGTTCAAAGTAGACGGAATTGATTCAGGACATTAATTTTCCGCTGCTTTCAACACGCTTTGATAAGATAATTTTAAATCCTTAAAAAAGTAAGTGGTGATCTATTCACCCCCCTCTCGATCACTTGCCACACCGTCTAACATTATGTAACTTCCCCAAAGCTCTGTAATAGCCTAGGTTTACAATTCCGCCTTTATCTTCTGCTACTATATTTTATGCAATGCTTAAATTAATAGGATTGTATGGAAAGATAAAAATGAACGATAGAAAACCCTAATTGCAAGATAAATAACTGAACTGAATCATTTGCACACTCGCACCTCTAGGGTAACCTCACTTGCTGCCTTCGGAAAAACAATGGTCATGTCCCTCGAACGTGGGGATACCCTTAGCAAAGACCATGGGTTAAAGTCATCATAAATATCATAGTCCCTCAATGTCCCTCAAGTTGCCTATGAGAAATGATCTTGTCCCTCGATGTTGCCTACGAATATATGATGACAATCCCTTCAAAATTCTAAGGTATCCTTACATGTTGCTTTCAATGACCATAAGCGTCCCTTTCGTTAGTCCCTCAAACTCCAATGACTAGGGCTACCTACTCACTAATAGTAGGATAGCACGGTCTAAAGGATAGGAGGAAAAGAACAAACTTTTTTCGAGTAGGTAGATAACTATTACATACTTGCTCAAACAATCTTTTTTACACACTTTCAAACACTTTTCAAACAAAATTTTTCAAAACGCTTTATCACACTCTTGAGGACTGATACAAGAGTTACCATAAAGTGAATCGCCGTACTAAGGCATTTTCAAAACTTTTCAAACCACAAACACATAAGAAATTTTAAAAAATGAGCAAGTACCTAAGAGCCCATGGAAAACCATCGATGGAAAGGGTGCTAATACCTTTCCTTTCCATAATCTACCCCCTTACTCAAAAATCTCGAAAAAAAAGGGTCTTTTTTTGTTCTTTTCACCTTTCCTTGTTGGATAAAAGAAAAGTCGGTGGCGACTCTTGCTTACCGCATATTTGCGAATACAAAACGCAAACCAATATTAACAGTCGGTTCTACCACCGTATCACACCAGTCCTTGTAGGTCACTATCATTTTTTGTATGATCTTCTTGATGTTTTTATTAGCGGCTTCTACAACGCCATTCATCTTTGACCGGTAAGGAGAAGAGTTATGATGCTGGATCTTGAATTGGGTGCATAATGCAGTGATCATAGTATTTTTGAGATTGGTACCATTATCTGTAATGATTCTCTCCGGAATACCATACCAACATATAAGATTTTGTTTGATGAATCGGGCCCCGACATTCTTGGTGACAGAAGTGAAGGAAGCTTCTTCAACCCACTTCGTGAAGTAATAGATGGCAACCAAGATGAAGCGGGTTCCATTAGAAGCTGTAGGTTTGATCTCTCCAATCATGCCAATGCCCCACATCGCGAAGGGCCAAGGAGCGGTTAAGACATTTAGAGGAACTGGAGGCACATGTACCTTGTCAGCATAGATCTGACACTTACGACAGGTTCGTGAATGTTGATGACAATCTGCTTCCATGGTGGACCAATAATATCCTGCCCGTAGAATCTTTTTAGCGATCGTGTGCCCACTAGAATGGGTGCCAAAAGTACCTTCGTGTAAATCAACCATGACCTTATCTGCCTTAATCTTGTCTATGCATCGAAGCAAAGTAGAGTCGTGGTTGCGCTTATAGAGAACTCTGTTACTGAGGAAGAACTTAGAAGAGAGTCTTCTCAGGAATTTCTTGTCATTGATTGAAGCTCCCTCCGGATACTCTTGGGCCTCGAGATATATCTTAATTTCTTGGAACCAAGGCTTATCCACTACTTCTTCAGTATCAATCTCGTGACAGTGGGCTGGTTCATCCATCCTCTCTATGGTAATATAAGGAGCCTCATTATCCCACCTGATTTTGAACATGGATGACATAGTGGCTAGCGTGTCTCCTAATTGATTTTCCTCTCGTGGAAAATGCTCAAAGGTAATTTCCGCAAAATGTGGGATTAATGTCAACAAATGTTCTTTGTAGGGGATGAGATTAGGGTGCTTCATGTCCCATTCTCCTTTGATCTGACTGATGACTAAGGCTAAGTATCCAAATACACTTAAGGACTTGATTCCCAAATCTATGGCAGCTTTGAGGCCCATAATACATGCTTCATATTCTGCCATATTATTGGTACAGTTGAAACACAATCTAGAAGTGAAGGGAGTATGGCATCCTTCCGGGGACATGATCACAACGCCTATGCCATTGCCGAGTGCGTTGGAAGCTCCATCAAAAACCAAGGTCCATCATGATCCTTGTTCAGGTTCGTCATATGGTCTAAGTCCGTCACAATTGTTTACCAACATGATGTCTTCATCTAGAAATTTGAAATTCATGGATTGATAGTCATCCATAGCCTGATGAGCCATGTGATCGGCTAACACACTTCCCTTTATTGCTTTCTGGGTAGTGTATTGAATGTCATATTCAGTCAGGACCATCTTCCATTTCGATATTCTTCCAGAGAGGGCTGGTTTCTCGAATATGTATTTGATTGGATCCATCTTGGATATCAATAAGGTAGTGTGGGTCAGCATATACTGTCTTAGCCATCGAGCAGCCCATGCCAGAGTGCAGCAAGTTTTCTCGAGCAGTGAATATCTAGCTTCATAGTTGGTAAACTTTTTGCTCAGGTAGTAAATAGCATGCTCTTTTCGGCCAGACTCGTCATGGTTCCCCAACACACACCCCATTGAATTTTCCAAGACAGTTAGATACATAATCAAAGGTCTTCCCTTAACTGGCGGCATCAAAACAGGATGATCTTGAAGGTATTCTTTGATCCTGTTGAAGGCAGCCTGACAGTCGTCGTTCCATTACACCACTTGATCTTTCTTCAGTAATTTGAAGATTGGTTCACAAGTAGCGGTTAGGTGAGAAATGAATTTGGCGATGTAGTTTAACCGTCCTAAGAATCCCCTGACTTCCTTCTCACTGTAAGGAGTAAGAATTTCTTGTATTGCTTTTACCTTTGTGGGGTCCACTTTGATACCTTTACCGTTGACAACAAAGCCTAAGAGTTTACCAGACCTCACTCCAAAGGTGCATTTATTCGGGTTCAGCCTTAGCTTGTACTTCTTCAGTCTTTTAAACAGTTTCTGCAGACGGTCAAGATGTTCCTCTTCAGTTTGAGATCTGGATATCATGTCATCCATATAAACCTCTATTTCGTGATGGACCATGTCATGAAACATAGCCTACATGACACGTTGATAGATTGCCCCAACGTTCTTCAACCTAAATGGCATAACTTTGTAATAGAATATGCCCCACTGTGTGATGAAGGTCGTTTTTTCCATGTCCTCAGGTGCCATTTTGATCTGGTTGTACCCGGAGAAACCATCCATGAAGGAAAATACTTTATACTATGCGGTGTTGTCAACCAGAATATCGATGTGGGGAAGCGAGAAGTCATCCTTGGGGCTTGCCCTATTCAAGTCTCTGTAGTCCACATACATATGTACCTTACCGTCTTTTTTAGGCACTGGAACAATATTGGCGACCCATTGTGGATAGGAGGTGACAGCTAATAATCCGGCGTTGAACTGCTTCATTACTTTAGCCTTGATTTTCTCTGACATTTCTGGCCGCATGCGACAGACTTTCTGTTTTACCGGAGGGTAGTTTTCTTTTGTCGGCAGACGATGGACCACGATATCAGTGTCGAGTCTTGGCATGTCTTCGTATGACCAGGCAAAGACCTCAACATAGTGATGTAGTAACTGAGTTAAGCGCTTCTTGACACTAGGTTCCAAGTTGGCACCTATCTTGACTTCTTTCTTGTCCTCTTTAGTACCTAAGTTGACTATTTCTAATGGCTCTTCATGGGGTTGTATGGTCCTTTCTTCCTGTTGCAATAACCTGGCTAGTTCTTCTGGTACCTCACAATCTTCCTCACCTTCGTCTTCGGCTTGGTAGATCATATTTTCAAAGTCATGATAGGCCATAGAAGAATCGTTTCCCATGGGATCCTGAGTGGATGTGAATCTGCATTTTGATATGTGAGTGTGTGTAAGAGCATAGCTATTTTTTGAACAAATAAAAAGGTAGAAAAAGAAGAACAAAGAGCGTAGAGTTTGCATGCAAAAACGTCCAGGATTTATTGATGACATATGAAGATGAAGTAATAACCCTCACAAATGGACCGTTGTGCCTCGGGTAAGACATAAAGTTTTAAAGTCTGAATTGTTTAATTATTACAAATCTGAAAAAATTTGAAAGACAATTACTCTTGAAGAAAAGTAATAGGGACAAATTCTTTGGCTTCCAAGTTGTTGAGTCCTCCGCTGATAGTTGGAAAAATCTACTCATCCAGGTCACAACTTCCATCACTGTCTTCCACTGCGCTGATCCCTTGATTGCTGATATGTAAAGGTGGTCCTCTAGCGCGAGTTCATGGAACAACCCTTTGTGCTTCCGAGGTGAAACCCAAACCAAATTTGTTGAACTTGTAAGGAATATCCGGAAGTTGACCCCAGATAGTGCATCCAACTTCTTCGATCATTGCCCTAGCATCTTTTAGAGAGGCCATTTTCAATGGCAGTCTGGTAACTTTTGGAGTCTGGGAAGTAGTCTTGGTTGTCGCAACTGTTTGTGGGACCTCCTCAAAATGCTGACACAGAGTTTCGATGAACTCACCATCCATTTCCATGTACCTAAAAGAGTTCAGGTGACTGACCATATATTCCTCCTCTCCATGGACAATGATGATTTTTCTCTTGATTGGGTACTTCAACATCTGATGTAATGTAGAGGTGACAACACCAGTGCCATGAATCCAGGGTTAGCCTAAAAGACAGGAATAGGAAGGGCAGATATCCATCACGTAGAAAGTTGAATCAAAGGTATGAGTTCTAACCTTTATGGGGATGTTAACTTCTCTGTGCACTGTCCTCTTAGAACCATCAAAGGCCATCACTATAATGTTGTTGGGCTTTAAAGTGAGTCCCTCGCAGTCTAGACGGTCAAGAGCATTTTTGGGCAAAACATTCAGCGATGAGCCCATATCCACCAGAACATGGGCTAGCATAGTGCCCCTGCACTCAATTGAGACGTGTAAGGCATCGTTGTGTTTCCTTCCTTTGGGAGTGAAGTCGGTGTCAGAAAAGCCCAATCCGTTACCAGCAGTTAGACTGGCCACACAATTCTTAAATTGGTCAATGGAAGTCTCTTGAGGCACGTGGGTGGTCTTTAGAAACCTTACCAAGGCTTTGGCATGGGACTCAGAACACAGAAGTAAGGCTAACATTGATATCTTCGAGGGGGTTTTCCCCAACTGTTCCACAATGTTGTAGTCGCTTTTCTTGATTATTTTCAGTATTTCTTCTATCTCTTTTCTGGAAGCTTCAGTAATATCCTCTAGATGTGCCTTCGTCTAGACATGCTCTGATAACACCTCCTTGCCCCTTGTCTTGGATGCAGGAATATCAGTAGGTTTGTCAACAAGATTATTATTGGGAATGTTGGTAGGAGCGATAGCGGGAATAATTACAGGAGTAGCAATGGTCTTTGGAGATATCTCAGGTGAGAAGATCCTTCCACTTCTTGTTATCTTACTGGTCCCAACTATATTGACGGTGTCAGGATCAATGTCTTTCTCAGCTTTGTCTTGGATAACCAACAGATCTTACTTGACGCCATAGTAATAGACGTCAGCCCCATAATTCCAGGGAACAACTTTATCCGAAGAATATGGTATTGGCCTTGGCATGGTGATGATCATGGGAGCATACTTTAAAACAGATGTAATCTTGACGGGTCTTTTGGTGGAGACCCTGGGAGGATTATTGGAAATGGTGATTATTGAGACATCTTCATAGGAATTTATGATAAGAGGAACTTTTTCAAACATGATTTCTTTGTTAGCCATCAGGCGCTGGACGCCCATCTCTAGTAACAAACAACTATTTGGTAGAGATACACATAATTGACAACTTTCATCATAGCCCGGGAACAAAACGACTTTCAATAGATTCCGTTTAATAGTTAAAAGAGGAGTAGTTAAATCATTCACAGAGTAAACAGAACACGCATCCTCAAAAGCATTGACACCTTGACCGTGTTTGGGCATTGGCGCCTTTATTACATTAGGTGTTTCTAGGGGATCAAACTCAATCTCTTCGCCTCGATAAGGTCCTGAACTTTATTCTTCAAGGCCCAACAATCGTTGGTATCATGTCTAGGGCTTTCGGAATGATAGGCACATCGAGCATTCGGGTTGTAGCGAGGAGAAGCTGTATTGGGGTTCTTGGGAGCTTCCTTTAGGGTTACTAGATTGGATTTCAAAAGATGTGACAGAACTTGGGACAAGGTCATGTTGATTTGGGTGAATCGTCTCATGGGCGCCTCTGGCTTGCGTTGATAATTTCTCTGCTGATTTGGTGTAGGATTAGAAATCATAACAACCCCTACCGTCGGACGACGTTCAGTTTTGTTTTGACTCCTATGGTCGTATGCAACACTGACCTCCTTCTTTCCAGTAAAGGGTTTCTTCATCGTGCTTAAGGATGCATCTCTTTGAATTTTTCCACTTTTTATACCCGTTTCTACCTGTTCACTAATCATGATTAATTCGGAAAATCCAGCCGAGGAGCTTCCGATTAGGTGGTTGAATAATGGACCAAATAGCGTTCCTAAGACCATATCCACCAATTCTCTGTCAGATAGAGGGGTTTGGAATCTTCCTGCGAGATCCCGCCATTTTTGAGCATAAGTTTTGAAACCTTCACCCGCACCCATAGACATGCCTTGCAACTATGTCTGAGTTGGAGCTAAGTTGGCATTATACTGGTATTTCTTGTGAAAAGCGGCAGCCAGGTCTTCCCAATTGCGAATATTGGTCCCTTCTAACTGATAGAACCAATCCAACTGGGTCCCTGACAAGCTTTCTTGGAAAAATGTACCCAAAGGTTCCTATCGGCAGTATGGGGTTGAATTTTCCTGACGTATGACCTTAAATGAAGCTTTGGACAAGAAACACTGTCATATTTAGCGAAAGTGGGGACCTTGAATTTCTGTAGGATGACAACCCCTGAGACAAGTCCTAGTTCCTCAAAATCCAATCCGGTTACCCTCTGGATCTCCATAGCATTGAGGCGATCTTCCAACTGTTTGTATTTGTTGTTAGCTAGAGGATACTGCTCTTCAGAGTAATCAACCTCTTCTTCTTCTTCTTCAGACTCTGGATGGTCATTCACTTCCTTGTTTTTCCCTTCTTGATTATCCCCTTCACCCGATGATGTTGCGAAGTCTAGAGTTCGTCTGGCTGGTCCTTTGAACCTTCTTCCCAAATTTAAAACACCGACTGTCTTCTTTGCTTTCTTCTTCTTTTCTTTGGTTAGCAAAGTTTTCAAATCTTCTTGTCCTTTTGCCAGAGTCAAGAACATTTGTTGAAATTGAGTGTTATGCGCCTGGAGATCTTTTACTGTCTGTTCAATATCCATCTCACTGAAATAAATAGTAGAAAGATAAGGAGACATGTTGTAAGAAACCTGTTTGTGTGATGATGAATGAAAAATGCATATGCAAATGATTTCACGGAAATTAGAGATTTAAATTTGTTTTAGACAAAAAGGAAACACATGTTATATTAATAAATCCAAGTTTGAGTACATCATGCCTCTTTTGGCTTATAATGAAAGAAATGGAATACAAAAAACTCCTAAGACAGAAAGGTTGAACACATCCTCTTTGGTGCGATGTAGGCGTTCAGACTCCGCTCTTCATGAAGCTGCTTGGTGAGTTCCAGAACCTTCTTCTCACTGGCATAGAATCAGGCCTCGAAAGTTTCTTGTTCTTCCTTTAGTTGAACCCAATCTCTTTGCAAGTCTTCGAGAGAGGTAGGCATGTTGGGATGAAGGACAGTGTACGAGACTTCTCCTTCAACAACAGACTGTATGATAACAGGGAGGATAGAAGGGTAAGGCATCACGAGACTTTGAGCACGAGCTCGCACCCGCCTAAGGTAAGGTTCAAAGGGAATGGAATTTTTGTGTCCCAATGTCCTAATATCCACCTTGTTTACCATCCTCCAAGCTTGTATAACCCTCTGACGGTAGCCTTGATTATCGTTTTCGTAGTCGAACACCAAAACTTGGATGAGCATCTCATGAGGATCATCTCTTCGGGCATACCCAAACTGTCGTAAAGCTAGTCAAGGGTTGTAAGTGATACCTCCCCTAATACCAAGTAGAGGAACGTTAGGGAATTCCCCACAATGGTCAATGATAGAAGTATCTTACAAGGATCTCGAACACCAATGAATATCAGAGTGGGTGAGGGACATCATCCTTTGAGACCATGTCAATCTTTGCTCATTCTTCAATGTTGATTGAGGTAGGTGTGAAGTGAACCACTTTGCGAGTAGAGGAATACAACACAAGAGAATACCTCTTTTCATCATGGTGCGGGTATGGAAGCAATGTAATATGTCTCCCAACAAGGTAGGTATTGGATTGTGAGAGTGAAAGACTTTGAAGGGATTTATATCTATGAATTGGTCCAAGTTGGGAAATAGAACCAAACCATAGATGAGAAGGGCTAGGACATCCTCAAAGTCTTGAAAATCCAAATCTTCCCAAAATGAACGAGCCCTCTCCAATAAGAACTTGGCTAGGAATCATTGAACTCCGCTTCTTGTCTCCCAATTTGCTACAATGTCGGCTCTCTTCAGATGCAGGGCTTCGGAAATGACTTCAGGTTTTGGAATCCCCTCTAAACCGGTTAACGGTGCTTGATCAAGCACGAGCACTTCTAAAAGCAAAGAGAATTCTTCTAGTGTTGGCACTAACTGATAGTCGGGGAAGGTGAAGCAATGATGCATGGGATCCAAGAATTGGAAGAATACGCACATCATTTCTTCTTGGAAATTGGATGTAGCCAAACTGAGGAGTCGACCATACTTCTTGGTGAAAGGAGAGTCTTCAGGTAACCTTGATACCAACTCTTGGAGTTGAGGGTGTGCTTTCACAAAGTTGATTCTAATGGTATTTCTTCGGACGAAGTTCATGGCCTACAAAACAAAAACAAAGAGAAATTCCTAAATCCTTGAAATGGTTAGTGAGAATGTGTATTATGTTATGATGTTTATGATGTTATGTACAAGTAAGCAAGTTGTTATGTACACACAAAGCAAACAAGTCCTGAGGTTTAGGCTTGCATGGAGTTTGTAGGTAAGTATCCTCTTGAAGTTTTAGTTGGCTCAAACATGTCCTAGTAATAGTAACCGGGTTCTAAAGGGTCTCAATATCACTGACCTTTCTTTTGTTGTGAGCAAGCGAGCAACTTGAAGTAAACTACCTACTCAAAAGGTCTTAAATATTCTTTTCCTTCTCCTTTAGATGTTGTTATCTTACCATTGTTTTGGTAAGAAACCCCATCGTTGGATGTGACAGGAGAGGCACGGGACGTTTGCATAGTCATATAAGACAACTTATGGGACGTTTTAGCAATGTCGTTTAGGGACTAGATCATTTACCGAAGGCGACATTGAGGGTCATCGAGAGAATACGATATTTTATCGAGGGTCTTTACTAAAACGCCCATATTCGAGGGACATGACTATTTTCCGATAGGAAACAAAATGGGATTACCTTAAGGGTGCAAGTGTGAAGGTGTGTTTGGTTTACATGCATTTAGTCTTGATTAGGGTTATCTATTTGTTAAATTCATGTCTTGCTATACACACCCTAATTACTAACAATATATGAAAGAAATAAAAGTGCGAAAAAGTAAAGTCTTACAGTATCACATCATTAAGGGGATGGGGTGTACAAATATACAATGGGGATTGCAAGAAATTAAATTTCTAGTTATCTATTACAACCATATTGAAATAATGTACATGAAATGTAAAATGGACTAGTTTTGTTTTTGTTAAGAAAAGAAATAAGTTTGCTTAAGAAAACATTTTTTATCTTTGAGTTTTTAAAAGGGATAAAATAAAGTATGGGAATATAAAATGTTTTTGGTGTTTTTGGTTATTAAATATAAAATAAGATAATAAGAGAAAGGGGAGTCAGAATCAGTATGTTGCTGAAATGAGAAGGAACAGAAGTTCTGACTCTGATACGATGCAAGAAAGAAAATGTTAGTAGGAAAGTAGAAGGTTAGAAGTTCTGGGTACTCCAAGTTCTGAGGTTGATGGGAACAAAGGAAAGCCTAGAAGTTCTGATTGCGGAAGGAATTTAGAAGCTCTAGTGCGACTGGGAACTTAGAATTCTAATATCACTGGCAAGTCAGAAGTTCTGGTTATTTGAGAGAGTGAGGTGATAATGCTGTTGGGTGAGGCTGTCTAGAAGTTCTGATTTAAGAATATTGCCTGATAGATAAATGGGTGAAAATGTCAATAAATAAACCTAAAAAAAAGCTCCTGGAGCTAGAACCTGAGACCCTTAGCACTAATGTCTTATGCGCACACACGATCTACCACTGGGGTGGCTATACATCCGGTATTAGAAGCAAAAGCATAAACATGTATCACAAAGTAAACTCTGATGATGAACTCCATTTATTTCTCCATGCTGATCAGAACATCTGCAGCTTAGTCAATTCTTAATAGAACATGAAACACAAACATATCAATTATGGCAGGCTTCCATCATGGTTTCAGAAACATAAAAAAATGTCAAGACTGTAAATCAGAAACAAGCATGTATCTGCTAATCCTAATTTCCTTAAGAAGTTCTGAACTAATATTCTCCCTACTTAGGCAGAAAATACATGAAACCTCAGAATATGTACAACATCAGAATCAGGATGTCTACATTGTATTTTGGACATGCAAGTCTAAAAATGCCTAAATGATATGATGAGAGTCAGCAGAAACTTACCTTGCAGTTGGAAAATGTTCTGACTTCTTGTGATGTTTTGATCAGCCTCCTCACGTACTCAGCAAGTTGGAACAATCTTTAACTTGGGCTATGAATGGCTGGAAAATTATTGAACAGCCAAGAAGCAAAATTCTGACTTTTTGAGGTGGAGACTGATGGAGAACGTGTTATGGTCTGAGGGAAATTGGAGTTTGAATGCAAGAATCAAGAACTAGCAAGTTTTGTATTTGTGTTTGTAGTTTTGGATTCTTGGAATTTTTAGCAAGGTTTCAAAGCTTTTTCTTTTCAATTTTTCGACCCCTTCATAGTTGCAAATGAAGTTCAATTTATAGGCAAGAATTTTATAGCTTGGAGAAGTCAAGAGTACAGTCATCATGCTAGGGCGTTGACTTGTTCTTGAAGCAAGTTAAACAAGTATGGTGGTTAACAGTTTTTAGCCGTGCCTAAGCTGGATTCGTAAGCATGAATTAAGGAAAAGTACCCTCAGAAGCAAAAGTAAACCATGGGCCCAACATACTCTTGTACAAAAGTTTGTTTTTTCAAGGACAACAATGTACTTTTATGTCACACGTGGGGAAATCCTTTGGAGAAAAACTCAAAAGTGGTTGTGAGCATTAAATGATGATGAGTTTTATCAAACTAGAAATCCTGCAATATGATATTATGCATCATAGCTTAATTATGGGTCAGAAGTTCAGCATCAGCGCAACTTAGAACAACATCCAACTTCTGATCTTTGAATCTTTTTACTTCAGCATGTTCTGACTGAGTTCTCAGACTTTCTAGAAAGTTATAACACGCTTTGTAAACCCTCTTTGAATTAATATTGCAAATTCTGACTGAACCTACGTGGAAATTGTAATCAAGTTCTGATTTGAAAATGCTTAGAATTTACTAAGTGTTTACGTTTTAGAGACGTGTCTTTGAAAATGTATAACTTGAAATCCAGGTATTTCTAGAAGAATTTTTGTTCTACAATGTTTCAGATCTTATTGAGATCTACAACTCTTGTGTTATAAGTCCTTCCAGAATCAACATGCATCATGGTGGTAATCTGGCCAGAAGTTCTGAATTTATCATATTTCTTAAACACTTAGAAAAATTTCTAAATATTTAGAATTTTGACTTTTTCAACATAATCTTGACTTCTGATTTTCTTGATGAAACAAACTTCATGCCTTGATGAAATATGATTCTTGAAACTTGATTTTGATCCGAAAGTCAAATTTTTACTTTTTAGTATGCAATTGACCATTTTGCCCTTGTGAATGACTTTCTTGGAAAATTGTCATCCAAGACTTGAAACTTGATAGAAGAAAACTTGTGGGTCCAGGATGTTCCTTTGAGAAATGAGAGGGAAAATTTTAGGGTACAACACATACCTTTACTATCCAGGTGGTTTATTTCTCACCTTCCCCGATCAGTGATGAAGAGTGAACAAGGTTTGAGGTGGCCTCAAAGGATGATGCCACTCTCACATTTAGATATCTATTGGTGTTTCCGATCTCAGAAGGACATCACTATTATAGACCGCTGTGGGGATTCCCCTAATGTTACACTCCTTGGCATAAGGGGAGGTATTACTTACAACCCTTATCTATCTCTACGTAAATTTGGTTATGCTCGAAGAGACGATCCTCATGATATGCTTATCCAGGGTATTGTATTCGATTACGAGAATGATCCTCAAAGTTACCGTCAAAGGTTTATATGTGCCTGGGTAATGGTGAATAAGATTGATAGCAAGACTTTGGAACACAAAAACTCCATACCTTTGGAGCCCTACCTGAGATGGGTGCGATCTCGTGCTCAAAATCTTATAATGTCATATTTTGTTGTCTTACCAGTAATTGTGGAGCCTGTTGTTGAAGGAGATATTCCATATACCATTCTTCATCCAGATATGCCTACTGACCTTGAAGATCTACAGAAGTCTTGAATTCAACTGAAATAAGAAAAAATCTTATGATGTCCTTTGAGACTCAATTCTATGCTAGTGAGAAGAAAGTGTTGGAGCTGACAAGACAACTTCACGAAGAGCAGAGCCTTAATGCATATGTCAACACAAAGAGGAAGCGTCCATGGGACACTTGAGTCATAATTTTTTTCCTTGTAACCCTTTTTATTTTTATTGTAAGCCTAAGAGGAAATTATAATTTAAACTTAATGATAAGAGTCTTTGTTTTTGTTCTCTTTTTGATTAACAAATTTAAATCCTACGAGGTCCTTGAAAAAATTGCATATGCATCTACATGCCATACATATCATTGCATAACAGGTTTCCAAGAAAGGTTTCTCATCTTCTTGCTGTTTATTCCTGCAAAAGAGGCTTTCGAACAGACAGTCAAAGAACTCCAGGCTCAGAACGCTCAGTTCCAAGATATGTTCCTAAACAGAGCCAAGGGGTAAGAAGAATTGAAGGCACTCATCGACAAAGAGAAGAAGAAGAAGAAGACAAAGAAACCAATCGACATCCTTAACATGGGGAGAAGGTTCAGAGGTCTAGTCAAGCGAGCTCGAGATCTTGATATCTCATTGGACGAAGACGACGAACGGGATGAAGATGGTAAGAGTTATAAAACTAAAAGAAGCCATCATGGTTCTGACAAATATTCTGATGAAGAGGAAGAGAATTATTTAGATGAACAATATCCCCCTATTGACGAGATTAACAAACTGTTAGAATAATGTTTGAAAGATATGGAGACCCAGAAGGCGCCAGGCTTGAACTTTGAAGAAATGGGTTTAGTCTTAGGAGTCGTCATTCCTCCTTAGTTCAAAACTCCTACCTTTGCTAAGTATGATGAAGTTTCTTGCCCGAAGCTACATTTGAGATCATATGTTCGAAAAATTCAACCACACACTACTGACAAGAAATTATGGTTGCATTTCTTTCAAGAGAGTCTGTCTGGAACACAATTGGAATGGTATTATCAACTCGGAGGTACCAACATCCTTACCTGGGAAGATTTGGCTACATCTTTCTATAGACAATATCAGTATAATTCTGATTTGGCACCAACCTGCATGCAACTATAAAGTATGTCCATGGGTTCTGAGGAAGGCTTTAAAGAGTACGCAAAGAAATGGAGAGATCTTACAGGAAGAATTTAACCTCCTTTGGATGATATGGAATTGGTTGACGTGTTCATGAGTATGCTAACAGGTCCTTTATATAATCACCTAATTAGAAGTTCTTCAGCCGATTTCACTTAACTGATATTGACACGAGAACATGTTGTGAATTGAATCTGAAGTGGTAAAATTCAGGTAGCTACATCTTCGAATACTGTGAAGAAGTCATACAATGGTAAGAAAGAACCCAATGTTATGTACGGCCAGAAGGGTCGTAATAAGAGTGACCACAACCAATCTGTGGGGAAAGTTATAATCTCTAATCTTGCGTCAGTGGAACAACAATAGAATAATCAGTATAGGCAGGATACACCTAGGAGACAGTTCACCAAAATCAACATGCCATTGTCTCAAGCAATAAAACACATGTTAAAGGCAGAGCTGATTACGTTGAAATATCCTCCTCAGAATCCCAATACTTCCTCTCCCCGTTACAATCCCAATGCAAGTTGTGCCTATCATTCCAATAGTCCAGGGCATGACACTAATAGTTGTTGGGCGTTGAAAAATTAGATTCACGACATGATTGACTCTAAGGAGATTATATTTGATCCTCCTGAGACTCCTAATGTAATCGTTGCACATATGCCTAATCATGACAAAGGCGTTAATGCTATTGACGATGTGTCTTATGTTTATGATGTGACTGACTTGGCCACTCCTCTGATGATCGCTAAAAAGAAGTTATTGCAAGCCAATTTATTTCCGGGTTGCATTGAAAATTGCTACTATTATGCATCCCAATTCAATGGTTGTGTACTAGTGAAAGAAGGTATTTAATGTTTGATGGATGACCGTGTAATTCTATTTGAGAAGACTCCCTCTATGGAGAGCTTATGCAAAAGCATGTCTCAAGGCCTGGAGCTTAAAGACGTGTCCGTGGTTACAATTTCTGGTACTCCTATAAGGATCACTTCTAAGGGTCCTGTGAAGATTACTATCGAGCCTAGGGTTTCTCCTCTAATCATTACCACACCTGGGCCAATTCCATATTCCTCAAACAAGGCTATCCCTTGGAGTTATGGAGATGATGTCTACTACCGTGGCGTCAAGCAAGAGTTGTTGGTTGTCGAAGATAAAAATACCGAAGTTATTAATCCCAATGTTGGAAATATTGTTGGAACTAGTAAGGTTACCAGAAGTGGAAGTGTTTTTCTCCAGAGATCTCTCTAAAGGCTGTTTCTACACCAGTTCGTATCCCTGCTACTGAATCAACTACTGAGACATAAGGCAAAGAGAAGATGACTGAGTCTGCCCAGACCGAGACACCAAAAGAGGTTATTATTGAAGATACCTCCAAGCAAGAGATGGAGGAGGTGCTGAAAATTATTCGAAAGAGTGAATATAAGATTGTTAAACAGTTAGGGCAGACCCCCTCCAAAATATCTATACTATCTCTATTATTATGCTCTGAAGCCCATGCTCAGGATTTAGTAAAGTTCCTAAAATGTGCTCATGTACCGCGGGAAATCTCTGTTGATGAGTTCGAAAATTATGTTGCTAACTTGACAACTGATAATGGGATATGCTTTTTTGACACTGATATAACTCCCGCGGGAAGGAATCATAACAAGGCCCAACATGTCTCTATTGAGTGTAGGGGAACTACCTTATTTCATGTGTTGGTGGACACATGTTCCTCATTAAACGTATTGCTAAAAGCTGCTTCAGAAAAATTTGACTGTGAGGGGATTGTGCTAAAACCCAGTGACATTATGGTGAGAGCTTTGATGTCTCAAAGAGAATGGTACATGGAGAGGTTTATCTTCAAATTAAAGTGGATTCCCAGGTCTTCGACTCTACTTCCTATGTGATGGACATTCGGCCAACCTATTCTTGTTTTCTTGGACACCCTTGGATTCATGGGGCAGGCGCTGTTACTTCTACTCTACACCAAAAGTTGAAGTATCTCGTGAAAGGAAAGATCATTATCGTTTGTGGCGAAGAAGAATACATGGTGAGCCATTTGAACTCCTTCAAATATGTTGAGATGGATGGTGAATTCCTCGAGACTCCTTTCCAGACCATTGAAGTCATTTCTCCGACAACCCCTATTGCTAAAGCTGCTCCTATTGTTTCTAAGGTTCTTAGGATTACACGAAGAATGTATTCTTTGAAAGACTCTTAGGATATGGTAGAGGAAGGTGGTGGTACTATTTGGGGTCAGCTTCCCGACATTCCTTACAAGTCTAACAAATTTGGTTTGGGTTTCACCTTAGAGGATCAGTGGGTTATTCGTCGTGCTCGTGCTAATTCTGGAAGTCTGCCATTCCACATCAACAACAATGGAGTTCACAAAAATCAAGTCAATTTTATGGAAGACGCTGATAGTGACTGTTACATGGACAGTTGGATTTTCCCTACTACTAGCATTGGGCTCAATAACTGGAAGGCTAAAGACTTTATACCAACATCCTTTAGTCAGGAGTAAATGCTATTTTCTGTTTTCTTGTTATCATGTTTTTTGCTTATGTAATTTGATTAATAACTTTAAGCCTTATGCCTTACCCGGAGCACAACGGTCCATTTGTTAGGGGTATCATGTTTCATTCAAATATTTTCATTTAATAAATCATTGAATGTTTGCATTCAAATTTTGTGCTCTTTGTCTTTCTTTTACTTTATTACTTTCAAAATAGCTATGTGTTCTTACACACACCCACATAACAAATTACAGATCCACGTCCACCCTGGATCCCATAACAATTCTTCTATTGACAATTATAACTTCGAAAATCCAATCTACCAAGCCGAAGACGTAGGTGAGGAAGATTGTGAAGTACCTAGAAAGCTTGCTAGAGTATTAGAGAAAGAAAAAAGAGCCATACAATCGCATAAAGAACTAGTAGAGGTTATGAACTTGGGTACTGAAGAGGATAGTAAAGAAATCAAGATAGGTGCCGACCTAGAAGACAATGTCAAAAAGTGGTTAATCTAGATGTTATGTGACTATGTTGAGATTTTTGCTTGGTCTTGTGAAGACATGCTAGGGCTTGATACTGATATTATGGTTCACCGTCTACTTATAAAGGAAGGTTGTCCTCCTATAAAGAAGAAGGTTCGTCGTATGCGTCTCGAGATATCCGAAAAGATCAAAGTTGAGGTCATGAAGCAGTTCAAGGCAGGTTTCTTAGTTGTTACTTCCTATCCTCAGTGGGTTGCAAATATGGTGCCAATACCTAAGAAGGACAGTAAGGTGTGCATGTGTATAGACTACAGGGATTTGAATAGGGCGAGCCCCAAAGATGACTTTCTACTTCCTCATATTGATGTTCTGGATGATAAAATCGCTCGACACAAAGTATTTTCCTTCATGGATGGTTTCTATGGTTATAACCAAATCAAGATGGCACTTGAAGACATGGAGAAGACTACTTTTGTCACACAGTGAGGCACTTAATGTTACAAAGTTATGCATTTTGGTTTAAAGAATGTCAGTGCAACATATCAGCGTGCTATGTCATCTTTATTCCATGATATGAACCATCATGTGATAGAGGTTTACATTGATAACATGATAGCCAGGTCTCAGACTGAAGAAGAACATCTCGACCACCTGTACAAGTTGTTTGAGAGATTAAAAAGTATAAGTTAAGGTTGAATCCAAACAATTGAACCTTTGGGGTAAGATCCGATAAACTCCTAGGTTTCATCGTTAGTAGTAAAGGTATTGAAGTTGATCCAGCCAAGGTTAAATACATTGAAGAGATACCAGCTCCCCATAATGAGAAGGAAGTCAGAGGTTTCTTGGGACAATTGAACTACATTGCCAAATTTATTTCACATGTTGTATTACGGTGGGAGAACTGACTTGGGTGTTTGCGTTTGATTGCAATTGTTGCGGATAGCAGGAGTCGCCACCGACTTTTCTTTTATCCAATAAGGAAAGACTGAAAAGAACAAGAAATACCTTTTGAGATTATTTCTTGAGTTCGGGTGGTAGGTTATGAAAAGGGAAGGTGTTAGCACCCTTTTCATCTGTAGTTATCTACGGGCTCTTAGTTGCTTGCCAGATCACTTGCTTTTTATTTGAAAATGTGCTTGTGACGTGGGTTTGAAAGTATTTTGAAAATGTCTTTGTAATGATTCTCGTTTCTATAAGAATGCATACAAAGTGTTGGTTTTGAAAATAGTTCAAAAAGGTGTTTGTGGAATGTGTTTTTGAAAGTGATTTTGAAAAGTGTCTTTGTAATGATTCTCGTCTCTATAAGAATGCGTATAAAGAGCTTTGTCTTTTGAAAATGTTTCAAATGAAAGTGTTGGTGTATAAAATGTTTTTTGTTGTGAGAAAGCGAGCAAATATGAGCATCCTACCTTCTCAAAAGGTCTATGTTCTTTTCCTCCTCCTTTAGATGTTGATATCTTACCATTGATTTGGTAAGAAGCCCCATCGTTGGACGTGAAGGGACGGGCGTGGGAAGTTTGTATAGTCATAGAAGGCAACCTATGGGACATTTTAGCAATGTTGTTTAGGGACTAGATCGTTTACCGAAGGCAACATTGAGGGTCATCGAGGGATAATGATCTTTTATCAAGGGTCTTTGCTAAAACGCCCATATTCGAGGGACATGACTATTTTTCCGAGGCAACAAGTGAGATTACCCTAGAGGTGCATGTGTGAATAATGTGTTTGATTGCATGCATTTTGTCTTTGATTTTTGGGTTGTCTACTTGTTGGTTTTATCTTGCCATACATCATAATTACTAACATTTGTACAAAAGCAATAAAAATGCAGAAAATAAATCCTATACTATTACAACCATATTGAATAGCAAGAACATGTAAAGACAAAACAAAATAAAAGAAGGAAAAATGAGTTCTTCGATTTGGGCAGCAGAACCCTTCGATTCTGCTTCTCTGGCTCCCTTCGATTTGGGCTTAGCATGAAGCATGAGATGCAGCCTTCGATTCTGCCTTTCTGCTTCCTTCGATTGCAAGAATCTTAGGGTGAGCAAGTAAGCTTCGACCATTCCCTTTGTACTTCTTTTGATTGAGGCCCGGAAGTCAATGTGGATATCCTTATGGCTGCTTCTTTCGATTGAGCTTAGCAGTTAGCGTGAGAGGCAGCCTTTAATTCCTCCTTTTGGCTGCTGCTTTCGACTGGGCCAGGGAATCAGTGTGAACACCTTTTGTTTCTCCCTTCTTATTCCTTCATTTGGACTGTGAAGCAGTAAGGGGGTGTTGTACCCCAAAATTTTCCCTCTCATTTTTATTCAAGATATTATCCTAGGTCTTCTCGAATACTCAATTTGGCTCAGAAGTTGGATCAGACAGATTCTCTTCCTAGGCAGTAAGTCAACGATTAGGGTTTGACGTTTCTCAAAGAAAACTGATTCTTCAAGGTTTCAAATGGTCTTCATAGATCTTCATGTCTCCTCAAGGATGTTCATGCCGAGTGTCGAACCTCACGTTACAAGTTTGCTCAGTCAATGGTTCAAACGACTAAAAATGACTCCATTAACCCAAAAACTGACCTTTTGCCAGACCGAGTTCAAGCGATTGCAATTTATTCATTATTCGATATTTTTCAGTGGTTCCTTGATGTCATCTCCATTTTCTCTTCCCAATCAAGAGTTGATTACATGTAGAAGGTCACCAAAATTCGAATACGTTAGAAGTCACGTCATGAACTTTGACCTAATTTTAAGTAGTCGTCATCTGATTTCTAAGAATTGTGATTTCCTCAATTTACAATATCTTGAGACGATTATTTCTGTGCATGATCATAAGCAATGCCGCTCACGAGTTTATCTTCAAAGATCAAAAGAAAATTGCATTTGGAAGACTTTGAAAGTTATCGAATCATCACAAGTAGTTTGTTTGATTTCAAAGTGTTCTTAATCATCATTGATCTTGAAATTTGTAAAGGTTGATGATGGTTCTCAAAGCATGATTGTTTGGCAATGAAGTTCCATTTTTTATCAAGCATGGCGTGCGAATTTCATTTTGAATGCAAATTTGGTGTAGACAAGAAGCGAAAATTAAGACTGTCATTTAGATGACCATGGGTTTGGGATTGAGGTAACCAAGTTAGAATTAAATTTTTAAACATTTATTTTGTTTACAAGATTGGAGTACAAGGAGCGTTGGTTACTTTATCATTTTGTGATTGCTTGAAATCCAAGTTACCAAACCAAGATGTTTTAATCCTAAACATCCAATTGAAAATTGCAAAGTTTAAATAAATTCAAGTCTTGAACAATAAACTTCATTAAACCAAATTTATTCAAGGTTTCATATTTATTACATTACAAAAGGAATAATTTACAAGTTTTCGTTTCTTTACAAAAAAACTACAAGTTTTTTTTGTCTACAAAGAGATAACATTTATTTTGTTTCTTCAAGTCTCTGTTGTTTCATCTTCAAGTAATCAATCCAATCTTCATTTGCATCCACGCCTCGTGCCCATGAAACAAGAAAGGAAAAGTTAGCAAGCATAGTGAAAATTCAAGCAAGAATTGATGATTAAAGCAAGTTTTAACTCATCATTAGGATTTTGCATTTGGAATCAGAAATAAAAGGTTTTGTTCTTAATCATGGTCTATCTCCTACTTTTGCAAATCACAAAATTTTGATCTTTTGTTTCACAAAAGGGAAATAGAAATTTGCAAACATTACAAAAAAAAAGTCAAACTGCAAACAATGTAAACAAAACAAGGCTGCAAACAACAAATACAGCAGCTAGACTGCAAAAAACAGATACAGCAGCTAGGCTGCAAACAGCAGATACAACAGTTAGTCTGCAAACAGCAAAATGGAAAACAAAATCAGGTTGTAAACAAAAGCCAGCAAAATGGAAAACAAAACAAGGTTGCAAACAACATATGCAGCATAACACAAAAACACCAAAGCAAATTTGCAACCAAGCTGTAAAACACCCAAAACAGCAAGCATACACAGAGCAAGGCTGCAAACAGCAGCAGGGGCAACACAAATCAAAAATAAAGTAGGGAACCAGCAAGCTGCTATGCAAGCAGCATAAACAAAATAGCACAACATCAGTCAAATGTAAGCTAGCATTGATTCCTAGCCCTTATGTCATCATGTTCCTAAAATGCAAAATCCTTCAGAGTTTTCAAGAAAGGAAAAATAGTTTGCGTCATGAAAAGATGAAAGAGGAAATAGAAAGGGACATAAAGATAACACCTAGCCTATAAAACAACCCTGCTCCAACCGTCCAAATTGGCTTCAAACCAAACAGAAGATGCCAAAACCTGCTAACCTATCCAAAAATACATCAAAATAGTCCAAAATAAACTGCAAAAACATCCCCACAAACCAGTATTGCAAAGCCTTGCCCAAATCTGCCAAAACCTGTTGCATGAACAACTAAATAATACAGTCCAAAAACCTGCAAAATGCCAAGGTCAACCCTGTCCAAACTCAACCCAAGTATTGCACAAAAGAGGTAACTTAAAACCTGCATCTCAATAGACCAAAGTCAGCATTCCAAAAACAATTTAAACCTCCAATATTTCCCCCCATTTTTCCATTTTTGTTTTGAGAGAACCAAGAAACTGTTCCATAAAAAACCAGGGGAGAGAGGATGATAAAAAAGGAAAAAAACCAACAAGCTACAGAACACAGCACAAAAAAACCATAACTTTCACTTCAGCCAGAATTTGTTACAACTCTCAACAACTATCAACAAACCTATAGCAACCTCACTGTAATACCCCCTCTGCTCAAATCAACCTTAAAACCTTCATACTTCCACACTATCATTCTGCAACATCACTCCATAAACCGGAAAACTGATTTCAACACTCACCTTACAACCACCAATCCATCTCACAGCCCTCAAACAACATCATAACTGCAATTTGACGATAACTTCTACACCACTTTCATCAACCTTACAGCTTTGCAACAAATCAGCAGAGATAGAATGCAACACTTCAATGTTCACAGACTCGCAGTAATAATCAAGAAAGCATAAAGAACAAGAAGTGAACTTACTCAAATCAAGCAGTTGGGATTTCTTTCAGGTAATATAGCCCCACTGTTTTTTTGAATATTTTAGTTATGAGCTTAAACTTGGCCTACATTGTATATCAGTTTATCAGTAGATCTCATTTCAGTAGGATAAAGTTTTTTTTACTGTGAGATGAAGAGTTTGAAGACCTATTTTACCTGATATATATCATTATCTGTTGTATGCTTCAAGAATCCATCTTTTTAAATTGGATTATGACACCAATGTAAAGCTCAAAGGGAGACTGATATTGATTTAGTATCCCCTAAACCTGAGGTGCTGTGCTTGCATTACCTTCTTGAGTGTTACTCAACTAAACAAATCAAACATAGACACTTAGCAATTTACAAGTTACAAAAACTCATTATTGGAGGGTATGGTGTTGTTTACCTCAACCTTCTTCTCCAACCTTTAGATCCGCAACAATATCCACCGAATCCATACATCTCTTCTTGCTTACCTTCGGCCTTGTCCCTCCTTGCTGAGTAATAGCCCGCTACGCCTCCAAAACCCTAACCTACCATAGCAATTTCCGTCACAACAACTTGTCTAGTCTTTGTTTGAAGAGGATGCGATGAACATTGATAGTGTTACCGAGAAGAATAAAAGATTGGAAATTTATTGTTGAATCGGTGAGAGAAACAGTGATGAGGGAATGAAGAGATTCACACAGAGAGAGAGAGAGAGATAACGAATTGATAGAGAGATGATGCCAGCCGTGGCCATTCCCCAAATGATTAGAGTTTTTTTTGTTTCAATCTCCCTTGCATGTTCCTCCCTTGGGCCTCAACCTGGACCGATCTCTAGAGCCCAACATAGTTTTTTTAGAGTCTGAACAAATGCAACAAAAAACAAACTTTTGGGCATCTCCTGCCAGGCCCAGTGCCTTTGTCTCTTCACTCACCCTCATTTCAGTTTAATACCACCCCTCCATTTTTGTTTTGTTTTAACATTTGCTTATTTCTATTATTTTAATAACTCCTAAATTTTTGTTAATTAATTTTCTTAATTAAGTTTAGTTCTTAGTTCTAATTTAAGTTAGAAAAAAATTTGTAAATATTTTTACTAATTCATTTTTCGTATTTTTAGTCTTAATTTGTTTATTTAATTTCTTAAAAAACAAAAACCCTAAAAAAATATACATGCATTTGATTTAATTCTTTAGCTAATTAATAGAATAGATTTTTTTTCTATTTTTCTTTTCAAACTTTTCAAATAGAAAATGCTAAGAGTTTTATTTCCTTATTTTTTTTGTTAATTAATTTTTACTTCATAAACTTGTTGTAATTTCGATTATTTGCTCGATTCAATTTGGTTGTATTGTTTGCCTATTTTGACATTTAATTATATTAATCCATCCCCATGTGTAAATTTGTACCCCCATTCCCAAAAACTCTGTAATAGCGTAGAATTTTAATTTCCGCAATTTACTGTTTTCCCTTATACTGTATAGTAATTAGGCGTGCATGGCAAGATTCAAAATCAATCGCTAGATAACCTAATAAAAGAACAAACTAACTTGAATCAAACATACTTTTTCACACGCGCACCTCTAGGGTAACCTCGCTCGTTGCCTCGGAAATATAGTTATGTCCCTCGAATATGGGACACTTTAGCAAAGACCCTTAGAAAAAAAAGATCGCAGTCCCTCGATGTCCCTCAATGTTGCCTTTGATAAAACGATCTAGTCCCTTACTAAAATTGCTAAAGTGTCTCACAAGTTGCCTTCTATGACTGTACAAACGTCCCCCGCTTGTAGGATGTTTTAGCAATTTGTCGTAAGGGACTAAGATCGTATACCGAATGGATCATCGAAGGGTCTTCGAGGGACTACGATCTTTTTAATACAGTGTCTTTTCCAAAGCGTCCCACGTTCGAGAGACATGACTATTTTTATCCGAGGCAACAAGTGGGGGTCACCCTAGAGGTGCGCGTGTCAAAGGTGATTTATTTTCAATTATTTTGTCTTGAGATTATGGTTAGCTATCGTTTGATTTTAGATCTTATTATACAAGCCTAATTACTATACAGTTATATATATATATATATATATATATATATATATATATATATATATATATATATATATATATATATATATATATATATATATATATATATATATATATATATATATATATATATATATATATGCATAATTATAGGTGAAGAAAGTAAAATGCGGGAAGATAAAACCTAGGCTATTACAATGCTTCGGGGATAGGGGTTATAAACCATAAAAATGTGGGGAAAATAGTAAACCCTAATTAGCTATTACAACTTTTAGCAATTACATCATAATAAACAATTTCTAACGCGAAAAAAAGTAACAGAAACGCGCGAAGGTTGTAAGAAGTAACAAAGAGATTAATTAATGGAAATGTATTTGACGATCTATCCTAATGATTAATTGATTTTTTTTTGTTTATTTTTGAGAAAAAAGGAATTAAAACCTAATAAAACCTAAGTTATTTTTAATTGAAGAAAAATGAAATGAAATTAATTAATTTGATTAATTTATTTACAAAAAAAAAGTTAATTTAATTTTAAATAAATAAAAACAAAGTCAAGTTAATTTTATCTTAAATCTAGGTAAGTTTTAACTAATCAATTAGAAAAAATTTATTATGTTTTAAAAAAAGAATTTGTAAAATAAAAAAAAACAAAATGGGCCTACAAAAGTAAACCTAAGGGGGGTGAATATGAAGTTTTCTAAGCCCAGTAACGTAAGCCCAAGCGCTGGAAGAGTACCCTTAGAATCCTGTGTGGCTCTCCAGTGAGTTCTATCATGAGTGCGGAAATCTAGAATGCTTGATCTGGATCTGTTAAGGTTTGTTGGTGTTGATGATGAGGGTGTACAACATGCGCGCATGACTGCTTGCATTGGATCTATGAAAAATAAACATGAAATAATAAAAATACCAAGGGTAGGGATCGAACCCGTGCTCTGGTATACCAATGCCTTTACTTTGCTCGCTCTACCGCTGGGGCTGCAATTACATCCGTTAATATAAATCAAATCATAAACACATAATGTATAATTGAACATGATGACCAGAGAAGCGCCGGAGCCCTAGCTCCGGTCGTCTTCTCTGGTGACCTGCAAAATACAAAACACGTAAAGATCAATTTTTAGGAATCCAAAACATTGTGTCCCCCCTAATTCGACCCTCCTGAATCCAAATTCGGCCTTAGTTTTGGCTAAAAACCCTTGGATCATGTGTTTTGAATCCATTTAAACCGATCGAAGTAAAAAATGGCATATTGTTAAACATAATGCATGGGATTATAATACTTGCTCAGACCTGCTTAATCATATCTCGGAATCATGTTAGAAGTATCAAATCTAATTAAAACAAAACAAAATCAGAGAACTGAATTATGCAAAAAAATGGAAACCAGTGAGACTATATTGTGAATTTCACGCGTTTGGAATCATGCCTAATGATCCAAACTTACCCTTTGATGCTCCAGGAGATGAATGGTATTGGAATTTTGGGAAGAGAAGGCTTGTAGCACCAGGTTTTGAACTTAGGGTTTTGAGAAAATATGGAGAGTTTTAGATAACTTCTTGAGGCAGGAATTCGTGTCTTTTTGATGCTGATCTCTTGTGCTTATACAGATAAATGAAATGGCTCAATAAACATGGCAAGAAATCATATAATCAAGCCATGATCAAACAAAATCAAGCACATTTAAAAACTTCCAATTTTGAGATATCGTTTATCATTTTGAGCCTTACACGATTTTTCTTGGTTGTACTAGGTTGTCATGAGTTGTATTGGACCTCTAGATGATTGAAACAAAAAGCCCAAGCCCTTATACCATTGTTTCATATTTTATTTGATTTTATTTGCATTTAAATGAATAAAAATTCAAGTAAAAGAAATAAAAATCATAAAAAATAAGTGAATTCATTTAGAGGTCCTCTAACACCTTATGGACGTGTTTGAACATCAAAAGTTAGGCCCACTAGTTCAAAATTTCAAGTTTGCTCACTTTGCACTTTATGCATTTCCTCAAAATTTCCGAACTTGTACTGGTTATAACTCTCTCAATTTTCCTCTTTTGAAGGTGATATTGGACTCTTTGGAAATCTCAAGATGTCCTTCTCAATTGTTCTTTTGATAATCTTTGCATTTGAAGAATTTATCTTGATGTAAGCTGCCTTGATAAAAAGTGTCTTTTTGTTGACTTTTAAAATGACCTATAATGTATTAGATCATATCTTTCAAATGAAGCACTTTTTGGACTTGAGATTAAATACAAAGTTATAGAGAACTAAATTTCCCTTCAAATGGGCTTTGGTTGGGGAAAAGTTGATGAAGCATGTGAAAGTTATGCTTGGTCAAAGTTTAGTTGACTTCCCTTAAGGAAACCCTAATTTGGCAACTTTTGATCTTTGATGATTTGAGGGCTTTCCTTGAGGAATAATGATCAACCCTTGATCAAATGATGAATATCACTTAAAAATGTTTATGTTGACCAAAAATCTTGAAGTTTGACTGTATGTTGACCATAGTTGACTTTTTATCCAATATAGTTGATTTTCAATCATTTGAGCCATTGACTGAGCAAACTTGTGATACAAGACTTGAAAATTTATATGAGAATTGTTGAGGACCTATGGAGAATCATGGAAACAATTTGAGACCTTTAAAACCCACTCTTTGTGCAATATGAAACCCAGGTTATGGACCCATTGCTTAGGAGAATTATTTTGTCTGATCAACTCTTGAGAATCCTTGAGCATTTAAGAACCCTAGAAGAATGTCTTAAAGAAAATGGGAGGGAAAATTTTAGGGTACAACAGCTGCCCCTGTTCAATCTTCTTAAACCTGAAGAGTTAGATTGACATGGCTGCCATTTGTGACTTGAAGGTGGAAGATGATTGAACACATAAGTGCCCAGAAATTTGCACTCGCCTGTGCATGAAGCAACACTGTTGGTTGATTATATCGGGAATGGGCTTAAAGATGCCATTTAGAGAGGTGACAGAGAGTCATCGGAGATGGGCTTATAGATGCCATCCAAAATAACTGTTGATGGGAATTAGACTAGGTTTACGCCCGACTTTGTCTTGGAAGATGTATTTCGAGTGAGTCAATGCCCGAATTGGTCCAAAAGGATAATCAGAATAAATCTACGCTCGATTTAATCTGAACCAGAAGATGTCTATGCCCTACTTTTCTGAAGGAGTGTCAGAATAAATCTACGCTCGATTTAATCTGAGCCCGAAATGTCTACGCCCGACTTCAACTTGAAGAAGATGTTGAAAGGAGTCTACGCCTAACTTTTCCAAAGGAGCTTCAGAAGGAACCTATGCTCGATTTCGTCTAAATGATGTACTAGAAGATGTCTATGCCTGAATTCAACTAGGAAAGGTGTTGGAAAGAGTCTATGCCCGACTTTTCCAAAGGAGTATCAGAATAAATCTATGCTCGATATAACCTGAGCCAGAAGATGTCTACGCCCGACTTCAACTGGAATTTGGAAGGAGTCTACGGTTGACTTTTCCAAAGGAGCTTCAGAAGGAATCTATGCTCGATTTCATCCAAATGATGTACTAGAATATGTCTATGCTCGACTTCAACTAGAAAACATGTTGGAAAGAGTCTACGCCCGTATTTTCTGAAGGAGTATCAGAATAAATCTGTGCTCGATTTAACCTGAGCCAGAAGATGTCTACGCCCGACTTCAATTGGAATAAGATGTTGGAAAGAGTCTACGCCCGACTTTTCAAAAAAGTATCAGAAGGAATCTACACTCAATTTCATCTGAATGATGTACTAGAAGATGTTTACGCTTGACTTCAACTAGAAAACATGTTGGGAATAGTCTACGCCTGACTTTTCCTAAAGGATTATCAGAATAAATCTACGCTCGATTTAACCTGAGCCAGAAGATGTCTACACCCGACTTCAACTGGAAGAAGTATCAAAATAAATCTACACTCGATTTAATCTGAGTCACAAGATGTCTACGCTTGACTTCAACTGGAAAATATGCCTCTTTGAGAATGAACCTCTGAGGAAATTGCTTAAGTAGCCATTTGGCAGATGTAGCATTTGAGAAGACTGTCTGGTCATATAAGTAGTTGATGATGTTTGTCTGTTAATTGATCTTTCCTAAAAATGTAAAGAGTTAGTTGTATGCAATGTCATAATGTATGAAATTTATTGCGTAATGATATTCTTAAAATAAATGAGAGCGTGTTATATGAGTTTTGTATGCATATGCTACGTTGTTCGTAAATGATGTATGGATGTGAAATGTTGTTGAAGTGTATTTGTAAATTCGTGCAACATCTTGGTCTGGGAAAATAAATCCCTGACTATTACTGGGGATGAAGAGTATGTGTATCTTCGACCTTGATGGGGATTCCTTCTTGCTGCTTGAGGAAACTCCACTGGGGAATGTTGATTTCTACTTGGGGAGAAGAGTCCAAGAACATTGGTCGTTCACCGCTTTACTGGGGAATTTAGTTCTTAGATACCCTGACTGGGGATAAAAGAGATAGGTTGGATGTCGACTCGTCTGAGAGAATAAGGTTGACTGATACATAGTCCGGTTTCATATTCAGTAGAAAAATCTCTGGGAATAGTGGTCTGGACTGCCCTTTGCTGGAGAGAGAAATTTTGTGGTTGTCAAAGAAATAAATTCAAGCTGGGGAGACTGAACTCCGCTGGGAAAATAAACCCTGTTGGGGAAATAAAACCTTTTGGGAAAATAAAACCTGTTGACAAATAAATACTATGCTGAGGAAACACCCTTGCTGAGGAAATGAGCTCTGTTGGAGAGAAGAATTTTGCAAGGGGTTTTACAGTTTTGGAAGAATAAACTCAGTTGGGGAAGAGAATTTTCATAAGCTGTACTGATTGAGATTCTGTAGGTGGGCGATATTACCGGGAAAAAGATCATATTCCTTTATCTGCTGGGGTATTTGCTGGTGAGTATGATTAGTGCATCCCATATTTCGGGGGATGTATCTTTGTTGAAGATAATCTTGTTAAGACTACTCTGTGGGGATAATCCTGTGAGGATCTCTCTGTGGAGATACATGACGATTTGAACATTATCCTAACTCCTAGAGTCTTGAGTAACTGCTTTTTCCTGTTTTTATGCATATATTTGTTAACAATTAATCATATTCATATGCATATGTTCATTCAATTTTAATCATTGGACGTTTTTGCAATCAAAACTGAAAAAGGTAAAACAAAAATTTTGAAACTTGAAATTCGTATTTCTATTGATAGTTTGCCCATAAATAGGCGGTTTTATACAAAGAGACATAAATCCTAGTAAGAGGAAATTGTCGTGAAATGAAAAGAGTACAAACTGAAAAAAGATAATAGCTATGTGGGAATAATCTCATTAGGTTCCAACTCTGCTATTTCCACTATGTCATCAAGTATCTCATCCCTCGCTATCGGAAGAAAGTGATTGAATTGCATCGGGGATACCAAGTCACTAGCCTGATATACCCGATGCTTGATTTTTTTGTTGAGTGCCTTGATCATATGCTTCTGATACATCTGACCGTGATAGACATCCGCAAGCCTCTTCTCGTCAATCAGATTCAACTGGTCTAGCCTGGTCTGAATCCACTCATCTTCGTCTAAGTCTGCATCTTTCATAATTCTCAAAGAAGGAATCTGAACTTCGATAGGTAGGATGGCTTCCATACCTTGAACCAGAGAGAATGGGGTTTCCGCAGTTTATTATCATGCCAAAGTGTGATAGCCATGAAGAGAAAATAGTAACATCCCGTGCCAATCTTTGTAGGTCACAACCATCTTCTGTATAATCTTCTTAATGTTCTTGTTGGCGGCTTCCACTGTGCCATTCATCTTTGGTCGATACAAAGAAGAGCTGTAGTGCTTAATCTTGAACTGTGTACAGAGTTTAATGATCATAATGTTGTTGAGATTAGTACCGTTGTCTGTGATAATCTTCTCTGGGATGCCATATCAACAGATAATTTTATGCCTAATGAACCGGGCCATGACGTTCTTGGTAACAAAGGCGAACGAGGCTTCTTCAACCCACTTTATGAAGTAATCAATGGCGACAAGGATGAAGCGATTTTTGTTACAGGAAGTAGGTTTAATCTCTCTAATCATGTAAATGCCCCACATCACGAGTGGCCACGAAGCAGTCAAGACGTTCAGAGGTACTGGAAGCACATGAACTTTATCAGCATAGATTTGGCACTTATGACAAGTTCTCGAGTCGTGGTGATAGTCGGTTTCCATAGTCAACAAATATTAACCTGCCCTCAAGATATTTTTAGCCATATTATGCCCACTGGAGTGAGTACCAAAGACACCTTCGTGCATATCTTGCATAATTTCTTCTGCTTCCTTCTTATCCATACAATGAAGCAAACTCGAATCATCATTGTGCTTGTATAAAATTCCATTGCTCAAGAAAAACTTAACCGAGAACCTCCGGAGGAATTTATTTTCATTGATCGATGCCCCTTCAGGGTACTCTTGAGCCTCAAGGTATCTTTTCACTTCATGAAACCAAGGCTTCTCTTCTACTCCGCCAGTGTCAATTTCTTAGCAGTGTTATGGTTCGTCTAATCTTTCGATGGTAATTCTGGGAGCCTCATTGTCACATCTGACCTTGAACATGGATGACATGGTATCTAATTCATTTGCCAATTGATTCTCTTCTCTTTAGATATTCTCAAAAGTAATCTCTTTGAAATATAGAATTAATGTTAGCACATGTTCTCAGTAAGGAATAAGATTCAGATGCTTCATATCCCATTCTCCCTTGACTTGACTGATTACCAAGGCTGAATCCCCATATACACTCAAGAATTTGATTCTCATGTAAATAGAATCCTTAATACCCATGATGCACGCTTCATATTCGGCCATATTATTAGTGAAGTCAAAGCAAAGTCTGGCAGTGAAGGGCGTATGAAAACCCTGAGGAGAAATAATTACGGCACCAATTCCATTTCTAAGTGCGTTAGAAGCTCCATAAAAAACCATACTCCATCAGGATTCTGGTTCAGGTCCTTCATACAGTCTAGGTTTCTTCATAATCTGTAACTAGCATAATGTTCTTGTCCGGGGATTTGAAATTCATATACTGATATTCGTGTACAGCTTGATGTGCCAAATGATCTGCCAGTACACTTCCTTTGATAACTCTTTGAGTGGTGTACTGAATGTCGTGTTCTGTTCAGACCATTTGCCATCGGACTATTGATCCAGAGAGAGCTGGCTTCTCGAATATGTACTTGATGGGATCTATTTTAGAGATCAACAAGGTAGTATGGGTCAACATATACTGTCTTAGTCGGCGAGCAGCCCATGCTCAAGCGCAACAAGTTTTTTAAAGTAGTGAATATCTTGTTTCACAGTTGGTAAACTTTTTTCTAAGGTAGTATATTGCATGATCTTTTTGACCAGACTCGTCATGCTGGCCTGGTACACACCCCACTGAGTTCTCTAGCACTGCTAGGTACATGATTAGAGGACTTCCTTCAACCGGTGGCATCAGAATTGGAGGTTCTTATATGTACTCCTTAATTTTATCAAAGGCTATTTGACAGTCATTGTTCCACTTTACTACTTCGTCTTTCTTCAACAACTTGAAGATTGGCTCACAAGTAGCAGTCAAATGGGAAATGAATCGGGCAATGTAATTCAGTCTTCCTAAGAAACCTCTGACTTCCTTCTCAGTACGGGGAGTCGACATTTCTTGAATAGCTTTAACTTTTGCAGGATCAACTTCAATACCTTTACCGTTGCCGATGAAACCCAGGAGTTTATCGGATCTCTCCCCAAAAGTGCACTTGTTCGGATTTAACGTTAGCTTATACTTCTTCAGTATTTCAAACAATTTATGCAAATGATCAAGAAGCTCTTCTCCAGTATGTGATTTGGCTATCATGTCGTCAACGTAGACTTCTATCTCATGATTAATCATGTCATGAAATAAGGCTACCATGGCACACTGATAAGTTACCCCGAAGTTCTTCAACCCAAAAGGCATAACCTTGTAGTAGAAAGTGCCCCACTGTGTGACGAAGGTAGTTTTCTGCATGTCTTCAGGCTCCATCTTGATCTGATTATAACCCAAGAAACTATCCATGAAAGAGAATACCTTGTGATGAGTGGTGTTTTTGACCAGAACATCAATATATGAAAGCGGTAAGTCATCTTTGGGGCTCGTCCTGTTTAGATCCCTATAATCTACACACGTACGTACCTTGTCGTCTTTCTTTTGTACCGGAACCACATTAGCAACTTATTGAGGATGTGATGTCACTGCTAAGAAATATGCGTTGAATTGTTTCATAACCTCGACCTTGATCTTTTCGGACATCTCGGGACGCATGCGAGAAACCTTCTGCTTAATTGGAGAATAACCCTCTTTCATTGGTATACGGTGAACCACAATATCAGTATTGAGCCCTGGAATGTCTTCGTACGACCAAGAAAAGATCTCAACATAGTCATGCAACATCTGAATCAACCTGTTCTTGACACTACTCTCTAAGTTGGTGCCTATCTTGACTTCTTTTCAGACTGTCTCGGTACCCAAGTTTAGAACTTTGACTGACTCTTTATGTGGTTGGATAGCATTTTCTTCTTGTATTAAGATTATGGCAAGTTCTCCAGGTATTTCACAATCTTCCTCACCTTCATCCTCGGCTTGGTAGATCGTATTTTCAAAGTCATAAGCAACAATAGTAGAATCGTTATCAACGAGATCCAGAGTGGGAGGAGATCTGCAATGTAGCGTGTGGGTGTGTGTAAGAACACATAGTTATTTTTAAAATTCAATAAGTAAAAGAAAAACAGGGAGAACAAAATTTGAATGCAAATCGTCCAATGTTTTTATTAAATGAACAATGTTTATGAAATATCAACCCTTAACAAATGAACCGTTGCGCCCTGGGTAAGACACAAGGTTTAAAGTCATTATTTATTACATAACCAAAATGTTTTAAAGCAAATAAGATAGAAATGTAGCTATTACTCCTAGATAAAGGAGATAGGGATAATGTCTTTCGCTTTCCAATTGTCGAGTTTGTTGCCAATGGTAGGAAATATCTAACTGTCAAAGTCACAATCACTGTCAGCATCTTCTATAGCGTTGACTCCGTTGTTACTGATACGGAATGGAGGTCTTCCAGCCCGAGCGTGAAGACAGGCCCTTTGACCCTCTACAATAAAGCCCAAACCAAACTTGTCTAATTTATAAGGGATATCAGGAAGCTGACCCCAAATAGTACAACCACCTTCTTTTATAGTAGCTTTGGCATCTTTTAAGGAAGTCATCTTGCACGGAATCCTGGTGGTCTTTGGAATGGTAGAAACATCTTTAACAACAGCGGGAGAAATCACTTCAAAATTTTGACAGGGAGCCTCGATGAATTCCCCGTTGTTGTACCCCTAATTTTCCCTCCCATTCTCACACAAGACATACTCCTATAGGTCCTCAATTGCTCAAGTTGACTAAAGATTGACCAGACAAATCCTTCTCCTAAGATAATAAGCCTCAAACTAGGGTTTCAATTTCAAGAAATATGGTTGAATCCCAAGGGTCCCAAATGTCCTCCATTGCCCTAATATGTCCCCAAGATCATCCATGTCAAGTTTCATGCCTTACACAATAAGTTTGCTCAGTCAACTGCTCAGATGCCTGAAAATCAATTGTACTAGGTCAAAAGTTAATTATGGCCCAAATACAGTCAAACTTCAAGATTTTTGGTCAAAATCAACATTTTTAAGTAGTATCCATCATTTGATCAAGGGTTGATCATGATTCCTCAAGAAATGCTCCTAACACATCAAAAGTCAAAAATTGCAAATTAGGGTTTCTATAGGAAAATTCAACAAAACTTTGGCCAGGCATAACTTTCTCATAATTTGTCAGAAAGTTTTCCATCAAGGCTCATTTGGAAGAGAATCCAATTCCCTACAACTTATATTCAACCCTCAAGATCAAGAAATGCCTCAATCAAAAGATACAAGGTAATACATTATAGGTCCTTTCAAAAAGTCAGCAAAAACTCCTTTTGGGTCAAAGCTCCTTACATGAACATGGAAGATCCAATTGAAATGAAACCAAAAGGGTTGTTTAGAGGACATACTAAGCTCTTGAAAAAGTCCAAGAATACCCTCATAGGGTTAAAATTGAGATAGATATGCATTGCTAAAGTTGACCAACTTTGGGAAAAGTGCATGAAGCCAATATTGACTAAACTTTAATTTTTCCAAATGGGCCCATGTTTTCATGTTTGAAACTTGTTCATACTATGGACCACAACCTTTGAGTTCACTCTTATATTATTATATTATTTATTTTTATATTTTATTCAATAAAATGAAAAATGAAATAAATTAAATAATAGAAATAATGGAATATTTGATTTGAAATTTTTTTTCTTATCAAATAATGGGCAAGATAGGCTGGCATATCAAGAGAAAACGCATCGGACAAAAGGAGAAGGAGATATTATTGTTTTAGCAAGTTTTGAATCAAATCCTTATGCTTTTAAAAACATGATCCTAATTGATTCTTTTCAAATCTTGTTTTAACCTAATGGGATTCACTATATATGCATGACAATATGCCAAGCCAAAGGGACACGCGCAGCTGCTGCCAAGAACCCTAACAAAGCTTTAAAAAATTCCAAAACCTATGAAACTAGAAACACCTCTTATAAGCCATCCTCCATCCAATTTAAACTCTCCATCATACTCCTGAAGGTCCCAGGAGTCCGTCCCTGTCAATCTCCAGGCCTGGAACACTCTCAAACACTCAGATCAAGGGTCACCGGTTTGGGTATTTTTCTTCAATTCTAAAGTATTACATACTCTAATATAAATTGTTTTTATATCCATATTAATGTTTTCACTGATGTTCATGAATTTTTAGAGCATCAGTTGGTTAGTTTGATGTAGGAATGAAGCTTTTCCATTGTTAGGGCAAAGTTTCAGGCGAGTTTCGTATCTCCCTATACAGGGACTTTCAGACCAAAAGACCACCACCATGGAGTTTGCAGCCTAGGAAATACGGGGGGGGGGGGGGGGGGGGGTAGCCAAGATCTGGGGTTTTGATTCTATGTATTTTGTTGTTTGAATTTTTGCAGGGGCCGGTGAAGACGACAGGAGGGTAGCTCCGACATCCCTGAATTCCATGGACTTTAGTCAACGCTGGCGTGGCCTGTTAGCATTATGTGATTGGTTGTTTCAAATCTCCAGGGGCCCATCTCAGTGCATGCTTTGACACCTCATCATAATCCACTTATTTCATATATATATATATATATATATATATATATATATATATATATATATATATATATATATATATATATATATATATATATATATATATATATATATATATATATATATATATATATATATATATATATATATATATATATATATATATATATATATATATATATATTATGCTTATTTGTATAAATGAATTGACCATTGGCAAAGATGGAAAGAGTGAAGGGTGTTAAGGCATTGCATGTGTGGGAGGTCAGGGGTTCGACCCTTGCCTCTTGCATATTATTTTTCTAATTTCTACTTGCAGATTCAGTGCCCCAGGGTTAAGCGTGTGCACCCTGTAGTGGCCTATCATCACCATTGGATCTCTTTAGCGGCAGATCAAACGCTCCATCTCCAAGTGTGCACGATGGACCTTCCAGAAGCAACAACACCAAATCACATGCAAGGGGTTATTGGGCTTGTTGACCTAGGCCTTACAAATCCAATCAGCACCCCCCAAAATGCTTCATAACATCATGCCCATTTTATTTCTTCTTTATATTGTTTTTTTAATTTCTTTATTTTAATTGTTTCAAATTTAGTTTTTTTTATTTAATCATAAAATCAATAAGACCATAAAAAAATAGAATTAGGTTTTTTATTAAAATTATTTTTGTAAATTAATTTAATTAATTATTTTGACTTGTTTCTTTTAAAAATAAAATCAATCAAAATCTAGGTTTAAATTGCAAAATCTTTTTTCTTCAAAAAATATCAAAAATATTAGTTTTGTTAGAATTAATTTTTTTTAATTAATAATTTTTTCCAAATTAATTAATTATCCTTTTTATCATTTAACCTTTTTCCAAATAAAAACAACAAAAATGTTCTCTCTTAACCTAGGCGCGTTTTAGGGTTTAGGCGCTTAGTTATTCCTCGCGTGTTTATTACTTCTGCTATATTAGTTTTTTTCATTATTTAATTGCGCCCGGTTTGTAATAGTTTAATTAGGGTTTTAATTCCGCATTTTTAATTTGCAGTCACTAATTATGTAATTGCACCAGAGCCTTGTAATAGTTAGGAATTTTATCTTTCTGCCATTTATTTTCCTGCATGATAAACTGCTTAGATGAATGTTTAATAGGGATGCCTGAAAGATAATGATTAATTGAACCTAGATAACCCTAATTGCGCAAGATAAAAATATCTGAAAAAAGCACACTGCCGCACACTTGCACCCCTAGGGTGTTACCCCGCTTGGTTGCCTTCGGAAACAATGGTCATGTCTCTAGAAACGTAGGGATACTCTTAGCAAATACCCTCTGTTAAAATCGTCATAAAGATCATAGTCCCTAAATGTCCCTCGAGTTGCCTACGAGAAATGATCTTATGATGATAGTCCCTTCGAAATACTAAGGTATCCTTATATATTTCCTTCAATGACCATTACATCCCTTTCGATAGTCCCTCATACATCCAACGACTAGGATTACCTACTCACTAATAGTAGGATAACATGGTCTAAAGGAAAGGAGGAGAAGAACAACTTTTTTCGAGTAGGTAGATAACTGTTAGGTACTTGCTCAAATAAATTTTTACACCACACTTTCAAAAATACTACATTTCAAATAAAAGTTTTCAAAACGCTTTATCACACTCTTGAGGACTGATACAAGAGTTACCATAAAGTGAATCACCGCACTAAGGCAATTTTCAAAGCTTTCAAAACACACAAACACAAGAAATTTCAAAAATGAGTAAGTACCTAAGAGCCCATGGAAAACCATGGATGGAAAGAGTGCTAACACCTTCCCTTTCCATAATCTACCCTCGTACTCAGAAATCTCGAAAAATGGGTCTTTTTCTGTTCTTTTCACCCTTTCCTTGTTGGATAAAAGAAAAGTCAGTGGCGACTCTTGCTTACCATGACATTTGCGAACACAAACACAAAACCAATATTAATAGTCAGTTCTGCCACCGTATCACAAAACTGGCGACTCTGCTGGGGACAGATTATTAAAGTGGGGTTTACCTTAGGGTCTAGATCATTTTAAATTACTTTCTCTGTTTGCTTTGGCTGCTTTATCATTGAGGGTTTGTTGGGGTATTCTTGTAAAGATCCTATACCCGAATATGGGGCACCTTATTAGGTAAGTAGCAATAAACCATGGAGGTTGTACAGCATAGACCGATACAGACAAAGTGGTGGCTACATTAGCGCGATACTTTGGATTTTACTGATGTTCCTTGAGTAAGTTAAGGATAACATTAGGCTTCCTCATAGTGTAACTAAGCACTAACTGACCTTTAGAACCTTTAAATTGACTCATCCTAGCCATTAGGAAGTAGTGAGATAACCGGCTTTGGTTCCGACCGAAGATTGGTTTATACTTGATACTACACTCATTGAGGCTGGACTTTTAGGATTTTTTGCCCACAATACTTCGGTGCGGAGCTGAAATAATTTCGGAAGGTAAGGTCAGTGATATTGAGGCTCCTTAGAACCCGGTTACTATTAATAGGACAGGTTGAGCCAACTAAACATTCAAGCGGGTACATACCTTAAAAACTCATGCAAGCCTTTGAACCTAAGGCCTATTGTGTGATTTCTTGTGTTTATCTATGATTTTTAGCATAATCATGACATCATAAGCATCATGACATTCATACATACTAATCATGTCAAGGACCTGTTGGATTTAACTCTTGGTTGTTTTGTAGGATATGAATTCAAGTCGCAGAAAAACCATCCAGATTCACTTCATAGAAGTTCCTCCTAAGCTCAAGGAATTAGTCTTGAAAGTCCCCGAGGAATCATCATTCTACAAAAGACATGGTCACTTGCTCGGTTTGGTTACCACCGGGTTTGAAGAAGGTTTGATGAGTGTCTTATTCCAATTCTTCGACCCTAAGCACCATTGCTTCACATTCCCCGATTAACAACTGGTGCCTACGCTGGAAGAATTCTCTAAGTTACTTGGCTTACCTATATTGGAGAGAGTACCTTTCACTGGTTTAGAACAAGACCCAGCTTCTGAAAAGGTTGTCGTAGCTTTTCACTTGAAACCGTCTGACATTGAGGCCAATCGGGAAAAAAGTAGTGGAGTTAAGGGTCTCCTTACAAATTTCCTGATGAAGAAAGCTCAGATTTTCCTAGATGCTATGAGTTATCATGCCTTCGTAGATGTTTTAGCCCTCTTAATTTATGAGTTAGTCCTATTTCCTTATTCAGATCAACTTATAGATGTGAATTCCATCAACATCTTTCTTTCTCACAATCTGGTTCCTACATTGCTCGGGGATATTCTACATTCTCTCCATACCCGTACTTTGAAGAAGCGAGGAAATCTCATGTGTTCCACTCCTCTGCTATATAGGTGGTTTATTTCGCACCTTCCTCGGTCAGTAATGCAAAATGGTTTAGGCTTAAGGTGGAGTTAAATAATAATGTCTCTCTCTCTCACTCCGACATCTATTGGTGTCTTCGCTCTCAAGAGGACATTTCTTTTATTGATCGTTGCCGAGAATTTCCTAATGTGCCACTCGTGGGAATTAAGGGAGGCATCACCTACAATCCTTCTTCAGCACTACGTTAGTTTCGTTATACACGGAGAGATGGTCCACCACATATGCTCATCCAGGGTATTGTGTTCAACTACTCAGATGATTTGCATAATTATCGTCAGAGATTCATCCTCTCTTTGGGCATTCTTAAGAAGACTGATAGTAGGAATTTGGGGCGTAAGAACTCCATCCCTTTGGAACCTTACCTCAAATGGGTGAGAGCTCGAGCCTAAAGTCTTAAGATGCCATACGATTCCATCTTACTGGTGATCTTAGAACCTATTGTTCAAGTGGGCGAGTCCTGTATTATTCTCCATCCTGATATGCCAACCAACTTCAAAGAGCTGCAAAAGTCTTGGATCCAGCTCAAGGAAGAACAGGATACTTTTGAGGCTCAATTCTATGCAACTGAGAAGAAGGTGTTGGAATTAACAAAACAACTTCATGAAGATAGGAACCTCAACACCTACCTCAACACCAAGAGGAAGCTCCCTTGGGAGACTTAGGAATTTCCTTTCAATGTTTATCCTTGTGTAATCTTTTGTTTTTTTAAAAAAATTTTGCTAATAAAAGGTTTTGCTTTTTGTTTTGTTTAAAAGAGCTTGAATCCAATAAGGTCCTTGAAATCATTGCATACACATGTGTTGTACCCCAAAATTTGCCCTCCCATATTCTTCAAGGTTTGTCAAGAGTCATCCTTAAGTAATTCAAGACTTCTCAAGGGTTGCACAGTCCAATTGCCTCCTAACACAGTCAAAATTAGGGTTTTGGTTCTTGCAAAGAATTTGAGGTTTTCAATGGCTCAATCAAGTCCCATAGGCCTATACACATTGTCAAGCATCTACATGTCAAGTTTCAAGACTCATAGCATCAAGTTGCACAGTCAAAAGCCCTAATTGCTTCACAATCAACTGTAGGGGTAAAATGGTCATTTGGCAGTCAAAAGTCATAATTTTTGGTCAACATCTTATTTTGAAGCCACAATCATCATTTGATCAAGTCTTGATCATGATTCTACAAGCATGGCTCAAAAATCATCAAGATGCAAAAGTTTCTATTTTTGGACAGCTGAAAAGTCAACTGTAACTTGACCAGGGCATAACTTTTTCATGGTTCATCAGAAAAATCCCATCCAATGCTCATTTTGAAGGGGATGACATTTCCTACAACTCATATTCACATTCCAAGTCCAAGAAATGCTCTCACAAAAAGTTATCAATTTCTACATTATAGGTCATTTTCAAAAGTCAACAAAAAGGCATTTTAAGTCAAAGACCATAAATTGAGATTGGTAAATCAAAATGACATGGGACCAAAGGCATTGGTTATAGGACTTCAAGACCTTTCCAAAATGTCCAAGAACATGTTCATATGATCAAAATCGAGCAAGATATGCATTGGAGAAGTTGGGAAATTTTTGTGAAATGGCAAAAGTCAACTATCCTTAAAACTTCAATTTTTGACAAAAGGGCCCACTTTCTTCCACTTGATTAAGCCTTGTCATGCCACCCACGTGTTCCATGATTAATTTCAAGATCAAACATTTATTTTTCTATTTTATTTAATTTTTATTGATTTAATTCATTTTAAATCCAGAATAATTCAAATAAAATCAAAAAATTAATGGAATGGCATCTTGGTGACTTGAAGGGCTTTTATATGTCATGTGCCAGCTAATAATTTTGTGCCAAGCCTTTTGGTGCACAAAATCTTGAATTTGCTCCAAATATGGAAAGTCCTTTAATGGTGGTCAACAAGATCTCCAAACTTCAATAGACCAAGATACAAGCTCAGCTGCTGACCTAATTTCATTGATACATACATAAGCAAGCATTCCAGACCTAAGACACGACCCAAGCACTGCACAAACGGCATAACCAATATTGAAAAATCAAGAAAAAAGCCAAAACTGAATTCCACCTTCCAGGCCCTTTCAAGGAGATTTAAAGATTCAAACACACTGCTGGGACACTGAGGAACGCATTGCAATCAAAATCAAGTGTTAACACCTAAGGAATCCTAAGAACAGTCGTACGGTTTGCCCATTCTTTTTCATAATCGAAACTCCCTTTTTATGCATCATTAACATGATATAATCATTGCTTTGCATTGCTATAACCTTTCTGAAGCTAATGGCATAGGTGAATTGCGTTATGGTGCCCTGAAACGGAAATCACCATGAACGATTTCTAGGTTTTCCAAGCTCTAAAATTGGGGCTTTCTTATTGAGGAAAAATCAGACCTTAAGACGCATATGGTTGAATTCGTCAAGGCCAGACGATTCAAACCCAACCCTCACGAACAATTTATGTTTAACGTGTGCCTGTTCGCTATTTTTCCTCAGGCTATATTGTGGGGGTTAAAAACCCCCGCTATTTGATTTATTTTACAGGTATTCTGGGGAAGAAGACAAGACGTGATGCTATGCCATTGGACCATTCAAACGCGCGCGCTATTTTGTTTTCTCTCTCCAGCATATGATTGTTTTTTATATTATTTTCAATTGTTAATATTATATCAAATGCAACATGATGGCCTAGTGGTCAGTGAGGTGGACGTTCATCATTGGGACCTGGGTTCGAATCCCAGGTCCCCTAAATAATTGTTTCTTATTTTTCTCAATAGGTTCCCATGCAGGCTTACTAGTGTGTTCCATCACACGCCTCAAACAATAAGGCACCATGTGTCCTTGAGCCTAGATCTGATGACAAAAGATGAAGGACCACAATAATCCCCAGTCAACTCTTGCATACCTGATCCAGAAGGTCAAACGTGGCCAAGCAAACAAATGGGCCTCAGATTGCCAGGCACACCCCCAATGCTGGCCCAGCACCCATGGTTCACTTTTCTTTTTTTTTATTTTTCTTCTTCCTTTTATTTTCCTTAATTATTATTAGCATTATTTAATTAATTAACATAATTAATTTTCTTCACAACAAAAATCAGAAAAACTAAATATTTTTATTATTATTATTAATTATTAATTTCATTTCATTATTTTGTAAATAAACACTAATTTAAATTAGTCTAGTTTAATTAGTTTTAATTTTAATTTTCTTTTACAATAAATAAAAATGAATTAGACTTAGGTTTTTTTGACACTTTTAAATTTCTTTTTATTTTATTTCATTAAAAACAATAAAACCACAAAAATACATTTTTCTTTTAATTAATTAATTAATTATTTAGGGTTAATATTTAATTAAATGCAAAGGACCAAAATTTCTTTATTTCTCAAAAGGGTCAAAACCCTAAGGACGTCCTGATTCTATTTCTTTTCGCACATTATTCTTATTTTGATTATGTATCTGCTCAGAAATGTAATATTTAATTAGGACCTCCTTTATCGCTTTATTTATTTTCTCGCAGTTTATTTCTTCCAAACGGGTTTGTTTTTTGGCGATGTATATACCCGCGCTTTGTAATAGCTAGATTTACCTTTCCACACTTTATTTTCCGCACTCTTAACTGTTAAAAATGCATGAAAGACTTGTATGGCAAATAAAACTAATTCGTAGCTCACAAATAACATGCAAAGACAATTTAACTGAAAAAACAACACACATGCACATGCCACTCTTAGGGTACGCCTCACTGGTTTCCTCGACGTGGTCGTCAAGTATAGGGTGTCTTAGAGGTCGCCCTCCTGTCTAAGATCCAGTTGCCTCGAAACAGTTGCCTCGGATAAAAAGGATCTAGGACATTAGGGTTACCACTAAGGCGTCCTACCATTTCTTTGGTGACCGCATTGTCCCTTAATCGAATTGACCCGAATAACTCCAACGATGGTGCTACCTACCTCTCAATGGTGGGATAGCACTATCTAAAGGACTCTTACACAGCCTAATTCCTTAGAGTAGGTAGATTCTCCTGGGTACTTGCTCTTTCAAAACAAACAAAAAACATCTTTTCGCACCCCACACTTTCAAAAAGTTTTCAAACAAAACACTTCATACACTCTTGAGGACTGATACAAGAGTTACTTAGAAGTTTTTCAAACAAACTTTTTTCAAAACCCACACACACTTGAAAAGAAAACAAATTTTGAAAACATAAGAGCAAGTACCTAAGAGCCCGTGGATAACCACGGATAGAAAGGGTGCTAACACCTTCCCTTTCTATAAATCTACCTCCCGAACCGAGAGACATCTCAAAGAAGGAATTTTGCTGTGCTTTTGTCCTTTCCATGTTGGAGAACATAAAAGACGGTGGCGACTCTTGCTTACCGCGACATTTCGCGAACCAGCTTAGAAAACAGTCAGTTCTATTTCCACCGATCACAACATGTCATACATATCAATGCATAAACAGGTTTCATAACAGGTTTCTCATCTTCTTCGTTGTTTATTTTAGCAAGAAATGGCTCTCGAACAAACTGTGAAAGACTTACAGACTCATAACGCACAATTCCAACAGATGATCATGGCTCTAGCCAAAGGGCAGGAGGAACGAAAAACCTTGATTGTTAAAGACAAGGCTAAGAAGCCAAGAAGGACAGCTGGTGTGGTTAACCTGGGAAGAAGATTCAAGGGACCGTTGAAGCAAATGGCTGATCTGACCTCTTCATCCAAGGAAGGAGAGAACCTAGAGGGTGATACAAGAGAGGAAGAACCTAGTCCAGAGGAATCTGATGATGACACTGATTACAATGAAGATCAGTATCCTCTAGCTGACGAAAAGTAAAAACAACTAGAAGAGCGTCTGAGCGCAATGGAGATTCATAAAGTGCCCGGGTTGGACTTTGAAGAGCTAGATTTGGTGTCTGAGATTGTTATTTCACCAAAGTTCAAGGCACCAGTGTTTGCTAAGTATGATGGGGTTTCGTGTCCTAAGATGCACCTCCTATCTTATGTGAGGAAGATACAACCTCACACTGCTGACAGAGATTTATGGGTCCATTTCTTTAAGGATAGTCTATCCGGAACTCAGCTAGATTGATTCTATAAACTGGAGAGGGCCAACATCCATAATTGGAAAGACCTGGCCGCTGATTTTTATAAGCAGTATCCGTACAATGCAGAACTTGCTCCCACCCGTACTCAACTCCAGAGTTTGGCTGTGGGTTCGAGCGAGGGTTTCAAAGACTACGCTCAGAAGTGGAGGGACTTAGCAGGAAGAGTCCAACCTCCTCTGTTTGATAGGGAGTTAATGGACATGTTTCTGGGTACCATGTTTGGTCTGTTCTTTAATCATCTAATTGGAAGCTCCTCGGCCGGTTTCACTGAACTAATCTTGATAGGAGAGAGTGGAAGTTGGAATTAAGAGTGGGAAGATCCAAAAGGACGCATCCTCTAGTTCCGTGAGAAAACCATTCACTGGAAAGAAAGAGGTTAGTGTTTTGCACCATCAGCAGAGTCAGGACACAACTGAACACCGTCCAACAGTAGGGGCTGTCATGATTCCTAAGCTTGCACAGATGAATAATCATCAGAGAACAGAAAGGCCGGTAAGACAATTCACCCAAATAAATATGACTCTAGCCCAAGTTTTGCCCTATTTGTTGAGATCCAATCTGGTAACCTTGCGGGAAGCGCCGAAGAATCCCGACACTACCTCCCCCCGCTACAATCCAAATGCCCGTTGTGCTTATCATTCGGAAAGTCCAGGTCATGATACAAACAACTGATGGGCTTTGAAAAACACAGTACAAGACCTTCTTGAGGCGAAGGAAATTGAGTTTGACTCCCCTGAGATGCCAAATGTTATCATTGCTCCTATTCCCAAGCGTGGTCATGGTGTTAACGCTATTGAAGACGATATGTTTGTGACTACTATTGAAGATCTTGTTACTCCACTTATGACCATTAAGTGGAACTTGTTGAAGGCCAATTTATTTCAGGGATGTGGCGAAGGTTGCCACTTTTGTTTATCTCTACCAATTGGTTGTCATTTGTTGAAAGCAAGTGTTTAGCGCCTGATGGATATTGGAGGGATTTTGTTTGAGAAGGCTCCCGTTCCAACCATTCTGTGCAAGGATGTTTCGATAATAACCATTTCCGTCAATCCTCCGAGGGTCTCCACCAAAAGACCCCTCAGGATTACATCTACTCTAGAGGTTACTCCACTGATAATCACTGCGCCAGTGCCAATCCCGTACTACTCTGATAAAATTGTCCCTTGGAACTATGGGGGTGACGTCTACTACCATAGCGTCAAGCAAGATTAGCTGTCTGTTGAAGATCGGGTTTCCGAAAAAGGTGATTCTGACATTGTAAACATTGTTGGAACCAACAAAATAACAAGAAGTGGAAGAGTGTTCTCCCCTAAGATTTCTCCTTCTAAAGTTGTTACTGGTCCTATGATAATTCCTACTTTTGCTTCTGCTACTACTGCATTTCATTTGATTACTCCTGCTGACACCCCTATCACCGAGTTGATCGAGGCTCGGGGAAAAGACATATTGATTGAGCTTGTCCAGACGAAGGCGCAATCAGTATCTATTCCAGAGGCTTTAAAGAAGGAGATGGAAGAAATTCTAAAAATTATCAAGAAAAGCGACTACAACATGGTCGAACAGCTGGGGCAGACCCCTTCAAAGATATATATGCTAGCCTTGTTGTTGTGCTCCGAAGCTCATGCGATGGCTTTGGTGAAGTTTCTGAAAACTGCCCATGTTCCCTAGGAAACTTCTATGGACCAATTTGAAGATTGTGTGGCTAGTTTGACGACCGATAATGTTTTGGGCTTTTCTGATGCCAATTTGACCCCTAGAGGGAGGAAGCATAATGATGTGTTACATGTCTCTGTTGAAGGCAAAGGCACCACTTTGGCCCATGTCCTTGTAGATACTGGTTCGTCGTTAAATGTGTTGCCTAAGAATGCTCTGGATAGACTAGACTGCGAAGGTTTGACTTTAAAGCCCAGCAGTATTGTAGTGAGGGCTTTTGACAGATCAAAAAGAATGGTGCACGGGGAGGTGGACATGTTAGAAAATAGTTTGATTCTACAACCCTCAATTAGAGTTTTGATGATAACAAAATACAAGATTAAATAAATTGTAAGATTTATATATATAAGACACATATACTACTTAAAATTATGTTGTGTATTTACAGAAGTTCTGATGGAATCAGCATCAGAAGATCAGTATCAACATCAGCATCAGAAGATGTGTCAGCATCAGAAGATCAATAAAATGTGTTACACGCTGAAGCTACCAGATCATACGCTGAAGCTTAATGAACAGAATTTGCGCATAAAACACTCTGACTCTGATCAAGATCCTTACCAAGTCATCAGCACTCAGAAGCGTCAGCATAAGATAAAGCAAAGAAAACTCTGATTATCATAAAGAAGACTCTGAAGCATTACTAAGCATTCAAGACAGATTAATTACCAACGGCTTTATCCAAGACAAGATCTTCTCAAAAAGGAAAAAACGTGATTATCATTGAAAGTGATTTATGGACAACAACGTATCTTTGCCTTGGCTATATAAACAAGTCTGTGTGAGAAAAGAAAAGGTTAATAATCTACACGCACACACTCATACAATTTGCTAAGCTTTCCAACCACGCTCATTCAAACGCTCTAGCAACCCAGTTTCATTCTAAGCTTAAAGTTGTGTATTATCACAATTGTGGTATACTATTTTATTAGAAAACATCAAACACATTATTGTTCAATTATTTGTAAAGAGACTTCCTTGAGATAAACCGGTTTGTGGTTATACTCAAGAAGGCTTTAACAGTTGTTAAAGTAGTTGTTGTATTCCTTTGAATATTGTGGATTAAGACCTCGTTGGAGAGAGGCGAAATCACCTTGACGGGTGGACTGGAGTAGTTTGAGATCAAACGAACCAGGATAAAAATACAATGTTGTTTAAGCTTTTGATTCAAGTTTTACAATTCAACCCCCCTTCTTGTGTTTTTCACATCTTCAATTGGCATCAGAGCGTCTAGTTCTGAGCTTATAACACTTAACCGTGTCAGTAAAAGATCCAAAGTCAGAAAAGCACAATGGCAGGATCACATCAAAACATCAGCAATGACAACAATGAAGAAAGAGACAGATTCAGTGGCAAAACTCCAGTCTTTGATGGAGAGAACTTTGACTACTGGAAAGACAGAATTGAGAGTTTCTTTCTAGCCCATGATGCTGATCTGTGGGACATGGTGACTGATGGATACACGCACCCAGTAGATGGAAGTGGTCAGAAGATTGACAGGAAAACAATGTCTGATCAGAAAAAGTGTGATTTCAGAAATCATCACAAGGCCAGAACAATTCTTCTCAGCGCCATCTCTTATTCAGAATATGAAAAGATATCAAACAGAGACACTGCAAAGAATATGTTTGACTCTCTGAGAATGACGCATGAAGGCAACATTCAAGTCAAAGAAACCAAAGCTCTTGCGCTCATTCAGAAGTATGAGGCATTCAAGATGGAAGAGAGTGAATCAATAGAAACTATGTTTTCAAGATTTCAATTTCTTGTTGCTGGTCTCAAAGTTCATGACAAAGGGTATTCTACTGCTGATCACGTTAAGAAGATCATCAGAAGCTTGCCAAAACAATGGAGGCCAATGGTCACAGTGCTTAAGCTAGCCAAGGATCTCAACAAAATCTCTCTGGAGGAACTTATCATCTCCCTCAGAAGTCACGAGATAGAGCTAGAAGCAGATGAACCTCAAAAGCAAGGTAAGCCACTAGATTTAAAATCTAACAAAATCTGACTCCAAAGTTTTGCAGGCTGTAGAAGAAACCTCTAATAGGTCTTCATCAGAAGAAGATGAACTATCTCTCCTCTCCAGAAGGGTGAACCAATTATGGCAGCAGAGGCAAAGGAAGTTCAGGAATCCCAGAAGATCAAAAAATCAGAATGAATCCTTCTCCAGATACAGAAGGTCAGAATCCTCCTCTGGACACAGAAGATATGAAGGTTCTTCAGGAAACAGAAAGTCAAACAACAAAGACATCATCTGCTATGAATGTAATGAGCAAGGGCACTACAAAAGTGATTGCCCAAAGCTTCAGAAGGAAAATCCCAAAAAGAAGTTTGGCAAGGAAAAGAAGAAAAGTCTCATGGCTACATGGGATGATTCTGACACATCTGAAGCTGACTCAGAATCAGATGATTAAAGAGAAAACATAGCTCTCATGGCAAACATAACAGAAGACAGTGAAGCTTCTGAGTCAGACTCTGAATCAGATATAGAAGAGGTATTCCCTGACTTTGCTATAAACTTTACTAAGGCTGAACTAGCTGAAAGCCTTAATGAAATTCTGGAAAGATATCAGCAGATCAGAGTCAAATTCAGAAACCTGAAAAGGAATCTTTCTTCTGACTCTGATAAGACCGAGAATCTCAAATTGGAGAAATCTGTGTTAAAAAATAAAATTTCAAAATTAGAAAATCTATTGCAAAACTCTCAGAAGGAAACAATCCCTGAAACTCCCAGCAATGCTGATGAGATCATCAAGGAGTATGATCACAACTTTCAGAAGTTTCTAGCTAAAAACATAGATAGAAGCAAAATGGTTTCAATGATCTATGGAGTTAGCAGAAATGGCAGAAAAGGGATAGGATATCAAGGTAAGGTACCTACACCAAAGAATGCCATGTATTTAGTTATAAAATGCACTTCACTTGATTCACACTTTGTATATGGGCACACACATGACATAAAATATACTAGTAGTGATTACTCTTTCAAACCAAAATTCAACCAGAGTTTTGGTAAAACTAACAAATCAGGACCCAAGAAAATATGGGTACCTAAGGATAAAATAATACATGTGGCAGATATCTTTAGCAGCAAAGCAGAAACACCAGTCATGGTACCTGGACTCTGGCTGCTCACGACACATGACGGGAAGAAGGCATATGTTCCAAAGCCTGGAACTTAAGCCTGGAGGCCACGTAGGTTTTGGAGGCAATCAGAGAGGAAAGATCATTGGCTCTGGAACAGTAGGTAATGGAAATCTTCCCTCTATAAGTAATGTCTTATTAGTAGATGGATTAATGCATAACCTGTTATCCATAAGTCAATTAAGTGATAACGGTTATGATATAATCTTTAATCAAAATTCATGCAAAGTTGTTAGTCAGAAAGATGGGACTATCCTATTTAATGGAAAGAGGAGAAACAATATTTATAAAATAAAACTTTCTGAACTGAAAAGTCAGAATGTAAAGTGTCTTCTGTCTGTTAACAACGAGCAATGGATCTGGCACAGAAGATTGGGACATGTTATTATGAGAAGAATATCTCAGATTAACAAACTCAATCTGGTCAGAGGACTTCCTAACCTGAAGTTCAATTCACATGCTCTGTGTGAAGCATGTCAGAAAGGCAAGTTTGCAAAACCATCTTTCAAATCTAAAAATGTTGTTTCCACCTCTAAGCCATTAGAACTTCTGCACATTGACTTATTTGGACCAGTTAAAACTGCTTCAGTCAGTGGCAAGAAGTATGGGTTAGTAATCGTATATGACTATAGCAGATGGACATGGGTAAAGTTCTTAAAACACAAGGACGAGTCACACTCTGTGTTTGTCACCTTCTGCAACCAAGTTCAGAATGAAAAGGATCTTAGAATCGTCAGAGTCAGAAGTGATCATGGTGGAGAGTTTGAAAACAAAGATTTCGAGTCATTCTTTAATGACAAAGGCATCCTGCATGATTTCTCTTGTCCTAGAACTCCCCAACAAAATGGAGTTGTAGAACGAAAGAACAGAACATTGCAAGAAATGTCCAGAACCATGATCAACGAGACTAACGTTGCTAAGATCTTCTGGGCAGAGGCAATAAACACAGCGTGTTACATTCAAAATAGAATCTCCATAAGACATATTCTGGAAAAGACTCCATATGAATTGTGGAAGAACAGAAAGCCCAACATTTCCTATTTTCATCCATTTGGATGTACATGCTTTATTTTGAATACAAAAAATTATTTGAACAAGTTTGACTCTAAGGCACAAAAGTGTATTATGTTAGAATACTCTGAACGCTCAAGAGGGTACAGAGTATACAATACAGAAACACAGATTGTGGAAGAATCAATCAGTGTTCGTTTTGATGATAAGCTTGACTCTCAAAAGTAAAAGCAGAATGAATTCCTTGCAGGTATGGAAGTTGAATTCACAGGTACTGAAGACAAGTCATCAGAAGCTCTTAACAAAGACACTCCCTCAACATCAGAAAGAGGCACTGTAAGCAATCCAGCACCTTCTGTTGATCAACTCCAGAAAAGACCATCCAGAAGCAGTATGGATCACCCAGAAGAAACAATCTTAGGAAGGAAGGAAGATCCAATCAGAACAAGAGCTAGCTTCAGAAACTCTGAAGAATCCCTCATGGGACTTGTTTCTCTAATTGAACCAACAACCATTAATGAAGCACTTCTGGAAGCTTCCAGTTTCTGGGAGAAAATCTGATCTCTTGGTCCAGCAAAAGATAATCCACAATTGCTCTATCAACAGCAGAAGCTGAATACATAGCAGCAGCTGGATGCAGCACACAAATGCTCTGGATGAAAAGTCCACTTGAGGACTTCCAGATATTTGAGAGTAACATTCTTATCCTCTGTGACAATACTTCTGCTATTTGTCTCAGCAAAAATCCAATTCTGCATTCTAGGGCTAAGCATATAGAAATAAAACATCATTTTATTAGGGACTATATTCAGAAAGGGATTTTAAATTTTAAATTTTAAATTTATTAACACAGACCATCAATGGGCTGATATTTTTACAAAACCTATTTCTGAAGATAGGTTCAACTTCATTTTGAAACATCTCAGCATGAAGCTCTGCTCAGAATAAAATTGTTTTGATTCCATATCTTAACCTTCAGAACTTTGTTTATTTTTCTGTGAACTACTGATCAATCTTTCTTCAGATCTTTAGAAGTGCAGATTGTATCAGAATCTATCCATGAAGATCCGAGCGCTTCATTTCAAGGATAGAAATGTGCTTTTCACTCAAGCAAACAAGTGTCATCCAGTCATCAGCTATTTTCTGAGGCTGAACATGCGTTCACGTTTCTAAAAAGGCAAAAGCGCTGATTGGATGCATTGAGACACATGTCATGGGTAACCATTCCAAATATCTTTCTAAATCCCCTAAAATCAGCTATCATTAAATGCTAATAATCATTATTAATTTCTCTCTCTTGACGTTTATGTTTTCAAAGTTGTTTAGAAATCTATTTAAACACACTTCACACCATTTACACTCTTTTACCTTCACTTTCATTTTCTCTCAAACTTACTGATTTCAGCATTCTTACTTTCTCAAGAGAAACCCTTTCAATCTTTTTCACAACCTTCATGTGAACATGGCTTCTTCCAGCATTCCTACTTCAGGTTCCCAGAAAACTGTTTCATCTGTACAATACGAAGAACCTTACATAACGCTTCTAACTCCAATCAAAAACCTAGAGGTTCTGTCATAATTAATCGTGGATTTCAACAATCTCCAAGAGAATGGGTTTGATCTATCTGAAGAGGTTAAAGCTCAAGGCTGGGAAAAGTATTTTGACAGACTGGTGGGTCCAACATTTCCTATTCTGGTAAAGGAATTTTGGATTCACGCTTCTTCTTCAAATCATCAAGTTACGTCTTATATTATGGGAAAGAAGATTTTTATTACTGAAGATCTGATTGCAAGACTCATAGGGTACAGTGGTGGTGGTGTTCGTTGCATTAACATGGCAGAAAGGTGTGTTGATGCTGCCCTAATTGCAAGGGAAATATTCACTTTGGGGCTTCCCTCAAGCAAGATAAGGGATTTGAAAGACAAACACAGAATTTGGACCAAGATCATTCTGGGGTGCTTTAATCACAGGAAGCCTACCAGCTCTCCTGATTACATTAATATTGATCAACAGTTTCTGATCTATTTCATCTCTCAGAAGGTTAAGATAAATCTAGCTCATCTTCTGTTCAACCATCTCAGAACAAGTGTTAAGGAAACAAGAGAATAGGAACGTACAAAAAGGGATTGGATACCCTTAGGAAGACTGATATCAGATATTATAACAGAGAATAAGCTGATTGATCATCTTACAGAGGCTCAAGAAATCAGCTCTTTGGAAGCTACGGTGGGCAAACAGCTGAACGCTAAGAATCTGAAGAAGATGAAGTTGATTGAGAACATTAAGAAGGAACCCAGCGTCACTCCTTTTGCTGAAATCTCCAGCAGAAGAGTCCCTCTGGATGACTTTCCTCTGTTCTCAGAGATTGACTCTAAACCATATATAATTCTGAGATATCTGGATGCTTGTAAAGCTGATGGTACAACACCAAATCTGAACATCCAGGATCTGCAGCAGAAGGCTCCAGAAGTTGTTCTGAAGAAGACCAAGAAAAGGAAGGTTGAAGAAGAAGGATCATCTCAGCGAAATCCTAAAAAGAAAGGTAATCCTTCTTTTGTAACTATTTTAGATTCAATTTCTGTATCAACATCTATCCCAACTACCACTCAATCTGAAAACCCAACACCTCAAACTTTTGATGATTTTGACCTTGACTTTGACCCCTCTGAATCATTAACACTTAGAAGACCTCGCTCCCAACCTCAAAATCAAAACATTGTTGAAACCCAACAAGAACTTGAAAAAGTTCTTTCTGATATAGACCAACACACTTCTGTTCCCACTCCAGAAAATCCAAATCCAAACACAGAAGCACAACCAGAAATTCCCCTCTCACCAATACCAGAAATTCCACTCTCTCCAGAACCAGAAATCCCTCAACCAGAAATTAATCCACCCTCTCCTCAACCTGAACAATCTCCACAACCTGAGATTCAAACCTCTGAGGCTCAACCCTCTGAATCCCCTGAACCAGTACCTCTGGCCATTCAGTTGCCCCTTGGTACCATTGTGAATATTCCTCAACTTCCCTCTTCACTAGAATTAACTCCACCAAATTCCCCATCAAGTCCAATCATAATTCCTGACTCTCCCACTCCCTCACCAAAGAACAATCCAGAAGACAACATCAAGATTGTCATTGACTTAACAGTTTTTGAACGTCTTGCTGCCATCAACCACAAAACAACCATCCCTAAACCAAAACATCCAGATGTTCGTACCAGCATATTGAACTTTGAAACAGAAGTACATAAGTGGATCACTTCTCTGAAACAAGCTAGTCTTGAGCTGGTTGATCCTGCTGCTTTTGACTACCTTTGGACAAAGTTTAGAAGATGGGTATGCTGAAAGAAATTGAAGGTCCAATTCTAAGCAAGCTGCTTAAAGAAGAAGTTCTCCCTCTGAATAGTGCTCCATGGTCTGAACATCGTCCAGCATCCAAAGTTCAACCTGATACTCAAGATCTGCTGATTCCTGCTGAAGCACTGGTTCAAGAAGAAGTTATTGCAGAAAGCTTTGAGAAGCATCCTATTTCTGAATATCCTCAAGCTTCATCCATTGACAGGCAGACTCTTGAAGACTTGAAAAGATCTGACATGCTGATGAATGAAAGAATGGATAAGCAGGACACCAAAATTGATGCAATAGTGAACATGTTAACTCAGCAACAGGAAACCAACACACAAATCAAGAGCGTGTTAGAAGCTCTGTTCACACGACTTCCTACTCCTTCTTATAAATTTCCTTGTTGTTTTTATAACTTGTTTATCTGTAATATTTTTACATGTTCTGAACTTATCATTGCTTCTGTCTTTAATATAAACGCATTTTAGCTCTCATCATTTTAGCTCTGATTATTTGTGCTTTTTGATAACTGACAAAAAGGGGGAGAAAGAATGATATTTTTCAATAACGGATTACTGAGACATAAGTCTCAAACACTCTGACATTCTGATCTACTTGAATTTCTTTCTTCTGAAAAGCTTGAACATGTACAAAATTCTGATGAAATATGCAGTAAAGTTCTGATGCTCAAAGACTCATGGAATTAAAGGGAAGTAATCAACTCAGGGGGAGTTTTCTCTCCTTAGCTCTGATACCTTTTACTTCTTATTTTTAATCTCTGATACCTTCTATTCTTTATTTTTAATTGGAAAAAAAATCTGGTTTTTGTCATCATCAAAAAGGGGGAGATTGTTAGAACATAGTTTGATTCTACAATCCTCAATTAGAGTTTTGATGATAACAAAATACAAGATTAAATAAATTGTAAGATTTATATATATAAGACACTTATACTACTTAAAATTATGTTGTGTATTTACAGAAGTTCTGATGGAATCAGCATCAGAAGATCAATATCAACATTAGCATCAGAAGATGTGCCAGCATCAGAAGATCAATAACATGTGCTACACGCTGAAGCAACCAGATCATACGCTGAAGCTTGATGAACAGAATTTGTGCATAAAACACTCTGAATCTGATCAAGATCCTTACCAAGTCATCAGCACTCAGAAGCGTCAGCATAAGATAAAGCAAAGAACACTCTGATTATCATAAAGAAGACTCTGAAGCGTTACTAAGCATTCAAGACAGATTAATTACCAACGACTTTATCCAAGACAAGATCTTCTCAAAAAGGAAAGAATGTTATTATCATTGAAAGTGATTTATGGACAACAACGTATCTTTGCCTTGGCTATATAAACAAGTATGTGTGAGAAAAGAAAAGGTTAATAATCTACACACACACACTCATACAAATTTGCTAAGCTTTCCAACCACGCTCATTCAAACGCTCTAGCAACCCAGTTTCATTCTAAGCTTAAATTTGTGTATTATCACAGTTGTGGTATACTGTTTTATTAGAAAACATCAAACACATTATTGTTCAATTATTTGTAAAGAGATTTCCTTGAGATAAACCGGTTTGTGGTTATACTCAAGAAGGCTTTAACAGTTGTTAAAGTAGTTGTTGTATTCCTTTGAATATAGTGGATTAAGACCTCGTTGGAGAGAGGCGAAATCACCTTGACGGGTGGACTGGAGTAGTTTGAGATCAAACGAACTAGGATAAAAATACAGTGTTGTTTAAGTTTTTGATTCAAGTTTTACAATTCAACCCCCCTTCTTGTGTTTTTCACATCTTAAGGACATCCCCATCAAGGTTGTTTCTCAGACTTTTGGCTCTACCTTCTACGTGATGGATATCATGCCATCTTATTCTTGTTTGTAGGGCCACCCTTGGATACATGGGGCTGGAGCTGTTACGTCCACTCTGCATCAGATGATGAAATACCCGGTCAAAGGGAGAATTGTCATTGTAAGCGGAGAAGAAGAATACATGGTCAGTCACCTGAATTCCTTCAGATATGTGGAAATAGAGGGTGAGTTCATCGAGAATCCATGCCAGAATTTTGAAGAGGTACCTCAAACTCTGGCTGCAACTGAAACTGTTACCAACGTGCCAAAGATCACCATACCTCCCTTGAAGATGGCCTCTCTCAAGGATGCAAAAGTGATTGTCGAAGAAGGTGGGTCTACCATTTGGGGTCAACTTCTTAATATTCCGTACAAGTCTGATAAATTTGGTCTGGGTTTCTCTTCAGGGGCTCAAAGGGCTGTTCGACGTGCTCGTGCTGGAAAACCTCCCCTACGCATCAGTAATCACGGGTCAACGCTGCAGAAGATGGAGATGGTGACAATGACATGGATAGCAGGAACTTCCCTACTACCAACGGTGGACCTAGTACTAGATGAAAAAAGATTTTGTACCTAATAATTTTATTCAGAAGTAATTGTCTTTCTTGTTTTTTGGATATGTAATAAACAATATAACTTTATGGCCATGTGTCTTACCCGGGGCACATCGGTTTATTTATGAGGGTTATCATGTTTCACTTTCATATGGAATTAATAAATCATTGGACGTTTATGCATATAAATTGTGCACTCTCTGTTTTTCTTTTCTGCTTTTACTCTATCTATACAGTTATGCTCTTACACACACTCACATATCAAACTGCAGATCCATATCCACTATGGATCCCTTTGATAATAGTTCTGCTATTGCCAGTTATAACTTCGAAAATCCGATCAACCAAGCCGAGAACGAAGGTGAGGAATATTAGGAGGTACCTGGAGAACTTTCTAGACTGTTGCAGTAGGAAGAGAGGGCTATACAGCCTCATGAAGAGCCAGTTGAGACAGTAAACTTGGGCATAGAGGTAGACAGAAAAGAAGTCAAGATCGGTGCAAATCTGGAGCTTAATGTCAAACAACGTTTGATACAAATGTTTCACGACTATGTCGAGATCTTTGCCTAGTCATATGAGGACATGCCAGGACTGGATACAGATATTGTGGTTCACCGACTGCCAACTAAAGAAGATTTGCCTCCGGTAAAGCAGAAGGTCTGTCGCATGCGCCCTAACATGTTAGAAAAGATCAAATAAGAAGTTATGAAGCAGTTCAACGTTGGGTTCTTAGTTGTCACCTCTTATCCCAAATGGGTTGCCAACATGGTGCTATTGCCTAAAAAAGACGGTAAGGTACGAATGTGTGTGGACTACAGAGATCTGAACAGGGAGAGCCCCAAAGATGACTTTCTGCTCCCCCACATTAACGTCCTGGTGGACAATACCGCACATCACAAGATCTTTTCCTTCATGGATGGTTTCTCTGGTTACAATCAGATCAAGATGTCACCCGAAGATATGGAGAAGACAACCTTCATCATGCAATGGGTCACTTTCTATGACAAAGTAATGTCGTTTGGATTAAATAATGTTGGGGCAACCTATCAGCGAGCCATGTTCACCTTATTTCATGACATGATTCACCATGAGATAGAGGTATATGTGGATGACATGATAGCCAGGTCTCAAATTGAGGAAGAGCACCTTGATCATCGAAAAAAGTTATTTGATAGGTTGAAGACGTACAAGTTGAGGTTGAATACGAACAAGTGCACATTCGGGGTAAGGTTTGGAAAACTGCTAGGTTTCATTGTCAGTGACAAGGGCATTCAGGTAGACCCTACAAAAGTAAAGTCTATATAAGATATGTCGGCTCCATGCACTGAGAAGGAGGTCAGAGGATTTTTGGGATGCCTAAACTACATTTCCAGGTTCATTTCCCATTTAACAGCTACTTGTGAGCCAATCTTCAAGTTCCTGAAGAAAGATCAAGTGGTAAAATGGAACGATGAATGTCAGACTGCTTTCGAAAGAATCAAGGAATACCTTTAAGAACCACCAATTCTGATGCCTCTGATTGAAGGAAGACCTTTGATCTTATACTTGACAGTGCTGGATAATTCAATGGGGTGCGTGCTAGGGCAGCATGACGAGTCTGGTCGAAAGGAGCACGCAATATACTACCTTAGCAAAAAGTTTACCAACTGTGAGACAAGATACTCACTGCTTGAGAAAACTTGTTGCGCTTTGGCATGGGCTGCTCGCCGACTGAGACAGTATATATTGACCCACACTACCTTGCTGATATCTAAGATGGATCCGATGAAGTACATCTTCGAGGAACCCGCTCTCTCCGGAAGAGTAGCGAGATGACAAATGATCTTAATTGAATACCATATCTAATACACGAACCAGAAAGAAATCAAGGGAAGTGTATTAGCTGATCATTTGGCTCATCAGGCCGTGGATGACTACCAGTCCATGAATTTTGAGTTCCCGGACGAGAATATTATGCTAGTGACTGACTATGAAGCACCTGGACCGGATGAAGGACCTGAAGAGGGATCCCGATGGACTATGGTTTTTGATGGAGCCTCGAACGCACTCTGTAATGGCATTGGTGTTGTAATCATATCCCTCTAGGGGAAACACCCTACTCTATGGTATATGGTATGGAGGATGTCCTTCCTATTGAGGTCCGAATCCCTTCTCTGAGAATCATGAAGGATGCAGGTCTGAATGAAGATGATTGAATCCAGACTCGACTTGATCAACTGAATCTGATTGATGAAAAGAGACTTACTACTGTTTGTCATAGTCAAATGTATAAAAAACGGATGATCAAAGCTTTCAATAAAAAGGTCAAACGCCAAGTATATAAAGTAGGGGATCTAGTGATCAAGCGCATCATACTTCCGCAAGGTAATCCCAGGGGAAAATGGACTCCCATATATGAAGGACCATTTGTAATGAAAAACATTTTTTCTGGTGGAGCCATGATTCTGACCATCATGGACAGTGACGACCTTCCTCACCCTGTCAATGCGGACATAGTGAAAAGATACTACGCATAAAAAAGACCTGCTAGGTTGACTGGCCTAGGCAAAAATAAGGGCTTCCCGGCGAACCAAAAGGGTTCGGGCAAAAATTATGGATGAAAACAAAAATATCTGTACACCAAGTCGAAAACCTGAAAAGGCGGCTTGGGCAAAAAAGGGTATCCCGGTGGACTGAAAACCCGAAAGGGAGGTCCAGAGAAAAGTTAGGGATTTAAAGTGTATCACTATGTCTCATTGGATCACCTTGCAGACAGACTTCAGTGTCAACTATCAAGCTTAAAACGACACCGATTAGTCCAGTCAGCTTCGGACAAGTAGCAAAGTGATGAGATGCTCGAAGACGTAGTGGCAATAGAAGAATTAAAACTCAATGGGATTATTACACATAGTTGTTTTCTTCTCTTTGTACACAATATTGTATAGCTTTCATTTTCATGGCGACATTCTCTTACTAGATGTGATACGGTGGCAAAACCGACTATTTAATACTGGTTTGCGTTTTTTGTTCGCAAAATGTCGCGGTAAGCAAGAGTCGCCATCGACTTTTATTTCATCCAATCAGGAAAAGGAAAAAGAATAGAAAAAACCTTTTTTCGAGATATTCTGAGTACGGTGGATAGATTACAGAAAGGGAAGGTGTTAGCACCGTTTCTATCCATGGTTTTCCATGGGCTCTTAGGTACTTGCTCATTTTTAAATTGCTTGTGTGTGATTGTCTTGAAAATGGTTTACTTCGTGATAACCCTTGTATCAGTCCTCAAGGATGTGACGAAGTTTGTTTTAAAAAAAATTGTTTTGAAAAGTGTTTGTGTGAAAAGATTTGTTTTGAACAAGTACCTACTAGCATCTACCTACTCGAAAAAAGATCGTTTATGTTCTATTTCCTTTAGACAGTGCTATCCCACTATTAAGGAGTAGGTAGAACCATCGTTGGAGTTGTAAGGGAAATTCGAAAGGGACGTACAGTCACAAAAGCAATATTAGGACACCTTAGTAACCATCCTAGAGTCCTAAAGATCTTTTCCGAGGCAACATTCGAATGTGATAGTTTGATCTTTTGGGACATAGAGGATAGCCTCTAAAACATCATATGCTTCATGATCGTTTACCGAAGGCAACCAGAGTGAGAGTATACCCTAAGAGTGAGAATATGCAAGTGTGCTTTTTCAGTTAATGTTATCTTTGTGCATTAGGGTTTTCTAGCTGTTTTAACTTTTCATGCATTCTTGCCATACAATCCTATTAGCCATGCATCTAACAGTTAAAGATTGCGGAAATTAAAAGTGCGAGGAAGTAAAACCTAGGTATTACAAGGCTTTGGGGAGGGGGATTAATTACATAACCAAAAATCGGGGATTTAAAGCAAGAAATAAAACCCTAATTTAACTATTACAAACCCTGAACAGTTACAAAATAATGGAAAAAAATAATTAACAAGCGCGTGGCAAATTAAATACGAGGACGGTAATTAATAACTTAAAACCCTAATTGAGAGAAAGAAATTTTTGTGGACTTTTATTTGAGAAAACAATTAAATCACAAATTAATTAAGCCTAATTCCTAATTGTTTTTAATTATGAAAGAAATTAAAGTTGCCCTAAATTAATTAAACTAATTAATTAAAAATAATATTTATTGAGAAAATAAGTCTTTTTGTGATTTTTTGATTTGTTAATTTAATCAAATAATTTTTGTGTTGATTGAACAAAACAAAATAATTAAATAAAAGAAATTAAAGAAAAATAGTACAAATAACCAAATAGGCCTGCAGCCAACAAATCTGGGGGTGTTGAACTTCTGAAACCTAGAAGGATGGCGCATAGTCTGGAGCCTGATCCAATGAGACCATCTTCTGGGGACTCATGGTGGACTTGTATATGCTGGCGTTGGATCAGAGGATGAGATCAGAGGGTGCTTGATGATCCTCAGAAGGTGTGCCGGATTTGGCTGGAGATGGATCCAGAAGATGATGATCCTCAGAAGGTGAGGTATGCTGGATCTGGCTGGAGATGGATCCAGAAGATGATGATCCTCAGAAGGTGAAGTGTGTTGCTGGATCTGGTGAAAATAATGGAGAAAATGCCAAAACTCACGCCTGGGATCGAACCCAGGACATGAGCTTTTGACTTTTTTTTCCTCTGACCAACTACGCTGGATGTTAACTCATACATATAATCAAAAGATAAAACATAAAGTGTAAGATAATGATTATTCCAAAAATGCGCCAGAATTCAAACTAGCCAATCAGGTTGTGACACACTATTGTCTTCTTCCCTGTTCGTCATTTTAGGTTTCAGAACCTTTACCTACAAACGCAAGTCTGTTGCTAAAAACCTGTGTTATTCAATAATTAAGCACACGCAACATAAATTCAATTGGGGACCATGAATTAACTGGTTTTGAAGCTCTGATCATCATGGTACCCATTATCAGGCCTAATTTTGCTTAAATCACAAAACCCCAAATTGGAGCACGAAACCCTAGCAATGGCAAAAGCTTGTTCCTACATTGTAACTTAAACCAAACTATCCAGAAACATTGAAAACATGATGATGAACACAAATATGTAACTTAAACATGCTAAAGATGCAAGAATTACAGTAATCGAGTTTGAATAATTTTGCAAACCGTGAGAGTGATAGGGAGCGATTATGGACATGTAGAGGCGTGCAATCGATTGGAGAAGCTTCCTGAGATGTCCATGAATGTATTGCTAGCCTTGAAACTCCTTGAGGACGGATCTAAGATGAATTTCGATTTCACACTTTTTGTCCAAAGTTTCAGTTTTCTTCTGACAGTTTCACGCCTCCAATCCCTGTGTTTATGATCTGGAATTGTCATGTATATGTAGTGCACTGAATTAGGTCAACAAAAAGTATTCAAATCTTGGCAAATTAGGAAGATTGGATTTGATTTCCTCATGTATGATTTCTTTCCAAAACTTGCTTCAATCCAATCTTTTTCAACCCTAATGAAGCTTGCACGATTTGGTTGGCATGCTAGCTGTACATGGACTCAGAATATGCATAAAAATCTCAAGATTTGATTTGTTTTCATTTTTTTGCCATTTAATTTGATTTATTTTGATTTAATTGAATAAAAATCAAAATAAATGATAAAAGTAATAAAAAGTAGGTGGAAAAGCTCAGGGGTCATGGGTCCTATTAGAAATATGTTTCAAGCAAGAAAACATGAGCCCCTTTGGAAAAAATGGAAATTTGATCAATGTTGACTTTTGACAATTTTGTAAAAGAAGTCAACTTTGATAAGGCATATCTCTCTCAATTTTGACCCCAGGAGGATGTTCTTTGACTTTTTAGAAATCTTGGGATGTCCCCTAAGCAACCCTTTTGATCTCATATCAATTGAGTCTTCCATGTTCATGTATGAAACTTTACCCGAAAAGGTGTTTTTGTTGACTTTTCAAAAGGACCTATAATGTCAAAATTCATATCTTTTTATGAGTGCATATTATGAACTTTTGAGCTAAAGATGAATTGTAGGGAATTCCATCCTCTACAAAATGAGCTTTGGATGGAAATTTTATGATAAAGTATGAAGAAGTTATGCCTGGTCAAAGTTGGGTTGACTTTTCTTGAGAAACCCTAATTTAGCAACTTTTGGGTTTTTGATGAATTTAGAGAATTCCTTGAGGAATAATGATCAACCCTTGATCAAATGATGGATATAACTTCAAAATGTTGATGTTGACCAAAAATCTTGAGGTTTGACTGTATGTGGGCCACATTTGACTTTAGACCTAATACATTCGATTCTCAAGCCTCTGAGCAGTTGACTGAGCAAACTTCTTATGCAAGGCTTGAAACTTGGCATGGATGATCTTGAGAACATATTAGGACAATGGTGAGCATTTGGGATCCTTTAAACTCCAACATCTTGATGAAAAATGAAACCCTAATTTGAGGTATACTGCCTTAGGAGAGAGTTTGTCTGGTCAACTCTTGGACTTCCTTGAGCAACTTGGGGACCTCAATTGACATGTATTGAGTAAAATGAGAGGGAAAATTTTGGGGTACAATACTAGAGCGTCAGCCTCTTTGTACAAAAACGCCTGTTATAGGCCGACTCCAAAATCAATACAAGTCACTTCTACACAAAAACTATTCGTTTTTCTTTTTTGTTTTGTTTCGCAAAAACGTCAAATGACTTATTCTTGTTATATGCATTTGAATATGATTTTTATCCATAAATATTTTGCATAAGAAACTGAAAGACACTTGCTAAGGACTTAAAGGAATTGGGCAAAGTCTAAAAAAGGCAGTTGCAATCCCGACAGTTACTCTGTCCAGTAGGTACATGGGCAAAAATAGTTTTGAAACGAAGTCACCATTACATGCGCCTTTGTGACGTCTATGCTCCCCACAGAGTAGAGGCAACCAAAATATTTGACATCAGCTTCCCCAAATAGGAGTTACTTTCCACAACAAAGTTCCTTCAGAGAGCCAATATCTATATCCTCCAACCGAATTTTATAATCGCAAGCGGTTCATGAAGTTTTCCCCCGAACAGAGTGTATTTCTCTGAATGCAAAATATCAATCCCCAATAGAGTTTATTTCTCTTGCTGCGGAAGCTCAATCCCCAACAGAGTTCATTTCTCCAACTACAGAAGTTCATTCCCCAGCAGAGTTTATTTATCTGAATCGGGAAAATATTCCAGCAAAGCATCTCCTCTCTCAAACAGAGTTATTCCCCTGCAGAGTTATTCTCAGGCAGAGCCTCTCCCCGGCAGAATATTCACAAACATAAAAGAGTAAATCCCCAGCATAGTTATCTTCATTTACCATCCCTAGCCGAAATGAAGAACTTAGCTCCCTAATACTTTTCAGCAGCAGTCCAGGATTTATTTTCCCCGACTAAGAAATACTGCAATAGCATCCCATATCCATACATCATGGCATGCGCATACATATTGCATACAATACAATCTCATTTATTTTGAGAACATCATCATAATGCATTTCATAAATCATGACATTGCATACAACTAACTCTTTACCTTGCAGGAAATGACTAAATCAATGAGTTGTGTCTAACCAAAGGCTATTTCAGCATTTTCTTCAAGAAGATGTCCTCACAAGATTTTCCCTGGGTCAGACAGGTCGACACTAAGATCTCTCTGATTACCATTCCAGTTGAAGATGTTCCAAGACTTTCGTCTGGGTCAGTTGAATCGCAACTAAGATTCTCCTGATTACTATGCCAATCAAAGTTATCCCAAGATATCTCTGCTCACTATTCCAGTGGAAGAGATTCCAAGAATTTTGTCTGGGTCAGTTGAATTGCTACTAATATTTGCCTGATTACTATGATAATCAAAGTTAATCCAAGATCTCTCTGCTTACTATGCCGGTAGAAGAGATTCCAAGACTTTCGTCTGGGTTAGTTGAATCGCTACTAAGATTCTCCTTATTACTACACTAGTCAAAGTTATCCCAAGATCTCTCTGCTCACTATGCCGGTGGAAAAGATTCCAAGACTTTCGTCTGGGTCAGTTGAATCGCTACTAAGATTCTCTTGATAGATATGCCAGCTAAAGTTAAGCTAAGATCTCTCTGCTCACTATGCTGGTGGAAGAGACTCCAAGACTTTCGTCTGGGTCATTTGAATCGCTACTAAGATTCTCCTGATTACTATGCCAGTCAAAGTTATCCCAAGATCTCTCTGCTCACTATGCCAGTGGAAGAGATTCCAAGACTTTCGTCTGGGTCGGTTGAATCGCTACTAAGATTCTCCTGATTACTATACCAGTCAAAGTTATCCCAAGATCTCTCTGCTTACTATAGCGGTGGAAGAGACTCCAAGACTTTCATCTAGGTCAGTTGAATCACTACTAAGATCCTCTTGGTTACTATACCTGTCAAAGTTAATTCAAGGCCTTTCTCTGGTTCAGTCAAATCGATACTAAGATTTCTATTCCAGTTAAAGAAGCTATGAAGCCCAAAAACTGACTGAGTAATAGTTAAGCAATAATTCAAGATACTATGAAGCCTGGAGTACGACCAGATAACAGTTTAATCTTATTACCCCAATAAGTCGATGTGAATCCTGGAATACGACAAGATAGCAGTCATCCTTATCATCCTCAGCAAGTCACTATGAAGCCTGGATCTTGACCAGATAGCAGTCCACTCCCGTCTTTTCAATTAAGAGATAAATCCACAGTAGAGTAATGGACAAACTGAAGCTCCTAGACTCTATTCCCCAATATAGATACCAACATTCCTTAGCAAAGTCCTTCCTAACAACAGGAACAGGAATTCCCAGAAAGGAATATCTCATGAAATCATCATTATTATCGATGGCATCTTTAAGCCCATCTCTTACGACTCTCCGTCACATTCTCTGGATGGAATCTTTAAGCCCATCCCCGACGATCTTTCATCATCTTCTCCAAATGGCATCTGTAAGCCCATTCCTGACGTCATCAACCATCAGTATAACTTCATGCGAGTGCAAATTTCTGGGCACTCTAGTCTTCAATCATCTTCCACCCTTAGATCACGAAAGGCGAACAAGCCAATCTAAATCCTCAGGTTAAAGAAGATTGAACAGGGCAGCTGTTGTACCCCAAAATTTTCCAGCTCATTCTCACACAAGATATACTCCTAGAGGTCCTCAATTGCTCAAGTTGACTAAGGATTAACCAGACAAATCCTCCTCCTAAGACAATAAGCCTCAAACTAGGGTTTCAATTTAAAGCAAGATGGTTGAGTCCCAAGGGTTCCAAATGTCCTCCATTGCCCTAGTATGTCCCCAAGATCATCCATGTCAAGTTTCATGCCTTACACAACAAGTTTGCTCAGTCAACTGCTCAGATGCCTGAAAATCCACTGTACTAGGTCAAAAGTCAACTGTGGCCCAAATACAGTCAAACTTCAAGATTTTTGTTCAACATCAACATTTTTAATTAGTATCCATAACTTGATCAAAGTTTGATCATGATTCCTCAAGAAATGCTCCTAACTCATCAAAAGTCAAAAATTGCAAATTAGGGTTTCTATAAGAAAATTCAACCAAACTTTGGCCAGGCATAACTTTATCATACTTTGTCATAAAGTTTTCCATCAAGTATCATTTTGAAGAGAATCCAATTCCCTACAACTTCTCTTCAACCCTCAAGATCAAGAAATGCGTCAATCAAAAGATACAAGCTCATACATTATAGGTCCTTTCAAAAAGTCAACATAAACACCTTTTGGGTCAAAGCTCCTTACATGAACATGGAAGATCCAATTGAAATTAAACCAAAAGGGTTGTTTAGATGACATCCTAAGCTCTCTAAAAAGTCACAGAACACCCTCATAGGGTTAAAATTGAGAGAGATATGCATTGCTAAAGTTGACCAATTTTTGGAAAAGTGCATGAAGCCAATATTGACCAAACTTGAATTTTTCCAAATGGGTCCATATTTTCATGTTTGAAACTTGTTCATACTATGGACCACAACCTTTGAGTTCACTCTTATATTATGTTATTATTTATATTATTTATTTTCATATTTTATTCAATAAAATGCAAAATTAAATAATAGAAATCATGGAAGATTTGATTTGAAATTTTTTCTTATCAAATAATGGGCAACATAGGCTGGCATATCAAGAGAAAACGCATGGGACAAAGGGAGAAGGAGATATTCTTGTTTTAGCAAGTTTTGAATAAAATCCTTATGCTTTTAAAAACATGATTCTAATTTATTCTTTTGGCTCTTGTTTTAACCTAATGGGATTCACTATATATGCATGACAATATGCCAAGCCAAAGAGACACGCGCAACTTCTGCCAAGAACCCTAACAAAGCTTTCAAAAAATTCCAAAACTTGTGAAATTCGAAACACCTCTTGTAAGCCATCCTCCATCCAATTTAAACTCTCCATCATACTCCTGAAGGTCCCAGGAGTCTGTCCCTGTCAATATCCAGGCCTGCAACACTCTCAAAAGCTCAGATCAAGGGTCACCGGTTTGGATATTTTTCTTGAATTCCAAAGTATTACATACTCTAATATAAATCGTTTATATGTCCATATTAATGTTTGCACTGATGTTCATGAATGTTTAGAGCCATCACATGGTTAGTTTGACGCAGGAATGAAGCTTTGCCATTGTTAGGGCAAAGTTTCAGGCGAGTTTCGTATCTCCCTATACAGGGACTTTCAGACCAAAAGACCACCGCCGTGGAGTTTGCAGCCTAGGAAATAGGGGGGGTAGCCAAGATCTGGGGTTTTGATTCTATGAATTTTGTTGTTTGAATTTTTGCAGGGGCTGGTGAAGACAACCGGAGGGTAGCTCCGGCGTCCCTGAATTCCATGGACTTTAGTCAATGCTGGCATGGCCTGTTAGCATCATGTGATTGGTTATTTCAAATCTCCAGGGGCCCATCTCAACGCGCGCTTTGACACCTCACCATAATCCACTTATTTCACACACACACACACACACACACACACACATATATATATATATATATATATATATATATATATATATATATATATATATATATATATATATATATATATATATATATATATATATATATATATATATATATATATATATATATATATATATATATATATATATATATATATATATATATATATATATTATGCTTATTTGTATAAATGAATTGACCATTGGCTCAGATGGCAAGAGTGAAGGGTGTTAAGGCATTGCATGTGTGGGAGGTTAGGGGTTCGACCCTTGCCTCCTGCATATTATTTTTCTAATTTCTACTTGCAGATTCAGTGACCCATGGTTAAGCGTGTGCACCGTGTACTGGCCTATTATCACCATTGGATCTCTTCAGCGCCAAATCAAACACTCCAGCTCCAAGTGTGCACGATGGACCTTCCAGAAGCCACAACACCAAACATACGCAAGGGGTTATTGGGCTTGTTGACTCGGGCCTTGCAAATCCAATCAGCACCCCCCAAAATGCTTCACAACATCAGTCCCATTTTATTTCTTCTTTATATTGTTTTTTTAATTTCTTTATTTTAATTGTTTTAAATTTAGTTTTTTTATTTAATCATGAAATCAATAAAACCATAAAAAAATAGAATTAGGTTTTTTATTAAAATTAATTTTGTAAATTAATTTAATTAATTATTTTGACTTATTTCTTTAAAAAATAAAATCAATTAGAATCTAGGTTTAAATTGCAAAATCTTTTTTCTTCAAAAAATATCAAAAATATTAGTTTTTCTAGAATTAATTTTTTTAATTAATAATTTTTTTCCAAATTAATTAATTACCCTTTTTATCATTTAACTTTTTTCCAAATAAAAACAACAAAAATCTTCTCTCTTAACCTAGGCGCGTTTTAGGGTTTAGGCACTTCGTTATTCCTCGCGTGTTTATTATTTCTGCTATATTATTTTTTCATTATGTAATTGCGCCCGATTTTTAATAGTTTAATTAGAGTTTTAATTCCACATTTTTAATTTTCAGTCACTAATTATGTAATTGCACCAAGGTCTTGTAATAGTTAGGAATTTTATCTTTCTTCCATTTATTTTCCCGCACGATAAACTGCTGAGATGAATGTTTAATAGGGTTTCCTGAAAGATAATGATTAATTGAACCTAGATAACCTTAATTGCGCAAGATAAAAATATCTGAAAAAAGCACATTGCCGCACACTTGCACCCCTAGGGTGTTACCCCACTTGGTTGCCTTCGAAACAATGGTCATGTCCCTCGAAACATAGGGATACTCTTGTCAAAGACCCTCAGTTAAAATCACCATAAAGATCATATTCCCTAAATGTCCCTCGAGTTGCCTACGAGAAATGATCTTATGATGATAGTCCCTTCGAAATGCTAAGGTATCCTTACATGTTGCCTTCAATGACCATCACGTCCCTTTCTATAGTCCCTCATACATCCAACGACTAGGGTTACCTACTCACTAATAGTAGGATAACATCGTATAAAGGAAAGGAGGAGTAGAACAACTTTTTTCGACTAGGTAGATAACTGTTAGAAACTTGCTCAAATAAATTTTTACACCACACTTTCAAAAATACTAATTTTTAAACAAAAGTTTTCAAAACGCTTTATCACACTCTTGAGGACTGATATAAGAGTTACCATAAAGTGAATCACTGCACTAAGGCAATTTTCAAAGCTTTTCAAAACACACAAATACAAGAAATTTCAAAAATGAGTAAGTACCTAAGAGCCCATGAAAAACCATGGATGGAAAGGGTGCTAACACCTTCCCTTTCCATAATCTACCAGTCGTACTCAGAAATCTCAAAAAAAGGTCTTTTTTATTCTTTTCATCCTTTCCTTGTTGGAAAAAAGAAAAGTCGGTGGCGACTCTTGCTTACCGCGACATTTGCAAACACAAACGCAAAACCAGTATTAACAGTTGGTTCTGCCATCGTATCACACCCTCCCATCTCCACATACCAGAATGAATTCAGGTAGCTGACCATGTACTCCTCTTCTCTGTAGACAGTAATATTCTTTCCTTTTGTAGGATACTTTAATTTCTGGTGCAAGGTGGAGGTAACAACACCTGCCCCATGGATCCAGGGGCGTCCCAATAGACAAGAATAATCTGGCCTGATGTCCATTACATAGAAGGTAGATTCAAATATCTATGAACCCACTGTTGTACCCCAAAATTTTCCCTCCCATATTTTTCATGATTTGTCAAGGATCATCTTCAAATGGTTCAAGATTTATCAAGGGTTGCACAGTCCAACTGCCTCCTAAGCCAGCTGAAATTAAGGTTTTGGTTATTGTAAGGAATTTGAGGTTTTCAAGGGTCCAACCAAGTCTCATAGGCCTACATACATTGTCAAGCATCTACATGTCAAGTCTCAAGACTCACAGAGGCAAATTGCACAGTCAAAAGCCCTATCTGGTTCACAGTCAACTGTAGGGGTAAAATGGTCATTTGGCAGTCAAAAGTCAGAATTTTTGGTCAACATCTTATTTTGAGCTCACAATCATTATTTGATCAAGTCTTGATCATGATTCCACAAGAATGACTCAAAAATCATCAAAGATGCAAAACTTGTTATTTTGGGACAGTAGAAAAGTCAACTGTATCTTGACCAAGGCATAACTTTTTCATGGTTCATCAGAAAAATCCCATCCAATGCTCATTTTGAAGGGGATGACATTTCCTACAACTCATATTCACATTCCAAGTCCAAGAAAGGCTCTCACAAAAAGTTATCAATTTCTACATTATCGGTCAATTTCAAAAGTCAACAAAAAGGCATTTTAAGTCAAAGACCATAACTTTAGATTGGTAAATCCAAATGACATGGGACCAAAGGCATTGGTTAGAGGACTTCAAGGCCTTTCCAAAATGTCCAAGAACATGTTCATATGATCAAAATTGAGCAAGATATGCATTGGAGAAGTTGGGAAATTTTAGGGAATTTGCAAAAGTCAACTTTGCTCAAAACACATCACTTTTGCTAATGGGCCTCAAATTCCTTCTTGAAACTTTGTCCAAGGCCTATGCACGACCCATTGAGATTAAATTGAATTATTTTCTTATTTATTATTAATTAATTGGATTTTTAATTGATTATTAATTCATTTAATTCATTTAATTGTAGGAAAATATCAAGATATGGTTTTGCAATCTTTTCATGAAGCAATTAAGCTCAATATATGCTGGAGATTTCGTGTACACATCAAGGGGACAAGGATCTCTCAATTTGGCAAGGTTTTTCAATCAAAAATATGCAAAAAGATATGATTGAAAATCAAAGATACAAAACATAATTCCATGGATCCTTGGTCAAAGATTTATCCTAAATCCATTCTACTATATGTACATGACCTAAACCTAATGCCTTACACGTGAAAACTCTGCAAGAAAGCCATATGCAATATTGAAAAAAAGTCAAGAAAACTCAAAACTGTTTTCTCACTCCCAGGCCCTTTCAAAGCAATTTAAGGATTCTAATACATTGCTAGCATTCCCAGAAACGTATTGGAATCAAAATCAAGGGCTAACACTCAAAGAATACGCAAGAACAGTGATACGGTTTGCTTACTATTTTGATAATCGAAACTCATATTCCATGTGCATTTAACATGATTTGTTGGTTGTTTTGCATTGCTTGAATCTACAGGAAGCTTTTGGCATAGGTTAATTGAGTTATTATGCAGTGAATCCAAAGATGCCATGAACATGTTCTAGGGTTTCCAAGCTCTTAATTTGGGGCTTTGCTATATAGGAAAAATCAGGACCCCTAATGCACATGGTTGAAGTCGTTGCATTCAGACGAACCTAATGGAACCATCGCGCCATATTTATATAGCCTAGGTTTCTATTCGCTATTTTTGGTCGTCACACTTTATGGGGGTTAAAAACCCCCGCTATTTGATATGTTTTTATGTAGGCAATTGAAGAAGACGAAGGACGTGTTCAATCCTGGTTGGCTGGTTTGAATAAAAGGCGCGCTTTATTTGTTTTACAACATATGCCTTGACTTTGATGTATTATTTTTATTGATTATCATTATATCAAATGCAACATGATGGCCTAGTGGAGCGTGCGTTGTCCAATAACCATTGGGACCTGGGTTCGATTCCCAGGTCCCCCAAATGCTTGTTTCTATTTTTTTCTAACGTGTTCCCATGCAGGCTTCATGAAAGGCTTCACCATATACCTCTAGCGCCTCAGCATGCCAAGTGGACACATCCATCAATCCAATGGTCAGGATGGAAGAGCACCATGTTCCTGGTCAACCCACGCTCTAGGCAATCTCAAAAGTCCAAGCAGGCTTGTAGCTTAATGGGCCTCAGATTTCTAACAAACACCTCCTATTGGGCCCATCACCCCCCTGGTTTCTATTTCCTTTTTTATTTTCTTTCTTTTTATTTTCTAATAATAATTATTATTACTATTATTTAATTAATTCATAAATTATTTTTCATAATGAAATCAGAAACTTAAAATATTGTTTATTTTTATTATTTATTATTAATAATTATTTTTGTAAATAAATATCAATAAATTGATTTAGTTTAATTAGGGTTAATATTGAATATTTTTGCAATAAATAAAATAGATTAGAATTAGGGTTTTTCTCTTGGCAACTTTTAATTTCTTTTATTTTATTTTTATTTTCATTAAAACCTAAAAAACATAAAAAAAATACTTTTTCTTGTAAATAATTAATTAATTGGTTTTAGGATTAATATTTAATTAAATGCAAAAAGGGACCAAATTCAATTCTTTTCTCAAAAAAGGGTCAAAACCCTAAGGACGTCCCGATTTAATTTCTTTCGCGCGCATATTTTTAATTCATTATTTATTTGATCATATTTATGTATCTGTTTCCGAGGATGTAATAGTTAATTAGGGCTTTATCGCTTTCTTTTACTTTCTCGTATTTATTTTCCAAAGGGTTATGTTTTTGGCGATGTAAATACCCGCGCCTTGTAATAGCGTAGATTCATTTTCCGCAATTTATTTTCCGCACACTTATTAACTGTTAATTATGCATGCAAGACTTGTCTGAAAAATAAAATCAACCCGTAGCTCACAATGATGCATGTTCAAAGATAAATTAAACTGAACTTGACACACATGCACATGCCACTCCTAGGGTACGCCTCACTCGGTTGCCTCGAGGTTGTCATCAAGTATAGGGTGTTTTAGAGGTCGCCCTCGTGTCTAAAGATCCAGTTGCCTTGAAACGGTTGCCTCGGATAAAAAGGATCTAGGACATTAGGGTTACCGCTAAGGCGTCCTACCATTGCTTTGGTGACCACACATGTCCCCATAATCGAATTGACCCGAATAACTCCAACGACGGTGCTACCTACTTCTCAATAGTGGGATAGTACTGTCTAAAGGACTCTTACACAACCTAATTCCTTAGAGTAGGTAGATTTCTCCTGGGTACTTGCTCTTTCAAAAAACAAAAAAACCACTTTTCGCACCTACACTTTCAAAAAGTTTTCAAACAAATACTTCATACACTCTTGAGGACTGATACAAGAGTTACCTAGAAGTTTTTCAAACTAAACTTTTTCAAAACCCACAAACACTTGAAAAGCAAACCATTTTTGAAAACATAGTGAGCAAGTACCTAAGAGCCCATGGATAACCATGGATAGAAAGGGTGCTAACACCTTCCCTTTCTATAAATATACCTCCTGAACCGAGAGACATCTCGAAAAAGGAATTTTGCTGTGCTTTTGTCCTTTCCATGTTGGAGAACATAAAAGACGGTGGTGACTCTTGCTTACCATGACATTTCGTGAACCAGCTTTAAAACAGTCAGTTCTATTTCCACCGATCACACCCACTTTATCGGGAGGTCCACTTCTCCATGCACCATTCTTTTGGACCCCTCAAAGGCTAGAACTATAATGTCACTGGGTTTCAGCATGACCCCTTCAAAATCTAGTCTATCAAGAGCGCCTTTTGGAAGAACATTCAGAGAAGAGCCAGTATTAATTAACACATGAGCCAACATAGTTCCCCTGCATTCAATGGAGACATACATGGCCCTATTATGATTTCTCCCCTCCGGAGTTAGGTCAACATCGGAGAAGCCTAATCCATTATCAGTTGTTAAGCTAGCCACATAACTTCCAAATTGATCAGCCGAAATTTCTTGCGGTACGTGAGCATTCTTCAAGAATTTTACTAAAGCATGTGCATGGGCTTCAGAAAACAGTAGTAAAGATACCATGGAGATTTTGGACGGGGTCTGCCCCAGCTGTTCAATAATTTTATAGTCACTTTTGCGAATGATCTTCAAAAACTCTTTCAACTCTTATCCAGAGGTGTCCTCGACTGTGCTTTCTTTAGGTGCCTCCGTCTGGGCAGACTCTACCATTGGCTCTTAGCCCCGAGCCTCGGCAGTTGACTTGGTAACATAAATTCGAACAGGTGTAGCAACATTTTTCGGAGAGATTCCCGGGGAGAAAATCCTTACGCTTCTAGTAGCTTTGTTGGTCCCCGCAATATTGTCAATGTTGGGGTCAACATCTTTAGCATCTTCGTCAGACAACTCTTGTTTAATGTCATTGTAGTAGACATCAGATCCATAGTTCCACGGAATAGCTTTATCCGAAGAATATGGGATGGTTCCAGGCGTGATGATAATTAAAGGAGCAGCTTTCGGGTTGGCGGTAATCCTTACAGGACCTTTGGAAGTGATCTTGACAGGAGTAGCGGATACTACAGATAAATCTTGACATAAATTCTCAGCATATGAAACTTTCTCGATCAAAATTATGTGTTCATCCATCAGGTGCTGAACGCCTTCCTTCAGTAACCGATAACCATTGGGTTGGACTGCACAGCAATAAAATTCTTTAACATAACCCAAAAATAAACCGGCTTGTAACAAATTATTTTTGATTGTTGAGAGAGAAGTAACCACATCATCTACAGTGGTAACATACAGAACATCTTCAATAGCACTTATGCCTTTGTCATGCTTTGGCATAGGCGCAGTAATCACGTTCAAGGTCTCTGGAGGATCAAACTCAATTTCCTTATTATCGATCATATCCTGAATCTTCTTTTTTAGGGCCCATCAGTTGTTGGTGTCATGCCCAGGACTGTTAGAATGATAGGCACACCTCACATTCAGATTGTACTTAGGAGAGGATGTGTTGGGATACTGAGAAGGATCCTGCAGTGAAATGAGTTCAGCTTTTAACAAATGTCGCAATGCCTGAGATAAAGGCATGTCGATCTTGGTAAACTTCCTTAGCGAAGCGTCTGACCTTCGTCGGTTTCCCTATTGTTGTTGTTGAATAGGCGTTGGATTAGAGATCAACACTACTCCCACAGACTGATGGTGGTCATTTTTACTATGGCCCTTCTGGCCATAGATAGAATTGGCTTCTTTTTTACCACCGAATGGCTTCTTCACAACATTAGAAGATGTAGCCATTGGAATCTTCCCACTCTTAATACCACTTTCAACTCTTTCTCTAGTCAGAATCAGCTATGTAAAACCAGAAGTCAAGCTTCCAATTAACAGATTAAAGAATGGGCCTGTTAGAGTGCCCATGAACATATCAACCAACTCCCGGTCAGACAAGGGAGGTTGCACCCTTACAGCTAAATCCCTCCATTTTTGTGAATACTCCTTGAACCTTTCATTCGAGCCCATGGACATGTTTTGCAAATGCACACGAGTCGGCAAAAGGTCAACATTATATTGATACTGCTTGTAAAAAGAAGCAGCCAATTCTTCCCATGTGTGAATGTTGGTTCCTTCCAGCTAATAGAACCATTCAAGTTGAGTTTCAGACAAGCTTTCTTGAAAGAAATGGACCCGTAATTTCCTGTCAGCAGTATGAGGTTGGATTTTTTGAACATACAACCTCAGATGAAGTTTGGGACAAGAGACGCCATCATATTTAGCAAAGATGGGGTCCTTGAATTTGTGAGGGATGACCACCCCCAGTATTAGACCTAGTTCTCCAAAATCCAATTCAGGCACCTTCTGGATTTCCATAGCTTTAAGGCGGTCTTCCAACTTCTTGTACTTGTCATCTGCATGAGGGTACTGTTCATCGGAGTAGTCTTCATCTTCATAACCCTGATTATTTTTACCTTCAGGCTTGATGCTTCTACCATCCTCTTCTTGGTTGTCATCTTCCTCAGAGGAAATATTGTCCACTTGAACCGATTCAGTAGGACCTTTGAATCTTCTCCCCATATTGAGGATAACAAATGGCTTTTTAGTCTTGTTTTTCTTGGCGACGAGCGCTATCAGATCTTTCTGTCCTTGTGCCAGATTCAGTAAAGTCTCTTGAAATTGTGCATGCTGAGCTTGGAGGTCCTTTATAATCTGTTTGAGGGCCATCTTATACTGAAATAAATAGTAAGTAGATGATAAAACCCGTATGGAAAACCTGTTATGTAATGATGCATGACATGTAAATTCAATGTTTTCAAGAACCTTAGGAGATTTAAATTTGATAACCAAGAGGAAACAGAAACAAATATTTCTATTAATAAGCTTATGTAAATACAAAGGATTACAAAGAAATAAATTGAAAACTCCTAGAACTCTAAGTTTCCCATGGACGCCTCCTCTTCGTGTTGATGTATGCATTAAGACTCTGCTCCCTGTGAAGTTGTTTATGAGCTCGAACACTTTCTTTTCATTTGCAGGGAATTAAGTCTCAAAGGTGTCCCGTTCTTCCTTGATTTGAATCCAAGACTTATGAAATTCTTCAAGGTCAGTGGGCATGTATGGATGGAGGATGGTGCGAGAAATGTCTCCTTCGACAACAGACTCCATGATCACCAGTAGGACAACTGGATATGGCATCATGAGGTTTTAAGCGCGAGCTCGTACCCAATTGAGATAGGGATCTATAGGGATGGAGTTATTATATCCTAAAGCCTTACTTTCAATCTTGGTTACCATGCCCCAAGCATTTATAAACCTTTGACGATAACCTTGAGGATCACTTTCGTAATCGAACATAATACCCTGGATAAGTGTGTCATAAGGACCATCTCTTTGAGCATAACCAAATCGACGTAGAGATAGAGAAGGGTTATAAGTAATACCTCCTATAATTCCAATGAGTGGAGCATTATGGAATTCCCTACAGCGGTCAATGATAGTGATATCCTCATGAGATCGGGAATATCAGTAGATATCTGTATGAGAAAGTGACATTATTCTTTGTGACGACCTCAAACCTTGTTCATTCTTCATTATCAAGCGGGAAGGTGCGAAATAAACCACCTGGATAGAAGAGCTATACAACATATGAGGGTTCTTCGCCACTTCATAGTACGAGGGTGAAGAGAATGCAAGACATCTGCAAGCAAGGTAGGTACAAGATTACGAGCAAGAAATATTTTGATGGCGTTCACATCTATGAGTTGGTATGGATTAGGGAATAGTACAAATCCATATATTAATAAAGCCATGATCTCCTTGAAACCCTGAAAACTCATAGCATTCAAAAATATTTGAGCCTTCTCTATCAGAAATTTAGCAAGAAAGCCCTTGACTCCACTTCTTGTTTCCCAATTGGATATAATGTTGGACCACTTCAGATGTAAGGCTGCTGCAATATCTTCTAGTTTCGAAGCTTCTTCTAAACTGGCGAAGGGTGTCTAATCAAGAACAGGTACTCCTAAGAGTTGAGAGAACTTATCCATTGTGGGTATTATGATATGGTGGAAGAACCGACTGTTATACTGGTTTTGCGTTTGTATTCGTAAATGTTGCAGTAAGCAAGAGTCGCCACTGAATTTTCTTTTATCCAACAAAGGAAAGGGTGAAAAGAACATAAAAAGACCTTTCGAGCTTATTTCTGAGCAAGGGGGTAAGTTATGGAAAGGGAAGGTGTTAGCACCCTTTCCATCCGTAGTTATCTACAGGCTCTTAGATGCTAGCTCATTCGAAAACACCTTGTGTTTGTGTGTTTGAAAAAAAGTATTTTGAAAAGACGCCTTTGTGCGGAAAACTTTGTAATGTTTCTCGTATTGTTTAGAATGTATACAAAGTGTTTGAAAAATATTTTTTGAAAGAGTATTTTTGTATGTGAGAAAATGTTTTTGTTTTGAGAAAGAATCTATGAACTATCTACTTTACTCGAAAGGTTATTCTTTTCCTCTTTTCCTTTAGACAATGTTATCCTACTATTAGTGAGTAGGTAGCCCTAGTCGTTGGATGTTTGAGGGACATTCGAAGGGACATCGTATAGTCACAAAGGTAACTGGGCAATAAACCTTAGTAACTATCCTAGGGTTTTAAGATCATATCGAGGCAACATTGAGAGGGTCATTTTTTATCTTTATACTGGAGGGTAGCCACTAAAGTCTCTCACGTTTCGAGAGTTGTGACTGTTTTCCGAAGGCAACCAAAGTAGGGATACCCTAGAGGTGTACATGTGAGAGTGTGTTGAATTCAGTTATTTTTGTCTTGTGTTAGGTTTGCTAGCATTTGATTATTATATTCTTGCTATACAATCCTATTAGTCATGCATCTAGACAGTTAATAATGTGCAGGAATTTAAAGTGCGAAAATGTAAAATCCTAACTATTACAAAGCTTCGGGGAGGGGAATTAATTACAAAGCTTCGAGCAGTGAGTATATTGTTTTACAATAGGTAATTTGTTTGCTAAGGTATCATATTGCATGCTCTTTTCGACCAGACTCGCCATGCTGCTCCAGCACACACCCTATTGAACTCTCTAATACTGTTAAGTACATGATCGGAGGTCTTCCTTCAACTGGTGGCATCAAAAGTTGAGGTTCTTGAAGATACTCCTTAATTTTGTCAAAGGCAGACTGATAGTCGTCATTCCATTTCACTACTTGATCTTTCTTCAGTAATTTTAAGATTGGCTCACAATTAGCGGTTAGGTGGGAAATAAATCTGTCAATGTAGTTTAGACGTCCAGTGAATCCCCTAACCTCCTTCTCAGTGCAGGGAGTTGGAATTTCTTGTATAGATTTAACCTTTACAGGGTATACTTCAATACCTTTGCCACTGACAATGAAACCTAAGAGCTTACCAGATCTTACCCCAAAGGTGTATTTGTTCGGGTTCAGTCTTAACTTGTACTTCTTCAGCCTTTCAAACAGTTTTTGCAAATGGTTCATGTGCTCTTCTTCAGTTTGAGACCTGGCTATCATATCATCAACGTAGAACTTTATCTCTTGATGGATCATATCATGAAATAAAGCTACCATAGCACGCTGATAGGTTGCCCCGACGTTCTTCAACCCAAATGGCATAACTTTGTAACAGAAGGTACGCCACTGCGTGACGAAGGTTGGTTTCTCCATGTCTTCAGGCGCCATTTTGATCATATTATAACTAGAAAAACTGTCCATGAAGGAGAATAACTTATGTTGTGTGGTGTTTTCAACCAGAACATCAATATGGGGAAGCGGAAAGTCATCCTTTGGGCTCGCCCTATTCAAGTCTTTGTAATCGACACACATACGTACTTTATCGTCCTTCTTAGGTACCGGTACCATGTTCGCAACACATTGTGGATAGGAAATAACAACTAAAAATTTGGCATTAAACTATTTCATGACTTCAGCCTTGATCTTTTCTGACACCTCAGGACGCATACGAAGAACCTTTTTCTTCACGGGAGAGCAGTCTTCTTTCGTTGGCGGATGATGAACCACAATATCAGTGTCTAGCCCCAGAATGTCTACGTATGACCAGGAAAAGATTTCAATGTACTCATGCAACATTTGAATTAACTGTTCTTTGGCATTATGCTCCAAGTTGGCACCTATCTTAATTTCCTTTTTATCCTCTTCAGTACCCAAGTTTACCGTCTCGACTGGCTCTTCATGAGGCTGTATTGCTCTTTCCTCCTGTTGTAACAGTCTAGCAAGTTCTCCTGGTACTTCACAATCTTCCCCACCTTCTTCCTCGGCTTGGTAGATTGGATTTTCAAAGTCATAATTGGCAATAACAGAATTGTTATCAATGGGATCCAAAGTGGATGTGGATATGCAGTTTGACATGTGGGTGTGTGTGAGAGAGCATAGCTATTTTGATAAAGTAAAAGCAGAAAAGAAAGTCAGAGAGCATAAAATTTATATGCAAAACGTCCAATGATTTACTTATGACATGTGAAAGTGAAATGATAACCCTCACAAACAAACCATTGTGCCTCTAGTAAAACACAAGGCTTTAGAGTTTAAATTTTTCAAATATTACATATCCCAAAAAACCAAAAAGATAATTACTCTTGGATTAAAGTAAGTGGAACAAAGTCCTTGGCTCTCCAATTTTTGAGTCCACCGTTGATAGTTGGGAAGATCCACTTGTCCATGTCGCAGTCACTGTCATTGTCCTCCAAAGCATTGATTCCATGGTTGCTAATGCGTAATGGTGGTCCTCCGGCACGAGCACGAAGAACATATTTTTGAACTCCTAAAGTGAAACCCAAACCAAATTTGTCAGACTTATAAAGGATGTCACGAAGCTGGCCCCAGATATTAACCCCACCTTCTTCAACTACAGCTTTCACATCCTTCAGAGAAGTCATCTTCAACGGAGGTCTGGTAATCTTCGAAACACTGGTAGCAGTCCTAGTTACAGTAATTGTCTAAGGAACCTCTTCAAAATTCTGGCTGGGAGTTTCGATGAACTCACCGTCCATCTCAACATACCTGAAATAGTTCAGTTGGCTCACCATATATTCTTCCTCACCTTATACTGTGATGATCTTCCCATTAACCAGATACTTCAACATTTGATGCAGAGTAGAAGTAACAACACCGGCCCCATGGATCCAATGGTGTCCCAACAAACAAGAGTAATACGGGAGGATGTCCATCACATAGAAAGTGGAGTCAAAGGTCTGAGAACCCACTTTAATAGGAATGTCCACTTCCTCGTGTACTATTATTTTGGAACCATCAAAATCCCTCACCACAATATTACTAGGCTTCAATGTAAGTCCTTCACAGTTCAATTTGTCCAGGGCACCCTTGGGTAGAACATTTAGTGACGAACCCGTATCAACTAAGACATGAGCCAAGGTAGTGCCTCTGCACTCAATAGAGACATGCAGGGAATCATTATGTTTTCTTCCTCTGGACGTTAAATCAGCATTGTAGAAACCAAGTCGATTGTCAACAGTCAATCTAGCAACACGGTTCTCAAATTGGTTGGTAGAAGTCTCTTGAGGCACATGAGCAGACTTCAGGAACTTCACCAAAGCCTTATCATGGGCTTTAGAGCATAACAACAAGGCCAGCATTGAAATTTTTGAGGGGGTCTGCCCCAATTATTCCATAATATTATAGTCACTTTTCCGTATAATCTTCAGTATTTCCTCCATTTCTTGCTTGGAGGCCTCAAGAATGGCTTCTTTAGGTGCCTCCATCCGGACAGACTCAACTTATACTTTTTTTCCTCGAGCCTCAGCTGACCTAGTAGCAGAAATAACAACATGAGTAACAATAGGAGTAGCAATAGGAGTAATAACAGAAGTATTAGCATGAGTAACCAAAGGAGTCGAAATAGTCTTTAGAGAGATCTCAGGAGAGAAGATCCTTCTGTTTCTGGTAATTTTACTGGTCCCAACAATGTTATCGATGCCAGGATCAATATCTTCAGCAGCTTCATTTTTTATATCCAATAGGTCTTGCTTGACACCATGTCAGCTCCATAATTCCATAAAACGGCCTTGTCGAGGGAATATGGTATTGGCCCGGGAGAGGTGATAATTAAAGTAGCAACCTTAGGAGTGGATGTAATCCTGACAGGACCTTTAGAGGAGGCTCTAGGAGGATTTGCAGAAATGGTAATAATTGACACATCTTTACACAAATTTCTTGTAGAGAGGGTCTTTTCAAACAGAATTTCCCCGTCATTCATTAGGCGGTGGACACCTATATTCAACAATAAACAACCACTAGGTAGAGACGCACACAGGTGGAAACCTTCACCACAGCCTGGAAATAAATCGGCTCGCAAGAGATTCTTCTTAAAATCTGGAAGAGGAGTAGTTAAATCATCCACCGAAGAAACAAATAGAACATCATCAACAACATTAATGCCCTGGTCATGTTTGGCCATTGGTGCATTTATCACAATGGGGGTTTCTGGAGGGTCAAATTCAATCTCCTTTGCCTCAATAAGATCCTGAACTTTATTCTTCATAGCCCAACAATCATTTGTACCATGCCCTGGACTATTGGAGTGGTAGGCACACCGAGCATTTGGATTATAATGGGGAGATGTAGTGTTTGGATTTTGAGGAGGCTCCCTCAGAGTGACCAAGCTAGCATTCAATATATGTTATAATACCTGATATAAGGGCATGTTGAGTCTGATGAATTGTCTTCTAGGTGCATCCTACCTGCGCTGATTATTTTGTTGTTGAGTCGATACAGGGTTGGAAATCATCACAGCTCCTACCGTTGGACGGTGTTCAGTTTTACCCTGGTTTCTCTGGTCATAAGAAGCACTGACCTCTTTATTCCCAGTGAAGGGTTTCTTTACTATACTTGAAGATGCATCTCTTTGAATCTTACCGCTCTTGATACCAGCTTCTACTATTTCACCTTGAAATATTAGCTTAGTGAACCCGACTGAAGAGCTTCCAATCTAGTGGTTGAATAAATGGTCGGACAAAGTACCCAAGAACATATCTACCAGCTCCCTGTCAGACAAAGGAGGATGGACTCTTCCTGCAAGATCTCTCCACTTTTGGCCATAATCTTTTAAGCCCTCACTAGAACCCATAGACATGATTTGAAGTTGTGTACGGGTTGGAGCGAGGTCATCATTGTATTGGTACTGCCTGCAGAAAGCAGCAGCCAGATCCTCCCAGTTGCAGATGTTGGTTCCCTCCGACTGATAGAACCATTCCAATTGAGTCCCAGATAGACTTTCTTGGAAGAAATGCACCCACAAATTCCTATCAGCGTTGTGAGGTTGGATCTTCTTGACATAAGACCTCAGATCCAGTTTAGGACATAAAACCCCTTCATATTTAGCAAACACGAGAACCTTAAACTTCTGTGGAATGACCACTCCAGAAACCAACCTTAATTCTTCAAAATCCAGACTGGGTACCCTCTGAATTCATATGGCATTGAGACGATCCTCCAGCTGCTTGTATTTGTCATAGCAGGAGGATACTGATCTTCAGCATAATCAGCCTCTTATTCATCAGACCCTGGACTGTGGTCTTCTTATTTTGGCTTCTCTTCCTGATTGTCCCCCTCATTTCACGGAGTTGCGAATTCTAGAGCTCGCTTTTCTAGTCCTCTGAATATCCTTCCCATATTCAGGACACCAATTGGTTTCTTAGCCTTTTTCTTCTTGTCTTTGAGAATGAGAGCCTTCATGTCTTCTTGTCCCTTAGCCAGAGCTAGGAACATCTGTTGGAATTGAGAATTTTGGGCTTGAAGGTCCTTAATATTTTGTTCGAGAGTCATTTCTTTTTGCTGAAATAAACAGCGAAAAGATAAGAAACCTGTCCTTGAAATTCCTGTTTTTGTAATGATATGTATAACATGTTTATGTGATGTTTTCAAGGATCTTGCGGGGTAAACTCAAGAAAATGTTAGAATTTGACTGCAGCTTTAATTGAAGAACTTTCGTATCGTCTAACGTCCTTCTACGAGAATCAAGTTCACCATGTCGAGTGGGTCATAGCCTCTGACTTAAGTTGTCGTACTTCAGACTTTTGACGGCATTGGCTAGAGGAAAATAAATCCCATTGCCCCTTGCTAAACGTCTGGTTCATCATAACCTGCATTACAGGCCCTAGAGATCCTTGAAATGGTTAGTGAAATGATAATGGATGTTATGATTCATGATATTATGTTTGAATAATTTAATCAAACACAAGAAAAACACACAAGACCTTAGATTTAGGCTTGCATGGGGTTTATAGGCAAATATAATCTTGAATTTTATTTGGTTCAACCTGTCCTAGAAAAGTAATCGGGTTCTAAGGAGTCTCAATATCACTGATATTTATTTACCAGGCATTGTTTCAGCTCAGGCGATCTTTTCTCGCGGCCGAAATATCCCGAAAGTTCGATCTCAATGAGTGTACCATCGAGTGTCAACCAATCCCCAGCTTTATACCGAGGCTGGCTATTTCACTACTTTTCTAATGGCCAAGTTTGTTCAACTAAGGTTCTAAGGTCAGTTAGTGCTTTATGACACCACACAGTGGCCCCGTATTCTCCTTGATTTAACATAAGGGATACCGGTACCAACAAATGTGTCACACTAATGCAGTCATCACTTCAACCATATCGGTCTACACCGTACAATCTCCACAATCTATTGTTGCTTACCTAAAAGTGCCCCAGATCCGGGTATAGGATATTTACAATTAAACCTAAACAAACCCTTAAAGTAAAGCAAGCAAATCATATAAGGAAAGAAAATCAAGTATGATCTAGCTCTAAGGTAACCCCACTTTATTATATTCCCTAGCAGAGTCGACAGTTCTGTGATACGGTGGAAAAATTGACTGTTATATTGGTTTTGCGTTTGTATTTGCAAATGTTGCGGTAAGCAAGAGTCGCCGCCAAATTTTCTTTTATCCAACAAAGGAAAGGGTAAAAGAACAGAAAAAGACCTTTCGAGATTATTTCTGAGTAAGGGGGTAGGTTATGGAAAGGGAAGGTGTTAGCACCCTTTCCATCTGTAGTTATCTATGGGATCTTAGATGCTAGCTCATTCGAAAATACCTTGTGTTTGTGTGTTTGAGAAAAAGTATTTTGAAAAGATGCCTTAGTGCGGTTGTTGTACCCCAATTTTTGACCTAAGATCCCATTTGCATTTTTGCATTTTTATACAAAAACCAAGGTCACTAAATACAATTGGTTTTCAACCTCTCACCTTTGAGCATTGATTGTGCAGAAATTGTCAAGTGTTTTGAACATTTTTTGCCTATGTATCACTAACTTCTAATCAAGCACTAAATGTGTGTTTTTGTTTCTTTGATTTCATGTGTTGACAGGTATCCTTCGAATGCAACTTGGGCATGTCCTTCATTTTGAACTTAAAGCCTCCTTCGAATGCAAGTTTGGGCCTATTTCGATTTGGACAAGTAGCTGCCTGCAAGCCTGCTTCGATTTGGACAAATTTGCTGCCTGCGAGCCTACTTCGATCTGGACAAGTTTACTGCCTGCAAACATGTTTCGATTGGGCAACATTGCTTCTTTCGATCCACAACCTTCGATTGGGCAACATTGCTTCTTTCGAACACAACCTTCGATTGGGAAATATGTTTCCTTCGATCCACAAGCTTCGATGGGCAATACAATCTCCCTTCAGTCACAAGCTTCGAGCTGGACATGTGATTTCCTTCAAGGCAGCCTCCTTCGATTCAAAAGTTGGACCATTGTACTGCCATGCAACAAACGCTACTGAAACTGCTGCACAGTCCTGCACCCACTTTTGCCACTAAACTCCAAAAGACTGAAAAGCCTGCTACAACAGTCCTGTACTTGCCCAAAAAGGAGTGCACAAGAGCTGCGTAGAAGAAAGGGTCGAAACAGCATTCCCAAACTGTTCAAATCATTTTTGTTTTCCCCCCAAAACTTCAGCCACCTCGCCTATAAATACAAGGCTTCACACACATTTTTCAAGGGAGAAAAAAAGGACTTTTGGGCCAGACGAACCTCTCTCAAATTTTCTCCAAACACAAAAACTCTCAAAAATTCATAAACACTTTTGAAAATCTCCAAAAAATTCTCAAAGATTCATAACACTGTAGAAATCTGCAAACTTTCTCAAACATAAAAATCTCTCAAGTCCCTTCAATACTTGTGCGAACAAAAAAATCCCAAACACTTACTTCCTTCGATTCTGAAGAATAACCATTCTGCAGTCTCCTTCGAATCAAAGAAGCACACTTGCTTTTTCCCTTCCTTCAAATCCAGGATTCCCAGCGCAACTGTTGGCCTCCTCTTTCGAATCCAGCGCTCCAGGCAGCCACCACACCAGGCCCAGCACACGTTCCAGCCTGAAGCCAGGTAAGTACTCTTACCCTTGAAATTTTCATTTCCAGAATAACATGTAAATAATATCTTTGTTTGTTTCAAGCATGTACATACTATTCCTTTCGTTTCCACATTTTTAACATACCTTTCAGAACTACCTCTTTCGTTTCTGTTTACTGTTTACTTGAATTAGCTTTAATTATTAAACTGTTTTACTAGCATGGCCTCAGGCCATGTTATCATTTAATGTTTGAAATGAAAGAAACAGGATACAGGAATAGGAAACGAAGTTGCTGGCTCTTTTTCAAGTTGAACGAAAGAGACAACCAGGAGGCAAATCTTGCCCAATCGAAGGACAGAACCTCCCTGCCTTTGCTCAGTCGAAGTACAGGACTTCGCCCCTGCCAAAGCCTAATCGAAAGACAGGACTTTGCCTCTTCCAAAGTCCCAATCGAAAGACCTGACTTCAATGCTGCCAGCCCCAATCGAAGGAGGCCAACAAAATGCCAGTCGAAACTTGCTCCTGCCTGGGTCGAAATGCACTCAGTTTTCTTACTTTTTTTCTTTTCCTTCATATTTTTTATGCTTTTGATATGTTTGTAATAGCGTAGTTTTTTCTCTCTCTGCATTTTTATTTACTTTGTACAAATGCTAGTAATTAGGAAAGATAAAAACAAACCTAAAACAAACCAAAAAGATCAAAAACACTCTTTAATCCTTACTTGAACATACTTTAAAAAATGCAAAAATACTCAACAAATCAAAACTCCCCCAAGGGCACATTATCTCCGTTCTACCGCGATACCGGCCATGCCTATTGCTAGAATGATGTCGCACACTAAAAAACACAAACAAATCAACTTTTTTTCTAGAGGAACTACGGTGTTTTGATTCCTTCTCTTGATACGTAGGCAAAGGGTCGCGAAACCCTCACGAACGCAATAGTAAAAACTCATTTTTCCCCTTAAACAAACATATTTGTAAATAGATACACCCTTGTATATAACAAACAATTTTAAACCAAAAAACAGATATCTCAAAAGGTTCCTGCGGAGTACCGCAGATGCATTGGGTGCTAATAACTTCCCATTGCATAACCAACCCCCAAACTTTTGATCTCTTTCAAAAAACGCATTGTATTACTTTTTATCTTACATTGCATGTTTTTAGGGTTTTATTTCACTCTTTTCCCTTTTCCCTTTGGAAATAATAAAGCGCGGTGGTGACTCTTGCTTTTGTGAGTCAAGTTAATTAATAGCTTGATCTTCGATTTTCACCGCTACAGAATTGGCGACTCTGCTGGGGAGAGATTGACCTCTTGCTGGTCCATCCCTAAGTGGGTTAAGCCTAGTTTGTTTTATCTGTTTTATCATTATTTGATTATTTGATTATATGTATATATTGTGATTATTTGGGGTGTTGATTACAAAGGACAAGTCCTATACCCGGACTAAGTTACACTTAGGAATAGGACGGGCGGTATAGTCATGTTAACTTTGAGGGAGTAATCCCGAAGAAGGAAGCATGAGATCCCCCACTCAGTGGAGGGCCCTTTTGAATGTAATATTTGTTTACCGAGTAATCGGGAAGACATTATTATTGTCGACCTGGGAGCCAGTGAAGCTGAGAACCGTGGAACCCTAACCCATCGTGGCCTTTTAGGTGTAGCGCGGAGATTATAACGGAGTAATCCGGAAGTAGTTGTCACGCGATGCTACACTTGGACGAGTTTCTCTTGAGAATATTACTGATTATTGAGTAATCAAGACGTTGGTAATATCCGAAGGAGGAATGTAGACTCTGGGAACTCTTAGAACCTTGTCTTGCAGGTGTGATTAAACCATTAGTACATACCTTGGGGATGTTTCTTTACCTTTGACTCCATGCTCGTGACGTTGAACCTTTCAACTTTATTTGTGACCTTGCTTATGGTTGTTGCATAGCCATGCATTCATGCATTCATAAAACCCTTTTCACTTGATTTTCAAGGAATTTGGAGGTCTTTCTTTGTAAACATCACAAGTTTCGTCAAGCTCAATGGATCTTGGGTGTTGATAGGGTGAAAACCCTAATCCACCAAAATGGATGATTGATCTTGATGATAACTTGACCAACGCTTTGAGCCAATTTAAAATTCATCTTCTATCTTCATACTTTGATGTTTACAACTTAATATCTTGAGCTCCTTGAAAGTCAAATAAAAACTTTCTTTTGCATATCATGCATCATTCTACATTTTTTGTTTCACTTTCAAAGGTCTTTTTCCAAGTCTTATTTTTCCTTTTGGTCTGACCAGTGCAACACTCGCGCTAATAGAATAATGGAGAATATCAAACAAGAGGTTTATGAACTCTGCAGAAAGATGATTACTTTGAAAGCTAGTATGGAGCACTCAACTGTTTTGGTTGAAATTTTGGTTGCTGCCCAAGTCAATCCTTCTAAGAAGGAGGAAGCGATGATAAAAGTATTCACTGATTGTCATTCAAGGACGTTGGTTTTGAAGTTCAAATCAAGCATGTGCTGAAGAGTAAACACGATTGATGGTCACTTTGAGTTTTGAAGGATGTTTTCGGTGAGTCAAGTCCAGATGGAAAGCCTTCCCAGATCATTAACTTATTTCTGCTTTTTGCAATTTTTCTTGTTTATCAAAACATTGTTTGCATGTAAGAACTTGTTTGCATTTGAATGATTATCTTAATACAATGAGTATGTTTGTCTTGAAGAAATTCATTTGTTTCACACATATTTGTTTTCAAATTCTAAATTTATTTTTGCATTATGATACCAACTTGTTGCCCGTTCTCTTGCCTAGGCAAAGATTGAAGGGAGGATGATGATCTAAAGAACACAAAATCTCTGGTTGCATGCTTTTGAATAAAATTTGGCTGATGATGTACATGCATTGTTTCAAATCCCTAAACACCAGAGATATAAGGAAGATAATCCCTTGCTAACCCCTTTTGAGCCTTGAAGTAGGAGTTTCTTTTCTATACGAAAAACCCTCAAATTTTAACCTGGGGCAGGGTAGTTTTTCAGTTAATCTGATTGAGTGTTCAAAATTCATAAGGAAGATGTTTTTTTGAAGAGAAACTACGAGGGCTATCCTTCATGTATAATGAATCCAGAAGATGTGGAACCACAATGTTAACCCTCATTCATTAAGAAACGAGGCAGCCATAATCCTCTCAACAAGCAAATACAAGCTAATGTCACACATTTTGTTCAAAAAGTCAAAAATCAAGAAAAAGAAAAAGCCTGCTAAGTCAAAAAACATGAAAACGTGTGACTTAGGCAAAATTAAGGCATCTCGCTGGACTATCAATTCAAAAGAATTAGTTCAGGCAAAAGTTAGGGAAAATAAAATTGCAAAGAAAGGAATACAAAGAAAAATTCCTCAACAAAGAACAAATTGGTGACTACAAACACGAAGACATGAGGGTGGTTTCTACTACGAAAGCCTCGTCGTTTCCTTAACCGTCACAAAATCCTTTTGAGAGATGAACACTCAGATTGAATTAACTGAACATAGGGTTGGAGAACATCACGAAGAATGGGTGGGCACCAAATAATTTTGAGCCTTAAAATCTTTTTTCTAAAAACCGTGAACTAAGCCACGTTACAACCTTCAAAAGTCCTAATTGAAGCAAGGTTATTTTGAAAGCATATTTCAATGAGATAGTGTTCTTGACTTCCATGAATGTTCTAAATAGTTATGTTGGTATCATATTTTTTTTCCTACACAAAAATAAATGGTGCTCTAACTCACAAAATTTGTGCCATATCTTTTCAAAATCTTCAAAACTTACATAACTGTTGCATTAGAATTTTCATTCTCATTATAAACTTTTTTCTAACTGCAAAATATTTGTTTGATATCAAAGAAGCTCACATATAAGCATTAGTGATGAGTTTATTCTAAGGCCTGAAACTATGTTGAGTAATTGGAGGATCATTTCAAGAAAAATCATATCAGGGGGCATGTCATCTGAAGACCGTAAGCACAAACATGTTGCTTCTCCCAGTTAATTCTTTCCCAACTTGTTTACTCTTTTGGGGAAAAATTTGAAGACTTTGTTGTTCCAACTACAGTCAATCTGGGGCAATCACGTCAAGATTCGATGAATCTCTCTAAGAGTTTGAAGACACCAGAGCATGGTGAATGCCAGGTATTTTGTAAAATCCTCTTGAGATGATTTCTCCCCATCAACCATATAGCTTGGGGCATTTTAGAAGTGAAGTTATTCGCAAGAATTGTCGTGCAACATGCAGCTTATTAGCAGTAAACTTGGGGCATCCAAAATTAGTCCCAGGGGCAATCCAGATTTGTCAAGATATGTTTTGCACACATTATCAGAGGGTGGTGTTCCCAGTATCTCCAGCTAAGCATGACTTTTTCCAGCCGAAACTTTGTTTGTGTTGTTATCCTTTCAATGGATTGTTTGCAATAGAAGACTGGACTTTGGGTTTTCTACCTGAAAATGTCTTCCTCTCCAGAGATATTCAAGCCTTGTAAAAGGACCTTACTCCAATGATGGCTTTTGATCTATCTCCAGTAATGTTCCCATCCTGTTGAGATTAGCCGAGTGTCGAGTTGTACTGTGATGTCTTATCATATCCTGTCTATCTCCCCTGTCTGTTTTGTCAGCATATACATGACATTCATTCATTCATTCACCCTTTCATCATGCACACACATTGATATTTCTTGATGTTCTTGATCTGTATACTTTAGTTATCATATTTCATCTTTCCAAATAGAATGTCAACTTAAGCAGAAAGTGCGCCTCCTTTCTAATTCCCCAGTGAGTTAACTCTCGTGGAAGAATCTTTCTTTAGCTTTCCTTTTCCATCTCTAGATAGGATAAATCCCCATTTGAGTTGTTTCCTCATTGGGTGGAGTCTTGTTTGACTGTTTTCTCTCCAGTTCATTCATGGTTTGAGCTTTGTCTCTTGTGAACGATACCCTGTGGATCTCTCTAGGCTGTGAAACCTAGATGGATAGTGCATTTATTTTGCAATGTACATACTTGGTCTCTTCGAGAAGGATTTATTCATGGTTCCCCATTGAAGATGAACTTTATTCCCTAGTAGTGTTATCATAACCTGCTTCTGGAATATCGACATGACAACAAGCGACTGACTCTTTATTTGAGTAGTTTGATTACTTCTGATTTCTTTATGACAAATGGCGGTCTCTTCATGAGCAGTTTATCCATCCCCGATGAAATTATTGATTCTCACCTCCAGCAATATCTTCACGATATTTTATGGGTATCTTTGAAAGCAACAAGTGGCGGACTCTTCATGAGCAGCTTGTGTGCTTTAATATTCTTTGAAGACAGCAAGTGGCAGCTCTTCATGAGCAGCTTGTGGGTTATAAGCAACAAGTGGCGGACTCTTCATGAGTAGCTTGTGTGCTTTAATATTCTTTGAAGACGGCAAGTGGCAGACTCTTCATGAGTAGCTTGTGTGCTTTAATATTCTTTGAAGACGGCAAGTGGCAGCTCTTCATGAGCAGCTTGTGGGTTATAAGCAACAAGTGGCGGACTCTTCATGAGTAGCTTGTGTGCTTTAATATTCTTTGAAGATGGCAAGTGGCAGCTCTTCATGAGCAGCTTGTGGGTTATAAGCAACAAGTGGCAGACTCTTCATGAGTAGCTTGTGTGCTTTAATATTCTTTGAAGACGGCAAGTGGCAGCTCTTCATAAGCAGCTTGTGGGTTATAAGCAACAAGTGGCGGACTCTTCATGAGTGGCTTGTGTGATTTAATATTCTTCGAAGACGGCAAGTGGCAGCTCTTTATGAGCAGCTTGTGGGTTATTGGCAACAAGTGGCGGACTCTTCATGAGCAGCTTGTGTGCTTTAATATTCTTTGAAAACAGCAAGTGGCGGTCTCTTCATGAGAAGCTTGTATGTTATTGACACCTTTGAAAGGAAGCAAGTGGCGGCCTCTTTATTTGAGCAGCTTGTGTATCCCCAAAAATATTGTCTACTCAGCAAATGGCATCCCTTCGGAAAAGTCCCGTGGGGAAGTTTGCATTTTATCCTTTTCAAGTGATATCTTGGTTAAAGAAGAAATGTGTTACCGTATCTTGGTAAAATTCAGAAGTCAGAGATGTTTATCTCCAGTCTCAGTACTGATGACAATCATTTTCCAGTCACAGTGCTGATGTAAATCATTTTGTTTTCCAGCCACAGTGCTGATGTCAATCATTTGTTTTCCAGCCACAGTGCTGATGTAAATCATTTTGTTTTCCAGCCACAGTGCTGATGTAAATCATTTTGTTTTCCAGCCACAGTGTTGATGTCTATCATTTTGTTTTCCAGCCACAGTGCTGATGTCAATCATTTCCTTTTCCAGTCACAGTGCTGATGTAAATCATTTTGTTTTCCAGCCACAGTGGTGATGTAAATCATTTCTTTTTCCAGCTACAGTGCTGATGTCAATCATTTTGTCTGCCAGCCTTAGTGCTGATGTCAATCATTTCTTTTCCAGTTACAACACTGATGTAAATCATTCAAGAGTCTCTCATTTGAAGTCTATGACTCTATTTCCCCAGTGGAATTATAATATCTTCCCCTATGGGATTACTGTATAATGTGCTTGGTTTCTCCAGCATAGTCTGTCTCATATGGCGTCATTCCCCATAAAATTCAGAGCATTGCATTCATATCATATCATGAACATAATTGCGGTATCTTAAGGCCAAAAATTGTGTATTCTATATTTAAGTCCCTTCAATCTCGTCAGATAGAAGAAACTTAAATAGGGGCAGCTGTTGTACCCCAATTTTTGACCTAAGATCCCATTTGCATTTTCGCATTTTTATACAAAAAGCGAAGGTCACTAAATACAGTTGGTTTTCAACCTCTCACCTTTGAGCATTGATTGTGCAGAAATTGTCAAGTGTTTTGAACATTTTTTTGCCTATGTATCACTAACTTCTAATCAAGCACGAAATGTGTGTTTTTGTTTCTTTGATTTCATGTGTTGACAGGTATCCTTCGAATGCAACTTGGGCATGTCCTTCATTTTGAACTTAAAGCCTCCTTCGAATGCAAGTTTGGGCCTATTTCGATTTGGACAAGTAGCTTCCTGCAAGCCTGCTTCGATTTGGACAAATTTGCTGCCTGCGAGCCTACTTCGATCTGGACAAGTTTACTGCCTGCAAACATGTTTCGATTGGGAAACATTGCTTCTTTCGATCCACAGCCTTCGATTGGGCAACATTGCTTCTTTCGAACACGACCTTCGATTGGGCAATATGTTTCCTTCGATCCACAAGCTTCGATGGGCAATACAATCTCCCTTCAGTCACAAGCTTCGAGATGGATATGTGATTTCCTTCAAGGAAGCCTCCTTCGATTCAAAAGTTGGACCACTGTACTGCCATGCAACAAACGCTACTGAAACTGTTGCACAGTCCTGCACCCACTTGCCACTAAACTCCTAAAGACTGACAAGCCTGCTACAACAGTCCTGTACTTGCCCAAAAAGGAGTGCACAAGAGCTGCATAGAAGAAAGGGTCGAAACAGCATTCCCAAACTGTTCAAATCATTTTTGTTTTCCCCCCAAAACTTCAGCCACCTCGCCTATAAATACAAGGCTTCACACACATTTTTCAAGGGAGAAAAAAAGGACTTTTGGGCCAGACGAACCTCTCTCAAATTTTCTCCCAACACAAAAACTCTCAAAAATTCATAAACACTTTAGAAAATCTCCAAAAAATTCTCAAAGATTCATAACACTAGAAATCTGCAAACTTTCTCAAACACAAAAATCTCTCAAGTCCCTTCAATACTTGTGAGAACAAAAAAATCCCAAACACTTACTTCCTTCGATTCTGAAGAATAACCATACTGCAGTCTCCTTTGAATCAAAGAAGCACACTTGTTTTTTCCCTTCCTTCGAATCCAGGATTCCCAGCGCAACTGTTGGCCTCCTCTTTCGAATCCAACGCTCCAGGCACCCACCACACCAGGCCCAACACACGTTCCAGCCTGAAGCCAGGTAAGTACTCTTACCCTTGAACTTTTCATTTCCAGAATAACATGTAAATAATACCTTTGTTCGTTTCAAGCATGTACATATTGTTCCTTTCGTTTCCACATTTTTAACATACCTTTCAGAACTACCTCTTTCGTTTCTGTTTACTTGAATTAGCTTTAATTATTAAACTGTTTTACTAGCATGGCCTCAGGCCATGTTGTCATTTAATGTTTGAAATGAAAGAAACAGGATACAGGAATAGGAAACGAAGTTGCTGGCTCTTTTTCAGGTTGAACGAAAGAGACAACCAGGAGGCAAATCTTGCCCAATCGAAGGACAGAACCTCCCTGCCTTTGCTCAGTCGAAGTACAGGACTTCGCCCCTGCCAAAGCCTAATCGAAGGACAGGACTTCGCCTCTGCCAAAGTCCCAATCGAAAGACCTGACTTCAATGCTGCCAGCCCCAATCGAAGGAGGCCAACAAAATGCCAGTCGAAACTTGCTCCTGCCTGGGTCGAAATGCACTCAGTTTTCTTACTTTTTTTCTTTTCCTTCATATTTTTTATGCTTTTGATATGTTTGTAATAGCGTAGTTTTTTCTCTTTCTGCATTTTTATTTACTTTGTACAAATGCTAGTAATTAGGCAAGATAAAAACAAACCAAAAACAAACCAAAAAGATCAAAAACACTCTTTAATCCTTACTTGAACATACTTTAAAAAATGCAAAAATACTCAACAAATCAAAACTCCACCAAGGGCACATTATCTCTGTTCTACCGTGATACCGGCCATGCCTATTTCTAGAATGATGTCGCCCACTAAAAAACACAAGCAAATCAACTTTTTTTCTAGAGGAACTACGGTGTTTTGATTCTTTCATTGGATACGTAGGCAAAGGGTCGCGAAACCCTCACGAACGCAATAATAAAAACTCATTTTTCCCCTTAAACAAACATATTTGTAAATAGATACACCCTTGTATATAAAAAACAATTTTCAACCAAAAAACAGATATCTCAACAGGTTCCTGCGGATTACCACAGATGCATTGGGTGCTAATACCTTCCCATTGCATGACCAACCCCCAAACTTTTGATCTCTTTCAAAAAACGCATTGTATTACTTTTTATCTTACATTGCATGTTTTTAGGGTTTTATTTTGCTCTTTTCCCTTTTCCCTTTGGAAATAATAAAGCGCGGTGGCAACTCTTGCTTTTGCGATTCAAGTTAATTAATAGCTTGATCTCCGATTTTCACTGCTACAGTGGTGAACTTTGTAATGTTTATCGTATTGTTGAGAAGGTATACAAAGTGTTTAAAAAATGTTTTTTTGAAAGAGTATTTGTGTATGTGAGAAAAATGGTTTTGTTTTAAGCAAGCATCTATGAACTATCTACTTTACTCGAAAGGTTGTTCTTTTCCTCTTTTGCTTTAGACATGAATATCCTACTATTAGTGAGTAGGTATCCCTAGTCGTTGGATGTTTGAGAGACATTCGAAGGGACATCGTATAGTCACAAAGGCAACTGGGAAAGAAACCTTAGTAACTACCCTAGGGTTTTAAGATCATACCGAGGCAACATCGAGAGGGTCATTTTTTATCTTTATACCGGAGGGTAGCCACTAAAGTCTCTCACGTTTCGAGAGTTGTGACTGTTTTTCGAAGGGCAACCAAAGTAGGATACCCTAGAGGTGTACATGTGAGAGTGTGTTGTATTCAGTTATTTTTGTCTTATGTTAGGTTTTCCAGCGTTTGATTATTATGTTCTTGCTATACAATCCTATTAGTCATGGATCTAGACAGTTAATAATGTGCGGGAGTTTAAAGTGCGGAAATGTAAAATCTTAACTATTACAAAGCTTCGTGGAGGGGAATTAATTACAAGTCCAAAAATAAGGGGGATAAAGCAGTAAATATCCTAGTTTAAATCTATTACATCTCATAAGCAAGTACAATAATATGAAAAATAGTAGCGAAGCAATATACACGCGTGAATTTAAAATAACGTCTAAACCTTAAGCCTTATTAAATTTTTGTTGTTGTTTGTTTTATTTGGAAAAGTATTAAATTTCATTAAATCTAATTAACTACAAAAAAAGAAAGAAAACAAAATTATTAATTAAAATTAATTCTAAAATAAATCTAACATTTTTTGTATTTTTTTATTTATGAAAAGAAATGAAATTAATTAGATCTTAAATCTATAAATTTTAAATTAAATAAAAAAATTTAAGGTAATTAATTAATTAATTAAAAAAATTAATTTTAAATGAAAAAAAACTAAACCTAATTTTTTTGTGATTTTATAATTATTGGGTGATTAAATAAAAAAACAATTTAAAAGAAAAAGTGATAAAAATAAAACAAAAAAATTAAATGGGCCAGGATAGTGGAAGAAATTGGGGGGTGTGATTTGAATTTTTTTAGGCCCAAATCAGGAGATGGCCCAGGCTGACGTTGGATCTGGTGTTGCTAGCTTTTGAGGGTTCATGATGAGGCTGCACTCTTGGAATGTTGGATCCAAATTAACTGGGATCTGATGGTGATGACTAGGTGATGTATGGTGTACACCTTGGACCTGGGAGCACTAGATCTACAACATAAGCGTTAGAAAAAAAAACAAAATGCACGACATGGGTATCGAACCCAGGTCATCCTCCTTTGCACGCTTTTGCTTCACCACTAGGCCACTTTCTCATTTGTTTATACAAACAATAAAAATAATATATATGTGAAGCAAGTGGAACATGCTGAGTTGTACACGCGCGGGCTCCAGTGGACCCCTGGGTTTTGAATTAACCAATCACAAAGCTCTATTTAGCCACGCTAGCTTTGACTAGAGTCAAAAATACTCTGGGATGCTGGAGCTGCCCTCCGGTCATCTTCTCCAGTCCTGAAAAAAAAATATATGTGGAATAAAGGCCCTAGACTCCAGCTACCCCCCCCCCTATTTCCTAGGCTGCGAGTTCCATGGTGGTGGCCGTTTGGCCTGAAAAGACCTGTAACGTCCTGCTCGAAGCTTGGCCGTTCTAGAATCCTAAAAATGGAAACCTGCAATCTATGGCCCTAGCTTCTCATGTAAAACGTTAGAAAGTTTCAAAATGTTCAAACAAACATGATTATATGCTTTAGATCTGTTTAAAACGCGTATATTAAGAGATCAAAATGCAAAAAATTTACCCAATGGAGGTGGTTCGGTTTGGCCGTTTCAAGCAGCTTCAGGCGTGAATATGGATTGGAATAGGCTCTTGGGAGTCTTGGGATGATGATGGAGGACCTGGAATGGACTGAGGGAGGCTGGATTGTGTGATATGATATTCACCTTTTCTTTAAAAAAAATTGGAAATTTTCTAGGGCTTCTTGGAGGCAGCTTCGTGTGTGCCTTTCACTTTTAAATGGTTGTGTATATATGAGGGCAAGATTAGGTTAACAAATGGAGCAAGAATCGAATACATCGAATGTGTAATTGGTTTCAAATATTTTCTTGAAAATCTTTCCAATTTTGAACATTCTTACCCATTTTGCTTTAGGCATGCACCTAGACATGTTTTGCACGAAATTATGGGCTCAAGGTTGACCCAACACACTGGCCCATATGTCCAAAACATTGACCTATTATTTTATGCATTTTATTTTGTATTTATTTAATTTTAAATTAAATAAAAGTCAAAATAAATGAAAATAAAATCCAAGCCATGAAAAAATGGACTTAGAGTTCCTTCATATGGTCATGAAGATGTTTGAAGCTCAAAAAGTTAAGCCATGGACCTAAAATTTCAAATTTGCTCAATGCACATTTAATGAAATTTCTCAAAATTCCCAAGTTGTTCAAGCCATAACTTTCTCAATTTTTACCTTTTAAAGATGATCTTTGACTTTTTGGAAAGACCGAGATGTGATTTACAATTTCCATGTTTACCATATTTGCATTTGGAGAATTTATCTTGATCTAAATGGTCTTGGAAAAAAGTGTCTTTTGTTGACCTTTTGAAAATGACCTATAATGTATGAGCTTGTATCTTCCAAATGATGCATTTCTTGAAGTTGAGGATAAAAAAGAAGTTGTAGGGAATTGGATTATATTCAAAATTATCTTTGGTTGGGGAAAAATAGATGAATTATGTGAAAGTTATGCCTGGTCAAAGTTTAGTTGACTTTCTCTAGGAAACCCTAATTTTGCAATTCTTGACTTTTGATAAATTAAGAGCATTCCTTGAGGATTCATGATCAAACCTTGATCAAATGATTATTATTACATCAAAGTGTTGATTTTGACAAAAAATATTGAAGTTTGACTATATATTAGCCACATTTGACTTTTGACCTAGTACAATTGATTTTCAAACACTTGAGCAGTTGACTGAGCAAACTTGTAGTGTAAAGCATGAAATTTGGAATGGACAATCTTGAAGACATATTAGAGACCATGGAAACAATTTGAGATCTTTGTGTTGTACCCCAAAATTTTCCCTCTCATTTATCAAGTATTTTCTCACAAGGTCTCCTTTGATTCAAGACTGCACTAGGGTTGATCAGCTCAAGACACCTCCTAAAGCATTGATGACTGAAATTAGGGTTTGAGATTGCACAAGGATAATTGAACTTTTAATGCCTCATATGTCTTTCATGGATCATTATGGACCCTCAAGATTTCTCATGTCAAGTTTCAAGTCTTGGATCACATTTTTGCTCAGTCAATTGATCAATTGACCTAAAAATCAGCTGTATTAGGGAAAAAGTTAACCTATAGTCAATTTACAGTCAAACTTCATAATTTTTGATCCATGTCAACATTGTGAACTCATATATGTCATTTGATCAAGTTTGGACCACAATTCCTCAAGAAATTTGATCAGATCATAAAAAGGGTAAAATGGTCAAAATTAGGGTTTTGACTGAGAAAGGGCAAATTCTGATTTTTTTTACCTAGCAAATGGTTAATTGGTTTGAGACATGAAATCAAGGTTTCAAATGAATAATTTTGACCTAATGTTATGACTCAAAACTTCCTTCAAGATCAATTGATTGATAGTTAATTTTCAGTCAACTGATCAAAAGTCAACTGATACAGTGAAAAGTCAAACTTTGACTTTTTGGTCAAAATCAGGTGTAAAAGATCACAATTCATCAAAACATGTAAAAATATGAAACTTGTTCATCAAGAAATCAAAAAGTCAGGATATCATTTTGAAAAGTCAAAGTTTCCAAACATAGAATTTTTTTTAACTATTGAAAACTTCATATTTTTTCACAACTTTGAGCCAATTTTTCACCATGATGCAAGATGAATCAAAGGAAACTTTCAACATAAAATTTGTATATCACAATGAGATATAAAACATTTCTTTACTCAAATTCTCCTATAAATTCTTGGATTTCAAGTTATTAATCCATGAAATCATGGTCATGAAACTAAACACTTAGTGAAAATTTTGCCCTAGTTAGGCAGATTTTTGGTACCAAGTTCATAGCAACTTTTCACATAGCTCCATTTGGAATTTGAAACATTTATTCAAAGAGGGGTCGTATATCATTTTACAAGCTTTCCAAAATGTCCAAGAACTCCTTGAGATTATTCTTGAGCAAGGAGAATTGAAGGCAAGAAGTTAGGGTTTCAAGTTGTTTTGCAAGGCAAAATTTATGATGCAACATGAACCAAATCCATAGCCATGTTGTATAATCCTCACTTTTCAGGCCTCAAACTTGTTTGTCACTCATTAATTTAATGTTTACACAACTGATTGATCAATTGTCCAATTGACTCAAGCATTGTCCAAAGCATTTTGCCATTTTAGGGAGAAAGTCACCATTTTCATTCTTGTAAAGCAAGCTTTATGCACAAAGTCAGATTCTTGAGCTCCTAACTTGTTCTCTTTAAGTGAACTCCATCCACAAAGTCAGAAGCAAGCTTGTTAAAAGTCTAACCACCCTATAATAGCAAGTACAAAGGCATGGAAACTTGTTTTTCAAGAAAATCACATGTTGAGCTTAAACATGTAAATTCAAATTCTGAGTTGTTGTAGCACACAAAACCTTTTGCTTATAAATAGAGACACTACACACGCTAAAACTCGCTCAAGCTAGAAATTGCACAAAAACTCCATTGATGCATAGTTTTGACCTTAAACTTATATCTCTCATTTCCCTCGTGCGTTTTCCTTCCTAATCAATCACAAAGCTCCTACACATCTAATATAACATATCCCTGACCCTGTTTCATAAATGTATTTCCATCTTCATCAACCTCCATAACCAAAAACAGAGCTCTACAAGTTGACTTCTCCAGACCATTTCAGCCATCCATTGCTCAAGCTAATCATTGCATTAGCTTCCTGGGAACTTGAGGAAGCTAACCTGATCATTGCAGCACCTTGAATTAAGCTCATTTGCATTTCATGATTTCCAGTTTTGAGGTATTTTTCTTGAACTTCTATCTCATTACTTAGGCATTGTTAGGCTTGCATTTGTGAAGATAAAATGTAGACATCATTGCCCTGAAACTGTACATATCCATAGATTTCATTTATATTGAGTTTAGAGAATTTTAGGTTTGAATCTCTGAAAATATTTAGGTCAGAATTTGGTACTTTTAGAAATTCTCATTCTTCTTTGATTTATCACTCATGATATTTATATGGTTAGATTTGTATGGAAAAATGGAGCAACTTTTATGTTTGCATCTTTTATTTTTGTTGAGAAATGAGCAAGTTACAGGAACTATGGCTGGAGGTTGAAGATGAAGTTCATTTCTGGAACTTGTTTTGTATTATGTATTTATTGTTTCAGTTATATCAACGGATGTACAGCCACCCCAGTGGCAAAGGTAGCACGCATATATGCATGAGGTCAGGGGTTCAACACCCAGCGCTACCTTTTGGTTCTATTTTTCATATTTTCATTCTTTTTTGTTTCCAAACAACACGGCTGGGCCTCCAACTTGGGCCTTTTTCCTTTTTGCTGCTTCTAACCCTCTGCCTTACTTCAGCACCCCCTGGCCCAATTTTCATTTTTATTTTCCTTTTTTCTTATTTTATTTTATTTATTTTTCCTTTATTATTATTATTATTAATATATTTTTATTGTTATTAATAAAAATCCAAAAATATTTTATTTATTATTTTTACACTTATTTAGTTTATTTATTTTATAAAACTAAAAGAACAAAAACATTTTTTAATAAATGAATTTCTTTCTTAATAATTAATATTTAGGTTTAGGTTTAACTATTATATTATTTTCTTGCAATTAAAGTTAATTTAGAACTTAGGTTTTTTTTAATTAATTAATTTTCCTATTATTTCTATTATTTAAAACCTTTTCATAAAAAACCCTAAAAAAATCATTTTTAACTTATTATTTTTTGTTAATTAATTTAGGTTTTAATTTTAGTTAATTTCCTCTAATTATTTTCTTAATTAGGTTAAGATTAAAACCTTTCGTAAAACCAAATAAAAATCATTTCTTGTTCCATTTACATTCTTGCATTTTTATTTTTAATTTTGTACAATATTCAATATGGTTGTAATAGTTATTTAGATTTAATTTTCTTGCAGTTTCCCCATTTGTAAATTTGTACACCCCTCCCCTAATGATGTAATAGCTTAGTATTTTTATTTTCCGCAATTTAATGCTTTATATATAAATGCTAGTAAATTAGGGTTTGTATGGAAAGATAAAATCAATCCTTAGAAAACCCTAATTCAGAGAAAAAATAATTGCATTTAAATCAATACACTTGCACACTTACACCCTTAGGGTAAATCCACTTTGTTGCCTTATGAAAATGGTCATAATATGCATGTAAGATGTCTTAGCAAAAACAAACAAAATACAAGATCGTAGTCCCTCGATGACGCTACAAATGTTGCCATAATAATGATCTTAGTCCCTCAAAGAAAATGCTAAGATATCTTACAACATTGTTATTCATGACTATACGATGACCCTTGCCCGTCCCTTTTACATCCAAAGATAGGGTTTCTTACCAAATCAATGGTAAGATAATAATGTCAAAGGAAAGAGGAAATAAACAAGAAAGACTTTTGAGTAGGTGGAATGTTCCTAGTTGCTTGCTCATTTTCAAACCAAAACATCCTTGCTATTTTCAAAACAAACACCAACACTTTCAAAACATCTTTCAAATTTGAAACATTTTTCAAAAGATTAACACTTTGTATACATTCTTATAAACGAGAATCATTACAAATTTTTCCTAAATGATGGCGCCTTTTCAAAATAATTTCAAAAACCACGTAAAGCAAATTTTCAAACAAAATAAAGTGATCTAGTAAGCAACTAAGAGCTCGTAGATAACTAGGGATGAAAAGGGTGCTAATACCTTCCCTTTTCATAATCTACCCCCCCCCCCCCCGAACTCAAGAAAACATCTCAAAGGCATTTCTTGTTCTTCTCAACCTTTCCTTTTGGATAAAAGAAAAGTCGGTGGCGACTCTTGCTAGCCGCAACATTTGTGGTCAAACGCAAAACAACCAAGTCAGTTCTTCCACCATGTTACAGAACTGGAGACTCTGCTGGGGAAAATTTTAAAAGTGGGGTTACCTTAGGGCTAGATCACATTTACTTTATTTCATTGTTTGATTTGTTTGCTTTACATTTTGGTTCTTTGTTTGGATTTAAATCCTCTACCTGGATTTGGTATACCTTATAGGTAAGTAGCAATACATTGTGGAAACTGTGCGGGGTATACCGACATGGTCTAAGCAATATCTACATTAGTGTGACATATTTGTGGGTACCGATAGCCCTTGAGTAGTTAAGGAGAATACGGGGCCGCTGAGTGATGTCATGAAGCACTAACTAACTTCTAGAATCTTTACTTGACCAACTTGGCCATTAGGACGTAGCGAGATGACCGGCTTTGGTGCAGTCCGAAGTTGGTAGATACTCGATACTACACTCATTGAGGTTTGGTTTTTTGGGATATTTCGGTCTCTATTAAAGAGGCTTGCACTGAAACAATGTCCGAGAAAACAAACCAGTGATATTGATCTCCCTTAGAACTCGGTTACTATTGCTAGGACAGTTTTGAGCCAACTAAACTTCAAGAGGGTACTTACCAATGAGACTCCATGCAAGCCTAAACCTAAGGACTTGTTTGTTTTGTTTGTATATATTTTCTTGTACATAACATCATAAACATCATAACATCATACTCATACTCACTAACCATTTCAAGAATTTTTGGGATTTATCTTTGTTCTTTTTTGTAGGACATGGATTCTATTCGTAGTAAAACCATTCAAGTCAATCTCGTGAAGATCCCTCCTCAACTTAAAGAGTTAGCATTAAGGGTTCCTGAAAAATCTCCATTTACCGAAAGACGTGGTCACCTCCTAAACTTGGTTACCTTCAACACGGATGAAGATATGATGAATGTGCTCTTCCAATTCTTTGATCCTCTACACCATTTCTTCACATTTCCCGATTATCAACTTGTGCCAACTTTGGAAGAATTCTCCCAACTCTTGAGGCTTCCAATTCCCAATCAACTACCCTTCAACTGTACGGAAAGAGATCCAAAACCAGAAGAGATTGCTCAAGCCCTACACTTGCAACAATATGATGTCACAACTAATTGGGAAACAAGGAGTGGTGTCAAAGGTTACTTAGCCAAGTTCTTATTTGAGAAAGCTCAAGACTGTTGGAATTACTTGTACTTGCAAGCTTTTGAGGAAATTGTGGCTCTTCTCATCTATGGGATGGTTTTGTTTCCAAATCCTGACCAACTCATAGATGTAACCGCCGTCAAAATCTTCATGTCTCACAACCCGGTGCCTACTTTGTTAAGAGACATCCTACATTCTTTTCACACTCGCACTATGAGGAAAAGAGGTATCCTCATGTGTTGTACTCCTCTCTTGGCAAAATGGTTTATTTCTCATCTTCCTCAATCTGTATTGAAGAACGAGCAAGGTTCAAGGTGGTAACATAGGTTGATGACGCTCAGACATTCAGATATTCATTTGTGTTCCCGATCTGTGGAGAATGTTACTATCATCGACCGTTGTAGAGAATTCCCTAATGTCCCCCTACATGGCATTAGGGGAGGTATCACTTACAACCCCTGCTTGGCCTTACGACAGTTTGGTTACACCCGAAGGGATGGTCCACATGAGATGCTTATTCAAGGGTTGGTATTTTACTACAAGAATGATGATCAAGGTTACCTCCAGAGTTTTATTCGAGCTTGGAGGATGTTGAACAAGGTAGATAGCAAGACATTGGGGCACAAGAATTCCATCCCTCTTGAGCCTTATCTCAAATGAGTACGAGCCCATGCTCATAGTCTTATGATTCCTTACCCCTTCATTATCCCAGTTATCATAGAGCCTGTTGTAGAAGGAGATGTCCCATACACTATCCTTCATCCTGGCATGCCCACCTCTCACGAAGACTTGCAAATGGATTGGATACAGCTTAAGGGGGAGCGATATACTTTCGAAGCCCAATTCTACGCCAGTGAGAAGAAGGTTCTGGAACTCACCAAGCAGCTTCATGAGGAGCGGAGTCTGAACGCCTACATCGCACCAAAGAGGATGCATTCAACTTTTTTATCTTAGAGTTTTTGTATTTCTTTGTAAGCCCAAAGAGGCATGATGTACTCAAACTTCAATTTATTAATATAATGTGTGTTCCTTTTTTTGTAAAGAAAATTTAAATCTCTAATTTCCTTAAAATCATTGCATACACATCTTCATTCATCATAACACAAATAGGTTTCTTACCACAGGTCTCCTTATATTTCTACGGTTTATTTCAGTGAGATGGATCTTGAACAAACAGTAAAAGATCTTCAGGCGCAGAACGCTCAGTTTCAACAAATGTTCTTGACTTTGGCAAAAGGACAAGAGGATTTGAAAACTTTGCTGATCAAAGAAAAGAAGAAGAAAGTAAAGAAATCAATCGGTGTTTTGAATCTGGGAAGAAGGTTCCTAGGGCCAGCCAGACGAACCCTAGACTTCGCAACATCATCAGGTGAAAAGGATAACCAACAAGGGAAAAACAAGGAAGTAACTGACCATCCAGAATCTGAAGAGGAAGAAGAGGTTGATTACTCTGAAGAGCAGTATCCTCCAGCTGACGACAAATACAAACAGTTGGAAGATCGCTTAAGTGCAATGGAGATTCAGAAAATGCCCTGGCTGGACTTTGAAGAGCTGGGTTTGGTGTCTGGGATTGTTATTCCACCAAAGTTTAAGGCACCAGTGTTTGCTAAGTACAACGGGGTTTCGTGTCCCAAGATGCACCTCTGATCTTATGTGAGGAAGATACAACCTCATATTGCTGACAGAGATTTGTGGGTCCACTTCTTTCAGGATAGTCTATCCGGGACTCAGCTAGATTAGTTCTATCAACTTGAGAGGGCTAATATCCATAATTGGGAAGACCTGGCTGCTGCTTTTTATAAGTAGTATCAGTACAACACAGACCTTTCTCCCACCCGTACTCAACTCCAGAGTCTGGCTATAGGTTCAAGCGAGGGTTTCAAAGACTATGCTCAGAAATGGAGGGACTTAGTAGGAAGAGTCCAGCCTCCCCTGTCTGACAGGGAGCTAGTGGAAATGTTTCTGGGTACCCTACCCTGTCTGGTTCTTTCTTTAATCATCTAATTGGAAGCTCCTCAGCCGGCTTCACTGAATTAACCTTGACCAGGGAGAGAATGGAAGCTGGGATTAAGAGTGGGAATATCCAAAAGTACGCATCCTCCAGTGCCGTGAGAAAACCATTCACTGGGAAGAAAGTGGTTAGTGCTACATACCATCAAAGTAATCAGGACAGAACTGAACTCCGTCCAACGGTAGGGGCCGTCATGATCCCTAAGCCTGCACCTACTCAACAAAGGAACAACCAGCCTAGAACAGAAAGACCGGTACGACAATTTACCCGGATAAATATGACATTGTCTCAAGTCTTGCCACATTTGTTGAGATCTAATCTGGTAACCTTGCGGGAAGCTCCAAAGAATCCCAACACTGCCTTTTCCCGTTACAACCCAAACGCCCGTTGTGCTTACCATTCAGAAAGTCTAGGTCATGATACAAACGATTGCTGGGTTTTGACAAACAAGGTGCAAGACCTTCTCGAGGAAAAAGAAATTAAGTTTGATGCTCCTGAGATCCCAAATGTTATCACCGCTCCTATGCCCAAGCAGGTCGTGATGGTAATTTTGTTGAAGATGATGTGTTTGTTATTGTTGTTGATGAGCTTGTTACTCCTCTCTTGACCGTCAAGAGGAACCTGTTGAAGGCCGGTTTATTCATGGGTTGTGGCAAAGGCTGCCAGCACTATTTATCCCTACCAACTGGTTGTCATTTATTGAAAGCAGGTGTCCAGCGCTTGATGGATGACAAAGAGATTTTGTTTGAAAAGACTCACGTTTCAACCATTTCTTACAAGGATGTTTCAATAGTAACCATTTCCACCAATCCTTCTAGGGTCTCCACCAAAAGACCCGTTAGGATTACATCTGTTTTGAAGGTGACTCCATTGATAATTACTATGCCAGGGCCAATCCCGTACTCCTCAGACAAAACTGTCACCTGGAACTATGGGGGTGACGTCTACTATCACGGTGTCAAGCAGGATTGGCTAGCTAATGAAGACTCGGTTTTTGAGAAGGTTGACCCGACATCGGCAACATTGTGGGACCCAGCAAAATAACCAGAAGTGGAAGGGTGTTCTCCCCAGAGATTGCTCCTCTGAAAACTGTTACCGGTCCTGTGATTATCCCTGCTTTTGTTCATGTTGACACTACTACTACAGTTCATATGGTTACCCCTACTGACACCCCTATCGCCGAGTCGACCGAGACTCGAGGCAAAGGCATTCTGGTTGAACTTGTCCGAATGAAGGCGCAATCAGTATCTATCCCAGAGGCCTCCAAAAAGGAGATGGAAGAAATTTTGAAAATCATAAAGAGAAGTGACTACAATGTAGTCGAACATCTAGGGAAGACTCCTTCAAAGATTTCTATGCTAGCTTTACTGTTGTGCTCTGAAGCTCTTGCAAAGGCCTTGGTGAAATTTCTTATAACTGCACATGTGCCACAGGAAACCTCTGCTGCCATATTTGAAGACTGTGTGGCCAGTTTAACCAATGATAACGGTTTGGGCTTTTCTGATGCTGACCTGACACTTAGAGGGAGGAAACACAACAAGGCGTTGCATGTCTCTATCGAATGAAGGGGCACTACTTTGGCCCATGTCCTGGTAGATACTAGTTCATCTTTGAATATGCTGCCTAAGAAGGCTCTGGATAGACTAGACTGTGAAGGTTTGACCTTAAAACCCAGTGTGATCGGTGGATCTGGAACTGACTGTTTAACGCTGGTTCGCGAAATGTCGCGGAAGCAAGAGTCGCCACCGTCTTTTATTTTCTCCAAATGGAAAGGACAAAAGCACAGAAAAATTCCTTATAGAGATTGCTCTCGGTTCGGGAGGTAGATTTATAGAAAGGGAAGGTGTTAGCACCCTTTCTATCCATGGTTATCCATGGGCTCTTAGATACTTGCTCATTTGTGTTTTCAAAAATGGTTTGTTTTCTTTTCAACTATGGGTTAAAAAGTTTCTTTGAAAATTCCAGTTCGACTCTTGTATCAGTCCTCAAGAGTGTTTGAAAAATTGCTTTCGAAAGCTTTTTGAAAATGTGTTGGTGTGAAAAGTATTTTGTTTTGTTTTAAAATTTAGAGCAAGTATCTAGAGTCGTCTACCTACCCTAAGGAATTCGTCTATGTAAATGTCCTTTTAAAGTAATGCCATCCCACCATTGAGAGGTAGGTAGCACCACCGTTGGAGGTGTTCGGGTCAATTCGAGGTTCGGGACATGGTGATCACCAGAGCAATGGGAAGACACCTTAGAAGCTACCCTCATGCCAGGTTCCCGGATCATGAGGACTTACTAAGACATCCTCTACTCGACGATCACCTTTCGAGAGGCAAGGCAACAGTGAAGCGTACCCTAGGGGTGGTGTGTGCAATTCGTGTGTCGTTTTCAAGTATTTTGTCTTTTGTCATGTCATTGATGATCTAGCGTTTGTTTTTATTTTTTGTCCATACATTCTTTCATGCCTTGATTAACGGTTAAAATATTGCGAGAAAGTAAAAGATTCTAAGCTATTACAACAGGCGCGGGTCCACATCGCCAAAAATTTCTCGAACCCGATTTGACAGAAAATAAATAAATAAAGTAAAGAAAATTAAAAGTGCAAGAAATTAATTACATGGCTTCGGGAGAGATACAAAAAATATTTAAACGAAATAAAATAAATATGCGAATTAATAAGAATAAACAAACGAGGGCGTTGGACCCTTTTTGCAAAATTAAATTAAATGGTGACATTAATTAATTAAAAAAGAAAGGAAATTGTTTTTTTGGTATTTTGTGATGTTAATGAAAAAGAATTAATTAAAATTAAACCTAATTCTAATTGCTTTTAATTTATTAAGAAAAGAAAATTAAAACCTAATGTTAACCCTAATTAATTTACATGCAATTTTACTTACAAAAATAAATATCTAATTATTTAATTATTTATGAAAGAAAAATAAAAAGGATGAAAAATTAATTAACCCTAATCCTATATTTTTTAGGTTTTTATTAAAAGAATTAAAATTGAAAACCTAATTTAAAAGTAATCAATTTATGAATTAATATAATTTATTTAGGAAAACACTAAAAATAAAAATAGTTATTATTTTTCTCTTTTCTGATTTTTATGGGTTTTTTTTTTAATATTTTGTGAAAATAATAAATTAATTAAACACAATAATTAAAATGAAAATAGAAATAATGCAAAATAAAATATTTAAAATGGCAAACCTAGGGGGGATCAGTCCCCAATGTGGAGGTATAGCCCAGGAATTTTGAGCCCAAACAAACCTGGCCTTGTTGACTTTGGCACTAGCGTGTATACGCGTTGACTACAATCCATGGTATTGCGCGGTTCTTGGCCTTCTAATTGTGCTATTGGGACGCGTGGACGTCTGATTATGAAGGTGCATCATGGACCACCATATTGACACTGCATGTGAATACTGAACGAAAACTAATATTGAAAGCATGAAGACCTAGGGCTCGAACCCAGGTCATGTACGTTATCAACAGCTGCACCTACCACTGAACTAATTCACGCGCTTTGTATGTAACATAATAAACAAATAATATCAAATAAAACAAAAAGCATTAGTGGGTTTGGGCGCGAAACTTTGAACCAGCCAACCACCTAATGCCACGATATCATCTTCTTCTTCGTTCCTGAAACATAAAACATAGGCCACGGTTTTCATGGTGTTCCCTTAGGCAGGTTTTGGGAAAATAGCGAATAGCTCTAGGACGCTCATAAATTAGGCGCGAGGGTCTCAAATTCTTCGTCCAAGCATGCTGAACACGTTCATGGCATCGTGGTGTCCCAATTGTTCCTTGTTTTAAAACCCCTAATTTGAAATCCTGTAAACCCTAAAACCCAATCATGGCATCTTTGCATACAGTGCATAATAATTCAATCAAAGCGTATGATTAGCTTGCAAACTTTATTCTAAACACAAAAATAACAATGAAACATGTTAACAATGCATGAATGATAGAAACCGATTCTGAAATTTTCTTTACCAACTTCAATGGTGATTTCACGTTTCCTTGAGTATGAGGCTTAGTTCTTGATTGGAATCGTTTACTGGCAACCCTGGCAAGCTAATGGAATAGGTTTTGAGGCTTGAATCGATCTGCAAGTAGGTTTTCAGAATTTGAGTTTTCAAAGAAAATTTCAAGTTTGTGCAAGGGTTTTCTGCGCAGCTCAATGGTTATGAGGCATTAGGTCTTGCTTGTGCTTATGTATGAAACCAATTAGGGTTGAAAAACTTGATTAGAATCCATGAATTAAAGAATGCAATATTTGATTTTTCCACCATGATTTTCAAATCTTTTTTCATGCTATTTTTGTACAAATCATATCCAATCATTCCAATTCTTTCCAAATCTGATCATGCACGAATCATTGAGCCTATTACATGTACAAAAAGATTTGATAAGTTAGGTTAAGTATTTTTCATATATTTAATTGATTTAAATGAATTATTATTAATAAAAATTCAAATAAATAAATAAAAAATGAATAAAAACTTCCCTTTGGGCCAAGTGGTCGTGCACATGCTTGGGATGATGAATTATGGAAGAAAAATAGGCCCATTAGCAATTTTAGGTCATTTGAAGCAATGTTGACTTTTCAAAATATCCAAAAATTTCCCAACTTCCACAAGGCATAACTTGCTCAATTTTTAAGCTTTGCTCATGTTCTTAGACATTTTGGAAAGGTATTTGAGTCCTCTAACCAATGCGTTTGGTCCCATGTCATTTTGATTTACCAATCTCAAGTTATGGCCTTTGACTTAAAGTCCCTTTTTGTTGACTTTTGAAAATGACCTATAATGTTGAAATTGATAACTTTTTGTGAGAGCATTTCTTGGACTTGAAGTATGAAGATGAGTTGTAGGAAATGTCTTTCTCTTCAAAATGAGCTTTGGATGGAATTTTTCTGATAATCCATGTGGAAGTTATACCCTGGTCAATTTACAGTTGACTTTTTCAACTGTCCCAATAAGGAAACTTTTGCATCTTGATGATTTTTGAGCCAAGCTTTGAGAATCATGATCAAGCATTGATAAAATGATGTTTGTGGCTTCAAAATGAGATGTTGACCAAAATTTTGAACTTTTGACTGCCAAATGACCATTTTACCCCTATAGTTAACTGTAGTGCAATTAGGGTTTTGACTGTGCAGTTTTGTGCTGAAAGTCTTGAAACTTGATATGAGGATGCTTGACCATATTTGTAGGCATGTGAGACTTGATTGGACCTTTGAAAACTTAATTTTCTTGATCAGAACAAAAACCCTAATTTTGACTGTTTAGGAGGCCTTGCACTGTGCAACCCTTGGGGAATTTTGAAGCTTGACTTGGCAAATCTTTGAAGAATATGGGAGGGCAAATTTTGGGGTACAAAAGTTGCCCCTGTTCAATCTTCTTAGACCTGAGGATGCAGATTGGCTGACGTGCCTTTCGTAATCCGAGGGTAGAAGATGATTGAACACTAGAGTGCCCAAAAATTTGCGCTCACATAGTAGCAGTGTGATGATGGAATGGGCTTATAGATGCCATTTAGAGGTTGATGGGGGATGATGGGCTTATAGATGCCATCTGGATGTTGATCGCGTAAGAGATTCCTTAGCGAGAACCTGCATACCTGCAAAAGAAAAATGAGTACCTGACATGTTGCAGGAGCTGGTTTTCAAATGCTTTGTATAAATTTGTCCTGACTGGTTACAGGAGTTGGATTTCAGATGCTTTGTATAAATGTGTCCTGACTGGTTATAGGAGTTGGATCTGGAGCTTCAAACGGCGATGAATGAACCAGGAGCGGTTACTACCTCAACAGGAATAGTGAGAGAACCTTGGGTGACTTTAAATTCAACAACGCTCGTTGAGAAAATCTTGGTGGGAATTACCATCTTCGCAGTATCGGGAAAAGAACCAATAGGCAATTATAATCTCAAAAGCGGACGTTTGAGAAAAACCTGGAATGGAATTATCATCTCACGCACCGTCGGGGAGAGAACCATAGGAAATTATAATCTCAAAAGCGGACGTTTGAGAAAAACCTGGGATGGAATTATCATCTCACGCACCGTCGAGGAGAGAACCATAGGAAATTATAATCTCAAAAGCGGATGTCTGAGAAAAACCTGGGATGGAATTATCATCTCACGCACCGTCGGGGAGAGAACCATAGGAAATTATAATCTCAAAAGCGGGCGTTTGAGAAAAACCTGGGCTGGAATTATCATCTCACGCACCGTCGGGGAGAGAACCATAGGAAATTATAATCTCAAAAGCGGACGTTTGAGAAAAACCTGGGCTGGAATTATCATCTCACGCACCGTCGGGGAGAGAACCATAGGAAATTATAATCTCAAAAGCGGATGTTTGAGAAAAACCTGAGATAACTTCTACTGAGTCTTCATCAGAAAAATCTGTCGGGAGTCGATTTAGCTGGACTAGAGAAGGCCTTGGACTGGATAAGAAATCTTTGGAGTCGATTAACTGAACCGGTCTAGGTCTTGAAATATGATTGAGAGTTTAACTGCATCTTTCCTGAAAGGTAGAGGTCAGTCATATGCCATGCATGATATGGACCAAGCAATGATGTTCTCAACATAAATGAGATTTGTATGATATGATGCGTACATGCATGCTATAATGATGTATGTGATGTTTAGGAATGTATGTTTTACTCCTGCTGGGGATGATAACTGCAAGAATACCGGTAGGAGAAGATGACTCCGTTGAGGGATAAACTTGGCGAATGGAAGATTCTGCGGGGAGGAAAGTACTCTGACGATCTTGCTGGGAAGCAATTCTCTGTGGGGAGAGAGATACTTTGTTGAGTGTTGATAATACCTTGCTGGGGATACTCTTGTTGTGTTGGAAGTGCTGATAGACTTCGCTGGGGGTAAGAGAACTTCGTCGAGGACGCTCTTTCCATGGCTTTTGGCTGAGGATAACCCAGATATATCCTGTTAAGGAAATAACTCTTTGAATAAAGCCGGGCGACGTGTTCGTGCTCTGCGAGGATAAGCTTCCAGAATCTACTGGGGATAAGCTTACTGCTTGGGAGAAAAATTCCAACTTTCCTGGGGAAACTGGATTGGACTCTCCTGGGGAAGTTTTGAACTGCGGGGGAAGTGATTCCTTTGAATATTTGATATACCGCCGAGGAACAATCTTTAGGTCAAGACTGCCGGGGATGCTCGTTTAGAATATATGTGCTGCTGGGGAAGTATTGAGATCTACTGGAGGATACTCAACTTCCTTGAGATTTGATAACTTTGCTTGGGGAGAGAGTGTATTGGCTGCTTACTCTCTGGGGAATTAGGATATCTGGTTATGTTCTTTAGCTGAACCTACCTTGGTACCTTAGTGGATAGAACAATTAGATTGCTAGACAACTCTTTATTGCCCTTGTTTCTAATGTTACCTGTAATAAATCCTTTGTTTCGTATGCAAATATTTATGAGTTAGCAAATTATTGTCAATGCATATATCACAAATTGAACCTTGGACGTTCTTCGCAAAACAAAACAGAAAAAGAAAAACAATTGGCACGTTTAACTGAAAAGTATATTTGTATTGATTTTTGAATGGCCTGAAAATAGGCGTTTTGTGTACAAGAGGCTGACGTCCTAGTAAGAGAACGCCGCCGAACAAAAGAGTTTATACAAGTTTTGTACAAAATAAAACAGCTGTGTGAAATGAATGATCCACTGGGTTTCAACTCTGCTATTGCCTTTATAACTCTGAGCGTCTCATCACTTGATGACCTTGGTTGAAGGTGAAGCTGACTGATCAATGCCATCCGAACTTGATGTAGATACCGGATTCTGGATGCAAAGTGATCCAATGAGACATAGTATTACGCTTTATCCCTAATTTTTGCCTGGACCGCCCTTTCGGGTTTTCAGTCCACCGGGATACCCATTTTTTCCCAAGCCGCCTTTTCAGGTTTTCGACTTGCCGGGTGTACAGATTTTTTTTTCATTTCATCCCTTCATTTTGCCCGAACCCTTTTGGTTCGACGGGAAGCCCTAATTTTTGCCTAGGCATGTCAGCCTAGCGGGTCTTTTTCATGCGTAGTATCTTTTTACTATGTCTGCATTGGCGGGGTGAGGAAGGTCATCACCATCCATGTCGGTCAATATCATTGCTCCTCCTGAGAACACATGTTTGACCACAAATGGCCCTTCGTACGTAGGGGTCCATTTGCCCCTTGGATCACTCTGAGGAAGGATGATTCGCTTGATTACCAGATCCCCAACTTGATATTCCTGTGGTCTGACCTTTTTGTTAAATGCCTTGATCATCCGTTTTTGATATGTCTGACCATGACAGATAGCAGCGAGTCTCTTTTCATCAATAAGGTTGAGCTGATCAAGTCGTGTCTGGATCCAATCATTGCATCCTTCATTATCCGGAGAGAGGGTATTTGCACTTCGATCGGTAAGACTGCCTCCATACCATAAACCAGAGAGAAAGGAGTTGCCCCGGTTGACGTCCTGGCTGAGGTACGGTACCCATGTAGAGCGAATGGTAACATCTCGTGCCAATCTTTATAAGTCACTGTCATCTTCTGCACGATTTTCTTGATGTTCTTATTTGCTGCTTCTACAGCCCCATTCATCTTCGGTCTGTAAGGAGAAGAATTGTGGTGCTGTATCTTGAACTGCTCGCAGAGCTCAGCGATCATCTTGTTATTTAGATTGGTACCGTTATCTGTAATAATTCTCTCTGGGACACCGTACCGACATATCAGATTATGCCGAATGAACCGTGCCACAACAGTCTTGGTTACCGTAGCATAGGACGCTGCTTCAACCCACTTTGTAAAATAATCAATCGCCACTAAGATGAAGCGATTCCCATTGGATGCCGTAGGTTTAATCTCGCCAATCATGTCTATGCCCCACATTGCAAACGGCCAAGGCGCAGTCAGAACATTCAAAGGAACTGGAGGAACATGCACCTTGTCTGCATAAATCTGGCATTTATGGCATGTCCTGGAATGTTGGTAGCAGTCAGCTTCCATTGTGGACCAGTAATACCCTGCCCGAAGGATCTTCTTAGCCATAGTATGCCCACTGGAATGTGTACCAAAGGTCCCTTCATGTAGCTCTTCCATGATCCTTTCTGCTTCAGTTTTATCCACACAACGCAGTAAGGTGGAATCATGGTTTCGCTTGTACAAGATGCCGTTGCTAAGGAAGAACTTTGCTGCGAACCTTCTCAGGAATTTCTTATCATTGACAGATGCACCTTCAGGGTATTCCTGAGCTTCCAGATATCTCTTCACCTCATGGTACCAAGGCTTCTCAGTCACTAATTCAGTCTCGAGATCACAATAGTATGCCGGTTCGTCCAGTTTCCAGATGATGATCCGGGGAGCATCATTATCCCATTTAACCTTGAACATAGAAGCCATTGTAGCTAACGCGTCCGCCAGCTGATTCTCTTCTCTTGGAAAGTGCTCAAAGGTTATCTCTGTAAAGTGGGGGATCAGGGTCAACACACATTCTCTGTAAGGAATCAGGTTTGGATGTTTCGTATCCCACTCTCCTTTGATCTGATTGATCACAAGAGCGGAATCTCCGAAGACACTCAAAAATTTAATCCTTAGGTCGATCACAGCTTGAAGACCCATGATGCACGTCTCATACTCCGCCATGTTGTTGGTACAGTTGAAACATAGTCGGGCAGTGAGTGGAGTATGAGTACCTTGAGGTGATATGATTATGGCGCCGATACCGTTACCCAAAGCATTGGAGGCTCCGTCAAAGTGCATAGACCATCGGGATCCTGGTTCAGGTCCTTCATCCGGTCCAGGTATTTCACAATCAGTCACAATCATGATGCTTTCATCTGGAAACTCGAAGTTCATTGACTGATAGTCGTCGACTGCCTGATGTGCCAAGTGGTCTGCCAATACACTTCCCTCGATGGCTTTCTGGGTTGTGTACTGAATGTCGTATTCCGTCAAGATCATCTGCCATCTTGCAATTCTCCCAGACAGAGCAGGCTTTTCGAATATGTACTTTATAGGATCCATCTTTGAGATCAACAAGGTAGTGTGAGTCAGCATATACTATCTCAGCCGGCGAGCAGCCCATACCAAAGCGCAGCAAGTTTTCTCAAGCAGTGAGTATCGGGTCTCACAGTCGGTAAACTTTTGCTAAGGTAATAAATGGCATGCTCTTTTCGGCCAGACTCGTCATGCTGCCCCAGCACACACCCCATTGAGTTGTCAAGTACTGTTAGATATAGTATCAGAGGTCTCCCTTCAACCGGTGGCATGAGGATGGGTGGTTCTTGGGGATACTCTTTGATTCTGTCAAAAGCAGCCTGACATTCATCATTCCAACGTACTACTTGATCTTTCTTCAGCAGCTTGAAGATTGGCTCACAAGTAGCAGTTAGGTGTGAGATGAAGCGAGCGATGTAATTCAGGCGTCCTAAAAAGCCTCTGACTTCCTTCTCTGTCCTAGGAACTGGCATCTCTCGAATAGCTTTAAATTTGGCAGGGTCCACTTGAATACCCTTGTCACTTACCACGAAGCCTAGCAACTTCCAGATCTTACCCCGAAGGTGCACTTGTTCGGGTTCAATCTCAGCTTGTATAGTTTCAACCGGTCAAACAGCTTCTGCAGATGATCTAAGTGCTCTTCCTCAGTCTGGGACCTTGCGATCATGTCGTCCACATACACTTCTATCTCATGATGGATCATGTCATGAAATAGAGCGACCATGGCACGTTGGTAGGTTGCCCCAGCGTTCTTCAACCCGAATGGCATGACCTTGTAACAGAAGGTGCCCCACTGAGTAACAAATGTAGTCTTTTCCATGTCTTCAGGTGCCATCTTGATCTGATTGTAACCTGAAAAGCCATCCATGAAAGAGAACACCTTATGCTGAGCTGTATTATCAACAAGGACATCAATGTGAGGTAGAGGGAAGTCATCCTTGGGGCTGGCCCTGTTCAGATCCCTGTAGTCGACACACATTCTGACCTTACCGTCCTTCTTAGGTACCAGCACCACATTAGCAACCCACTGAGGGTAAGAAGTCACTGCAAGGAACCTAGCGTCAAACTGTTTCATAACCTCGGCTTTAATCTTCTCAGACATCTCTGGACGCATACGACGTACCTTTTGCTTAACTGGAGGGCAGTCTTCCTTAGTTGGCAAGTGATGGACCACGATATCGGTATCCAACCCGGGCATGTCTTCGTAGGACCAAGCAAAGATCTCCATATAATCATGCAGCATTTGAGTCAACCGTTGCTTCACGCTGAGCTCTAGGTTGGCACCAATCTTTACCTCTTTCCTGTCTGCCTCAGTACCCAAGTTTATTGTTTCCACTGGCTCTTCATGGGGTTGAATTGCCCTCTCTTCCTGAAGCAACAGTCTTGCAAGCTCTCCAGGCACTTCGCAATCATCTTCACCTTCGTCTTCGGCTAAGTTGATCGGATTTTCGAAGTCATAACCGGCAGTAGCAGAGTCGTTATCAGTGAGATCCAGAGTGGATTGAAACCTGTATGAGTGAGTGTGTGTGTAAATACAGCTGTTTTGAAATATATGTAAAGGAAAGAAAGACAGAAAAGGAGCACAAGATTTGTAATGCGAGAAAACGTCCAAGATTTTCATTCATGATATATGAAATGACAATTTATATGCCCTCACAAATGAAACCACGGCGCCTCGGGTAAGACACCGGGCCATAGAGTTTATTTATTGTTTATTACAAATAGCAAAACAAAGAAATTTATTACTGCGTCACGAAGGTAACAGGAGTATGGTCTTTGGAAATCCAATTGTTCAATCCGCCTTCGGTCGTCGGGTAGATCCAGCTATTGAATTCTGCTTCGTCCACTTCATTGCCTTCCCCAACAGCATTTACTCCATGAGCAGGCAGAGGAGCTGTCACTACATTAGGCTTCTCAGATGCCTCGAACTGTATTTCCTTCGCGTCGATAAGGTCTTGCAGCTTGCTCCTTAATGCCCAACAATCATCAGTAGAATGTCCCGGGCTATCTGAATGGTAAGCACAACGAGCATTCGGGTTGTACTTAGGAGATGCAGTATTTGGAAACTTCGGCGCCTCTCTGACAGTCACTAAATTGGTGGATAGCAACTGTGGCAGGATCTGTGATAATGTCATGCTCAAACGGGTAAACTCTCTCCGGGGTCTTTCAGCCCTTTGAGGATTGGTTGGCCGAGGAGCGGCAGCAGGCTTGGCAATTGTTACCGCACTGACAGATTGGCGGCGCTCAAATCTTTCTGATCTCTGGGAGCCATATACAGCACTAGCCTCCTTCTTGAAGGGTTTCTTCTCAGAACTAGACGATGCACCCTTCGGAATCTTACCAGACTTTAACCCAGCCTCAATTCTCTCTCCAGTCAGAATCAGATCAGTGAACCCTGCAGACGAATTCTCGATAAGATGGTTGAAAAATGGCCCAGATAGGGTCCCCAAGAACATGTCTACCAGCTCCCGATCAGTCAACGGAGGCTGCACCCTGCCAGCCAGGTCTCTCCACTTCTGAGCGTACTCCTTAAAACCTTCACTTGAACCTAACGACATACCCTGGAGTTGGGTACGTGTAGGGGCAAGGTCGGCATTATATTGATACTGCTTGTAGAAAGAAGTAGCCAACTCCTCCCAGTTACGAACCTTGGTCCCATCCAGCTGATAGAACCATTCGAGATGAGTCCCTGAAAGACTCTCCTGGAAGAAGTGGATCCACAAATTCTTATCCGCAGAGTACAGTTGAATTTTCCGAACATAGGACCTGAGATGTAGCTTGGGACAAGACGCCCCGTCATACTTAGAGAAAGATGGTGCTTTGAACTTCCGAGGAATAATCACACCAGTTGACAGACCCAGATCTCCAAAATCCAGCCCAGGTACCTGTTGTATCTCCATGGCATTCAACCTATATTCCAGCTGCTTGTAACGGTCTTCTGCCGGAGGGTACTGCTCTTCATCAAAATCAGTCTCGTTGTCGGAGACTACCGGACTAGGAACCCTTGCCTCTTGAGGAGTGCCCTTGCCAACAGAAGAACCAGCCTCTTCATGTTGCAGAGTATTGCCGAACCTTCGGCCCGAGTTGAACAGAACAGTCCTTCTCTTCTTCTTCTTCTCCTTCTTCAGGAGCAGAGCCTTCAGCTCTTCTTGGCCTTGAGCCAAACCCTTGATTAATTCCTGAAATTGCGCATTCTGCGCCTGAAGAGCTTTGATGGATGTCTCAGTTGATGACGAGTCAGGATTCATGATGCTGAAATAAACAGCGAAGAACTGTAAGCAACCTGAAAAGAGGGAAAACCTGATATGCACATGATGAATGAGATGTGTTTATGCAATGCATTCAAGGGTTCGAAAGTTCAAATTTGTTGTAGACAAAAAGGAACACACGTTATCATTAATGAAAATTGTTCAGTACATCAAAGCCTCATGGGCAAAATAATACAAAAGCAAATCAATCCCAAAATATACTACGCATCCTCTTTGGAGCTATGTAAGTGTTGAGATTCCTCTCCTCATGCAACAGGCGGGTGAGCTCCAAGACCTTCTTTTCACTGGCATGTAGACTAGTCTCAAGAGAATTCCGTTCTTCCTTAAGCTGGATCCAGCTCTTCTGCATTTCTTCCCAGGATGTGGGCATATCAGGGTGCTGAATAGTGTAGGACACTTCTCCTTCCAAGACTGGCTCTTTGATCACAGGGAGCATATGAGGATAAGGCATTACCAACTTCTGGGAGCGGGCGCGTACCCACTTGAGATAAGGTTCCAATGGGATGGAGTTCCTGTGCCCCAGTGTCTTGCTGTCTATCCTACTGGGCATCCTCCAGGCTCTGATAAATCTCTGGCGAAGTCCTTGGGCATCGTTGTCGAAGTCAAAAACTATGTCAGGAATTAACATGTCATGAGGACCATCCCTCCGAGCATAACCAAACTGTCTCCAAGCCAGGCATGGACTGTAAGTAATACCTCCTCTGATTCCAAGTAAAGGAACATTAGGGTACTCCCCGCAACGATCAATGATAGTGACATCTTCTCTGGACCTAGGGCACCAATGTATATCTGCATGTGTAAGAGTCATCAACCGTTGTGACCATCTCAAACCCCGCTCATTCTTCAAAACTGATTGTGGAAGGTGCGAAATAAACCACCTTCCTAGGAGAGGAGTGCAACACATAAGGACACCTCTTTTTCTCATGGTTCGAGTGTAACATGAGTGAAGGATGTCCCCCAGCAACGTAGGTATAGGATTCCTGGACATAAAGATCTGGACAGCACTGATATCTATAAGCTGATATGGGTTAGGGAACAACACCAAACCATAGACAAGGAGGGCCACAACCTCTTCAAAAGCTTGCAAGTCAAGGGAGTTCCAACATTCATGGGCTTTTTCAAACAGAAACCTGGCTAAGAACCCTTTGATACCACTTCTAACCTCCCAATGTCCCTTGAGGTCAGATGACTGTAGGTGCAAGGCTTTAGCAATCTCTTCAAGCTTAGGTTCCTTTTCTGTACCGTTGAAGGGTAGCTGATCAAGGATAGGGATCTTCAGGAGCCGGGAGAACTCCTCCAATGTAGGTACCAACTGATAGTCCAAGAAAGTGAAACAGTGATGCAGAGGGTCAAAGAATTGGAACAGGACCTTGATCATATCTTCCTCAATGTTGGTGTTGACCAAGCTGATGAGGCTTCCATGTCTTTCACTGAACAAAGAGTTCTCGGGAATCCTGGATATAAGCTCCTTAAGCTGAGGAGGGACCCTTACAAGATTGATTTGAATTGTCTTTCTACGAACGGTTTCCATGTCCTACAAAACAAGAACAAAGATGAAGATTCGAACCCCTGAAATGGTTAGTCAATGCATATGATGCTGGATGATGTCATGATGCTATGATTAAACACACCACGGATATTTACAAAGACAAACATGTAAGGCACACAAGGCACACAAGACAAGCCCTTAGGGTTTAAGGCCAGCATGGGGTCTGGGTAGTACCCTCTTGAAGTTGGTGGGTTCAACCTGTCCTATCAAAGTAACCGGGTTCTAAGGTTCCCAATATCACGGGATTGCTTTCATTGTTCATCGTTTCGATTTAGCCACTGAACTGGCGACCGAAATATTCCAGGAAAGCAACCCTCAATTGAGTGTAGTATCGAGTATCAACCAACCTCGGACTGCACCAAAGTCAGTTATCTCACTACCCTAAAGAGGCCAAGATAGTTCAATTAAGGTTCCTAAGGTCTGTTGATGCTTCACGACACCACGCGGAGGCCCCGTACTCTCCTTGACTGAACTCAAGGGTTACCGGTACACACCAAAGTTCCACATCAACATAGCAGACTGTTTCAACCATGTCGGTATACCCCACACAGTTCCCTCACAGCCTTGTTGCTACTTTCTAAGAAGGTATCCCCCAGATCCGGGTTAGGATCTATAGAACTCCCAAGCAACCCACAATTTAAAGCACACAAGGAAAACAATTGAAAACACAGTTATGAACTAACCCTAAGGTACACCTCACTTTAAGTTTGTGTCCCCAGCAGAGTCGCCAGTTCTGTGATCGGTGGATCTGGAACTGACTGTTTAATGCTGGTACGCTAAATGTCGCGGAAGCAAGAGTCGCCACCGTCTTTTATTTTCTCCAAATGGAAAGGACAAAAGCACAGAAAAATTCCTTATAGAGATTGCTCTCAGTTCGGGAGGTAGATTTATAGAAAGGGAAGGTGTTAGCACCCTTTCTATCCATGGTTATCCATGGGCTCTTAGATACTTGCTCATTTGTGTTTTCAAAAATGGTTTGTTTGCTTTTCAACTATGGGTTAAAAAGTTTCTTTGAAAATTCCAGTTCGACTCTTGTATCAGTCCTCAAGAGTGTTTGAAAAATTGCTTTCGAAAGCTTTTTGAAAATGTGTTGGTGTGAAAAGTATTTTGTTTTGTTTTGAAATTTAGAGCAAGTATCTAGAGTCGTCTACCTACCCTAAGGAATTCGTCTGTGTAAATGTCCTTTTAAAGTAATGCCATCCCATCATTGAGAGGTAGGTAGCACCACCGTTGGAGGTGTTCGGGTCAATTCGAGGTTCGGGACATGGTGATCACCAGAGCAATGGGAAGACACCTTAGAAGCTACCCTCATGCCAGGTTCCCGGATCATGAGGACTTACTAAGACATCCTCTACTCGACGATCACCTTTCGAGAGGCAAGGCAACAGTGAAGCGTACCCTAGGGGTGGTGTGTGCAATTCGTGTGTCGTTTTCAAGTATTTTGTCTTTTGTCATGTCATTGATGATCTAGCGTTTGTTTTTATTTTTTGTCCATACATTCTTTCATGCCTTGATTAACGGTTAAAATATTGCGAGAAAGTAAAAGATTCTAAGCTATTACAACAGGCGCGGGTCCACATCGCCAAAAATTTCTCGAACCCGATTTGACAGAAAATAAATAAATAAAGTAAAGAAAATTAAAAGTGCAAGAAATTAATTACATGGCTTCGGGAGAGATACATAAATATTTAAACGAAATAAAATAAATATGCGAATTAATAAGAATAAACAAACGAGGGCGTTGGACCCTTTTTGCAAAATTAAATTAAATGGTGACATTAATTAATTAAAAAAGAAAGGAAATTGTTTTTTTGGTATTTTGTGATGTTAATGAAAAAGAATTAATTAAAATTAAACCTAATTCTAATTGCTTTTAATTTATTAAGAAAAGAAAATTAAAACCTAATGTTAACCCTAATTAATTTACATGCAATTTTACTTACAAAAATAAATATCTAATTATTTAATTATTTATGAAAGAAAAATAAAAAGGATGAAAAATTAATTAACCCTAATCCTATATTTTTTAGGTTTTTATTAAAAGAATTAAAATTGAAAACCTAATTTAAAACTAATCAATTTATGAATTAATATAATTTATTTAGGAAAACACTAAAAATAAAAATAGTTATTATTTTTCTCTTTTCTGATTTTTATGGGTTTTTTTTTTATATTTTGTGAAAATAATAAATTAATTAAACACAATAATTAAAATGAAAATAGAAATAATGCAAAAGAAAATATTTAAAATGGCAAACCTAGGGGGGATCAGTCCCCAATGTGGAGGTATAGCCCAGGAATTTTGAGCCCAAACAAACCTGGCCTTGTTGACTTTGGCACTAGCGTGTATACGCGTTGACTACAATCCATGGTATTGCGCGGTTCTTGGCCTTCTAATTGTGCTATTGGGACGCGTGGACGTCTGATTATGAAGGTGCATCATGGACCACCATATTGAGACTGCATGTGAATACTGAACGAAAAATAATATTGAAAGCATGAAGACCTGGGGCTCGAACCCAGGTCATGTACGTTATCAACAGCTGCACCTACCACTGAACCAATTCACGCGCTTTGTATGTAACATAATAAACAAATAATATCAAATAAAACAAAAAGCATTAGTGGGTTTGGGCGCGAAACTTTGAACCAGCCAACCACCTAATGCCACGATATCATCTTCTTCTTTGTTCCTGAAACATAAAACATAGGCCACGGTTTTCATGGTGTTCCCTTAGGCAGGTTTTGGGAAAATAGCGAATAGCTCTAGGACGCTCATAAATTAGGCGCGAGGGTCTCAAGTTCTTCGTCCAAGCATGCTGAACACGTTCATGGCATCGTGGTGTCCCAATTGTTCCTTGTTTTAAAACCCCTAATTTGAAATCCTGTAAACCCTAAAACCCAATCATGGCATCTTTGCATACAGTGCATAATAATTCAATCAAAGCGTATGATTAGCTTGCAAACTTTATTCTAAACACAAAAATAACAATGAAACATGTTAACAATGCATGAATGATAGAAACCGATTCTGAAATTTTCTTTACCAACTTCAATGGTGATTTCACGTTTCCTTGAGTATGAGGCTTAGTTCTTGATTGGAATCGTTTACTGGCAACCCTGGCAAGCTAATGGAATAGGTTTTGAGGCTTGAATCGACCTGCAAGTAGGTTTTCAGAATTTGAGTTTTCAAAGAAAATTTCAAGTTTGTGCAAGGGTTTTCTGTGCAGCTCAATGGTTATGAGGCATTAGGTCTTGCTTGTGCTTATGTATGAAACCAATTAGGGTTGAAAAACTTGATTAGAATCCATGAATTAAAGAATGCAATATTTGATTTTTCCACCATGATTTTCAAATCTTTTTTCATGCTATTTTTGTACAAATCATATCCAATCATTCCAATTCTTTCCAAATCTGATCATGCACGAATCATTGAGCCTATTACATGTACAAAAAGATTTGATAAGTTAGGTTAAGTATTTTTCATATATTTAATTGATTTAAATGAATTATTATTAATAAAAATTCAAATAAATAAATAAAAAATGAATAAAAACTTCCCTTTGGGGCAAGTGGTCGTGCACATGCTTGGGATGATGAATTATGGAAGAAAAATAGGCCCATTAGCAATTTTAGGTCATTTGAAGCAATGTTGACTTTTCAAAATATCCAAAACTTTCCCAACTTCTACAAGGCATAACTTGCTCAATTTTTAAGCTTTTCTCATGTTCTTGGACATTTTGGAAAGGTCTTTGAGTCCTCTAACCAATGCCTTTGGTCCCATGTCATTTTGATTTACCAATCTCAAGTTATGGCCTTTGACTTAAAGTCCCTTTTTGTTGACTTTTGAAAATGACCTATAATGTTGAAATTGATAACTTTTTGTGAGCATTTCTTGGACTTGAAGTATGAATATGAGTTGTAGGAAATGTCTTTCTCTTCAAAATGAGCTTTGGATGGAATTTTTCTGATAATCCATGTGGAAGTTATACCCTGGTCAATTTACAGTTGACTTTTTCAACTGTCCCAATAAGGAAACTTTTGCATCTTGATGATTTTTGAGCCAAGCTTTGAGAATCATGATCAAGCATTGATCAAATGATGTTTGTGGCTTCAAAATGAGATGTTGACCAAAAAATTGAACTTTTAACTGCCAAATGACCATTTTACCCCTATAGTTAACTGTAGTGCAATTAGGGTTTTGACTGTGCAGTTTTGTGCTGAAAGTCTTGAAACTTGATATGAGGATGCTTGACCATATTTGTAGGCATGTGAGACTTGATTGGACCTTTGAAAACTTCATTTTCTTGATCAGAACAAAAACCCTAATTTTGACTGTTTAGGAGGCCTTGCACTGTGCAACCCTTGGGGAATTTTGAAGCTTGACTTGGCAAATCTTTGAAGAATATGGGAGGGCAAATTTTGGGGTACAACACCCAACAACATAGTGTTAAGGGCCTTCGACGGTTCAAAGAGAATGCTGCACGGGGAGGTGGACATCCCCATTAAAGTTGGAACTCAGACCTTTGATCCAACTTTATATGTAATGGATATTCGCCCTTCCTATTCCTGCTTATTGGGCCGACCTTGGATTCATGACGTTGGTGCCGTCACCTCTACATTACATGAGATGTTGAAGTACCCAACCAAGGGAAAAATCATCATTGTCCATGGAGAGGAGGAATATATGGTCAGTCACCTGAAATCCTTCAGATATGTGGAAATGGATGGTGAATTCATCGAAACTCGGTGTTAGCATTTCGAGGAAGTCCCACAAACAGTTGTGGCAACCAAGACTATTTCCAAAGTTCCGAAGATTACCAGACCTTCGTTGAAGATGGCTTCTCTGAAAGATGCCAAGGCAGTAGTCGAAGAAGGGGGGTGTACCATTTGGGGATAACTCCTGGATATTCCCTACAAATCTGACAAATTTGGTTTGGGTTTTACTTCAGGAGCCCAGAAATTTGTTCGTCGTGCTCGTGTCGGGGAACCACCTTTGCGGATCAGCAACCATGGAGTCAACGCAGTGGAGGATAGTGATGACAGTTGTGACCTAGAAGAATGGATTTTTCCAACTATCAGAGAAGGACTCAAAAACTGGGAATCTAAAGAATTTGTCTCTATTACTTTTATCCAACAGTAATTGTCTTTAAATTTTTGTCGGACTTGTAATAATTAAACAGTTTAGACTTTTAAAACCTTGTGTTTTACCCGAGGCACAACGGTCCTTTTGTAAGGGTTGTTACTTCATTTTCATATGTCATCAATGAATCATGGACGTTTTTGCATGCAAATTTTACGCTCTTTGTTCTTCTTTTTTCTACATTTTTATTTTTTTTCAAAGATAGCTATGCTTTTACACACACTCACATATCAAAATGCAGATCCACATCCACTAAGGATCCCATGGGTAACGATTCTGCTATGGCCTATTGTGACTTTGAAAATCCGATCTACCAAGCCTAAGACGAAGGTGAGTAAGATTGTGAGGTTCCAGGGGAACTAGCCAGGTTACTACAATAGGAAGAAAGGACCATACAACCCCACGAAGAACCGGTTGACACAGTTAACTTAGGTACCAAAGAGGACAGGAAAGAAGTCAAGGTAGGTGCCAATCTGGAACCTAGTGTCAAGAAGCGCTTAACTCAGTTACTACATGACTATGTTGAGGTCTTTTCCTGGTCATACAAAGACATGCAAGGACTTGGTGCTGATATCGTGGTCCATCGTCTACCGACAAAAGTAGACTTCCCTCCGGTAAAACAGAAAGTTTATCGCATGCAGCCAGAAATGTCAGAGAAGATCAAGACTGAAGTCATGAAACAATTCAACGCCGGATTCTTAGCTGTCACCTCCTATCCATAATGAATCGCCAATGTTGTTCTAGTGCCTAAAAAGGACGGTAAAGTACGCATGTGTGTGGATTATAGAGATTTGAATAGGGCAAGCCCTAAGGATGATTTATCGCTTCCCCATATCGATATTATGATTGAAAATACCGCACAGCATAAAGTATTCTCCTCCATGGATGGTTTTTCCGGGTACAATCAAATCAAGATGGAACCTAAGGACATGGAGAAAACGACCTTCGTCACACAGTGGGGCACGTTCTGTTCCAAAGTTATGCCATTCAGGTTGAAAAATGCTGGGGCAAATTATCAGTGTGCCATGATAGCTCTGTTTCACGATATGATCCATCATGAGATAGAGGTCTACGTGGATAACATGATAGCCAGATCTCAAACTAAAGAGGAACATCTTGACCATTTGTAGAAACTGTTTGAAAGGCTAAAGAAATACAAGCTAAGGTTGAACCCGAGTAAATGCACATTTGGAGTGAGGTCCGATAAACTCCTAGGCTTCATCGTCAGCGGTAAAGGTATCAAAGTGGACCCTGCAATGGTAAAAGCAATACAAGAAATGCCTGCTCCTTGCACCGAGAAGGAAGTAAGAGGATTCTTAGGATGGCTAAACTACATCGCCAGATTCATTTCTCACTTAACCGCTACTTGTGAACCAATCTTTAAATTACTGAAGAAAGATCAAGTGTTGGATTGGAATGACGTCTGCCAGGCTGCCTTCGACATGATCAAAGAGTACCTTCAAGAGCCTCCTGTTTTGATGCCTCCAGTCGAGGGAAGACCTTTGATCATGTATCTAATTGTCTTGGAAAATTCAATGGGGTGTGTGCTGGGGAAGCATGACGAGTCTGGCCGAAAAGAGCATGCAATATACTACCTGAGAAAAAAGTTTACCGACTGTGAAACCAGATATTCACTGCTCGAGAAAACTTGCTGCACTCAGGCATGGGCTGCTCGCCAGCTAAGACAATATATGTTGACTTATACTACCTTATTGATATCCAAGATGGATCCAATTAAATACATATTCGAGAAGCCTTCCCTCTCTGGGAGAATAGTAAGATGGCAGATGATCCTGACTGAGTATGACATTCAGTACACTACCCAAAAAGAAATAAAGGGCAATGTGCTAGCCGATCACCTTACTCATCCGGCTGTGGATGACTACCAGTCCATGAAATTCGAGTTCCCAGATGAAGACATCATGATGGTAAACAATTGTGAAGAATTCAGACCATATGACGGGCCTGAACAAGGATCCCGATTGACCTTGGTTTTTGACGGAGATTCCAATGCACTCGACAATGGCGTAGGTGTTATAATCATAACCCCTGAAGGATGTCATACTCCCTTCACTGCAAGACTTTGTTTCAACTGTACCAATAATATGGTAGAATAGGAAGCATGTATTTTGGGTCTCAAAGTGGCCATAGATTTAGGAATCAAGTCCTTAAGTGTATTTGGAGATTCAGCCTTAGTCATCCGTCAGATCAAAGGAGAATGGGACACGAAGAACCCTAACCTCATCCCCTACAAAGAACATGTGTTTACATTAATCCCACATTTTGAGGATATTACCTTTGAGCATTTTCTACGAGAGGAAAATCAACTAGCGGACGCGCTAGCCACTATGTCATCCGTGTTTAAACTCAAGTGGGGTAACAAGGCTCCCCAGATCACCATTGAGTGAATGGATGAACCATCTTACTATCACGAGATCGATACTAAAGAAGTAGTGGACGAGCCTTGGTTCCATGAAGCCAAGAGGTATCTCGAGGCCCAGGAGTATCCGGAGGGAGCTTCAGTACATGATAAGAAGTTCTTGAGAAGATTCTCTGCTAAGTTCTTCCTCAATAATGGCATTCTCTACAAGCGCAACCATGACTCTTCTTTGCTTCGTTGCGTAGACAAGGTTGAGGTAGACAAGATCATGGCTGATCTACATGAAGGCACTTTTGGCACCCATTCTAGTGGGCACGCGATGGATAAAAAGATCCTACGGGAGGGGTACTACTGGTCTACCATGGAAGCAGATTACCATCAGCATTCACGAACCTGTCACAAGTGTCAGATCTATGCTGACAAAGTACATGTGCCTCTAGTTCCTCTAAACGTCCTGACTGCTCCCTGACCATTCATGATGTGGGGCATCGATATGATTGGAGAAGTCAAACCTACAGCTTCTAATGGACACTGCTTCATCTTGGTGGCCATTGACTATTTCACGAAGTGGGTTGAGGTAGCTTCTTTCGCTTCGGTTACCAAGAATGTTGTGGCCCGATTCATCAAACAGAATCTCATCTATCGGTATGGTATCTCAGAGAGAATCATCACAGACAATGGTACGAATCTCAACAATACTATGATCACCGCACTATGCGCGCAATTCAAGATCTAACACCATAACTCTTCTCCTTACCGGCCAAAGATGAATGGTGTTGTCGAAGCGGAAAATAAAAACATCAAGAAGATCATACAAAAAATGACAGTAACCTACAAGGACTGGCATGATATGTTACTATTCGCTCTCCACAGTTATCGTACCACGACGCGCACATCAACAGGGGCAACTCCCTTCTCTTTGGTATACGGCATGGAAGTTGTTCTACCAATTGAAGTCCAAATACCTTCTCTAAGAATCATAAAGGATGCAAGGTTGAATGGAGATGAATAGATCCAAACTCGACTTGACCAGTTGAACTTAATTGATGAGAAGAGGCTTACGACTGTCTTTCATAGTCAGATGTACCAAAAACGTATGATCAAAGCTTTTAACAAGAAGGTCAGATGTCGTGTATATTAGGTTGGTGATTTGGTAATCAAGCGTATCATATTGCCACAAGGTGATCCCAGGGGTAAATAGACTCATATGTACGAGGGATCATTTGTGATCAAAAGCATATTCTCTGGTGGAGCAATGATATTAACCACTATGGATGGCGACGACCTTCCACATCCTGTAAACACGGACATAGTCAAAAGATACTACGCATGAATAAAGACCCGCTAGGTCGACTGGTCTAGGAAGAAACTAGGGCATCCCGGTGAACCAAAAAGGTTCAGGCAAAAATTAGGGATAAAACAAAAAAAAAATTGTACACCCGGTAAGCTGAAAACCCGAAAGGGCGGATTGTGCAAAAAAGGGTATCGTAGTGGACTGAAAACCCGAAAGGGAGGTCCAGGCAAAAGTTAGGGAATTAAAGCATATGACTATGTCCCGTTGGATCACCTTACGGACAACCTTTAGGATCGACTGGAAAACTCAAACGGGTCTAATCAATCCAATCAACTTCGGACAAGGAAGCAAGTGGACGAGACGCTTAGAGACACGAAGGCTATAGCAGAATGGGAACCCCCATGGGATTATTTCACATAGCTATCTTTTCTTTGTATCAATTTTCATTTTTTACGATGACATTCTCTTACTAGAGTGTTCGTCTCATTGTACAAAAATACTTATTCAAGTTAATACAAAGATATTCCTTTGAAAGTGCAAAACTATCTGTTTTTCTTTTATTTTCGTGTTTTGTTTGCAAAAACGTCCAATGATTATTTTTGAACATATGCATTTGAACGTGATCACTATTTACAAATGAGCAAAAAAAAGAGGGAATAGAAAATAGAAAGACAATCACTAATGGTTATAAAAAATAGGATAATACCTTTAGACTATTCCATAAAATTCCCAGCAGGTACTTTTCCAGCAAGAGCGGAAAATGAGACATCCCACTACAGGATCGCTAATGTATCTCCAGTACGCATCCTAATGGTATCAAGTGCCCTTACATACTCGACGGAACAAAACTTCCGGTTACCACTCCAAAGATTCCCTAGTGAAAGTCGCCCATTTTCTCAGGATTCCCCATCAAGATTTCACAAGGTCCACAAGCAATGTACAGCATTTCCCTCCCACAACAGAGTTTATTTCTCTAATAAATGGAAACTCATCCATCTACACTTGAACTTCAAATTATGAAGACTTACACTCCTCATTCCTAGCAGTACTCAGGGATTTATTTTCCCCAACTCCAGCAACACTGCGGCATAACAATTAACGTACATTACATCCATACATCATAGCATTGACAACATAATTGCATACAACGCGATCTCATTTATTTTGAGAAAACAGAATTATACCATGCATTTCATACATCATGACATTGCATGCAACTAACCTTTCATCTTTTCAGGAAAGATCAATCAATAGAAAATGATCGTCAAATTTTCAACAATTTAATTACAGATCAATTCCCAAGAAAGGACTAGTTAAACATCTACATAACAGATATTTCTTTCAGACCCCTGTCGGTTCAGTTTAAATCTCTCAACGGTTTATTCTGATTTTTTCCCGCAGACGTCTTCTCTGGTTCAGATAAATCTCTCAATGATTTGTTCTGATTCTTCTCCAGATCCCTTCCGATTCAGTTTAAATCTCTCAACGGTTTATTCTGATTCTTTCCTACAGACACTTTCTCTGGTTCAGATAAATCGCTCAAAGATCTATTCTGATTCTCTCCAGTTAAAGAATATTCAAGACCTCTTTTGGTTCAGTTTAAACCTCTCAACGGTTTATCCTGATTCTTTCCAAATGAACATCTCTGGTTCAGATAAATCTCTCAACGATTTATTCTGATTCTTCTCCAAATCCCTGCGGTTTTAGATAAATCCCTCAATGATTTATTCTGATTCTTTCCTAGTAGGCACTTTCTCTGGTTCAGATAAACCACTCAAAGATCTACTATGATTCTCTCAAGTTAAAGAATATTCAAGACCTCTTTTGGTTCAGTTTAAACCTCTCAATGGTTCACCCTGATTACTTTCCAAATGAACATTTCTGGTTCAGATAAATCGCTCCAAGATTTATTCTGATTCTTCTCAGTCAAACAACATACAAGGCTTCTGCTAGTTTCAGATAAATCGCTCCAAAGATTTATTCTGATTCTTTTCCAGTTGAAATCAAGTTCAGACTTAGTCCATTTTCTGTCAATAGTCACCTTTTGATGGCATCTACAAGCCCATCTCCGGCAAATCTCCTCCATTTCTCCAAATGGCATCTATAAGCTCATTCACAATCCATCTTCGAGTGCAAATTTCTGGGCACTCTAGTATTCAATCATCTTCCACCTTCAAGTCACGAATGGAGAATCCGCCAATCTAACTCTTCAGGTTTAAGAAGATTGAACAGGGGAAGCTGTTGTACCCCAAAATTTTCCCTCTCATTTATCAAGTATTTTCTAACAAGATCTCCTTTGGTTCAAGACTGCACTAGGGTTGATCAGCTCAAGACACCTCCTTAAGCAATGATGACTGAAATTAGGGTTTGATATTGCACAAGGATAATTGAACTTTTAATGCCTCATATGACTTTAATGGATCATTATGGACCCTTAAGATTTCTCATGTCAAGTTTCAAGTCTTGAATCACATTTGTGCTCAGTCAATTGATCAATTTACCTAAAAATTAGTTGTATTTGGGAAAAGTCAATTATGGCTAATTTATAGTCAAACTTCATAATTTTTTATCCATATTAACATTTTGAACTCATATATGTAATTTGATCAAGTTTGGACCATAATTCCTCAAGAAATTTGATCAGATCATCAAAAGGGTAAAATGGTCAAAATTAGGGTTTTGATTGAGAAAGGGCAAATTCTGATTTTTTTTACCTAGAAAATGGTTAATTGGTTTGAGACATGATCTCAAGGTTTCAAATGCATCATTTTGACCTAATGGTATGACTCGAAACTTCCTTCAAGATCAATTGATTGATAGTTGATTTTCAGTCAACTAATCAAAAGTCAACTGATATAGTGAAAAGTCAAACTTTGACTTTTTGATCAAAATAAAGTGTCAAAGATCACAATTCATCCAAACATGTCAAAATATGAAACTTGTTCATCAAGAAATCAAAAAGTCAAGATTTCATTTTGAAAAGTCAAAGTTTCCAAACTTAGAAATTTTTCTAACTGTTGAAAACTTCATATTTTTTCACAACTTTGAGCCAATTTTTCACCATGATGCAAGATGATTCAAAGGAAACTTTAAACGTGAAAGTTGTAGATCTCAATGAGACCTAAAACATTGCTTTACACAAATTCTCCTATAAATTCTTTGATTTCAAGTTATTAATCCATGAAATCATGGTCATGAAACTAAACACTTAGTGAAAATTTTGCCCTAGTTAGGCAGATTTTTGGTACCAAGTTCATAGCAACTTTTCACATAGCTCCATTTGGAATTTGAAAAAGTGATTCAAAGAGGGGTTGTGGAGCATGCTACAAGCTTTCTAAAATGTCAAATTACTCCTTGAGATGATTCTTGAGCAAGGAGAATCGAAGGCAAGAAGTTAGGGTTTCAAATTGTTTTGCAAGGCAAAATTTATGATGCAACATGAACCAAATCCATAGCCATGCTGCATAATCTTCACTTTTCAGGCCTCAAACTTGTTTGTCATTCATTAATTTAATGTTTACACAACTGATTGATCAATTGTCCAATTGATTAAAGCATTATCCAAAGCATTTTTCCATTTTAGGGAGAAAGTCACCATTTCCATTCTTGTAAAGCAAACTTTATGCACAAAGCCAGCTTCTTGAGCTCCTAACTTGTTCTCTTTAAGTACACTCCATCCACAAATTCAGAAGCAAGCTTGTTAAAAGTCCAACCACCCTACAATATCAAGTACAAAGGCATGGAAACTTGTTTTGTCAAGAAAATCACATGTTGAGCTTAAACATGTAAATTCAAATTCTGACTTGTTGTAGCACACAAAACCTTTTGCTTATAAATAGAGACACTATTTGCAAGCTAAGGCACGAGCTTAAGCACCCTGAAACACGCCAAAACTCCCTCAAGCCAGAAATTGCACAAAAAACTCCATTGATGCATAGTTCTGACCTTAAACTTATATCTCGCATTTCCCTCGTGGATTTTCCTTCCTAATCAATCACAAAGCTCCTACACATCAAATATAAATTATCCCTGACCCTGTTTTGTAACTGTAACTCCATCTTCATCAAGCTCCATAACCAAAAACAGAGCTCTGCAAGTTGACTTCTCCAGACCATTTCAGCCATCCATTGCTCAAGCTAATCAATGCATTAACTTCCTGGGAACTTGAGGAAGCTAAGCTGATCATTGCAGCACCTTGAATCAAGCTCATTTGCATTTCACGATTTCCAGTTTTGAGGTATTTTTCTTGAACTTCTATCTCATTACTTAGGCATTGTTAGGCTTGTATTTGTAAAGATAAAATGTAGACATCATTGCCCTGAAACTGTACATATCCATAGATTTCATTTATATTGATTGAACTTGGAGAATTTTAGGTTTGAATCTCTGAAAATATTTAGGTCAGAATTTGGTACTTTTAGAAATTCTCATTCTTCTTTAATTTATAGCTCATGATATTTATATGGTCGAATTCATATTGAAAAATGGAGCAACTTTCATGTTTGCATCTTTTATTTTTGTTGAGAAATGAGCAAGTTACAGGAACTATGGCTGGAGGTTGAAGATGAAGTTCATTTCTGGATTTTGTTTTGTATTATGTATTTATTGTTTCAGTTATATCAACGGATGTACAGCCACTACAGTGGCAAAGGTAGCGCGCGTATATGCATAAGTTCAGGGGTTCAACACCCAGTGCTACCTTTTGGTTCTATTTTTCACATTTTCATTCTTTTTTGTTTCCAAACAGCACGCCTGGGCCTCCAACTCGGGCCTTTTTCCTTTTTGCTGCTTCTAACCCCCTGCCTTACTTCAGCAACCCCTGGCCCAATTTTCATTTTTATTTTCCTTTTTTCTTATTTTATTTTATTTCTTTTTCCTTTATTATTATTATTATTATTATTATTAATATAATTTTATTGTTATTAATAAAAATCAAAAAATATTTTATTTATTATTTTTACACTTATTTAGTTTATTTATTTTATAAAGATAAAAGAGCATAAACATTTTTTAATAAATTAATTTCTTTCTTAATAATTAATATTTAGGTTTAGGTTTAACTATTATATTATTTTCTTGCAATTAAATTAATTTAGAACTTAGGTTTCTTTTAATTAATTAATTTTCCTATTATTTCTATATTTAAAACCTTTTCACAAAAAACCCTAGAAAAATCATTTTTAACTTATTATTATTTGTTAATTAATTTAGGTTTTAATTTTTGTTAATTTCCATTATTTATTTTCTTAATTAGGTTAAGATTAAAACCTTCATAAAACCAAATAAAAATTATTTCTTGTTCCATTTACATTCTTGCATTTTTATTTTCAACTTTGTACAATATTCAATATGGTTGTAATAATTATTTAGATTTAATTTTCTTGCAATTTCCCCATTTTTAAATTTGTACACCCCCTTCTCTAATGATGTAATAGCTTAATACTTTTATTTTCCGCAATTTAATGTTTTATATATAAATGCTAGTAAATTAGGGTTTGTATGGAAAGATAAAATCAATGCTTAGAAAACCCTAATTCAAAGACAAAACAATTGCATGTAAATCAATACACTTGCACACTTACACCCTTAGGGTAAATCCACTTTGTTGCCTTATGAAAATGATCATAATACGCATGTAAGATGTCTTATCAAAAACAAATAAAATACAAGATCATAGTCCCTCGATGACGCTACAAATGTTGCCTTAAGAATTATCTTAGTCCCTCAAAGAAAATGCTAAGATATCTTACAGCATTGCTATTCATGACTATACGATGACCCTTGCCCGTCCCTTTTACATCCAAAGATAGGGTTTCTTACCAAATCAATGGTAAGATAACAATGTAAAAGGAAAGAGGAAATAAACAAGAAAGATTTTTGAGTAGGTAGGATGTTCCTAGTTGCTTGCTCATTTTCAAACCAAAACATCCTTGCTATTTTCAAAACAAACTCCAACACTTTCAAAACATCTTTCAAACTTGAAACATTTTTCAAAAGATCAACACTTTGTATACATTCTTACGAACGAGAATCATTACAAAGTTTGCCTAAACGATGGAGCCTTTTCAAAATACTTTCAAAAACCACACAAAGCAAATTTTCAAACAAAAGCAAGTGATCTAGCAACCAACTAAGAGCCTGTAGATAACTAAAGATGAAAAGGGTGCTAATACCTTCCCTTTTCATAATCTACCCCCCCCCCCCCCCCCCTCGAACTCAAGAAAACATCTCAAAAGTCTTTCTTGTTCTTTTCAACCTTTCCTTTTGGATAAAAGAAAAGTCGGTGGAGACTCTTGCTAACCGTAAAATTTGCCATCAAACGCAAAACAACCAAGTCAGTTCTCCCACCGGGTTACACTTTGCAACCCAAAATTCTTTGTGAAAAGTGAAACCCTAGTTGGAGGTTCATTGCTTAGGAGGAGAATTTGTCTGATCAATTCTTGGTCAACCTTGAGAAATTAAGGACCTCAATGAGAATGTATTGGGTAAAATGGGAGGGAAAAGTTTGGGTTACAACAGGTATTAACTGATAATCTGGAAAGGTGAAGCAGTGATGTGCAGGGTTAAAGAACTGGAATAGAAAACTCATCATGTCTTCATCAAAATCTGGGGTAACCAGACTGAGTAGTCGACCATGCCTTTTGATGAATAGAGAACTTTTGGGAACCCTTGAGACTAAATCCTTAAGCTGAGGAGGCACCCTTACAAAGTTGATCCGGATAGTATTTCTACAAGCGGATTCCATAACCTACAACAAAGAACAAATATAAATCTCTTGGTCCTTGAAATGGTTAATTAAAATGATATGGTATGATGTCATGATGTTATGATGTCATGTTCGAACAATTTAATCATACACGCACAAAACACAAAAGGCCTTAGGTTTAAGCTTGCATGGAGTTTGTAGGTAAGTAACCTCTTGAAGTTTTAGTTGGCTCAACTTGTACTTAGAAAAGTAACCGGGTCTTAAGAGCCTCAATATCAGTGATCTTTCTCCCAGACATTGTTTCAGCACAAGCATCTGATTTGCGACCGAAATATCCCGAGAGTTTGATCTTAACGAGTTTACTATCGAGTATCGACCAACCTTAGTCTGCACTAAAGCCGGCCATCTCACTACTTTCTAATGGCTAAGTTGTGTCAACTAAGGTTCTACGGTCAGTTAGTGCTTTATGACACCTTGCGGTAGCCCAGCATTCTCCTTGACTTAACTCAAGGGACAACGACACCAACCAATATGTCACACTAACATAGTCATCGCTTCAACCATATTGGTATACGCCGCACAGTTTTCACGATCTATTTCTACTTACCTAAAATGCCTCTAGATCCGGGTATAGGATCTATACGAGAAATAAACTTAAGCATGTCCTGAAATATAAAGCATACAAGGCAAACAAGTAAAGCAATAAAGGTGATCTAGCTCTTAAGGTAACCCCACTTTTAGTTTTGAGTTTTATTGCAAATGTTGCGAATAGCAAGATTCGCCACCGACTTTTCTTTTATCCAAATAAAGGAAAGGGTGAAAAGAACAGGAAAGACCTTTGAGAATTTTTTGAGTAAGGGGGGTAGGTTATGAAAAGGGAAGGTTGTTAGCACCCTTTTCATCCGTAGTTACCTACAGACTCTTAATCGCTAGACCACTTTTGTTTGAAAATGCTTTGTGTGTATGTGTTTGAAAATATTTTGAAAAGTTCCTAAGTTCGGAAAACTTTATAATGATTCTCGTATCAGTTGAGAATGCATACAAAGTGCTTGTTTTGAAAATATTTCAAAAAAGCAGTTTATGTGAAAAGAGATGTTTTGTTTGTGAGCAAGCGACTACGAGCTATCTACCTACTCAAGAGTCTTTCGTGTTATTTTCCTCCTCCTTAGATAGTGATATCCTACCATTAGTTAGTAGGAAGCCCTATCGTTGGATGTGAAGGGACAGGCGTGGGTCATCGTACAATTATAAAGGCAACTTGTAAGGCGCTTTAGCAATTTGTCGTAAGGGACTAAGATCGTGTACCGAAGGCAACATCGAAGGTTCATCGAGGGACTACAATCTTTTTAATTGAGGGTATTTTCTAAAGCGTCCCACGTTCGAGGGACGTGAGTATTTTTATTCGAGGCAACAAGTGGGGGTCACCCTAGAGGTGTGCGTGTGCAAGGTGATTTGTTTTCAGTTATTTTGTCTTGAGATTAGGGTTATCTATCGTTAGATTTTAGATCTTATCATACAAACCTAATTACTATTCAGTTATATATATAGACATAATTATAGGTGCGGAAAGTAAAATGCGGGAAGATAAAACCTAGGCTATTACAACTTTTAGCAATTACATAATAATAAACAATTTCTAACGTGAAAAAGAAGTACCAGAAACGCGTGAAGGTTGTAAGAATAAATGAAGAGATTAATTAATCGAAATGTAATTGACAATCTATCCTAATGATTAATTGATTTTTTTGTTTATTTTTGAGAAAAAAGTAATTAAAACATAATAAAACCTGATTTATTTTTAATTGAAGAAAAATGAAATGAAATTAATTAATTTGATTAATTTATTTACGAAAAAAAAAGTTAATTTAATTTAAATAAATAAATAAAAATTCAAGTTAATTTTATCCTAAATATAGGTTAGTTTTAATTAATCAATTAGAAAAAATTAATTATGTTTTAAAAAAAATTTATAAAAGAAATAAAACAAAGTGGGCCTGCAAAAGTAAACCTAGGGGGTGTGAATCTGAAGTTTGCTAAGCCCAGTAACGCAAGCCTAAGCGCTGGAAGAGTACCCTTAAAATCATGTGTGGCTCTCCAATAAGGTCTATCATGAGTGTGCATATCTGGAATGCTTGATGTGGATCTGTTAAGGTTTGATGGTGTTGATGATGAGGGTGTACAGCATGCGCACTGGACTGCTTGCATTGGATCTGTGAAAGATAAACATGAAAACACAAAAATACCAGGGGCAGGGATCGAACCCGTAGCCTGGTATACCAATTACTTTACTTTGCTCGCTCTACCGCTAGGGTGTCCATTACATCTGTTAATATAAATCAAATCATAAACACATAACGTATAATTGAACATGATGACCAGAGAAGCACTGGAGCCCTAGCTCCGGTCGTCTTCTCTGGTGACCTGTAAAATATAAAACACATAAAGATCAATTTTTAGGAATCCAAAACATTGTGTCCCCTCTAATTTGAACCTCCTGAGTCTGAATCCGGACTTAGTTTTGGATAAAAATCCTTGGATCCTGTGTTTCGAATCCATTTAAATCGATTAGAGTAAAAAATGGCATATTGCCAAACAACATGCATGGGATTATGATACTTGCTCAGAACTGCTTAATCATATCTCAGAATCATGTTAGAAGTATCAAATCTAATTAAAACAAAACAAAATCATAGAAATGACTTTTGCAAAAAAAAATGGAAACCAGTGAGACTATATTGTGCATTTCACGCGTTTGGGATCATGCCAAATGATCCAAACTTACCCTTTGATGCTCCATGAGATGAATGGTATTGGAATTGTGGAAAGAGAAGGCTTGTAGCACCGGTTTTAGAACTTAGGGTTTTGAGAAAATATGGAGAGTTTTAGCTAGCATCTTGAGGAAATAATTCATGTCCTTTTGATGTTGATCTCTTGTGCTTATATAGAGAAATGAAATGCCTCAATAAACATGGAAAGAAATCATGTAATCAAGCCATGATCAAACAAAATCAATCACATTTAAAAACTTCCAATTTTGAGATATCTCTTGCCATTTTGAGCCTTACACGATTTTTCCTGGATGTAATAGGTTGTCATGAGTTATATCAGGCCTCTAGATGATTGAGACAAAAAGCCCAAGCCCTTATACCATTGTTTCATTTTTTATTTGATTTTATTTGCATTTAAATGAATAAAAATTCAAATAAAAGAAATAATAATCATAAAAAATTATTTGAATGGATTTAGAGGTCCTCTAACACCTTATGGACATGTTTGAACATCAAAAGTTTGGCCCACTAGTTCAAAATTTCATGTTTACTCACTTTGCACTTTATGCATTTCCTCACAATTTCCTAACTTGCACTGGTCATAACTCTCTCAATTTTCATCTTTTGAAGGTAATCTTTGAATTTTTGGAAATCTCAAAATGTCCACTTCAATTTCTCTTTTGATCATCTTTTCATTTGGAGACTGTATCTTAATGTAAGTTGCATTGACAAAAAGTATCTTTTTGTTGACTTTTGAAAATGGCGTGTAATGTATTAGCTCATATCTTTCAAATGAAGAACTTTTTGGACTTGAGCTTAAATACAAAGTTATAGAGAATTGAATTTCCTTTAAAATGGGCTTTGGTTGGGGAAAAGTTCATGAAGCATGTGAAAGTTATGCTTGGTCAAAGTTCAGTTGACTTCCCCTAAGGAAACTTTTGGCAACTTTTGACCTTTAATGATTTGAGGGCTTTCCTTGAGGAATCATGATCAAACCTTGATCAAATTATGAATATCACTTCAAAATGTTGATGTTGGCCAAAAATCTTGAAGTTTGACTGTATATTGACCATAGTTGACTTTTTATCCAATATAGTTGATTTTCAATCATTTGAGCTATTGACTGAGCAAACTTGTGATACAAGACTTGTAACTTGATATGAGTATTTTTTAATACCTATGGAGAATAATGGAACCAATTTGAGACCTTTGAAACCCATTCTTCTTTTTGTAAGATGAAACCCTAGTTGTGGACCCTTGCTTAGGAGAAGAATTTTTCTGATCAACTCTTGAGAATGCTTGAGCATTTGAGAACCCTAGAAGAATGTCTTGAAGAAAATGGGAGGGACAATTTTGGGTTACAAAACTTGGGATTCTTGTTTCATGCACTTTGGATCATCAAGAATGATCCCAATTTACTCTATGGTACCTCAGGAGTTGATTTGAATGGATGATTTGCTTTAAGAAGGGCTGGAAATTGAATTTCGAGTTGCCCTAATTTTGACAAAAGTTGATATTTTTGAGAGAGTGTTATTGAGGTCTTTTTTCGTGTCCCCTTATCTGAATATGATGAGCATATATATAGGAAGAGATTAGGTCAAAAAGATGGGCTTGAACATCATGTAAAACCTATCTTTGATTTTGTTTTGAAAATAGATTAGAATGAGACAAAACAAAGAAGATTTATTTTGCAAATAGCTTCACAGGGTTTGTAATGTGATCTTGGGCCTCCAAAAGATCAGAATCAAAAGCCTTTGCGGCTTGGTCTAATGCTTCATATTTTATTTCATTTTAATTTGAATTTAAATGAATAAAAATTCAAATAAAAGAAAAAAATCATAAAAAACATGTGAATGGTTTTGGGGGTCTCTTAATATGTCATAAACACGTTTGAACTTAGGCCCATTAGTCTAAAAGCCCAAAATTGTTCAGTGGAGTTTTCATGTAATTTCACAAAATTACCCAACTTGTGAAACTCATAACTTGCTCAATTTTTGTCATATGGAGGTGATTTTAAATTTTTTGGAAAGATCAAGATGTCTCCTACAACTATCATGCTGGTCATTTTTTTCATTCGAAGAATTTATCTTGATGTAAATTGCTTTGACAAAAAGTGTCTTTTTGTTGACTTTTAAAATGACATGTAATGTTCTGGCCCATATCTCTCAAATGAAGCATTTTTGGCCTTGAGCTTAGAGAGACAAAGTTTTAGAAAATTGAATTTCCATCAAAGTGGGCTCTGGTTGATAATTTTCTAATAAAGCATGTGAAAGTTATGCTTGGTTAAAGTTCAGTTGACTTCTCCTTAAGAAAACCCTAATTTAGCAATTTTTTACTTTTGATGAATCTTGAGTTTTCTTGATGAATCATGGTCAAACCTTGATCAAATGATGAATGTGACCTCAAAATATTGATGTTGACCAAAAAACTTGAAGTTTGACTATATGTTGACCACAAATGACTTTTTGTCCAACATAATTGATTTTCACTCCTCTGACTAATAGACTGGGCAAACTTGTGCTGCAAGGCTTGAAATTTGGCATGAGGGTTCTTTGAGACATATGAGAAACCATGAAACTCACTTGAGGCATTAGAAGTCCTATTTTCCTTGAGAATACCAAAACCCTAATTGTAGGCCACTGCTTAGGAGGATGGTTCATCTGGTCAACTCTTGAATAGTCTTGAGTACTTGAGAACCCTAGGAGCATGAGAAGATATCTTGAATCAATTTGTATTGAATAATGGGAGGGAAAATTTTGGGGTACAACAGCTTCCCCTATTCAATCTTCTTAAACCTGAAGAGTTATATTGACATGTCCGCCATTCAGGATCTGGAGGTGGAAGAGGATTGAACACATAAGTTCCCAGAAATTTGTACTCACGTGTGCATGAAGTAACACTGTTGGTTAATTATATTTCTTGAATGGGCTTAAAGATGCTATTCGGAGAGGTGATAGAGTGTCGTCAGAGATGGGCTTACATACATCCAAAGAAATTGTTGATAGGTGTATCATAATGAGTCTATGCTTGACTGTATTTGAATAATGCTTTTCAGAAAATATATGAAGGGAATGCTCACCAGAATTCAGTCTCTGGGGAAAGGCTTTTCAAAAATTAGACTCTAAAGGGGAAATTCCTTTCAGAACGAAGGCCCTGAAGGGGAAATGCTTTTCAGAACTCGGTCTCTGAAGGGGAAATTCTTTTCAGAATAAACCTCTTAAGGAAATGCTTTCCAGAATTCCGTCTCTGGGGGGAATACTTTTCAAAACTCGGTCTCTGAAGTGGAAATGCTTTTTAGAATGAAGGCCTTGAAGGGAAAATGCTTTTCATAACTCAGTCTCTGAAGGGGAAATGCTTTTCAGAATAAACCTCTGAAGGAAATGCTTGACAGAATTTGGTCTCTAGTGGGAATGCTTTTCAGAATAAATCTCTAAAGGAATGCTTTCCAGAACGAAGGCCTTGAAGGATATGCTTTATAGAATAAACCTCTAAAGGAGAATTCTTTCTAAAATGAAGGCCCTGAAGGAGATGCTTTTCAGAATAAACCTCTGAATAAGAATGCTTTCCAGAATGAAGGTCGTAAAGGAGATTCTTTTTATAATAAACCTCTGAAGGAGAATGCTTTTCAGAATTCGGTCTCTAAAGGGAGTCACTTGGTCATGTAGATAGTCGGCTTGTCTTGTTTCGGGAATTGATCTATAACTTGTCTATAAATTACTGGTAGTATTTATCTATTTGCAAACTTAACCTGAAAATACCAAGTTAGTTTTGTGCAAAGTCATGACGTATGTAATGCATTGTGTAATGATGCTCTCAAAATAAATGATGATGTATGCATATGTTATGATATTTTGTGATGATGTATGGATGAAATATGTTATTGGTGTGTATTCGTAGCTTCGTGTAATAATGTTTGACTGGGGAAAATAAGTCCCTGATTGTTGCTAAGGATGAAGATAACATTTTTTTATATTTTTTTAGGTCGTCCTTACTAGGGATTTCTACTTTCTGTCTAAGGAAATTCCGTTGGGGATCTTCGACTTCTGCTTAGGGATAGAAATATTCAAAGAGACTTTTCCATTTGTCGTTCTTTGAAGGATTTGATTCTTATGTATTCTTACTGGGGTTAAAAGATATGGATAATCCTCTGATGTGTTGTTTGACTAGGCTTCTGATATGAATATCAACTCTTCTTGGGAGGACAACGTTGAATGTCCTCTGGTCTGAGAAGAGAATCTTGTCGGGAAATTGCAATATCAGAGGAATAAACTCCGTTGGGGAAATAAACCCTATAGATTGTGCTAAGGTGATAAACTCTGACGGGGATTAGCTTGTGAAAATGGCTCTAAGGAGATTGCTATGTGGGATTTCATGGTCAACTTAGAATGTTATCCCGACTCCTAGAGTCTTCAGTAAATGCTAATCCTGTTTTCATGCATATATATATATATATATATATATATATATATATATATATATATATATATATATATATATATATATATATATATATATATATATATATATATATATATATATATATATATATATATATATATATATATATATATATATATATATATATATATATATATATATATATATATATATATATATATATATATATATATATATATATATATATATAAACAGTAATCATATTCAAATGCATATGTTCATTCGATATAATCATTGGACGTTTTTACAAACAAAAAAGAGAAAGTAAAAACAATTTTTAATTTGAAATTTAATTATATTGATTTGGAAATTTTTCTTACAAACAAGTAGTTTTATACAAGGAGACGGAAATCCTAGTAAGAGGAAATCATCGTAAAGTGGTACAAAGAAAAACAGATATGTGAAAATGATCCCATTGAGTTTCAAATCTTCTGTTGTCCATATGTCTTAAAGCAAATCATTCCTCACTGCTGGAAGAAGTTGATTAAATTGATCTGTACCATTTGAACTTGACATTGGTAATTATGCTGGCTGTAAATAGATGGGTGATCTAACGGGTCATAGTCATACACTTTAATCCCTAACTTTTGCCTGGATCACCCTTTTGGGTTTTCAGTCCATCAGGATATCCTTTTTTTCCCAATCTACATTTTCAGGTTTTTGACTTGCCGGATGTACATTTTTTATATATATCCCTAATTTTTGCCCGAACCCTTTTGGTTCGCTGGGATGCCCTTATTTTTGCCTAGGCCAGTCAACCTAGTGGATCTCTTTTATGCATAGTATTTTTTTACTATGTCCGCATTCATAGAGTGTAGAAAATCTTCATCGTCCATGGTAGTAAGCATCATAGCACCACAAAAAAATATCTTCTTGGTCATAAATGGTCCTTCATATGTAGGAGTCCATTTTCCGCAGGGATCACCTTGTGGTAGGATGATGCGTTTTATGACTAAATCACTAACCTGATACACTTGTTGTTGACTTTCTTGTTAAAGGCCTTGATCATGCGTTTCTGATACATTTGACCATGACAAACAGCTGTAAGCCTTTTCTCATCAATTAAATTTATCTTGTCAAGCCTAGTCTGAATCCGCTCGTCTTCATCTAAACATGTGTCTTTCATGATCCTTAGAGAAGGAATCTAGACTTCGACAGGTAATATAACCTCCATACCGTAGATGACAGAGAATGGGGTTTCCCCAGTTGATATACATATTGAAGTGCGATAACCATGAAGAGAAAATGGTAACATCTCGTGCCAATCTTTGTATGTCACCGTTATCTTCTGCAAAATCTTCTTGATATTTTTGTTGGCGGCTACCACTGCGTCATTCATCTTTGGTTGATACAGAGAAGAATTATGGTATTTAATCTTGAACTACATACAGAGTTCAATGATCATAGTATTGTTACGATTGGTACCATTATTTGTGATGATCCTTTCAGGTATGCCGTACTGACAGATAAGGTTATGCTTAATGAACCGAGCCATAACAGTCTTGGTAACGGAGGCAAACGAGGATGCTTCTATCCATTTCGTGAAATAATCAATAGCGACCAGGATTAAACAATGCCCATTAGAAGCATTAGGCTTAATCTCTCCAATCATATTGATGCCCCATATTGCAAACGAACAAGGAGCAATCAAGACATTCAAGGAAACCAGAGGCACATGTACTTTGTCAGCATAAATATGGCATTTGTGACAAGTTTTAGAGTGACGATGGAAATTAGTTTCCATAGTAAACCAATAATAACCCGCTCTCAGAATTTTCTTACCCATCATATGCCCGCTGCAGTGAGTACCAAAGACTCCTTCGTGCATATCTTCCATAATTTTCTCATCCTCCTTCTTGTCTACACAATGAAGAAAAGTCGAATTGTGGTTGTTCTTGTACAAAATTCCGTTACTCAGAGAGAACTTGGCAGAGAACCTCCGTAGAAATTTCTTATCGTTAATAGATACCCCTTCAGGGTATTCTTGAGTCTCGAGATATCTTTTTACTTTGTGGTACCAAGGCTTTTCCTTTACTCCATCAGTATCAACTTCGTAGCAATATATCGGTTCGTTTAATCTCTCAATAGTAATTCTAGGAGCTTCATTATCCCATCTGACTTTGAACATAGATGACATGGTAGCTAATGCATCTGCCAATTGATTCTCTTCTCGCAGAATATGTTCAAAAGTGATTTCTTCAAAGTACGAAATTAATGTCAACACATGCTCTCGATAAGGGATGAGATTCGGGCGCTTCATATTCCATTCTCCTTTAATCTGACTAATTACTAGGGCTGAGTCCCCATATACATTCAAAATTTTAATTCTCACATCGATGGAAGCTTCGATACCCATGATGCACGCTTCGTACTATGCCATGTTGTTAGTATAGTCAAAACATAAACTGGCGGTGAAGGGCGTATGACAACCCTTAGGAGAGAAAATCACAACACCAATCCCATTACCAAACGCATTAGAAGCTCCATAAAAAACCATAGTCCATCGGAATCTCGGCTTGGGTCCTTCATACGGTCCAGGTTCTTCATAATCAGTAATTAGCAACATATTCTCATATGGGAACTCAAAATTCATAGACTGATAGACATCTACCACTTGATGAGCCAAATGATTTGCCAATACACTTCCTTTGGTTTCCTTCTAAGTAGTATACTGAATGTCGTATTCTATCAAGACTATTTGCCATCTTTCTATTCTTCCGGAGGAGCGGGCTTCTCGAATATGTATTTTATTGGATCCATCTTAGAGATCAATAAAGTAGTATGAGTCAACATATATTGTCTTAGTCAGCGAGCATCCCATGCCAAAGCGCATCAAGTTTTCTCGAGAAGTGAGTATCTTATTTCACAGTCAATAAACCTTTTGCTAAGGTAATATATTGCATGCTCTTTTTGACCAGACTCGTCATGTTTCCCCAATACATACCCCATTGAGTTATCTAATATTGTTAGGTACATGATCTGAGGTCTTCCTTCGACCAGTAGCATCAGAATCGGAGGTTCCTGGAGGTATTCTTTGATTTGTCGAAGGATATCTGACAATCGTCGTTCCACTTCACTACCTGATCTTTCTTTAGTAACTTGAAGATTGGCTCATAAGCAGCTGTCTGGTGGGAAATAAATCTGGTAATATAGTTTAATCGTCCTAGGAAACCTCTTACTTCCTTTTAAGTACGGGGAGCTGGCATTTCTTGAATGGCTTTAACCTTGGTGGAATCAACTTCAATACCTTTACCACTAATGACGAAACCTAGGAGTTTACCGGATCTTACCCCAAAGGTGTACTTATTTGGATTCAACCTCATGTCATCAATGTAAACCTTTATCTCTTGATGGATCATATCATGGAACAAGGCTACCATAGCACACTGATATGTTGCATCGGTTTTCTTAGGTACTTGCACCACATTTGCAACCCACTGAGGATAGGATGTCATAGCTAGGAAATCTGCATTGAATTGTTTCATAACCTCAGCCTTGATCTTTTCAGACATCTCGGGACGCATACGACAAACCTTCTGCTTTATAGGAGGACAACCTTCCTTCATCGGTAAACGGTGAATCACAATATCAGTATCAAGCCATGGCATGTCCTCATATAACCAAGCAAAGATATCAACATAGTCACGCAACATCTGGATTAAGCTCTTTTTGACATTTTCTTCTTGGTTGGCACTTATCTTGATTTCTTTCTTGTCCTCTTCAGTACCCAAGTTTACAACCTCGATTGGCTCTTCATGTGGTCGTTTGGCTCATTCTTCTTGAATTAACAATCTACCAAGCTCTCCAGGTATTTCACAATATTCCTCACCTTCATCCTGGGCTTGGTAGATTGGATATTTGAAGTTATAATTGGCAATAACAGAATTATTATCAAAGGGATCTAGGGTGGATATGGATCTCCACTTTTTGTGTGGGTGTATGTAAGAATACATAGGTATTTTAAAAACAATAAAGTAAAATAAAGACAAAGAGCGCAAAATTTGAATGCAAACATCCAATGATTTATTAAATGAAAATATGCTGATGAATAATGACAACCCTAACAAATGGATTGTTGTGCCCCGAGTAAGGCACAAGGCTTAAAGTTTATTGTTTAAATTACATAACCAAAAAACTTAAAAGTAAGAAAACAAAAAATAGAATTTACTCCTGACTAAAGGAGATTTGTATAAAGTCTCCAGCCTTCTAGTTATTGAGCCCACTGCCAGTAGTAGGGAAAATCCAATTGTCTATGTCGTAGTCATTATCAGCATCTTCCACAACATTAATAGCATTAACGCCCTTTTCATGATTAGGCATAGGTGCAGTGATCACATTAGGAGGCTCAAGAGGATCAAATTCAATTTCCTTAGAGTTAATCATGTCTTGGATCTTATTCTTCAGAGCCCAATAGTTGCTAGTGTCATGCCCAGGGTTGTCGGAGTGATACGCACACCTTGCATTGGGATTATAACGGGGAGAGGAAGTGTTGGGACTCTGAGGAGGTTTTCTCAATGTAACCAGCTATGCCTTCACCATGTGTTGCAATTCTTGAGCCAACGGCATGTTGATCTTTGTAAAGTGTCTCTTGGGTGCATCCTGCCTACGCTAATTATTCTGTTTTTGTTGTTGTGCTGGCGCAGGATTAGAGATCATTATTACACCCACAGATTAGTTGCAATCACTCTTATTATGACCCTTCTGGATTTACACAACATTGGATTCTCTCTTACTATTATAAGCTTTCTTCATAGTATTTGAAGATGCAGCCACCTGGATTTTACCGCTTCTGATTCCATTCTGAACATGTTCCCCTGTGAGTATTAATTCAGTGAAACCAGCTGAAGAACTCCCAAGTAAGTGATTATAGAAAGGACCTTTTAGTGTGCTCGTGAACATGTCAACCTATTCCCTATCAGCCAAAGGAGGTTAAATTGTGCCTGCAAGATCTCTCCATTTCTGGGCATACTCTTTAAAGCCTTCATTAGAGCCCATGGTCATACTCTGTAGTTGCATACGGGTTGGTGCCAAATCAGAATTATTGATACTGTTTGTGGAAGGCTGTAGCCAAATATTCCCAAGTGTGAGTATTGTCACCTTCAAGTTGATAGTACCATTCCAATTGTGTCCCAGACAGACTCTCCTGAAATAAATGCAACCATAATTTCTTCGCATCAGTATGTGGTTGAATTTTCTGAACATATGACCTCAGGTGCAGCTTCGGGCCGGAAACGCCATTGTGCTTATCAAAGACAGAAGTTTTGAATTTAGGAGGAAAGATAACTCCTTAAACCATCCCCAAATCATCAAATTCACAATATCAACATTTGTCAACTCTACGCAAGGTTTTCCTCTAAGGCTGAACACGTGTTCAAATTCTTAAGAGACTGAAACATTAAGTTGATGCATTGAGGCTCGTGTCATATCGGTAATTGTTTCATATCTTTACGCTATCCATCTTTTCAGGAATCATCAATGCACGTAATCATTTTTTATACCTTTTCTTATTAATCAAGTCTTTTATTTTCTTATATATATGTACTTTGTTCACAATCACTATCACATTTCCACTCTCAATTCCTTTTTCTCTCTTAAATTTGTTAAATCTTTCAAAAACCCTAAAAGAGTCTGTGTGAACAAATGGCTTCCTCTCAACAACTTGCTCAAGGTTCTCAAAGCATTCATGGCTCTTCTTCCTCAACAGCAGAAAGGTAAGAAGAACCCTCAAGAACAATCCTCACACCCATTGATTCACTGGAAGTTATGTGTGAGATCATTGTAGATTTCGTTAGCATGAAGGAAAACAAATACGATTTAACCCCTGATGTTGAGTTCCAAGGATGGACTAAGTACTTTGATCGCCTACTGGGTCCAGTTTTTCCAAGACTTGTTAAAGAATTCTGGATTCACGCTACAACTTCAAATCATCAGGTTACTTCTTTCGTATAGGAAAGAAAATTGACATCTCTGAAGATCTCATTGGGCAACTAATAGGTCACGACGGAAGTGGTATTCGTTGTAGTGATATGGGTGACAAAAGCTCTCACCTAACCAAGATCTCAAAGGAAATCTTTACTTCTGGCCAACCATCCAACAAAATAAAAGATCTGAAGGATTGCCTCAGAATTTGGTCTAAGATCATTTTGGGTTGCATCAATCACATGAAACCTAAAAGTTCTCCAGATTACATCAATATTGATCAGCAGTATCTTCTGTACTTCATAGCCACCAAAGCAAAGGTTAATCTTCCACATCTTCTGTTCAATCATATGAAGACCAGCGTCAAAGAGACAAGAGAAGAAGAAAGAACAAAGAGAGATTGGATCCCTCTGGGCAGACTCATTTCAGATATTCTGACAGAAAACAAACTGATAGAACATCTGAACAAGGCTCAACAAGATAGCACTCATGAAGCTTGTGCTGGTAAACATCTCAATGCCAAAAATATTAAGAAGATGAAGATTATTGAAACTATCAAGAAGGATCCAACAATCACCACCAAGGAAGTCATTACCACTAGAAGAGTACCTCTTAAGGATTTTCCTTTATTCACTCAAACAGATGCTTCTCTAGATATTGTTCTCATGTATTTGGAGACTTGCAGGAGGGACGAGACAAATCTAGATGTGAACATCTGTGATCTGAGACAACAACCTCTAGAAGTTGCTCCCAGAAAATCAAGGAAAAGGAAAGCAGTTGCAGAAGGAACTTCTCATAAGACTCCCAAAGCTGCAAAAAAGAAAGGTAACCCTTCTTTTGTTTCTGTTATTGAATCAGTACTGCTATCAACATCTGAAAACCCTTCATCTCTAAAGCCCACAGAAGATCCTTCTCCTCAAACCTTTGATGACTTTGACTTAGACTTTGACACCTCAATTCACCTAGATAACTTTCTGAATAATCTACCTACTACCCATCTTGACTAAAATCAGCCTGAACTTGCTAAAGTTATTTCTGATATTGATCAATTTGATCCGTTGTTTGAAGCTCCCCACATAGAAAATAATCTTGACTCTGATACCACAACATCCATGGAATCATCTGCCCTCTCATGGTCTCTCAACCACAAATAAATCCATCGGCGTCTTCACAGAACCTCTTCATTCTAGATATTCCATCTCCTTATCAATCCACTCCACCAAACTCACCAAATTCGCCCATTATCATTTCTGACTCTCCCTCTCTAAATAACCACCCAGAAGATCCTCTTAGAACTGTTATAGACTTAGAAGCTTTGGACAATATTGTCACAAACTCTTAGAAAATTGTCGTTCCAAAACCAAAACCAAAAATCTCTAAAGCAGATGTTGGTAAATCCTTGCTGATTTTTGAAACAGAAATACATGAATGGGTTAACTCTCTGAAGCTAGCTTGCTTAGAGAATCTCAATCCAGTTGTTTCTGATTCTCATTAGAACTAGTTCAGAAAATGGTTCAACACTGAATCTCTGAAATTAAAGGAGCTGGGTTATGAAATAACTCAACAGAACTTCTGGGATCGCCTGAATATCTTCAAGGATCAAGTTCTGCGACACTGGGAAAAGAAGCCACTCCTTCTGCTGGACAATGCCCCTTGGGAAGATCATCAGTCATCAGAATGTGATGAACCATCCTCTGATCCTCTTCCTCTGGTCATGTTTCAAGACAAAGGCAAGGAAGTTGAAGAAGCTCCTGAGTCAGAATTGGCCGCAACTTGCTCTGAAAAAGTGGTCACTTCTACTAAAATACCTTATTCTTCTATTGTGCTGCAAACTTTGGAGGAGCTGAAGAAAGAAAATGTTGTGTTTAAGGATAGGCTAAACAAGCAGGATGAAATTTGCAATGAAATTAAGGGGATGCTTGGAAAACAAGAGGAATCAAACAATCAGATGAATAATTTATTGGAAGCTCTGTTCACACGACTTCCACCACCTTAAACTTAGTTCTGAAATTTGTTTTCTTCATTATGTTTTTTATTTGTTTCCTTGAATTTTTTTAATACAAAATTCCTTTTATTGTCTAAAGTGTTTTAATTGCTTTTTGATTCTTGACAAAAAAGGGGGAGAACGTAAGATATTTCGAGTATAACAGTATCGAGACTCAGTCTCAAACATTTTGAATATCATAACTTCTATTGTTTTTTTTCTAAAAGCAAAACAGGAACAAACTCTGTTGAGGAAGTTGTGGATGCATCAAAAATATTTTTCTCAAAAACTCTAATCAGAACAATCTTCAGGGAAGTATTTCTTCCCTATCTGAGTATCCAACTCAACGGGAGACTTTAATGCTTTATGTTCTTTACGTATTTGATCAAAATATCCAAGTTTTCGTCATCATCAAAAAGGGCGTGATTGTTAGAACATAGTTTGATTCTACAACCCCTATAAGAGTTTTGATGATAACAAACACTCAAAGAAAAATTATGCTCCCTAAATAAGTATTTTGTTTTGCAGGGAACTTATGGTGTAAGAAGCACATAATATGAGCTAGATCGTGTTTAAACTTTGATTCAACACATCTTATATAGAAAGAAAAATCTGCAAACACGCTTATATAAAGAAGTTCTAAATCTACAACTTCTGAGTGCACTAAATGCTCCGAACAAGAACTTTGTTATTCTAGTTTCGTACAGTTCTGGAAAGAAGTAAAGGAGTCCCAATGGTAACATTCGTCTTCTGATGTAATCTCTATCAATCATGTTCTGAAGCATTACATTTCATTCATGGATATTTAAAAGTAACAGCTGAAAGAGGACAAGAATCTCTATATTTGGAAAGTTCTTTAATTACTATTTATCAACATTATAAAAGCTCCTCACATGTGTTGCCTATATAAACAATACTTGAAGGAGAAATCGTTTACGATTTTGTTGTGCCCAACAAACGAGAAAAACCATCACCTTCAATCTATTTAATTTCATTTGTGTAAAACATCACTTGTGTGATACTGTTTTGTTAGAAAACACATCTTGTACACACTTTCAAATATTGTATTATGTAATACCTTGAGAAAACTGGGTTTTGGTTTAAACTCAAGAAGACATTGACGGTTGTCATAGTATCTGTGTAATTGTGATACGGTGGTAGAACCGACTGTTTAATACTGGTTTGCATTTTGCGTTTTTGTGTTTGCAAAATGTCGCAGTAAGCAAGAGTCGCCACCGAATTTTATTTCATCCAATCAGGAAAAGGAAAAAGAATAGAAAAAACATTTTTTCGAGATATTCTGAGTATGGGGGGTAGATTACAGAAAGGGAAGGTGTTAGCACCCTTTCTATCCATGGTTTTCCATGGGCTCTTAGGTACTTGCTCATCTTTAAATTGCTTGTGTGTGATTGTCTTGAAAATGTTTTACTTCATGATAACCCTTGTATCAGTCCTCAAGGATGTTACAAAGTTTGTTTTTAAAAAATTTGTTTTGAAAAGTGTTTGTGTGAAAAGATTTGTTTTGAGCAAGTACCTACTAGCATCTACCTACTCGAAAAAAGATCGTTTTTGTTCTATTTCCTTTAGACAGCGTTATCCCACTATTAAGGAGTAGGTAACATCGTCGTTGGAGTTGTAAGGGATATTCGAAAGGGACGTACGGTCACAAAAGCAATGTTAGGACACCTTAGTAACCATCCTAGAGTCCTAAAGATATTTTCTGAGGCAACATTCGAATGGGACAGTTTGATCTTTTGGGACATAGATGATAGCCTCTAAAACATCCTATGCTTCATGACCATTTACCGAAGGCAACTGAAGTGAGAGTATACCCTAAGAGTGAGCATGTGCAAGTATGCTTTTTTAGTTAATGTTATCTTTGCACATTAGGGTTTTCTAGCTGTTTTAACTTTTCATGCATTCTTGCCATACAATCCTATTAACCATGCATCTAAAGTTAAAGATTGCAGAAATTAAAAGTGCGAGGAAGTAAAACCTAGCTATTACAAGGCTTCGGGGAGGGGGATTAATTAAATAACCAAAAATCGTGGATTTAAAGCAAGAAATAAAACCCTAATTTAACTATTACAAATCGTGAACAGTTACAAAATAATGGAAAAATAATAATTAACAAGCGCGCGGAAAATTAAATACGAGGACGGTAATTAATAACTTAAAACCCTAATTGAGAGAAAGTAATTTTTGTGGAGTTTTATTTGAGAAAACAATTAAATCACAAATTAATTAAGCCTAATTCCTAATTGTTTTTATTTATGAAAGAAATTAAAGTTGCCCTAAATTAATTAAACTAATTAATTAAAAATTATATTTATTGAGAAAATAAGTCTTTTTGTGATTTTTTGATTTGTTAATTTAATAAAATAATTTTTGTGTTGATTGAACAAAACAAAATAATTAAAGAAAATAAATTAAAGAAAAATAGTAGAAATAACCAAATAGGCCTGCTATCAGCAGATCTGGGGGTGCTGAACTTCTGAAACCCAGAAGGATGGCTCAGAGTCTGGTGCCTGATCCAATGAGACCATCTTCTGGGGATTCATGGTGGACTTGCATATGCTGGCGTTGGATCAGAGGATGAGATCAGAGGGTGCTTGATGATCCTCAGAAGGTGTGCTGGATCTGGATGGATATGGATCTAGAAGATGGTGATCCTCAGAAGGTGAGGTATGATGGATCTAGCTGGAGATGGATCCAAAAGATGATGATGCTCAGAAGGTGAGGTGTTCTGCTGGATCTGGTGAAAATAATGGAGAAAATGCCAAAAGCTCACGCCTGGGATCGAACCCAGGACATGAGCTTCTGACTTTTTTCCTCTGACCAACTGCGTTGGATGTTAACTCATACATATAATCAAAAGATAAAACAAAAAGTGTAAGATAATGATTATGCCAAAAATGCGCCAGAATTCAAACTAGCCAATCAGGTTGTGACACGCTGTTGTCTTCTTCCCTGTCCGTCGTTTTAGGTTTCAGAACCTTTACCTACAGACGCAAGTTTGTTGCTAAAAACCTGTGTTATTCAATAATCAAGCACACGCAATATAAATTCAATTGGGGATCATGACTCAACTGGGTTTGAAGCTCTGATCATCATGGTACCCATTATCAGGCCTAATTTTGCTTAAATCACAAAACCCCAAATTGGAGCACGAAACCCTAGCAATGGCAAAAGCTTGTTCCTGCACTGTAACTTAAATCAAACTATCCAAAAACATTGCAAACATGATGATGAACACAAATATGTAACTTAAACATGCTAAAGATGCAAGAATTACAATAATCGAGTTTGAATAATTTTGCAAACCATGAGAGTGATAGGGAGCGATTCTGGACGTGTAGAGGCGTGCAATCGATTGGAGAAGCTTCCTGAGATGTCCAGGAATGTATTGCTAGCCTTGAAACTCCTTGAGGATGGCTCTAAGATGAATTTAGATCTCACACTTTTTGTCCAAAGTTTCAGTTTTCTTCTGACAGTTTCACGCCTCCAATCCTTGTGTTTATGATCTGGAATTGTCATGTATATGTAGTGCACTGAATTAGGTCAACAAAAAGTATTCAAATCTTGGCAAATTAGGAAGAGTGGATTTGATTTCCTCATGTATGATTTCTTTCCAAAACTTGCTTCAATCCAATCTTTTCAACCCTAATGAAGCTTGCACGATTTGGTTGGCATGCTAGCTGTACATGGACTCAGAATATGCATAAAAATCTCAAGATTTGATTTGTTTTCATTTTTTTGCCATTTAATTTGATTTATTTTGATTTAATTGAATAAAAAATAAAAATAAATGATAAAATTAATAAAAAAATAGGTGTAAAAGCTCAGGGGTCGTGGTTCCTATTAGAAACATGTTTCAAGCAAGAAACCATGGGCCCCTTTGAAAAAAAATGTAAATTTGATCAATATTGACTTTTGACAATTATGCAAAAAAGGTCAATTTTGAAAAGGCATATCTCTCTCAATTATGACCCTAGGAGGATGTTCTTGGACTTTTTAGAAATCTTGGGATGTCCCCTAAGCAACCCTTTTGGTCTCATATCAATTGAGTCTTCCATGTTCATGTATGAAACTTTACCCCAAAAGGTGTTTTTGTTTACTTTTCAAAAGGACATATAATGTCAAAATTCATATATTTTCATGAGTGCATATTCTGAACTTGTGAGTTGAAGATGAATTGTAGGGAATTGAATCCTCTCCAAAATGAGCTTTGGATGGAAAATTTCTGATAAAGTATGAAGAAGTAATGCCTGGTAAAAGTTGGATTGACTTTTCTTGAGAAACCCTAATTTAGCAACTTTTGGGTTTTTGATGAATTTAGAGCATTCCTTGAGGAATCATGATCAACCCTTGATCAAATGATGGATATAACTTCAAAATGTTGATGTTGACCAAAATTCTTGAGGTTTGACTGTATGTGGGCCACATTTGACTTTAGACCTAGTACAGTCGATTCTCAAGCCTCTGGGCAGTTGACTGAGCAAACTTCTTATGAAAGTCTTGAAACTTGGCATGGATGATCTTGAGAACATATTAGGAAAATGGTGAGAATTTTTTATCCTTTGAACTCCATCATCTTGATGAAAAATGAAACCCTAATTTGAGGTATACTTCCTTAGGAGAGAGTTTGTTTGGTCAACTCTTGGACTTCCTTGAGCAACTTGGGGACCTCAATTGACATGTATTGAGTAAAATGAGAGGGAAAATTTTGGGGTACAACATCTTTCCCTGTTCAATCTTCTTAAACCCGAGGATGTAGATTGGCTCGTCTGCCTTTCGTAATATGAAGGTGGAAGACGATTGAACACTAAAGTGCCCAGAAATTTGCACTCGCATGAAGTGGCACTTGACTTGTGATATAGGGAATGGGCTTATAGATGCCATTCGGAAGTTGACGATAGAAGATTATCGGAGATGGGCTTAAAGATGCCATCCTGGATGCGACGGAGAATTGCAGGAGATGGGCTTAAAGATGCAATCTAGAGGATTTCGATTTCCTGTCTTGGGAGAAATAGAGTTTTAGGAACTTTAGTTTTCCGTTACTCTACTGGGGAATAACTCCGGTCTTGAGGGAGCGGAAGTGTACTGCGTATCTGGTCGGAGTATATGTTGCACCACAACTTACTAGGGAAACATGAAACCAATCATGTTTGATCTGGTCCCGGTCTTACAATGTTGTGGACCACTGCTTGGGGATAAGAGAGGGAGAACCTGGATAGTAAGGTTTATGAGAAGGAACCTGAATAGTAGGGTTACTTTGATATGAAAGCCTGGATAGTAGGGTTGTGAGAAGGAACTTGGATAGTAGGGTTACTTCGATATGAAAGCCTGGATAGTAGGGCTGTGAGAAGGAAACTGGATAGTAGGGTTACTTCGATATGAAAGCCTGGATAGTAGGGCTGTGAGAAGGAACATGGATAGTAGGGTTACTTCGATATGAAAGCCTGGATAGTAGGGCTTTGAGAAGGAACCTGGATAGTAGGGTTACTTCATGATGAGTTCGTGTAAAACTTCAAAAAGAACCTGGGTAAGGTTACCCTAAGATAAGTTTGTGTAGAACTTCAGGATGAACCGGGGTAAGGTTATAAGTTTGTGTAAAACTTCAGGAAGAACCGGGGTAAGGTTATAAGTTTGTGTAAAACTTCAGGAAGAACCGGGGTAAGGTTATAAGTTTGTGTAAAACTTCAGGAAGAACCGGGGTAAGGTTATAAGTTTGTGTAAAACTTCAAGAAGAACCGGGGTAAGGTTATAAGTTTGATATGATAATGTAGATTAGTTGACCTGTTTGATTTCAGGAACTTAGTTTCCATTAGTTGTCTGTAGATGTGATGTGTATAACTGCTGGATTTGTTGAAGCTAACCGTCTTTTCCTGAAAAATATCAGGGTTCGTTATATGTGATGCATGAAATGCAGGGCGAGATGATGTTCTCAAAATAAATGAGATTATGATGTATATTATATGTATGCGTATGTCATGATGTATTTTCATGAAATGCTGTCGAGGTATGCTTGCGCTTGGGAAAATAAATCCCTGACTGTTGCTGGAGGTTTGCAAATATTCTTCCGGGAAGAGATGCTTGAGAATAAACTCTGTGGGGACTAAACCTTGGGGGAAGAGATACCCTGTTGGTAGACCTGCTGATCTGGAGAGGTAAACTCAGCTGGGGATGAAATTCCGTTGCTGGAAGTGATGAGCTCTGTTGGAGATTGAGCTTCCGTGTTTGTAAAAATAGACTCCGCTTGGGGAGTGAAATTTGTTGACTCGCATGCAATTACGAACCTCAGCTGAGAATAGTTATGTCCTATCTCGGGAAAGCTGACATCAATGCCTTTGGATATTTTTACTCTGTGGGGAGTGCGTATACCAATAATTATGTTCCTAAGCATGACTTTATCCCGATGCCTGCGGGGGAAAATTGAATGTAGGGTTCGGTACTTCTTATTTTCCCTTTTTCTGGAATTACGAGTAATTGCCTTTTGTTTCTTATGCAAATATTTATGAGCAAAAATCATTTTCAAATTCATATACCAAAAATAAATCATTGGACGTTCTTGCAAAACAAAACAGAAAAAGAAAACCAGACTGAAGTTTTGTAAGGATGACTTGTATTGATTTTGAAATTAGCCTGTAATAGGCGTTTTGTACAAAGAGGTTGACGTCCTAGTAAGAGAACACTGCCGAAAGAAATTACAATTTATGCAAAAGAAAGAAAAAAAACTATGTGAAACGACCCCATTGGGTTCCAACTTTGCTATTGCCTTTAGATCTTCAAGCGTCTTATCACTTTGCTGCTTGGTCGAAGGTGGATCAGATTGATTGGTGTCGTCTGAGCTTGATAGCTGATACCGAATCCTAGTCGCAAGATGATCTAATGAGACATAGTGATATGCTTCAATCCCTAATTTTTTCCTGGACCACCCTTTTCGGGTTTTCCATCCACCGGGATACCCTTTTTTGCCCAAGCCTCCCTTTCGGGTTTTCGACTTGCCGGGTGTACAAATTTTTTCATTTTCATCCCTTAATTTTGCCCAAACCCTTTTGGTTCGCCAGGAAGCCCCTATTTTTGCCTAGGCCAGTCAACCTAGCGGGTCTTTGATTATGCGTAGTATATTTTCACTATGTCTGCATTGACAGGGTGAGGAAGGTCATCACCATCCATGTTGGTTAGAATCATAGCTCCTCCCGTGAAAATATTCTTAACAACAAATGACCCTTCGTACGTGGGGATCCATTTTCCCCTGGGATCACCTTGAGGCAGTATGATGCGTTTGATCACCAGATCCCTGACTTGATATTCTTGACTCCTGACTTTCTTGTTAAAAGCCTTGATCATTTGCTTTTGATACGTCTGACCATGATAGATAGTAGTAAGTCTCTTTTCATTGATTAGATTTAATTGATCAAGTCAGGTTTGGATCCAGTCGTCTTTGTTCAAACCCGCATCCTTCATAATCCGGAGAGAAGGTATCTGGACTTCTATGGGTAAGACTACCTCCATACCATATACTAAAGAGTAGGGTGTTTCCCCGATCGACGTCCATGCTGAGGTACGATACCCGTGAAGAGCGAATGGTAACATCTCATGCCAGTCTTTATATGTCACTGTCATCTTCTGTACAATCTTCTTGATGTTCTTATTAGCAGCTTCAACAGCCCGATTCATCTTCGGCTGGTAGGGAGAAGAGTTATGATGTTGTATCTTGAACTGTTTACAGAGCTCGGTGATCATTGTGTTGTTGAGGTTCGTACCATTGTCAGTGATAATTCTCTCTGGTACACCGTATCGACATATAAGATTATGTCGGATAAACCGCGCCATGATGTTCTTGGTTATTGTAGCAAAGGAAGTTGCCTCAACCCACTTCGTGAAGTAATCAATAGCCACTAAGATGAAACGATGTCGGTTAGACGCAATAGGTCTGATCTCGCCGATCATATCAATACCCCACATCGCGAAAGGTCAAGGGGCCGTCAAAACATTTAGGGGAACTGGGGGCACATGCACCTTATCAGCATAGACTTGGCATTTATGACAGGTTCGAGAGTGCTGATAATAATCGACTTCCATAGTAGACCAGTAATATCCTGCCCGTAGGATCTTCTTAGCCATGGTATGTCCACTTGAATGGGTTCCGAAAGTGCCTTCATGGAGATCTGTCATGATCCTCTCTGCTTCGCTCTTGTCTACACACCGTAGTAATGTAGAGTCATGGTTGCGTTTATAGAGGATCCCATTACTGAGGAAGAACTTTGTGATAAACCTCCTCAGGAACTTCTTATCATTGACAGATGCCCCTTCGAGATATTCCTGAGCCTCGAGATACCTTTTGACTTCATGAAACCATGGTATGTCTGCCACTTCTTCGGTATCGATCTCACAGCAGTGTGCTGGTTCATCCAACCTTTCAATGGTAATCTGGGGAGCTTCATTGTCCCACCTAACCTTGAACATAGAAGACATGGTAGCTAACGCGTCCGCTAACTAATTCTCTTCTCGTGGGGAATGTTCAAAGGTTATCTCCTCAAAGTGCGGGAGCAATGTCAGTATATATTCTCTGTAAGGAATGAGATTCGGGTGCTTTGTATCCCACTCGCCTTTGATCTGACTAATCACCAGGGTGGAATCCCCAAATACACTTAAAAACTTAATCCTCAGGTCAATAGTAGCTCGAATCCCCATGATACATGCTTCATACTCTGCCATGTTGTTGATGCAGTTGAAACATAATCGAGCAGTTAACGGAGTATGACAGCCCTCGGGAGATATGATTACAGCGCCAATGTCGTTACCCTGTGCGTTTGAGGCTCCATCAAAATACATAGACCATTGGGATCCTTCCTCAGGTCCTTCATCCGGTCCAGGCTCTTCGTAGTCAGTCACTAACATGATATTCTCATCCGGGAACTCGAACTTCATGGACTGGTAGTCGTCCACGGCTTGATGAGCCAAATGATCTACCAGTACACTCCCCTTTAATGCTTTTTGGGTTGTATATTGTATGTCGTATTCGGTTAAGATCATTTTCCACATTGCTATCCTTCCGAAGAGAGCGGGCTTCTCGAAAATGTACTTGATCGGATCCATCTTTGATATCAACAAAGTAGTGTGAGTCAGCATATACTGTCTCAATCGGCGAGCAGCCCATGCCAAAGCACATCAAGTTTTCTCGAGCAATGAGTATCGGGTCTCACAGTCGGTAAAATTTTTTCTAAGGTAGTAAATGGCGTGCTCTTTTCGTCCAGACTCGTTGATTCTCTCAAAAGCGGTCTGGCATTCATCATTCCACTTTACCACTTGATCTTTCTTCATAAGCTTGAAGATTGGCTCACAAGTAGCGGTAAGATGTGAAATGAACCTGGCGATATAATTCAGACGTCCCAGGAAACCTCTAACTTCCTTCTCTGTGCGGGGAACCGACATCTCTTGTATGGATTTTACCTTCGCAGGGTCTACCTGAATACCCTTATTGTAAGTGTTTAGTTATTGGCATGTATTTTTGGTAAAACCAGATGTGTGAATGTCATGACTAATGTCATAACATTCTGGGTTATTAGGTACTTTATGCAGAAAAAGAATGGCATACAGTAGCTGCTATTTATGAGTGTGTATCTGAGCATTTTGAAAAGATCACATTTATTACTTTCTACCAAAATCAGTAAACAGGATTTATGTTGTCATAACAAATGTTAAGACATCCTGTACTGATCTAACAGTTATGTAGTTTGGTTAATTCTAAGATTTTTCAGGAATTTGGTTCATACATTCCAGAACAGAATCTCACGTGGACTTTAGGTTAACCTAGCTCAACCCTAATCTGGTTGATAAAGTCTTGTGACCAAGTCTTGAGGTTAACCCTAATTAACCCTAGCTTTTCGTGGAAGCCCTAACTGAAGAAACAGCTGCATATATATTCAACAGGAAACCTGATTGGAAATTAACTCTTTGACAGAAGAACAACTTGGGGCTGTATAGTTTTAACTACTGTAATCCAAGCAATTATCATTGTGACAAGTGACTTGGAATAGGTTTTGGTTGTAAGGGTTGTGTATCACTCAAAGCTTTGAAGCAAGAGTGTTTGTGTCTCTTGACTAAAGCTTTGAAGCAAGGTCAAGTTAGGTTTATGTATCACTCAAAGCTTTGAAGCAAGAGTGTTTGTGTTACTTGATTAAAAGATGTGAAGCATAATCAAGTGTATATTCTGAAGAGTGTCTTCATTAATTCATTAGTCAATTGTTTAGTATCACTGCTGTGATTGAGGGGGAGTGAGTAGGAACTCAGGTTTAAGTTGAACTTAGATTGAAGTTGCATTGGGTAGGTCTTAAGTGAAGGAGATAAACTGGTTGGTTTATTCCTGAATTAATATCTCTTATAGTGGATTTCCTCCCTGGCTTGGTAGCCCCCAGAGTAGGTGTTGTTTCACACTGAACTGGGTAAATAATTGACTGTGCTATTTACTGTTTTTCTATTTACTGTCTTATAGAAAGTCAGATACGGTGTCATAACATTCACTGTGACATTGAGTATCTGCTGCCAGAATTTCAATTGGCATCAGAGCAGGCACCCTGCCTGTCTTACTGGGTGAGATCTAGGGATATCACTTTCTGGCGCTATGGACAAAGAAGGAGTTTTTGGAAACAGAACACCCATTCTGGATGGATCAAATTATGACTACTGGAAACCTCGTATGATTTCCTTCTTAAAATCACTGGACAAAAAGACTTGGAGAGCTGCTGACAAAGGATGGAACCATCCCACCATAACTGAGAAAGATGGGACAATCAGTCTGAAGCCTGAGGAAGAATGGAGCAAAGAAGAAGATGAGTTAGCCCTGGGTAATTCCAAAGCTTTAAATGCCTTATTCAATGGAATTGATAGAAACATATTCAGACTAGTACATCAATGTGAACTGGCCAAGGAAGTGTGGGACACTCTCAAAACTACCCATGAGGGCACATCTAAAGTAAAAATGTCAAGGCTTCAGATGCTGACTACCAAGTTTGAGAACCTAAGGATGATGGAAGATGAAACCATTCATGAATTTCACATGAACATCTTGGAGATTGCCAACACCTCAGGAGCATTGGGAGAAAAGATGTCAGAAGAAAAACTGGTGAGAAAGATTCTCAGATCCTTGCCTAAAAGATTTGCAATGAAGGTAACTGCTATAGAGGAAGCCCAGGATATCAGCAAGTTAAAGGTGGATGAACTCATTGGGTCTCTTCAGACTTTTGAGATGGGGATCAGTGACAATGTTGACAAGAAAAACAAGAGCATAGCACTTGTATCCAACACTAAAGATGAAAACAAGGAGGATGAAGAAGAAAATATTTCAGAAGCTATATCCATGCTTGGAAGATAATTCAACAAACTCATCAAGAGAATGGATCCAAAGTCAAGGTCAAATGTTAAGAACATTCCTTCTGACATTAACAGATCTTATGACTCTAGCAGAAGACCAAAGTCTGAAGAGAAGGAAAATCAAGGCAGAGGAATTCAATGCCATGGATGTGAAGGATATGGGCATATTCGAGCTGAATGTCCTACCTTTCTTAAGAAACAAAAGAAAGGAATGTTTGTTACCTGGTCTGACTGTGATTCAGAAAGTAATTCTGAAGAAGAATCTGCCAAACTAGTTACTGCACTAACTGGTGTTTGTGCCTCTGAAAGTGACACTAGTGATGAGGAAGTGACATTTGAAGAACTGGCGGATACCTACAAGAAATTATGTATCATAAGTGCTGAAGTCTGTCTGCAACATGAGAGACAAACAAAACTCATAATAAAGTTGGAGGCTGAGAAAAGGGCAGACATTGAAACTATAAGTCATCTAGAAGGGGAAGTTCAAATGCTGAACTCAAAACTAAACCAGATGACCAAATCTGTCAAGATGTTGACAAATGGAACTGACAAATTGGAAGAAATCCTTCAGGTTGGACAAAATATGGGAAACAAGTCTGGTCTAGGATTTGTGGCAGCAAAGAAATCTGGTGCAGACAAGAAGATCAGGCCTGATAAACAAATGTCAAAGCAGATGTCACAACATAGCACTCAACATCGGGAACAGAGAAATATGAAGAAAAAGTACCAAAGATGGAGATGTCATCATTGTGGGAGGTTTGGTCACATAAAGCCATTCTGCTTCAGATTGTATGGATACCCTAATCAGAACCCAGGTGTCAAACCTAAGTCTAACAAGGTACCACATACTCCACAGTGGAAGAAAAAGGCTACTGCCCTGATAGCCCACACCTCCCTTAGAGTCTCTGTAAAGGAAGACTGGTACTTTGACAGTGGGTGTTCTAAGCACATGACTGGAATCAAGAACCTTCTCAATAATGTTAAACCTCACACCACTAGTTATGCGACCTTTGGAGATGGTGCTAGAGGAGAAATCAAAGGAGTTGGTAATTTGGACTGCCCTGGAGTTCCAAATCTAAATGAAGTACTATTGGTAAAAGGCCTGACTGCTAATCTCATTAGTATCAGTCAATTATGTGATCTAGGATTCAAGGTCAACTTCTCAAAATCTGAATGTCTTGTAACTAATGAAAAACAAGAAGTTGTAATGAAAGGAGTCAGATCTAAAGACAACTGTTACTTGTGGGAGCCTGAGAACACTAATTACTCCACTGTGTGTTCTATTGCCAAAGAAGAAAAAGAGGTGAAATTGTGGCACACAAAACTTGGCCATCTTCATCTAAGAGGAATGAAAAGGATTATATCCATGGAGGCAGTCATAGGGATTCCAAGACTGCAAATTGATGAAGGGAGAGTTTATGGTGAATGTCAGGTTGGTAAGCAAACTAGGATGTCACATCCAAAGTCAAGACATCCGACCACATCTAAGGTTCTAGAACTTCTACATATGGATCTGATGGGACCAATGCAGGTGAAAAGTCTTGGTGGAAAAAGATATGCCTATGTTGTTGTGGATGATCTTTCCAGATTCACCTGGATTAACTTAATTAGGGAAAAATCTTATGTATTTGAAGTTTTTAAAGAACTGTGCAAAAGAATTCAAAGAGAAAAAGAAGGGTGTATTATCAGAATCAGAAGTGATCATGGCAAGGAATTTGAAAACAGTAAGTTCAATGATTTCTGTTCCTCAGAAGGAATTAGTCATGAATTCTCTTCTCCTATAACTCCTCAACAAAATGGAGTTGTAGAAAGGAAAAATAGGACCATACAGGAATCTTCCAGAGCTATGATACATGCCAAAAGAATTCCTATTCATTTTTGGGCTGAAGCTATGAATACAGCCTGTTATGTCCATAACAGAGTCACTTTGAGAAAGGGAACCTCATCCACCATTTATGAACTCTGGAAAGGGAGAAAGCCAACTGTGAAGTACTTCCATGTATTTGGTAGCAAATGCTATATTCTGGCAGATCGTGAACAAAGGAGAAAGCTGGACCCTAAAAGTGATGAAGGTATATTTCTAGGATACTCCTCCAACAGCAGAGCCTATAGGGTATTCAATTCCAGGACCAAAGTCATGATGGAATCAATAAATGTCATAGTTGATGATTATCATGAAGAAACAGATGTCCCTTGTAATGTTGAGACATTCTTTGAGACTTCAACTCAACAGAATGACCTACCTAACACCACTACAGCAGACTCTGAATCCAAGGAAGCTAGCAAAATCCCTTCCATCAGAATTCAGAAAGATTATCCTAAAGAACTCATCATAGGGGATCCTAACAGTGGATTCATTACAAGATCTAGAGAAATCATCTCAAACTCTTGCTTTGTGTCTAAAATTGAACCAAGAAATGTTAAGGAGGCTTTAACTGATGAATACTGGATTGGTGCAATGCAAGATGAATTGAACCAATTTAAGCAACATGAAGTTTGGGAGTTAGTTCCTAGACCAGAGGGAACAAACATCATTGGCACAAAATGGATATACAAGAACAAATCAGATGCTGAAGGAGTTGTCACTAGGAATAAGGCAAGACTTGTTGCCCAAGGATACACTCAAGTTGAAGGGGTTGATTTTGATGAGACCTTTGCCCCTGTAGCCAGACTGGAATCTATCAGACTCCTATTGGGAATTGCTTGTCTCCTGAAGTTCAAGTTATTTCAGATGGATGTAAAAAGTGCCTTCCTAAATGGGTACTTAAATGAGGAAGTTTATGTGGAACAGTCTAAAGGTTTTGTGGATCCAAACCACCCTGATCATGTCTACAAATTGAGGAAAGCTCTATATGGCCTGAAACAAGCTCCTAGAGCATGGTATGACAGGTTAACAAAATTTCTCTCAGACAAAGGATACAGAAAAGGAGGCTTGGATAAAACCCTCTTTGTCAAAAATGAAGGAGGGAAGTTAATGGTAGCTCAAATATATGTTGATGACATAGTGTTTGGGGGAATGTCAGATCAAATGGTGAAACATTTTGCTGACCAGATGCAGGTTGAATTCGAAATGAGTCTCATGGGAGAACTGACTTATTTTCTTGGACTGCAAGTCTCACAGATGGAGGACTCAATTTTTCTATCTCAAAGCAAGTATGCAAAGAACATTGTCAAGAAGTTTGGTATGGAGAATGCCAGTCACAAAAGGACTCCTGCACCTACTCATTTAAAGCTATCCAAAGATTCAAGTGGGGTTAAGGTGGACCAAAGCCTGTACAGAAGCATGATAGGAAGTCTGCTGTACTTAACAGCCAGCAGACCTGACATTGCTTTTGCAGTTGGAGTTTGTGCAAGATACCAAGCTGATCCTAAAGTCAGTCTGTGATCGGTGGATCTGGAACTGACTGTTTAACGCTGGTTCGCGAAATGTCGCGGAAGCAAGAGTCGCCACCGTCTTTTATTTTCTCCAACATGGACAGGACAAAAGCACAGCAAAATTCCTTATGAGATTGCTTCTCGGTTCGGGAGGTAGATTATAGAAAGGGAAGGTGTTAGCACCCTTTCTATCCATGGTTATCCATGGGCTCTTAGATACTTGCTCACTTGTGTTTTCAAAAATGGTTTGTTTGCTTTTCAACTGTGGGTTTTAAAAAAGTTTCTTTGAAAATTTCAGTTCGACTCTTGTATCGGTCCTCAAGAGTGTTTGAAAAATGCTTTCGAAAGCTTTTTGAAAATGTGTTGGTGTGAAAAGTATTTTTGATTTGTTTTGTTTTGAATTAGAGCAAGTATCCACGAGTCGTCTACCTACCCTAAGGAATTCGTCTGTGTAAATGTCCTTTAAAGTAGTGCCATCCCACCATTGAGAGGTAGGTAGCACCACCGTTGGAGGTGTTCGGGTCAATTTGAGGTTCGGGACATGGTGATCACCAGAGCAATGGGAAGACACCTTAGAAGCTACCCTCATGCCAGGTTCCCGGATCATGAGGACTTACTAAGACATCCTCTACTCGACGATCACCTTTCGAGAGGCAAGGCAACAGTGAAGCGTACCCTAGGGGTGGTGTGTGCAATTCGTGTGTCGTTTTCAAGTATTTTGTCTTTTGTCATGTCATTGATGATCTAGCGTTTGTTTTTATTTTTTGTCCATACATTCTTTCATGCCTTGATTAACGGTTAAAATATTGCGAGAAAGTAAAAGATTCTAAGCTATTACAACAGGCGCGGGTCCACATCGCCAAAAATTTCTCGAACCCGATTTGACAGAAAATAAATAAATAAAGTAAAGAAAATTAAAAGTGCAAGAAATTAATTACATGGCTTCGGGAGAGATACATAAATATTTAAACGAAATAAAATAAATATGCGAATTAATAAGAATAAACAAACGAGGGCGTTGGACCCTTTTTGCAAAATTAAATTAAATGGTGACATTAATTAATTAAAAAAGAAAGGAAATTGTTTTTTTGGTATTTTGTGATGTTAATGAAAAAGAATTAATTAAAATTAAACCTAATTCTAATTGCTTTTAATTTATTAAGAAAAGAAAATTAAAACCTAATGTTAACCCTAATTAATTTACATGCAATTTTACTTACAAAAATAAATATCTAATTATTTAATTATTTATGAAAGAAAAATAAAAAGGATGAAAAATTAATTAACCCTAATCCTATATTTTTTAGGTTTTTATTAAAAGAATTAAAATTGAAAACCTAATTTAAAACTAATCAATTTATGAATTAATATAATTTATTTAGGAAAACACTAACAATAAAAATAGTTATTATTTTTCTCTTTTCTGATTTTTATGGGTTTTTTTTTATATTTTGTGAAAATAATAAATTAATTAAACACAATAATTAAAATGAAAATAGAAATAATGCAAAAGAAAATATTTAAAATGGCAAACCTAGGGGGGTATCAGTCCCCAATGTGGAGGTATAGCCCAGGAATTTTGAGCCCAAACAAACCTGGCCTTGTTGACTTTGGCACTAGCGTGTATACGCGTTGACTACAATCCATGGTATTGCGCGGTTCTTGGCCTTCTAATTGTGCTATTGGGACGCGTGGACGTCTGATTATGAAGGTGCATCATGGACCACCATATTGAGACTGCATGTGAATACTGAACGAAAAATAATATTGAAAGCATGAATACCTGGGGCTCGAACCCAGGTCATGTACGTTATCAACAGCTGCACCTACCACTGAACCAATTCACGCGCTTTGTATGTAACATAATAAACAAATAATATCAAATAAAACAAAAAGCATTAGTGGGTTTGGGCGCGAAACTTTGAACCAGCCAACCACCTAATGCCACGATATCATCTTCTTCTTCGTTCCTGAAACATAAAACATAGGCCACGGTTTTCATGGTGTTCCCTTAGGCAGGTTTTGGGAAAATAGCGAATAGCTCTAGGACGCTCATAAATTAGGTGCGGGGGTCTCAAATTCTTCGTCCAAGCATGCTGAACACGTTCATGGCATCGTGGTGTCCCAATTGTTCCTTGTTTTAAAACCCCTAATTTGAAATCCTGTAAACCCTAAAACACAATCATGGCATCTTTGCATACAGTGCATAATAATTCAATCAAAGCGTATGATTAGCTTGCAAACTTTATTCTAAACACAAAAATAACAATGAAACATGTTAACAATGCATGAATGATAGAAACCGATTCTGAAATTTTCTTTACCAACTTCAATGGTGATTTCACGTTTCCTTGAGTATGAGGCTTAGTTCTTGATTGGAATCGTTTACTGGCAACCCTGGCAAGCTAATGGAATAGGTTTTGAGGCTTGAATCGACCTGCAAGTAGGTTTTCAGAATTTGAGTTTTCAAAGAAAATTTCAAGTTTGTGCAAGGGTTTTCTGCGCAGCTCAATGGTTATGAGGAATTAGGTCTTGCTTGTGCTTATGTATGAAACCAATTAGGGTTGAAAAACTTGATTAGAATCCATGAATTAAAGAATGCAATATTTGATTTTTCCACCATGATTTTCAAATCTTTTTTCATGCTATTTTTGTACAAATCATATCCAATCATTCCAATTCTTTCCAAATCTGATCATGCACGAATCATTGAGCCTATTACATGTACAAAAAGATTTGATAAGTTAGGTTAAGTATTTTTCATATATTTAATTGATTTAAATGAATTATTATTAATAAAAATTCAAATAAATAAATAAAAAATGAATAAAAACTTCCCTTTGGGCCAAGTGGTCGTGCACATGCTTGGGATGATGAATTATGGAAGAAAAATAGGCCCATTAGCAATTTTAGGTCATTTGAAGCAATGTTGACTTTTCAAAATATCCAAAAATTTCCCAACTTCCACAAGGCATAACTTGCTCAATTTTTAAGCTTTGCTCATGTTCTTGGACATTTTGGGAAGGTCTTTGAGTCCTATAACCAATTCCTTTGGTCCCATGTCATTTTGATTTACCAATCTCAAGTTATGGCCTTTGACTTAAAGTCCCTTTTTGTTGACTTTTGAAAATGACCTATAATGTTGAAATTGTTAACTTTTTGTGAGAGCATTTCTTGGACTTGAAGTATGAAGATGAGTTGTAGGAAATGTCTTTCTCTTCAAAATGAGCTTTGGATGGAATTTTTCTGATAATCCATGTGGAAGTTATACCCTGGTCAATTTACAGTTGACTTTTTCAACTGTCCCAATAAGGAAACTTTTGCATCTTGATGATTTTTGAGCCAAGCTTTGAGAATCATGATCAAGCATTAATCAAATGATGTTTGTGGCTTCAAAATGAGATGTTGACCAAAAATTTGAACTTTTGACTGCCAAATGACCATTTTACCCCTACAGTTGACTGTAGTGCAATTAGGGTTTTGACTGTGCAGTTTTGTGCTGAAAGTCTTGAAACTTGATATGAGGATGCTTGAACATATTTGTAGGCATGTGAGACTTGATTGGACCTTTGATAACTTCATTTTCTTGATCAAAACAAAAACCCTAATTTTGACTGTTTAGGAGGCCTTGCACTGTGCAACCCTTGGGGAATTTTGAAGCTTGACTTGGCAAATCTTTGAAGAATATGGGAGGGCAAATTTTGGGGTACAACAGTTGCCCCTGTTCAATCTTCTTAGACCTGAGGATGCAGATTGGCTGACGTGCCTTTCGTAATCCGAGGGTAGAAGATGATTGAACACTAGAGTGCCCAGAAATTTGCGCTCACATAGTAGCAGTGTGATGATGGAATGGGCTTATAGATGCCATTTAGAGGTTGATGGGGGATGATGGGCTTATAGATGCCATCTGGATGTTGATCGCGTAAGAGATTCCTTAGCGAGAACCTGCATACCTGCAAAAGAAAAATGAGTACCTGACATGTTGCAGGAGCTGGTTTTTAGATGCTTTGTATAAATGTGTCCTGACTGGTTACAGGAGTTGGATTTCAGATGCTTTGTATAAATGTGTCCTGACTGGTTACAGGAGTTGGATCTGGAGCTTCAAACGGCGATGAATGAACCAGGAGCAGTTACTACCTCAACAGGAATAGTGAGAGAACCTTGGGTGACTTTAACTTCAACAACGCTCGTTGAGAAAATCTTGGTGGGAATTACCATCTTCGCAGTATCGGGAAAAGAACCAATAGGCAATTATAATCTCAAAAGCGGACGTTTGAGAAAAACCTGTAATGGAATTATCATCTCACGCACCGTCGGGGAGAGAACCATAGGAAATTATAATCTCAAAAGCGGACGTTTGAGAAAAACCTGGGATGGAATTATCATCTCACGCACCGTCGGGGAGAGAACCATAGGAAATTATAATCTCAAAAGCGGATGTCTGAGAAAAACCTGGGATGGAATTATCATCTCACGCACCGTCGGGGAGAGAACCATAGGAAATTATAATCTCAAAAGCGGGCGTTTGAGAAAAACCTGGGCTGGAATTATCATCTCACGCACCGTCGGGGAGAGAACCATAGGAAATTATAATCTCAAAAGCCGACGTTTGAGAAAAACCTGGGCTGGAATTATCATCTCACGCACCGTCGGGGAGAGAACCATAGGAAATTATAATCTCAAAAGCGGACGTTTGAGAAAAACCTGAGATAACTTCTACTGAGTCTTCATCAGAAAAATCTGTCGGGAGTCGATTTAGCTGGACTAGAGAAGGCCTTGGACTGGATAAGAAATCTTTGGAGTCGATTAACTGAACCGGTCTAGGTCTTGAAATATGATTGAGAGTTTAACTGCATCTTTCCTGAAAGGTAGAGGTCAGTCATATGCCATGCATGATATGGACCAAGCAATGATGTTCTCAACATAAATGAGATTTGTATGATATGATGCGTACATGCATGCTATAATGATGTATGTGATGTTTAGGAATGTATGTTTTCGTCTAGGAAAGTAATTCCTTGACGGGTGCCGGGAAGTCATTCCTGGGCTGATATTGAAGAATAAGCTTTTACTCCTGCTGGGGATGATAACTGCAAGAATACCGGTAGGAGAAGATGACTCTGTTGAGGGATAAACTTGGCGAATGGAAGATTCTGCAGGGAGGAAAGTACTCTGACGATCTTGCTGGGAAGCAATTCTCTGTGGGGAGAGAGATACTTTGTTGAGTGTTGATAATACCTTGCTGGGGATACTCTTGTTGTGTTGGAAGTGCTGATAGACTTCGCTGGGGGTAAGAGAACTTCGTCGAGGACGCTCTTTCCATGGCTTTTGGCTGAGGATAACCCAGTTATATCCTGTTAAGGAAATAACTCTTTGAATAAAGCCGGGCGACGCGTTCGTGCTCTGCGAGGATAAGCTTCCAGAATCTACTGGGGATAAGCTTACTGCTTGGGAGAAAAATTCCAACTTTCCTGGGGAAACTGGATTGGACTCTCCTGGGGAAGTTTTGAACTGCGGGGGAAGTGATTCCTTTGATTATTTGATATACCGTCGGGGAACAATCTTTAGGTCAAGACTGCCGGGGATGCTCGTTTAGAATATATGTGCTGCTGGGGAAGTATTGAGATCTACTGGAGGATACTCAACTTCCTTGAGATTTGATAACTCTGCTTGGAGAAGGATGCACTGACTGCTGACTTACTCTCTGGGGAGTTAAGATATCTGGTTATGTTCTTTAGCTGAACCTACCTTGGTACCTTGGAGGACGGAACAATTAGATTGCTTAGACAACTCTTTTATTGCCCCTGTTTCTAATGTTACTGGTAATTAGCTCTTTGTTTCGTATGCAAATATTCATGAGTTAGCAAATTATTGTCAATGCATATATCACAAATTGAACCTTGGACGTTCTTCGCAAAACAAAACAGAAAAAGCAAAACAATTGGCACTTTTAACTGAAAAGTATATTTGTATTGATTTTGAATGGCCTGGAAATAGGCGTTTTGTGTACAAGAGGCTGACGTCCTAGTAAGAGAACGCCGCCGAACAAAAGAGTTTATACAAGTTTTGTACAAAATAAAACAGCTGTGTGAAATGAATGATCCACTGGGTTTCAACTCTGCTATTGCCTTTATAACTCTGAGCGTCTCATCACTTGATGACCTTGGTTGAAGGTGAAGCTGACTGATCAATGCCGTCCGAACTTGATGTAGATACCGGATTCTGGATGCAAAGTGATCCAATGAGACATAGTATTACGCTTTATCCCTAATTTTTGCCTGGACCGCCCTTTCGGGTTTTCAGTCCACCGGGATACCCATTTTTGCCCAAGCCGCCTTTTCAGGTTTTCGACTTGCCGGGTGTACAGATTTTTTTTTCATTTCATCCCTTCATTTTGCCCGAACCCTTTTGGTTCGACGGGAAGCCCTAATTTTTGCCTAGGCATGTCAGCCTAGCGGGTCTTTTTCATGCGTAGTATCTTTTTACTATGTCTGCATTGGCGGGGTGAGGAAGGTCGTCACCATCCATGTTGGTTAGAATCATGGCTCCTCCTGAGAACACATGCTTAACCACAAATGGCCCTTCGTACGTAGGGGTCCATTTGCCCCTTGGATCACTTTGAGGAAGGATGATTCTCTTGATTACCAGATCCCCAACTTGATATTCCTGTGGTCTCACCTTTTTGTTAAATGCCCTGATCATCCGTTTCTGATACGTCTGACCATGACAGATAGCGGCAAGTCTCTTCTCATCAATGAGGTTGAGCGGATCAAGTCGTGTCTGGATCCAATCATCTTCGTTCAGATTTGCATCCTTCATTATCCGGAGAGAGGGTATTTGCACTTCGATCGGCAAGACTGCCTCCATACCATAAACCAAGGAGAAAGGAGTTGCCCCGGTTGACGTCCTAGCTGAGGTACGGTACCCATGTAGAGCGAACGGTAACATCTCGTGCCAATCCTTATAAGTCACTGTCATCTTCTGCACGATTTTCTTGATGTTCTTATTTGCTGCTTCTACAGCCCCATTCATCTTCGGTCTGTAAGGAGAAGAATTGTGGTGCTGTATCTTGAACTGCTCGCAGAGCTCAGCGATCATCTTGTTATTTAGATTGGTACCGTTATCTGTAATAATTATCTCTGGGACACCGTACCGACAGATCAGATTATGCCGAATGAACCGTGCCACAACAGTCTTGGTTACCGTAGCATAGGACGCTGCTTCAACCCACTTTGTAAAATAATCAATCGCCACTAAGATGAAGCGATGCCCATTGGATGCCGTAGGTTTAATCTCGCCAATCATGTCTATGCCCCACATTGCAAACGGCCAAGGCGCAGTCAGAACATTCAAAGGAACTGGAGGAACATGCACCTTGTCTGCATAAATCTGACATTTATGGCATGTCCTGGAATGTTGGTAGCAGTCAGCTTCCATTGTGGACCAGTAATACCCTGCCCGAAGGATCTTCTTAGCCATAGTATGCCCACTGGAATGTGTACCAAAGGTCCCTTCATGTAGCTCTTCCATGATCCTTTCTGCTTCAGTTTTATCCACACAACGCAGTAAGGTGGAATCATGGTTTCGCTTGTACAAGATGCCGTTGCTAAGGAAGAACTTTGCTGCGAACCTTCTCAGGAATTTCTTATCATTGACAGATGCACCTTCAGGGTATTCCTGAGCTTCCAGATATCTCTTCACCTCATGGTACCAAGCCTTCTCAGTCACCAATTCAGTCTCGAGATCACAACAGTATGCCGGTTCGTCCAGTTTCCAGATAATGATCCGGGGAGCCTCATTATCCCATTTAACCTTGAACATAGAAGCCATTGTAGCTAACGCGTCCGCCAGCTGATTCTCTTCTCTTGGAAAGTGCTCAAACATTATCTCTGTAAAGTGGGGGATCAGGGTCAACACACATTCTCTGTAAGGAATCGGGTTCGGATGTTTCGTATCCCACTCTCCTTTGATCTGATTGATCACAAGAGCGGAATCTCCGAAGACACTCAAAAATTTAATCCTTAGGTCGATCGCAGCTTGAAGACCCATGATGCACGCCTCATACTCCGCCATGTTGTTGGTACAGTTGAAACATAGCCGGGCAGTGAGTGGAGTATGAGTACCTTGAGGTGATATGATTATGGCGCCGATACCGTTACCCAAAGCATTGGAGGCTCCGTCAAAGTGCATAGACCATCGGGATCCTGGTTCAGGTCCTTCATCCGGTCCAGGTATTTCACAATCAGTCACAATCATGATGCTTTCATCTGGAAACTCGAAGTTCATTGACTGATAGTCGTCGACTGCCTGATGTGCCAAGTGGTCTGCCAATACACTTCCCTCGATGGCTTTCTGGGTTGTGTACTGAATGTCGTATTCCGTCAAGATCATCTGCCATCTTGCAATTCTCCCAGACAGAGCAGGCTTTTCGAATATGTACTTTATAGGATCCATCTTTGAGATCAACAAGGTAGTGTGAGTCAGCATATACTGTCTCAGCCGGTGAGCAGCCCATACCAAAGCGCAGCAAGTTTTCTCAAGCAGTGAGTATCGGGTCTCACAGTCGGTAAACTTTTTGCTAAGGTAATAAATGGCATGCTCTTTTCGGCCAGACTCGTCATGCTGCCCCAGCACACACCCCATTGAGTTGTCAAGTACTGTTAGATATAGTATCAGAGGTCTCCCTTCAACTGGTGGCATGAGGATGGGTGGTTCTTGGAGATACTCTTTGATTCTGTCAAAAGCAGCCTGACATTCATCATTCCAACGTACTACTTGATCTTTCTTCAGCAGCTTGAAGATTGGCTCACAGGTAGCAGTCAGATGTGAGATGAACCGAGCGATGTAATTCAGGCGTCCTAAAAAGCCTCTGACCTCTTTCTCTGTCCTAGGAACTGGCATCTCTTGAATAGCTTTAACCTTGGCAGGGTCCACTTGAATACCCTTGTCGCTTACCACGAAGCCTAGCAACTTTCCAGATCTTACCCCGAAGGTGCACTTGTTCGGGTTCAACCTCAGTTTGTATAGTTTCAACCGGTCAAACAACTTCTGTAGATGATCTAGGTGTTCTTCCTCAGTCTGGGACCTTGCGATCATGTCGTCAACATACACTTCTATCTCATGATGGATCATGTCATGAAATAAAGCAACCATGGCGCGTTGGTAGGTTGCCCCAGCGTTCTTTAATCCAAAAGGCATGACCTTGTAGCAGAAGGTGCCCCACTGAGTAACAAATGTAGTCTTTTCCATGTCTTCAGGTGCCATCTTGATCTGATTGTAACCTGAGAAACCATCCATGAAAGAGAACACCTTGTGCTGAGCTGTATTATCAACAAGAACATCAATGTGAGGTAAGGGGAAGTCATCCTTGGGGCTGGCCCTGTTCAGATCCCTGTAGTCGATACACATTCTGACCTTACCGTCCTTCTTAGGTACCGGAACCACATTAGCAACCCACTGAGGGTAAGAAGTCACTGCAAGAAAGCCATCATCAAACTGTTTCATAACCTCGGCTTTGATTTTCTCAGACATCTCTGGGCGCATCCGACGGACCTTTTGCTTAACCGGAGGGCAATCTTCCTTAGTTGGCAAATGATGGACCACAATAACGGTATCCAACCCGGGCATGTCTTCGTAGGACCAGGCAAAGATCTCCATATAATTATGCAGCATCTGAGTCAACCGTTGCTTCACGCTGAGCTCTAGGTTGGCACCAATCTTTACCTCTTTCCTGTCTGCCTCAGTACCCAAGTTTATTGTTTCCACATGCTCTTCATGGGGTTGAATTTCCCTCTCTTCCTGAAGTAACAGTCTTGCAAGCTCACCAGGCACTTCGCAATCATCTTCACCTTCGTCTTCGGCTAAGTTGATCGGATTTTCTAAGTCATAATTGGCAGTAGCAGAGTCGTTGCTAGTGAGATCCAGAGTGGATTGAAACCTGTATGGGTGAGTGTGTGTGTAAATACAGCTGTTTTGGAAAATATGTAAAGGAAAGAAAGACAGAAAAGGAGCATAAGATTTGCAATGCGAGAAAACGTCCAAGATTTTCATTCATGATATATGAAATGACAATTTATATGCCCTCACAAATGAAACCACGGTGCCTCGGGTAAGACACCGGGCCATAGAGTTTATTTATTGTTTATTACAAATAACGAAACAAAGGAATTTATTACTTAGTAACAAGAGAAACAGATAAGTTGTCCTTTGCACTCCAATTGTTAAGTCCACTGTCGGTTGCCGGGTAAATCCAGCTATCAAACTCAGCTTCATCCACTTCCTCTTCATCCCCAATAGCGTTCACTCCATGAGCAGGCAGGGGAGCTGTCACTACATTAGGCTTCTCAGATGCCTCAAACTGTACCTCCTTGGCGTCAATAAGATCCTGCAGCTTGCTCCTTAAGGCCCAACAGTCGTCAGTAGAATGCCCCGGGCTATCTGAATGGTAAGCACAACGAGCATTCGGGTTGTACTTAGGGGATGCAGTATTTGGAAACTTCGGCACCCCTCTGACAGTCACTAGGTTGGTTGAGAGCAACTGTGGCAAAATTTGGGATAGGGTCATGCTTAACCGGGTGAATTCTCTCCGGGGTCTTTCAGCCCTTTGAGGGTTGGTTGGCCGAGGAGCGGCAGCAGGCTTGGCAATCGTTACCGCACTGACAGATTGGCGGCGCTCAAATCTTTCTGATCTCCGGGAGCCATATACAGCACTAGCCTCTTTTTTGAAGGGTTTCTTCTCTGAACTAGACGATGCACCCTTTGGAATCTTACCAGACTTTAACCCAGCCTCAATTCTCTCTCCAGTCAGAATTAGATCAGTGAACCCTGCAGACGAATTCCCGATGAGATGGTTGAAAAATGGCCCAGATTGGGTCCCTAAGAACATGTCTACCAACTCCCGATCAGTCAACGGTGGCTGCACCCTGCCAGCCAGGTCTCTCCACTTCTGAGCGTACTCCTTAAAACCTTCACTTGAACCTAACGACATACCCTGGAGTTGGGTACGTGTAGGGGCAAGGTCGGCATTATATTGATACTGCTTGTAGAAAGCAGTAGCCAACTCCTCCCAGTTACGAACCTTGGTCCCATCCAGCTGATAGAACCATTCGAGATGAGTCCCTGAAAGACTCTCCTGGAAGAAGTGGATCCATAAATTCTTATCCGCTGAGTACGGTTGGATTTTCCGAACATAGGACCTGAGATGTAGCTTGGGACAAGACTCCCCGTCGTACTTAGTGAAAGATGGTGCTTTGAACTTCCGCGGAATGATCACACCAGTTGACAAACCCAGATCTCCGAAATCCAGCCCAGGTACCTGTTGGATCTCCATAGCATTTAGCCTATCTTCCAGTTGCTTGTAACGGTCTTCTGCCGGAGGATATTGTTCTTCATCAAAATCAATCTCGTTGTCGGAGACTACTGGACTAGGAACCCTTGCCTCTTGAGGAGTACCCTTGCCAACAGAAGAACCAGCCTCTTCATGCTGCAGAGTATTGCCGAACCTTCGGCCCGAGTTGAACAAAACAGTTCTTCTCTTCTTCTTCTTTTCCTTTTTCAGAAGTAGAGCCTTCAGCTCTTCTTGGCCTTGAGCCAAACCCTTGATTAATTCCTAGAATTGCGCATTCTGCGCCTGAAGAGCTTTGATGGATGTCTCAGTTGATGAAGAGTCAGGATTCATGATGCTGAAATAAACAGCGAAGAACTGTAAGCAACCTGAAAAGAGGAAAAACCTGCTATGCACATGTTGAATGATATGTGTTTATGCAATGCATTCAAGGGTTCGAAAGTTCAAATTTGTTGTAGACAAAAAGGAACACACGTTATCATTAAGGAAATAACTGTTTAGTACATCAAAGCCTCATGGGCAAAATAATACAAAAGCAAATCAATCCCAAAATACACTGCGCATCCTCTTTGGAGCTATGTAAGTGTTGAGATTCCTCTCCTCATGCAACAGGCGGGTGAGCTCCAAGACCTTCTTTTCACTGGCATATAGACTGGTCTCAAGGGAATTCCTTTCCTCCTTAAGCTGGATCCAGCTCTTCTGCATCTCTTCCCAGGATGTGGGCATATCAGGGTGCTGAATAGTGTAGGACACTTCTCCTTCCAAGACTGGCTCTTTGATCACAGGGAGCATATGGGGATAAGGCATCACTAACTTCTGGGAGCGGGCGCGTACCCACTTGAGATAAGGTTCCAACGGGATGGAGTTCCTGTGCCCCAGTGTCTTGCTGTCTATCCTACTTGGCATCCTCCAGGCTCTGATAAATCTCTGGCGAAGTCCTTGGGCATCGTTGTCGAAGTCAAAAACTATGTCAGGAATTAACATGTCATGAGGACCATCCCTCTGAGCATAACCAAACTGTCTCCAAGCCAGGCATGGACTGTAAGTAATACCTCCTCTGATTCCAAGTAAAGGAACATTAGGGTACTCCCTGCAATGATCAATGATAGTGACATCTTCTCTGGTCCTAGGGCACCAATGTATAGCTGCATGTGTAAGAGTCATCAACCGTTGTGACCATCTCAAACCCCGCTCATTCTTCAAAACTGATTGTGGAAGGTGCGAAATAAACCACCTTCCCAGGAGGGGAGTGCAACACATAAGGACACCTCTTTTTCTCATGGTTCGAGTGTAACATGAGTGAAGGATGTCCCCCAGCAATGTAGGTATAGGATTCCTGGACATAAAGATATGGACAACACTGATATCAATAAGCTGATCTGGGTTAGGGAACAACACCAAACCATAGACAAGGAGGGCCACAACTTCTTCAAAAGCTTGCAAGTCAAGGGAGTTCCAACATTCATGGGCCTTTTCAAACAGAAACCTGGCTAAGAACCCTTTGATACCACTTCTAACTTCCCAATGTCCCTTGAGGTCAGATGACTGTAGGTGCAAGGCTTTAGCAATCTCTTCAAGCTTAGGTTCCTTTTTTGTACCGTTGAAGGGTAGCTGATCAAGGATAGGGATCTTCAGGAGCCGGGAGAACTCCTCCAATGTAGGTACCAACTGATGGTCCAAGAAAGTGAAACAGTGATGCAGAGGGTTAAAGAATTGGAACATGACCTTTATCATATCTTCCTCAATGTTGGTATTGACCAAGATGATGAGACTTCCATATCTTTCACTGAACGAAGAGTTCTCGGGAATCCTGGATATAAGCTCCTTAAGCTGAGGAGGGATCCTTACAAGACTGATTTGAATTGTCTTTCTACGAACAGTTTCCATGTCCTACAAAACAAAGAACAAAGATGAAGATTCGAACCCCTGAAATGGTTAGTCAATGCATATGATGCTGGATGATGTCATGATGCTATGATTGAACACACCACAGATATTTACAAAGACAAACATGTAAGGCACACAAGGCACACAAGACAAGCCCTTAGGGTTTAAGGCCAGCATGGGGTCTGGGTAGTACCCTCTTGAAGTTGGTGGGTTCATCCTGTCCTATCAAAGTAACCGGGTTCTAAGGGTCCCAATATCACGGGATTGCTTTCATTGTTCATCGTTTCGATTTAGCCACTGAACTGGTGACCGAAATATTCTAGGAAAGCAACCCTCAATTGAGTGTAGTATCGAGTATCAACCAACCTCGGACTGCACCAAAGTCAGTTATCTCACTACCCTAAAGAGGCCAAGATAGTTCAATTAAGGTTCCTAAGGTCTGTTGATGCTTCACGACACCACGCGGAGGCCCCGTACTCTCCTTGACTGAACTCAAGGGTTACCGGTACACACCAAAGTGCCACATCAACGTAGCAGACTGTTTCAACCATGTCGGTATACCCCGCACAGTTCCCTCACAGCCTTGTTGCTACTTTCTAAGAAAGGTATCCCCCAGATCCGGGTTAGGATCTATAGAACTCCCAAGCAACCCACAATTTAAAGCACACAAGAAAAACAATTGAAAACACAGTTATGCATTAGCCCTAAGGTACACCTCACTTTAAGTTTAAGTCCCCAGCAGAGTCGCCAGTTCTGTGATCGGTGGATCTGGAACTGACTGTTTAACGCTGGTTCGCGAAATGTCGCGGAAGCAAGAGTCGCCACCGTCTTTTATTTTCTCCAACATGGACAGGACAAAAGCACAGCAAAATTCCTTATGAGATTGTTTCTCGGTTCGGGAGGTAGATTATAGAAAGGGAAGGTGTTAGCACCCTTTCTATCCATGGTTATCCATGGGCTCTTAGATACTTGCTCACTTGTGTTTTCAAAAATGGTTTGTTTGCTTTTCAACTGTGGGTTTTAAAAAAGTTTCTTTGAAAATTTCAGTTCGACTCTTGTATCGGTCCTCAAGAGTGTTTGAAAAATGCTTTCGAAAGCTTTTTGAAAATGTGTTGGTGTGAAAAGTATTTTTGATTTGTTTTGTTTTGAATTAGAGCAAGTATCCACGAGTCGTCTACCTACCCTAAGGAATTCGTCTGTGTAAATGTCCTTTAAAGTAGTGCCATCCCACCATTGAGAGGTAGGTAGCACCACCGTTGGAGGTGTTCGGGTCAATTCGAGGTTCGGGACATGGTGATCACCAGAGCAATGGGAAGACACCTTAGAAGCTACCCTCATGCCAGGTTCCCGGATCATGAGGACTTACTAAGACATCCTCTACTCGACGATCACCTTTCGAGAGGCAAAGCAACAGTGAAGCGTACCCTAGGGGTGGTGTGTGCAATTCGTGTGTCGTTTTCAAGTATTTTGTCTTTTGTCATGTCATTGATGATCTAGCGTTTGTTTTTATTTTTTGTCCATACATTCTTTCATGCCTTGATTAACGGTTAAAATATTGCGAGAAAGTAAAAGATTCTAAGCTATTACAACAGGCGCGGGTCCACATCGCCAAAAATTTCTCGAACCCGATTTGACAGAAAATAAATAAATAAAGTAAAGAAAATTAAAAGTGCAAGAAATTAATTACATGGCTTCGGGAGAGATACATAAATATTTAAACGAAATAAAATAAATATGTGAATTAATAAGAATAAACAAACGAGGGCGTTGGACCCTTTTTGCAAAATTAAATTAAATGGTGACATTAATTAATTAAAAAAGAAAGGAAATTGTTTTTTTGGTATTTTGTGATGTTAATGAAAAAGAATTAATTAAAATTAAACCTAATTCTAATTGCTTTTAATTTATTAAGAAAATAAAATTAAAACCTAATGTTAACCCTAATTAATTTACATGCAATTTTACTTACAAAAATAAATATCTAATTATTTAATTATTTATGAAAGAAAAATAAAAAGGATGAAAAATTAATTAACCCTAATCCTATATTTTTTAGGTTTTTATTAAAAGAATTAAAATTGAAAACCTAATTTAAAACTAATCAATTTATGAATTAATATAATTTATTTAGGAAAACACTAACAATAAAAATAGTTATTATTTTTCTCTTTTCTGATTTTTATGGGTTTTTTTTTTTTTATATTTTGTGAAAATAATAAATTAATTAAACACAATAATTAAAATGAAAATAGAAATAATGCAAAAGAAAATATTTAAAATGGCAAACCTAGGGGGGTATCAGTCCCCAATGTGGAAGTATAGCCCAGGAATTTTGAGCCCAAACAAACCTGGCCTTGTTGACTTTGGCACTAGCGTGTATACGCGTTGACTACAATCCATGGTATTGCGCGGTTCTTGGCCTTCTAATTATGCTATTGGGACGCGTGGACGTCTGATTATGAAGGTGCATCATGGACCACCATATTGAGACTGCATGTGAATACTGAACGAAAAATAATATTGAAAGCATGAAGACCTGGGGCTCGAACCCAGGTCATGTACGTTATCAACAGCTGCACCTACCACTGAACCAATTCACGCGCTTTGTATGTAACATAATAAACAAATAATATCAAATAAAACAAAAAGCATTAGTGGGTTTGGGCGCGAAACTTTGAACCAGCCAACCACCTAATGCCACGATATCATCTTCTTCTTTGTTCCTGAAACATAAAACATAGGCCACGGTTTTCATGGTGTTCCCTTAGGCAGGTTTTGGGAAAATAGCGAATAGCTCTAGGACGCTCATAAATTAGGCGCGAGGGTCTCAAATTCTTCGTCCAAGCATGCTGAACACATTCATGGCATCGTGGTGTCCCAATTGTTCCTTGTTTTAAAACCCCTAATTTGAAATCCTGTAAACCCTAAAACACAATCATGGCATCTTTGCATACAGTGCATAATAATTCAATCAAAGCGTATGATTAGCTTGCAAACTTTATTCTAAACACAAAAATAACAATGAAACATGTTAACAATGCATGAATGATAGAAACCGATTCTGAAATTTTCTTTACCAACTTCAATGGTGATTTCACGTTTCCTTGAGTATGAGGCTTAGTTCTTGATTGGAATCGTTTACTGGCAACCCTGGCAAGCTAATGGAATAGGTTTTGAGGCTTGAATCGACCTGCAAGTAGGTTTTCAGAATTTGAGTTTTCAAAGAAAATTTCAAGTTTGTGCAAGGGTTTTCTGCGCAGCTCAATGGTTATGAGGCATTAGGTCTTGCTTGTGCTTATGTATGAAACCAATTAGGGTTGAAAAACTTGATTAGAATCCATGAATTAAAGAATGCAATATTTGATTTTTCCACCATGATTTTCAAATCTTTTTTCATGCTATTTTTGTACAAATCATATCCAATCATTCCAATTCTTTCCAAATCTGATCATGCACGAATCATTGAGCCTATTACATGTACAAAAAGATTTGATAAGTTAGGTTAAGTATTTTTCATATATTTAATTAATTTAAATGAATTATTATTAATAAAAATTCAAATAAATAAATAAAAAATGAATAAAAACTTCCCTTTGGGCCAAGTGGTCGTGAACATGCTTGGGATGATGAATTATGGAAGAAAAATAGGCCCATTAGCAAGTTTAGGTCATTTGAAGCAATGTTGACTTTTCAAAATATCCAAAAATTTCCCAACTTCCACAAGGCATAACTTGCTCAATTTTTAAGCTTTGCTCATGTTCTTGGACATTTTGGAAAGGTCTTTGAGTCCTCTAACCAATGCCTTTGGTCCCATGTCATTTTGATTTACCAATCTCAAGTTATGGCCTTTGACTTAAAGTCCCTTTTTGTTGACTTTTGAAAATGACCTATAATGTTGAAATTGATAACTTTTTGTGAGAGCATTTCTTGGACTTGAAGTATGAAGATGAGTTGTAGGAAATGTCTTTCTCTTCAAAATGAGCTTTGGATGGAATTTTTCTGATAATCCATGTGGAAGTTATACCCTGGTCAATTTACAGTTGACTTTTTCAACTGTCCCAATAAGAAAACTTTTGCATCTTGATGATTTTTGAGCCAAGCTTTGAGAATCATGATCAAGCATTGATCAAATGATGTTTGTGGCTTCAAAATGAGATGTTGACCAAAAATTTGAACTTTTGACTGCCAAATGACCATTTTACCCCTACAGTTGACTGTAGTGCAATTAGGGTTTTGACTGTGCAGTTTTGTGCTGAAAGTCTTGAAACTTGATATGAGGATGCTTGACCATATTTGTAGGCATGTGAGACTTGATTGGACCTTTGAAAACTTCATTTTCTTGATCAGAACAAAAACCCTAATTTTGACTGTTTAGGAGGCCTTGCACTGTGCAACCCTTGGGGAATTTTGAAGCTTGACTTGGCAAATCTTTGAAGAATATGGGAGGGCAAATTTTGGGGTACAACACAGTCATATCAACCAAGTAAAGAGAATTTTGAAGTATGTAAGTGGAACTTACAACTATGGCTTGTTGTACTCTCATGGTTGTGAACCAACTCTGACTGGTTATTGTGATGTTGATTGGGCTGGAAGTGCTGATGATAGAAAAAGCACCTCTGGAGGATGTTTCTTCTTAGGAAATAATCTGGTCTCCTGGTTCAGCAAGAAACAGAACTGTGTGTCTCTCTCTACTGCTGAAGCTGAATACATTGCAGCTGGTAGTAGCTGTTCTCAAATGATCTGGATGAAGCAGATGCTTACTGAGTATAATGTCACACAAGATGTTATGACATTGTACTGTGACAATCTGAGTACAATCAACATTTCCAAGAACCCTATTCAGCATAGCAGGACCAAGCATATTGACATTAGACATCACTTTATCAGAGACCTTGTAGAGGAGAAGACGATTAAACTGGAACATGTTTCCACTGAGCTACAGCTGGCTGACATTTTTACCAAGGCACTTGATGCAAATCAATTTGAAAATTTGAGGGGCAAGTTGGGTATTTGCCAACATTGGGAATTGTAGCAATTAATTTTTCTTAAAACAAGGGTTGAAGGAGTTTTGTTTGTTAAGTCTATTTTGATTGGGTTAATCATATGTTTTCCCATTTCTTTCAAAATTATTAAGAAGTTGAATAGACACTCTTTTACCTCCTTCCTCTCTCGGTTCTACAACAAATCCCAGTCTCTCAATCAAAGATTTCTCTCCCGTTGCTACTGGTTTTCTAAGACTATCAAAATGTCTCAAACATCATCCTCATCCAAGACGACTGTTTCATCCTCATCCTCTGATCGAGATTCTCGGGAAATCACATCATGCATGGATTCTGAAGTCCTGGAGATTACTCCTCTTAGAGTAATGGCAACTAACCCCTCTAAGGTTAAAAAGCTGAGAACAAGGCATTCAGGAAGGTCTCAAGCTACTTCATCCGGTAATCCCTCTCAACCTTCATCTTCTGTTCCAAATAAGGAAGGCTCAGCTTATGTTCATCAAGAAATCGCTAGGCTTGTTACAAGAATTCTGAGTGAGAACCACTCTGTACCTGGGATTTCAGTTCCATTAAATCAAGAATCAGCAAGTCCAAATGTTGAAATAAATCCAGATGTCTCTGAGAATGTTGAGACACCAAATGACAACACTCAGAAATCATCTGAAAATCTTGATGATATTCAGAACCCTTCAGAGAAGAATGTTGAACCACCGGTTATTGATGTGGATGAAGACTACTCAGACAATGACCTAATTGCAAATATCAACCCTAGCATAGCTAGGAGAATGATGAACAGAAAAGGCAAGCAGGATGCTGCAAAATGTCTGACCAAAGAGAAGACTGCTGATGTTGCTCACAAGAAAACCAGGTCTGAAGGCAAGACTGGTGTAGAAACTGTGAAGACTGGACTGTCCAAAGGGAAGGTGAAAACCCGAGCATATGCTAGGAGTCTCTCAAAGCCTGTGAGACAACCAATAGCAAAGAAGAGGAAAGAGCCTGAACCTTCTGATTCTGATGAGGAATCAGAATTTGAAATTGATGCTGAAGACATTCCTCTCAGAAGGAAACTCTCTTCCAGCAAAATGGCTAAAGTTCCTGAAGTCCCCGCTGACAACATTTCATTTCACCACCCTGAAAGTTCCAACAGATGGAAGTATGTTTGTTTGAAAAGAATAGCCTTGGAAAGAGAACTGAACAATGGTGCCATGGATTGTAAGGAGATCATGGACCTAATCAAAGCTGCTGGACTAATGAATATTGTGGTAAAGTTTACCAAATGCTATGAAAATCTTGTCAAGGAATTCATAGTGAATTTGTCTGATGAATGTGTTGATGGAAGGTCAGCTGACTTTGAATGTGTCTATGTGAGAGGAAGAAAGGTTAAATTCTCTCCCTCTGAAATTAACAAATTCCTTGGAAGACCAAATGAGGCTTGCCCTGAACTAGAGGTTACTGACAATGAAGTATGCCAAACCATCACTGCAAGACAAGTTAAGTGCTGGCCCTTAAAAGGCAAGCTGAATGCTAGCAAGCTAAGCATGAAATTTGCCATCCTACACAAGATTGGTGCAGCCAACTGGGTTCCTACCAATCATAAATCAACCATCTCCACAGGATTGGGGAGATTCATTTATGTTGTTGGAACCAGGACTGAATTTGACTATGGCAGGTATATCTTTGATCAAACTTTAAAACATGCTGGAAGCTATGCTGTTAAAGGCCCTATTACCTTTCCCTCCCTCCTATGTGGTATTGTCCTTGCTCAGTATCCAGACATTCTGGTGGAAAGAGATACTGTATGCAAAAGAGCCCCTGCTCTTGGGTTGCACTATAAGCTATTCCAGGGATCTCATGTTCCTGACATTGTCATGACATCAGCTGAGACATCAACTGTAAAAACTCAGTCCAAGACATATGATGTTATAGTTGTGCTGAAGGAAGCCTGCAAAGAGTTGGAGACAAGGAAAAAGACTCTTGAGAACCTAATTGCCAGATTAGAACAGGAGGAGACTGAAGGACAAAGAAGGGAAGAGGATGCTGCTGAAGATCAGCTCAATGCTGAAGAAAGTGCCTCCTCTGAAGATGACAGTGCTTAAAGTTTTGTGGAGTTGTCAAGCTTGCTGCTGGTTCCTGTTGCTGCAAGTGATTTCAAATTTTTTTGTTTTTATTACTCATTTTGGATGACTGTATAACATATAAGTACATGTATCTTTGGCCTATTTGTGGCTAAAGAGGGGGAGATATTTTGTGTTAATTACTTGGTAGACATTATTTTTTTCTGCAGACATATTCATCCTGCTGCTCTTTATTCTCTGATTGCTTAGGGGTTTTAGCCAAAAAATTTCCAAAGGGGGAGTTTGTAAGTGTTTAGTTATTGGCATGTATTTTTGGTAAAACCAGATGTGTGAATGTCATGACTAATGTCATAACATTCTGGGTTATTATGTACTTTATGCAGAAAAAGAATGGCATACAGTAGCTGCTATTTATGAGTGTGTATCTGAGCATTTTGCAAAGATCACATTTATTACTTTCTACCAAAATAAGTAAACAGGATTTATGTTGTCATAACAAATGTTAAGACATCCTGTACTGATCTAACAGTTATGCAGTTTGGTTAATTCTGAGATTTTTCAGGAATTTGGTTCATACATTCCATAACAGAATCTCACATGGACTTTAGGTTAACCTAGCTCAACCCTAATCTGGTTGATAAAGTCTTGTGACCAAGTCTTGAGGTTAACCCTAATTAACCCTAGCTTTTCGTGGAAGCCCTAACTGAAGAAACAGCTGCATATATATTCAACAGGAAAGCTGATTGGAAATTAACTCTTTGACAGAAGAACAACTTGGGGCTGTATAGTTTTAACTATTGTAATCCAAGCAAGTATCATTGTGATAAGTGACTTGGAATAGGTTTTGGTTGTAAGGGTTGTGTATCACTCAAAGCTTTGAAGCAAGAGTGTTTGTGTCTCTTGACTAAAGCTTTGAAGCAAGGTCAAGTTAGGTTTATGTATCACTCAAAGCTTTGAAGCAAGAGTGTTTGTGTTACTTGATTAAAAGCTGTGAAGTATAATCAAGTGTATGTTCTGAAGAGTGTCTTCATTAATTCATTAGTCAATTGTTTAGTATCACTGCTGTGATTGAGGGGGAGTGAGTAGGAACTCAGGTTTAAGTTGAACTTAGATTGAAGTTGCATTGGGTAGGTCTTAAGTGAAGGAGATAAACTGGTTGGTTTATTCCTGAATTAATATCTCTTATAGTGGATTTCCTCCCTGGCTTGGTAGCCCCCAGAGTAGGTGTTGTTTCACACTGAACTGGGTAAACAATTGACTGTGTTATTTACTGTTTTTCTATTTACTGTCTTATAGAAAGTCAGATACGGTGTCATAACATTCACTGTGACATTGAGTATCTACTGCCAGAATTTCACTTATCACTAACGAAAAAACCTAGAAGTTTACCAGATCTTACCCCGACGGTACACTTGTTCGAATTCAACCTCAGCTTGTATGTCTTTGTTCTGTCAAACAATTTCTGGAGATGATCAAGGTGCTCTTCCTTAATCTAAGACCTGGCTATCATATCATCAACATAAACTTCGATCTCATGGTGAATCATATCGTGAAACAAAGCGACCATGGCACGCTGATAGGTTGCCCCAACATTCTTCAACCCAAAAGGCATCACCTTGTACCAGAAGGTGCCCCACTATGTGACGAAGGTTGTCTTCTCCATGTCTTCAGGAGCCATCTTGATTTGGTTGTAGCCCGAGAAACCATCCATAAAGGAGAAGATTTTATGTTGCACGGTGTTGTCGACCAGGACATCAATGTGAGGAAGTGGGAAGTCATCCTTGGGGCTTGTCCTGCTCAGATCTCTGTAATCAACACACATCTGTACCTTACCGTCCTTCTTAGGTACCGTAACAAAGTTAGTAACCCACTGTGGATATGAAGTGACAACTAAGAATCATGCATCGAACTGTTTCATGACCTCTGCCTTGATTTTCTCTGACATTTCAGGGAGCATACGACGAACCTTCTGTTTAACCGGAGGACAGTCTTCTTTAGTCGGCAGGCGATGTACCACAATATCAGTGTCCAAACCAGGCATGTCTTCATAGGAACATGCGAATATTTCAACATAGTCGTGCAGCATCTGTATCAACCTCTGTTTGACGCTAAGCTCCAGATTTGCCCCTATTTTAACCTCTTTTTTGTCTTCCTCAGTACCCAAGTTCACTATCTCAACCGGCTCTTCATGGGGTTATATGGCCCTCTCTTCCTGCTGTAATAGTCTAGCTAGTTCTCTGGGCATCTCACAATCATCCTCACCTTCGTCCTCGGCTTGGTTGATCGGATTTTTGAAGTCATAACTGGCAATAGCGGAGCTATTATCAATGGGATCCAAAGTGGATATGGATCTGCATTATGATATGTGAGTGTGTGTAAGATAATATCTGTTTTGATATAGTGGAAAATAGAAAAGAAAAACAGAGAGCGCGAAATTTGTATGCAAGAAACGTCCAATGCTTTATTAATGATTTTGAAATGACAAATAATAGCCCTCACAAGAAAAGCCAAGATGCCTCGGGCAAGGCACCAGGCCATAAAGTTTCAAATTGTTTATTACAAATCTTAAAACAAATAAGTCAATTACTGCAGAATAAATGAAACAGGTATGAAGTCCCTAGCCGTCTAGTTACTCGGTCCACCGTTGGTAGTCGGGTAGATCCAGCTGCCAATGTCTGATTCCTCTTCACTGTCTTCAATAACGTTAACCCCACGATTGCTGATGGGTAGGGGAGGTCCTCCAGCCCGAGCGCGTCTAACATCCCTTTGAGCCCCTGTAGTAAAGCCCAAACCAAATTTATCAGTTTTATGAGTGAAATCAGGGAGTTGGCCCCAATTGGCACACCCACCTTCTTCAACCACATCCTTGGCGTCTTTGAGAGAAGTCGTCTTCAAAGGAGGTTTATTGCTGGTAGTTTCAGTCAAAGCCAAGATCTGAGGGACCTCTTCAAAATTCGGACAAGGAGTTTCGATGAATTCCCCGTCCATCTCTACGTAGCGGAAGGAATTGAGGTGACTCACCATATATTCTTCTTCACCCCGCACTGTGATGATCTTTCCTTTCACTGGGTACTTCAGCATTTGGTGGAGTGTGGAGGAGACTGCCCCAGCCTCGTGGATCCAAGGGTAACCCAGTAAATAAGAATACGACGGCTTGATATCCATCACATAGAAAGTGGACCCAAAAGTCTGAGAACCCACTTTGACAGGGATATCCACCTCCCCATGCACTGTTCTCTTTGATCCATCAAAAGCCCTTACCACAATGTTATTAGGCTTTAGAGTTAGACCCTCGCAATCCAAACGGTCCAACGCCTTCTTCAGCAGAACATTCAGTGAAGACCCAGTATCTACTAGCACATGAGCCATAGTGGTGCCCCTGCATTCAATCGAGACATGAAGTGCATCATTATGCTTCCTTCCCTTTAGTGTCAAATCTGCATTTGAAAAACCCAGCCCATTATCAGCAGTCAGGCTGGCCACACAATCTTTAAACTGATCAGCTGAAGTCTCTTGCGGCACATGCGCAGTCTTGAGAAATACAATCAAATCCTTCGCATGGGATTCAGAACACAACAGTATAGACAACATGGATATCTTTGACGGGGTCTTCCCCAGCTGCTCGACCATATTGTAGTCGCTCTTCTTAATAATTTTCAGTATCTTTTCTATTTCTTGCTTAGAGGCCTCCACAACAATTTTCTTAGGCGCCTTCGTCCGGGCAGGCTCATCTACAACCTCTTTACCGCGGGTATCAGATGATTCACCGACAGGGGTAATAACTGGAGTAAGAACAAGAAATGTAGTTGATGTACTAGAAGGAACAGCAGACGGGATAATAATGGGCTTGTTGACGGTCTTAGGGGAAATCTAGGGAGAGAAAACCCTTCCACTTCGGGTAACTTTGCTGGTTCCGGTAATGTTACCAATATCAGGATCAGCCTCTTCATCTCTCAAGTCTTGTTTGATGCCATGATAGTACACATCGGCACCATAATGCCATGGGACAGCTTTATCGGAGACATACGGGACAGGACTAGGAACAGTGATTATCAGCAGAGCAATTCTTGGAGCAGGTGTAATCCTAACATGTCTTCTTGAGGAAACCTTGGGAGGATTGGCGAAAATGGTTATAATGGAAACGTCTTCAATTGGAACAACAGGAATCATAATCTTCTTGAACAAAATATCTTTGTTATCTATCAAGCGTTGAACACCTAACTTCAGCAAATGGCAACCAGAAGGTAGAAGCGAACACATGTGGCAACCTTCCCCACAACCCGGAAATAAACCGGCCAACAGCAAATTCTTCTTGACAGTCATGAGAGGAGTAGAAACTTCATCAACAGAGGTAATAAACAAATCAGTATTAATAGCATTAATTCCACGACCATGTTTAGGCATGGGAGCAATTATGACATTTGGCTTCTGCAGAGCATCAAAATCTATCTCCTTGGCTTCAATCAAGTCTTGTATTTTGTTTCTCATAGCCCAACAATCATTTGTATCGTGGCCAGGACTCTCAGAATGATAGGCACACCAGGCATTTGGATTATATCGGGGAGATGTAGTATTTGGATTCTTGGGAGCCTCTCTCAAGGTTGCCAAGTTGGATTTTAGCAGATGAGGTAGAACTTCAGCCAATGTCATGTTGATGCGGGTAAACTGCCGTTGTTGTCTTTCCACCCTTTGTTGATTATTGCATTGGAGCAGCTGCGGGTCTAGGTATCATTACGGCACTTACTGTTTGTCGTTGTTCAGCCCTGTTCTGGCCACTCGGGCTGTAGATGGCACTGGCTTCCTTCTTACCAGCAAAAGGCTTCTTTACTGAACCTGAAGAGGCACCCTTCTGTATTTTTCCGTTTCAAATCCCAGCTTCTACTCTTTCCCCAATTAGGATCAGCTCGGTGAAACCAACTGATGAACTGCCGATCAAATGATTGAAAAACGGACCAGATAGCATCCCGAGAAACATATTAACCAACTCCCTATCAGACAAAGGGGGTTGAACTCTCCCATCCAAGTCTCTCCATTTTTGTGCATAATCTTTAAAACCTTCACTTGCACCCATGGACATACTCTAGAGTTGAGTACGAGTGGGAGCAAGGTCGGTATTATATTGATACTGCTTGTAGAAAGCAGCAGCCAGATCTTCCCAGTTTCGGACAGTGGCTCCCTCCAGCTGGTAGAACCATTCAAGCTGAGTCCCTGACAGACTATCTTGAAATAAATGCACCCACAGATTTCTATCAGCTGTGTGGGGCTGAATCTTCCTGACATACGAGCGGAGATGGAGCTTTGGGCAAGACACCCCATCATACTTGGAAAAAACTGGAGCTTTGAACTTCTGCGGGATGACCACTCCCCACACCAAACCCAATTCTTCAAAATCCAATCCAGGTATCCTCTAAACTTCCATGGCACTCAGACGATCTTCCAACTGCTTGTATTTATCCTCAGCAGGAGGATATTGCTCATCATTGTAATCAGTATCATTGTCAGAGACTGCAAGACTAGGGTCCTTCTCTTCTTCTTGGTTCTCCCCTTCCTTAGATGAAGAGGTCAGGTCGACTTGTCGCTTCAACCTCTCTCCAAACCTTCAGCCCATGTTCAGAATACCAGTAGCCTTCCTCTTTTTCTTCTTCTCTTTCAGAATGAGGGCTTTCAGATCCTCCTGCCCTTTTGCCAGACTGATGAACATTTGTTGGAACTGGGTGTTCTGTGCCTACAGGTCCTTAATGCTTTGTTCGGAAGACATTTCTGCTGAAATAAATAGCGAAGGGGATGAGAAACCTTTAATGGTACATGTAATGATGTGTATGATAATGGTATGCGCATGCAATGATTTTAAAGACTTCAAAAAATTTAAATTTGCGAACCAAAAATAAACAAAAACTTTATTAGCTGAAATTGAAGTTCAAATGCCTTTAAGGCGTTACAATTAAAAAATAAATCTAAAACTTAGAAAGAAAAAAATCAAAAGTCCCATGGATGCTTCCTCTTTGCGCTGAGATAGTCATTCAGTCCTTTTTTCTCATGGAGTTGCTTTGTGAGCTCTAAAACTTTCCTCTCCTGAGCATGGAACTGATCCCTGTAAGTATCCCGCTCCTTCATCATCTGAATCCAAGACCTCTGTAATTCCCCAAGATCAGTGGGCATGTAAGGATAGAGAACCGTGTAAGGAATGCCTTCTTCAATAGTGGGTTCCACAATCACTGGCAAAACAACCACACAGGGCATCCTAAGCTGTTGAGCACGAGCTCGTATCCATTGTAGATAAGGTTCCATTGGAATGGAAGTCTTTGGCCCAAAATCCCTAACGATTGATCTGTTTACCATGCCCCAAGCTTGTACGAACCTCCGGCGATACTCTTGAATATCATCCTTATAGCTGAATACAATTCCCTTGATAAGTAACTCATGGGGACAATCCCTTCGAGTGTAACCAAATTGTCGCAGAGCTAAACAAGGATTGTAACTTATACCCCCTTTGATACCAATTAATGGGACATTAGGGTACTCCCGGCAACGGTCAATGATAGCAATGTTTTCCATAGATCGAGAACACCAAAGAATATCCGTATGAGCGAGTGACATTATCCTTTTTGACCAAACCATACCTTCTTCATTCTTCAGTATGGACTTAGGGAGGTGAGAAATAAACCACCTCGACAGCAATGGCATGCAGCACACGAGAATCCCTCTTCTCCTCATGGTACGAGTATGGAGGGTGTGAAAAATATCTCCGAGCAAAGTAGGCACCGGGTTGCGAGAGAGAAAGATCCTGATAGCATTCACATCTATGAATGAGTCCGGATTAGGAAAGAGAACTAAACCATAGATAAGAAGAGCCAAGACCTCCTCAAAAGCTTGAAAATCCATATTATCCCAAAACAGTTGGGCTTTATCTATCAGAAACTTAGCTAGAAAACCCTTGACTCTGCTTCTCGTTTCCCAATTGGATACCACGTCGGCCCGTTTCAGGTGCAAAGCTGAGGCAATGACTTCTGGATTAGGAACTTCTTCTAGACCTGTGAAGGGTACCTGTTCAAGAATAGGTATATCCAATAGCTGAGAGAATTCTTCCAAGGTAGGCACCAACTGATAGTCTGGAAAGGTGAAGTAGTGGTGCTTGGAATCAAAGAACTGAAAGAGTACACTCATCATCTTTTCATCAAAGTTTGAAGTAACCAGGTTGAGAAGTTGAACATGTCTCTTAGTGAACGTAGAAGTTTTAGAAACCCTTGATGCTAGCTCTTTGAGTTGGGAAGGTATCTTCATAAAGCTGATTCAGATGGTATTTCTACGAACGGAAGCCATAATATGCAAAATAGAACAAAGATAAATTCCCTTGGTCTTTGAAATGGTTAGTGTAATAAGCATGAATGCCATGTTATGATGCATGATGTCATGATAAACCACAGGTATAGCAAACACAGGTATAGCAAACACAGTCAAGTCACACCAAGCCTTTAGGTTTAAGGCTTGCATGAGGTTAAAGGTAGTACCCTCTTGAAGTTTAGTTGGTTCAAACCTGTCCTAAAAAGTAATCGGGTTCTAGAGATTCTCAATATCACTGACCATACTTTATCGGGCATTGTTTCAGCTCTCAATCTTTTCTTGCAGCCAAAATTTCCCGAAAGTCTGATCTCAATGAGTGTAGCATCGAGTATCAACCAGTTCTCAGCTCTACACCGAGGCCGACTATCTCACTACTTTCTAATGGCTAAGTCGTTCAACTAAGGTTCTAAAGTCCGTTAGTACTCAGAATATCTCAAAAAAAGGTTTTTCTGTTCTTTTTCCTTTTCCTGATTGGATGAAATAAAAGTCGGTGGCGACTCTCGCTTACCGCGACATTTTGCAAACACAAAAATGCAAAACGCAAACCAGTATTAAACAGTCGGTTCTGCCACCATATTACAGAAAGGGAAGGTGTTAGCACCCTTCCTATCCATGGTTTTCCATGGGCTCTTAGGTAGTTGCTCATTTCTAAATTTCTTGTGTGTGATTGTCTTGAAAATGTTTTACTTCATGATAACCCTTGTATCAGTCCTCAAGGATGTGACGAAGTTTGTTTTTAAAAAATTTGTTTTGAAAAGTGTTTGTGTGAAAAGATTTGTTTTGAGCAAGTACCTACTAGCATCTACCTACTCGAAAAAAGATCGTTTTTGTTCTATTTCCTTTAGACAATGTTATCCCACTATTAAGGAGTAGGTAGCACCGTCATTGGAGTTGTAAGGGACATTCGAAAGAGACGTACGGTCACAAAAGCAATGTTAGGACACCTTAGTAACCATCCTAGAGTCCTAAAGATCTTTTCCGAGGCAACATTCGAATGGGACAGTTTGATCTTATGGGACATAGAGGATAGCCTCTAAAACATCCTATGCTTCATGACCTTTTACCGAAGGCAACCAGAGTGAGAGTATACCCTAAGAGTGAGCATGTGCAAGTGTGATTTTTCAGTTAATGTTATCTTTGCACATTAGGGTTTTCTAGCTGTTTTAAGTTTTCATGCATTCTTCCCATACAATCTGTGATACGATGGGGGAACTGACTTGAGGTTTTACGTTTCGTCGCAAATGTTTCGGTTTAGCAAGTGTCACCAACGAATTTTATTTTATCCAAAAGGAAAGGTAAAAAAGCACAGGAAAGACCTTTGAGATGTTTTCTTGAGTTCGGGGGGTAGATTATGAAAGGAAAGGTGCTAGCACCCTTTTCATCCATGGTTTTCCATGGGCTCTTAGTTACTTGTTTAGATCACTTGCTTTGCTTTTGAAATTGTTTGAAATGGTGCTTTGTGTTTGGTGTGGTTTTGAAAGTATTTTGAAAAGAGGCCATCGTTTAGGCAATCTTTGTAATGATTCTCGTCGTAAGAATGTATACAAAGATGTTTGTCTTTTGAAAAATGTTTCAATGTTTTGTAAGGTGTTTTAAAAATGTTTTGAAGTGTCTGTGTGTGTGTGTGTGTGTGTGTGTGTGTGTGTTTGTTTTTGAAAATAGCAAGGATTGTTTTGAAATGGAGCAAGTAACTTAGAAGCTATCTGCCTACTCAAATGTCTTTCCTATGCATTTTTATTCATTTGACATTGTTGATTTACCATTGATTTAGTAAACAACCCTATCTTTGGATGTTAAACGGGACGGGCGTGGGTCATCGTATGACCATGATTGCAATGTTGCCAAGTATCTTAGCATGTTTGAGGGACCAAGATCATTTTGTTTTAGGAAACCTTTTGATAGCGTCATCGAGGGACTATGATCTTATTTTTGTTTTGTTTTGCCAAGATACTTCGCATGCGTAACATGGCCATTTTTGTTTTTAGGCAACCAAGTGGGTGAAACCCTAGGGGTGCTTGTGTGCAATATGTGTCATTTTTCATGAATTTGATTTTTCTTGGATTAGGTCTTGTCTAGTTGTTTGATTTTTGGTCTTATCATGCAAAACCCTAATTTACTACACAAGTATATAAAGCGGTAAATTGCGTAAATGTAAACTAAGCTATTACAACAATTATTATGGGAGGGGGGATACAAGTTTTTGAATGGGGATATTGCACAAAATAAACCCTAAAATACTATTACAACCCAATTGAATATTTTGCGAAATAAATAAATATACAAATATTTAAATATGCAATGCAATGTATTTATAAAAAAAAGGTTTTGTAATTGTTTAAGGTATGAGAAAATAAAATTAATTAACCCTAGAAAATAAGGAAAAATAATATTATTATTTTTGAAAGGGTGAAACCCTAATTTTAATTAAAATAAAATATATGTTCTATATTATTTATTTTGTCCATTTTTATACAAGAAAATAATAAATAATAATATGTACAAATATTAAAAATTAAGTATGTGTAGAAAATAATATTTTATGTACATAAATAATATAATAAAAAAATGTTAAGTATTTTTAAATATATTTACAAATTATTTTAAGAAAATAAAGTCTATTATCCTAATAAACTATTTTTTTATGCAAAAAATAATAAAAAAATAAAATAAAATTGCAAAAAATAAAGAAATTATTTTTATGATTTTTTAATGTTCAGAAAAATGATTAAAAGCAATAAACATAAAAAAACTGATAAAATATGAAAAAATATAACAAAATAAGTTAGGGGGTGCAAATAGTAGTCAGGGGGGTGCAAAAATTAAAAACAGAAGGCCCAGGCACGCCAAGGCCCAAGCCAGTCATCCCTGTCCTCCAGCTTCTTCTCCTGCGTGTGTTTTTGCTTCAAATCTGTAACTTGCTATTGCTTGCATAAAAACAAAAACTTATAACACAAAACATGTAGCTTGTAATCTCACGATTCCAATGATATAAAATTTGTAACCTAACTCTCAAAGATCAGAGAGAAATTGATCAACCCTAATTCGTGACCTAGTTATTTCATGAACTTCAAACTTCAAATTGTCACAGCATGGTTAATATAAATGACAAATATGCATATGTACAGCTTCACCAAGATAAGGGCTACATTTTTGCTTCACAAATCGTGGCTTGAAGATGTCTAAATAGAGAGATAGAGTTTTGAAAAATACCTCATTTAGCTGGATTTGGATATGGCAATGTGGGGTCTTTGAGTGAGGCCTGAGGATCGTATGAGCTTCCTTGAAATTCCTTCAATCTATTCCAATGCCTAGCTTGCTTTGTGGATGGCCAAAACTCTCTGAAGAAGTCAAGCTGCAACCTTCCAAAGTGAAAATGGTGATGGCTGAAACAGAGCTCACAGAACCAGGACAATGGCTTGGATAGATTTGGTAAGATATGTGGAAGATGTTTCAAATGTTAAAGGGCAAAACGCACGAGCAAATAATGAGCTTGCTATGATTTTGCAGAAACTGGATGTTTGGGCAGAAAAATGATGTTTCTGAGTTTTAGGGTGTCTTGGATGCTATCAATTCGTGTCTTGGCTTGTGATAAGTTTGTGAATATGTATAGAATAATACAAAGTCCACTCTTTATCAGCTTGTACAAGTTCTGAACTTTTGGCCAACTTTCTTGCATTTTAAGAAAAGTTGAAGTAACCATGCTAACAGGCTTGTACTTGCTTGCTTGCTAGCTGCAGAGAGTTGGTATACATTTCTTGATATCTGTGGAAATTGTTTGTACCAAAGGAACAGGTCCATGGCTCAAGGTTGATAAAGTTACAAAAGCTTGCCTTTATGAAAATGGTAATGTGCCCTTTATGCCATTAATGGAATTATCCCTTATACAATGTTCCAAAAGCCAAAATAAAGCCTTTGTCTTCTGAATTTGCATTTAATTATGGAGTGTAGAATGAGTTTAGGACCTGTAATGCAAGGTACAAGCATCCAAGATCAGATTTGCAACTTGATACTTTGTGAAAATGGCATGAACAAAAGTGATAAAATGCCAATTTCTCTTCTTCAATTCTCCCTAACCACAAATGATCTTGGAGAGTTCCTGGACATCTTAGAAAGCTTGCAATGTGATATACAATACATATTTGAAATGCACTTTGAGATACCTCTTGGAACTAGGTGAAAAGTGTCCATGAAGTTGGGTCAAAAACCGGCCTAAATTAGGGCAAATTTTCACTAAGTTATTTAGTTCATGGACCTCTATTCACAAATTCATAACTTGAGATCCAAGCATCTTTTAGGAAAACTTTGTGAATAAAAGTTGTATATTTCATGGAGGACTACAACTTTCATGTTTTAAGTTTTCTTTGAATAAAATTGCATCATGGTGAAAAAGTGCTGGAAAGTTGGGAAAAAATAAGAAATTTTCCATACTTAGAACAATTCTAAGTTATGAAATTTTTCAAATTCAAAACCCTAATTTTCAAAATTGGTTTTCTTGGTGAACAAGTTTCATGTTTTGACATATCTTGATGAATTATGACCCTTGGCACTTGATTTTGACCAAAAATTCAAAGTTTGACTTTTCAATGTACAGTTGATTTTTGATCAGTTGACTGGAAAATTCATTTGTCAATCCAATGAACTTGAGATCTTTTGAACCATGTAATTAGGTCAAGATGATGCCATTGAACCCTTGAAATCATGCTTGAACTCAATTGGTCATTGGCTAGGTTAAAAATCAGAAATTGCCCTTTCTCAGTCAAAACCCTAATTTTGACCATTTTGCCCTTTTGATGATTTGATCAAATTTCTTTGAGGAGTTGTGATCCAAACTTGATCAAATGGTATATATGAGTCTAAAATGTTGTTGTGGATAAAAAATTATGATGTTTGACTGTAAATTGGCCATGGTTGACTTTTTCCCTAATATAGTTGATTTTTAGGTCAATTGTCCAATTGACTGATCAAAATGTGATTCAAGGCTTGAAACCTAACATGAGAAATCTTAGGGGTCCAAAATGGTATATGAAAGTCACATGAAGCATTGATTGTCCAAAAATCCTTGTGCAAACTCAAACCCTAATTTCAGGTTATCAGTGCAAGGTGATGTCTTGAGCTGACCAAACCCTAATCTTGTCTTGAGTCCAACAAGTCTTGTGAGGAAAATCTTGATAAATGAGAGGGAAAATTTTGGGGTACAACACAATCCTATTAGCCATGCATCTAACAGTTAAAGATTGCGGAAATTAAAAGTGTGAGGAAGTAAAACCTAGCTATTACAAGGCTTTGGGGAGGGGGATTAATTACATAACCAAAAATCGGGGATTTAAAGCAAGAAATAAAACCCTCATTTAACTATTACAAACCCTGAACAGTTACAAAATAATGGAAAAAAAATAATTAACAAGCGCGCGACAAATTAAATACGAGGACGGTAATTAATAACTTAAAACCCTAATTGAGAGAAATAAATTTTTGTGGACTTTTATTTGAGAAAACAATTAAATCACAAATTAATTAAGCCTAATTCCTAATTGTTTTTAATTATGAAAGAAATTAAAGTTGTCCTAAATTAATCAAACTAATTAATTAAAAATAATATTTATTGAGAGAATAAGTCTTTTTGTGATTTTTTGATTTGTTAATTTAATAAAATAATTTTTGTGTTGATTGAACAAAACAAAATAATTAAAGAAAAGAAATTAAAGAAAAATAGTAGAAATAACCAAATAGGCCTGCTGTCAGCAGATCTGGGGGTGCTGAACTTCTGAAACCCAGAAGGATGGCTCAGAGTCTGGCGCCTAATCCAATGAGACCATCTTTGCGGGACTCATGGTGGACTTGCATATGCTGGCATTGGATCAGAGGATGAGATCAGAGGATGCTTGATGATCCTTGGGAGGTGTGCTGGATCTGGATGGAGATGGATCCAGAAGATAATGATCCTCAAAAGGTGAGGTATGCTTGATCTGGATGGAGATGGATCCAGAAGGTGAGGTGTGCTGTTGGATCTGGTGAAAATAATGGAGAAAATGCCAAAAGCTCACGCCTGGGATCGAACCCAGGACATGAGCTTTTGAGTTATTTTCCTCTGACCAACTGCGCTGGATGTTAACTCATACATATAATCAAAAGATAAAACAAAAAGTGTAAGATAATGATTATGCCAAAAACGCGCCAGAATTCAAACTAGCCAATCAGGTTGTGACACACTGTTGTCTTCTTCCCTGTCCGTCGTTTTAGGTTTCAGAACCTTTACCTACAGACGCAAGTCTGTTGCTAAAAACCTGTGTTATTCAATAATGAAGCACACACAATATAAATTCAATTGGGGACCATGAATCAATTGGTTTTGAAGCTCTGATCATCATGGTACCCATTATCAGGCCTAATTTTTCTTAAATCACAAATCCCCAAATTGGAGCACGAAACCCTAGCAATGGCAAAAGCTTGTTCCTGCACTGTAACTTAAATCAAACTATCTAGAAACATTGCAAACATGATGATGAACACAAATATGTAACTTAAACATGCTAAAGATGCAAGAATTACATTAATCGAGTTTGAATAATTTTGCAAATCGTGAGAGTGATAGGGAGCGATTCTGGACGTGTAGAGGCGTGCAATCAATTGGAGAAGCTTCCTGAGATGTCCAGGAATGTATTGCTAACCTTGAAACTCCTTGAGGACGACTCTAAGATGAATTTCAATCTCACACTTTTTATCCAAAGTTTCAGTTTTCTTCTGACAGTTTCACGCCTCCAATCCTTGTGTTTATGATCTGGAATTGTCATGTATATGTAGTGCACTGAATTAGGTCAACAAAAAGTATTCAAATCTTGGCAAATTAGAAAGATTGGATTTGATTTCCTCATGTATGATTTATTTTCAAAACATGCTTCAATCCAATCTTTTTCAACCCTAATGAAGCTTGCACGATTTGGTTGGCATGCTAGTTGTACATGGACTCAGAATATGCATAAAAATCTCAAGATTTGATTTGTTTTTCATTTTTTTGCCATTTAATTTGATTTATTTTGATTTAATTGAATAAAAAATCAAAATAAATGATAAAAGTAATAAAAAATAGGTGGAAAAGCTCAGGAGTCGTGGGTTCTATTAGAAACATGTTTCAAGCAAGAAAACATGGGCCCCTTTGGAAAAAAATGCAAATTTGATCAATGTTGACTTTTGACAATTTTGCAAAAAATGTCAACTTTGACAAGGCATATCTCTCTCAATTTTGACCCTATGAGGATGTTCTTGGACTTTTTAGAAAGCTTGGGATGTCCCCTAAGCAACCCTTTTAGTCTCATATCAATTAAGTCTTCCATGTTCATGCATGAAACTTTACCCCAAAAGGTGTTTTTGTTGAGTTTTCAAAAGGACCTATAATGTCAAAATTCATATCTTTTCATGAGTGCATATTCTGAACTTGTGAGCTGAAGATGAATTGTAGGGAATTGCATCCTCTACAAAATGAGCTTTGGATGAAAAATTTCTGATAAAGTATGAAGAAGTTATGACTGGTCAAAGTTGGGTTGAGTTTTCCTGAGAAACCCTAATTTAGCAGCTTTTGGGTTTTTGATGAATTTAGAGAATTACTTGAGGAATCATGATCAACCCTTGATCAAATGATGGATATAACTTCAAAATGTAGATGTTGACCAAAAATCTTGAGGTTTGACTATATGTGGGCCACAGTTGACTTTAGACCTAGTACAGTCGATTCTCAAGCCTCTGAGCAGTTGACTGAGCAAACTTCTTATGCAAGGCTTGAAACATGGCATGGATGATCTTGAGAACATATTAGGACAATGGTGAGCATTTGGGATCCTTTGAACTCCAACATCTTGATGAAAAATGAAACCCTAATTTGAGGTATACTGCCTTACGAGAGAGTTTGTCTGGTCAGCTCTTGGACTTCCTTGAGCAACTTGGGGACCTTAATTGACATGTATTGAGTAAAATGAGAGGGGAAATTTTGGGGTATAACACTAATCAAGTTTGATTAGTGGATTAAGACCTTGTTTAGAGAGGAGAAATCACCTTGGCAGGTGGACTGGAGTAGTTTGAGTTCAAACGAACCAGGATAACCAACATGTCTTCTATATTTAAGTTTTAAAAACCCCAATTCAACCTCCCCCCCCCCTTATTATGTTTTTCCATTCTTCATTCTTCCCATGTTAAGGATGGCAATTGGTTTCTTTGTCTTCTTCTTTTTCTCACTGGTGACAAGACTTTAAATTCTTTTTTCCCCTTGGCTAAGTTCAGGAACATCTGTTGGATTTAGGCATTCTGAGCTTGGAGATCTTTGACTGTTTGTTCAAGATCCATTTTTTCTACTGAAATAAAAAGCAAGAAGATGAGAAAACTTGTCTTGAGAATACCTGTTATGCAATGATATGCGTGACATGTGGATATAAATGCAATCTTTTCAAGGATCTTGCGGGATTAAAATATTAGAAAAGAAGAATCTGGTTGCAGCTTTGTCTTGAATAATTTTGAGTCTTCATCTTTGAACGTCCTTCTATAAGAATCAAGCTCACCATATCAAGTGGATCCTAGCCTTTGACTCAAGAGAATGTACTTCAATATGGACGGCATCTGGTTAGAGGAAAATAAATCCTCTTTCCCCTTGCTATAAATCTGGCTTATGATAGTCCTGCACCAAAGGTCCCTAAGATCCTTGAAATGGTTAGTAAAATGTCATGTCATGATGTTATGATATCGTGATATTATTCATGTTTAAACAAGTAGAAAACACAAATAAATCACACAAGAGCCTTAGGTTTAAAGGCTTGTATGATGTCCATAGGTAAGTACCTTTCTCTATTGAAGTTAAGTCAGCTCAACATGTCCTAAACTAGTAACCAGGTTATGGGAATCTCATATCACGAATCTTTCTCGAATATTTTATTTTAGTATGACAACTAACTTGCCACCAAAATATCCCGTGAGTCGAATCTCAATGATTCTAGCATCGAGTATCAACCAACCTTGGACTGCACCAAAGTCGTCCATCTCACTACCTTTTAATGGCCAAGATGGGTCAATTAAGGTTCTAAAAGTTAGTTAGCGTTAATGACACCACGCAGAAGCCCAATGTTATCATTAACTGACTCAAGGAACATTAGTACAATCCAAAGTGTCGCACTAACCGTAGCCAACACTTTAACCATATCGATCTATGCCATATAGTTTTCATGATCTATTACTACTTACCTAAGGCATCCCTAGATGCGGGTGTAGGATCTTTCAAATAATAAACCCGAGAAATCCCTTAAAGTTAAAGCTGACAAAGCATACAATTTAAGAAAGTAAAGGGATCTAAACTCTTAAGGTAACCCTTATTTATAAGTACTCCCCAGTAGAGTCGCCAGTTCTGTAATACGGTGGGAGAACTGACTTTTTGGGTTTTATCCAAATGTGCGTATAGCAAGAGTCGCCGCCGAATTTTCTTTTATCCAATTTTAGGAAAGGTGAAAAGAACAGGAAAGACCTTTGATAGAGTTTGAGTTCGGGGGGTAAGTTATGAAAGGGGAATGTGTTAGCACCCTTTTCATCTGTAGTTATCTACGGGCTCTTAATCGCTAGCTCACTTTTGAAATTTGCTTTGTGTATGTGATTTGTTTGAAAATATTTTGAAAAAATCCAATGTAAGGCCAACTTTGTAATGATTCTTGTATCAGTCCTCAAGAACGCGTGCAAAGTATTTGAAAATATTTTGAAAGTGTGATGTGTAAAAAATGTTTTTTAGAAAAGATTATGAGCAAGCGATTAATAGTTCTTACCCGCTCAAGGTCTTTCTTATTCTTTTAATTCTCCTTTAGAGATACTGCTATCTGTACCATTATTTGGTAGGTAGCTCTATCTATTGGATATGAAGGGACAGGTGTAGGGTCATCGTATGGTCATCGAAGATAACATATAAGGATACTTTAGTAATTGTATCGAAGGGACTAGATCATTTTTCGTAGGTAACATCGGAGGGTCATAGAGGGACTATGATCTTTATTTTGAGGGCCTTTTGCTAAAGTGTCCCTATTTCGAGGGACATGGCCATTATTTCCAGAGGCAACAAAGAGAGGTTACCCTAGAGGTATCAGTGTGAAAAGTGTGTTCAATTTAGTTATTTATCTTGTATTAGGGTTTTCTAACATGTTGCTTTAGATATTTCCATACATGCCCTAATTACTAGCAGTTAAATATATACAGAAAATAAAGGTGCAGAAAGTAAACCCTACGCTATTACAGGGCTTTGAGGCAGTTACATAAGAAAATGCGGGAAGGTAAAGTGAAGAATTTAAACCTAAACTATTACATCATGTGAGCAGTTACATAATTAAGAAAAAATACAGAAAGTAAACCTAAGGTATTATAATAGAATAGTGCAACCTATACATTTATCTAAGAATTTAAATTGAAAGGAAGAGAAAATATGAGAAAAAGGGTTCTAAAAAAGAAGAGAAATATTTTAGCGTTTTAGAAAATATTTTTGAGCGATAAAGAAAAATCTTTAATTGATTTTAATATTTTAAAAAAAATTTAATTAATTTAATTAATTAGTTAGTAAAAATAAAAGTCATAATTTATTAATTAAAATAAAAACCCTAATTCTAATTTATTAACATTAAAAGGAATTAGGTTAATTGGTTGTTTAAGAAAATAATTAGGGTTATAATAATTAGAGTTGATAATTAAAAAAAGGAAAAGAAAATAGGTTAACAAAAATAAGGAAAAAAGATTTGTATGGGGTGGGTGTTGTACCCACGCCCTCTAGCCTTTTGCGTTGTCTTGCTTGCCATTGTGCTAGGTGCTTGTTGGTGTTAGAGAACAGGCAATGCATATTATATAGGAAGCATGCATGTTAGATGGAAAAATAGCAAAAAAGAAACATTGTGAACCGCAAGGATCGAACCCACGCCCTTTCGTACACAAACCTTTTCCTTGACCAGCGGTGCTACGCTCTCATTCGTGTATCAAATAGAAACAAATTTAATATATTATAAAACGAGTGGAATGGAGAGGCGCCGAAGCCCTAGCTCCGGTCGTCTTCTCCGGTGATGTGATTTTTATAACCTGCAAGATAACAAACGTTATTGAACAAGAATGACCCTACCCCCCTAAATAAATGGCTGTGAATTCAATGGTGGCCTTAGTGTTGGATAAAATTTCCAATACAAAGAGATATGATTAAAATAATGCAAATTGTTTCAAACATGGTGATGGGTTATCTTGGCATCGTGGGCCTCATGCAAGGGGTCAAACTTGTATTGTTTAGTCTCAGGAATACATTAGCATCGTTAGTATGAATCAAAGCATCATAAAAATCAAAATAGGAAATTCACGAAAATATGAAAATTGGTCATGCTTGGGATGCTTGTTTCATGCACTTTTGATCATCAAGAATGATCCTAACTTACTCTATGGTACCTCAGGAGTTGATTTTAATGGATTATTTGCTTTGAGAAGGGCTGGAAATTGAATTTTGAGTTGCCCTAATTTTGACAAAAGTTGATATTTTTGAGAGAGTGTTCTTGAGGTCTTTTTTCGTGTCCCCTTGTCTGAATATGATGAGTATATATAGGAAGAGATTAGGTCAAAAAATGGGCTTGGATGTCATGTAAAACCTACCTTTGATTTTGTTTTGAAAATAGATTAGAATGAGACAAAACCATGAAGATTTATTTTGAAAATAGCTTCACACGGTTTGTAATGTGATCTTTGGCCTCCAAAAGATCAGAATCAAAAGCCTTTACTCCTTGGTCTAATGCTTCATATTTTATTTGATTTAATTTGCATTTAAATGAATAAAAGTTCAAATAAAAGAAAAAAATCATAAAAAAACATGTGAATGGTTTTGGGGGTCCCTTAATATGTCATAAACACGTTTGAACTTCAAAAATTAGGACCATTAGTCCAAAAGTCCAAAATTATTCAATGGAGGTTTCATGTAATTTCATAAGATTATCCAACTTGTGCAACTCATAACTTGCTCAATTTTTGTCATATGAAGGTGATCTTGGACTTTTTAGAAACATCAAGATGTCTCCTACAACTTTGCTGGTCATTTTTTCATTTGAAGACTTTATCTTAATGTAAATTGCTTTGACAAAAAGTGTCTTTTTGTTGACTTTTAAAATGACCCGTAATGTTTTGGCCCATATATCTCAAATGAAGCATTTTTTGCTCTGAGCTTAGAGAGGCAAAGTTGTAGAAAATTGAATTTCCATAAAAATTGGATTTGGTTGAGAATTTTATAATGAAGCATGTGAAAGTTATGTTTGGTCAAAGTTCAGTTGACTTCTCCTTAAGAAAACCCTAATTTAGCAATTTTTTTACTTTTGATGAATCTTGAGTTTTCTTGATGAATCATGGTCAAACCTTGATCAAATGATGAATGTGACCTAAAAATATTTATGTTGACCAAAAATCTTGAAGTTTAACCGTATGTTAACCAAATTTGACTTTTTGTCCAACACAGTTGATTTTCACTCCTCTGACTAATTGACTAAGCAAACTTGTGCTGCAAGGCTTGAAATTTGGCATGAGGGGTTCTTTGATACATATGAGAAACCATGAAAATCACTTGAGGAATTAGAAGTCTTATTTTCCTTTATAATACCAAAACCTTAATTGTAGACCACTACTTAGGAGGAGGGTTCATCTAATCAACTCTTGAATAGTCTTGAGTACTTGAGAACCCTAATAGCATGAGAAGATATCTTGAATCAATTTGTCTTGAATAATGGGAGGGAAAATTTTTGGGTAAAACAAATACAGTGGGGTGTAGACTCGTTCAATACATATTCTAGATATAGTCGGGCGTAGACTCATTCTAGTACATTTTTCAGATACAGTCGGGTGAAGACTCATTCTAATACTCCTTCGGATACAATCGGGTGTAGAATCATTCCAATGCATTGTTCAAAAATAGTCAGACATAGACTCATTATGATCCTCTTATAGATACAGTCAAGACATAGACTCATTCTATAACATCATTCAGATACAATCGAGACATAAAATTCATTCTAACACTCCTCAACACATCTGCTAGATACAGCCAGACACATACTCATTCTAGTATACTTTTTTGGATACATTCAGGCATAGACTCATTTTGATATTCCTATCAACACTTAATTTGGATGGAATCTATAAGCCCATCTCCGACAGCATCCCGTCACCTTCTCTGAATGACATCTTTAAGCCCGTTTAAGCAGTACGATCAACCAACAGTTTTACTCTGTTCGCCCGTGAGTGCAAATTTCTAGGCACTTAAAGTTTTCAATGCTCTTCCACCTTCAGATCACGAATGGCAAGTGTTGTACCCCAAAATTTTCCCTCTCATTTTACTCAATACATACTCCTAAAGGTCCCCAAGTTGCTCAAGGAAGTCCAAGAGTTTACCAGACAAACTCTCTCTTAAGGCAGTATACCTCAAATTAGGGTTTCCCTTTTCATCAAGATGTGTGAACCACAAAGGACTCAAATGCTTCCCAAGGTTCTAATATGTTCCCAATATCATCCATGTCAAGTTTCATGCCTTGCACAAAGAAGTCTGCTCAGTCAACTGCTCAAATGCTTGAGAATCGACTGTATTAGGTCAAAAGTCAAATGTGGCCCACATACAGTCAAACCTCAAGATTTTTGGTCAACATCAACATTTTGAAGTAACTTCCATCATTTTATCAAGGGTTGATCATGATTCCTCAAGGAATGCTCTAAATTCATCAAAACCCAAAAGTTGCTAAATTAGGGTTTTGTAGGAAAAGTCAACCCAACTTTGACCAAGCATAACTTATTCATACTTTATCAGAAATTTTCCATCCAAGTCTCATTTTGTAGAGGATGCAATTACCTAAAATTAATCCTCATCCCACAAGTTCAAAATATGCACTCATAAAAAGATATGAATTTTTGCATTATGGGTCCTTTTGAAAAGTCAACAAAAATACCTTTTGGATCAAAGCTTCATACATGAACATGGAAGATCCAATTGAGATGAAACCAAAAGGGTTGTTTAGGGGACATCCTAAGATTTCTAAAAATTCCAAGAACACCCTCCTAGGGTCAAAATCGAGAGAGTTGTGCATTGTTAAAGTTAATAATTTTTGGAAAATTGTCAAAAGTCAACATTGATCAAATTTGCATTTTTTCCAAAGGGGCCCATGCTTTCTTATTTGAAACATGTTTCTAATAGGACCCACAACCCCTGAGCTTTTCCACCTATTATTTTATTATTTTTATCATTTATTTTGATTTTTTATTCATTTAAATAAAAATAAATCAAATTAAATGGTAAAATAATAAAAGCAAATCAAATCTGGGGTTTTTGTGCACATTTGGAGTCTATATACAGCTAGCATGATGATCAATTCGTGAAAGACTCATTAGGATTGGGAAAGATTGGATTGAAGCTTGTTTTGGAAAGATATCATACATGAATCAAATCAAGTCACATTTTCATAATTCTCAAAGATATGATGCAATTTTATTGACCTAATATGCTCTACTATATGTATACAACAATTCCAAATCATAAGAAAAAGGTATGCATCCGTGAAAATCCAGGAAGAAAACTCAAAAATTTGGACAATAGTGTGAATCGGTTTTCAATCTACAAGGCGTTTCAAAGCATTTCAAGACCACCAATCCCTTCCTTGACGTTCCTAGAAGTTATTCCTATCATCTCCAAGGCCTGAAACATTCAAAATTGTAAGCTATAAGACCCGCTTTGTCCCACTGTTTTTGGTTTTTGATTTCATATATGCATGCATTTTCAGTGAGAATTAACCCTACATTCTTGTTTGTCATAAGGATTCGAAGCCCTCTGTATCATTTAATTGAATTTTAAGTGCAGGAAAGGCAAGATGCCATGATTAGGGTTCCAAGCTTAGTTTTGGGGTTTCTTAGTACAGGCCAAATTAGGAACGAATATGGATACCATGATGATCAGGGCTTCAAGCCCAGTTGATTCATGGACTCCAATGAAACTTATATTGCGTTTGCTACATTTTTTAAAGTGACAGAGTTTTAGCTATGGAGTCCTGTCCGTAGGTAAAAGTATTCAGCCTAATACGACGGATAGGAAAGAAGATGATGCGTGGCAAAGCATCACTGACTGGTTTGAATTTACGCGCGTGTTCTGGAAATTGATGTTGTTTTTCAATATATTTTATTTTTGTTATTGATATTAACAAATGAAACAATGGCCCAGTGGTACAAGGTGACGTTTCCCAGGCGCATGTGCAGGAGGTCAGGGGTTCGAGCCCTGCCTCCTGCATTTTGTTTATTTCTTACAATTCTCTTGCAGATCTTGTGCGCATAATTGTCCAACGTCTACCATGCGCCTCCAATAATCAATCAGTAGATCCATCATGCAGCCAGATGTACGCTCAACCTTGAGAGACCATGGTGCACCTTCAAGTCAATGCCACACCTAATCCAGCGTGATTAACCCGGACTTAGCTTGTTGGGCCCGAAAAATTCAGATTCTCACCCCCTTTCAGCAAGTCAACACAGGCCCATTTTGTTACTTTTTTTAATTTCTTTTCTCTAGTTACTTTCATTTTTTTCTTTTAATTAACACAAAAATTATTTTTTATTAAATTAACAAATCAAAATCACAAAAACCTTTTTTTAATAAATATTTTTAATTAATTTAGGGTAATTTAATCTTTTTTTATATAATTAAAAATAATTAGACTTAGGATTTTATTTGTACATAACTTAGCTAATTTTCCTCAAAAATACACCAAAATCATTTTTCTCATAAATATTTATTTCTTTAATTTAATTAGTAAATTAGGTTAACTTAATTTCTTTCATAATTAAAGATAGTTAGAAATTAGGGTTTAATTAATTCGTAATTAAATTGTGTTCTTCTCAAATAAATCCATAAAAAATCTTTTCTCCCTCAATTAGGGTTTTATGTTATCTATCCACGTATTTAATTCGCCGCGCGTTTAATTATTTCTTTTTCATTATTATGTAACTGCTTATTGGTTTGTAATAGTTAAAACTAGGGTTTCTATTTATCCCTTTTCCCCCACTTTTGGTTATGTAATTAATTCCCCTCCCCGAAGCCTTGTAATAGCTAGGTTTTATTTTTTTGCACTTTAAATTCCCGCAATCTTTAACTGTCTAAATGCGTGGCTAATAGGACTGTATGGAAAGAGTGTCTGGAAATTTAAAACGGTAGATCACCTAATGTGAAAAGATTAAATAACTTAAACAACTTATATGCACATATTCACCCCTAGGGTTTACCTCACTTCGGTTGCCTTCGGTAAAAAGTCATTAAGCATAGAAAATTTTAGTGGTCGCCCTCATGTCTAAAAGATCAATTGTCCCGTTCGAATGTTGCTTCGGAAATGTTGCCTCAAAAGGATCTTTAAGACTTTAGGGTTACTACTAAAGGTTCCAACTTGTTGCTTTAATGATTGTATATGTCCCTTTCGAATGTCCCTTACAACTCCAACGATGGTGCTACCTACTCCTTAATAGTAGAATAGCGTTGTCTAAAGGAAATGAGAACAAATAATCTTTTTTCAAGTAGGTAGAATCTTAAGTACTTGCTCAATAAAAAAAATCACACAAATACCTTTCAAAATAAATTTTCAAAACAACTTCGTCACATCCTTGAGGACTGATACAAGGGTTATCACGAAGTAAAACATTTTCAAAACAAACACACACAAGCAATTTGAAAAAATGAGCAAGTACCTAAGAGCCCATGGAAAACCATAGATAGAAAGGGTGCTAACACCTTCCCTTTCTATAATCTACCCCCCCGTACTCAGAAATCTCGAAAAAAGGTTTTTTCTGTTCTTTTTCTTTTTCCATGATTGGATGAAATAAAAGTAGGTGGCGACTCTAGCTTACCGCGACATTTTGCAAACAAAAAACGCAAAACACAAACCAGTAAAAACAGTCGGTTCTGCCACCATATTACAGAACTGGCGACTCTGATGGGGATTTATAAGTGGGGTATACCTTAGAATTTAGGTCATTAAATTGCTTCTCTTGATTATCTTGTTTGCTTTACTTTTGAGGGTTTGTTTGGGGTTACTATAGATCCTACACCCGGATCTGGGGGCACTCATTAGGTAAATAGCAATAGATCGTGGAGACTGTACAGCATAGGCCGATATGGTTTAAGCGATGGTTGTGTTGGTGTGACACTTTGGTTGGTACCAATATCCTTCGTGGGGAAACGAGGAGAATATGGGGCCGCCGCGTGGTGTAGTGAAGCACTAAAGGACCTTAGAACCTTAGTTGAACAAACTTAGCCATTAGAAATTAGTGAGATAGTCAGCCTCGGTGTAGAGCTGAGAACTAGTTGATACTCAATGCTACACTCATTGAGATCAAACTTTCGGGATATTTCGGCTGCAAGAAAAGATTGCTTGAGCTGAGACAATGCCCGATAAAGGATGGTCAGTGATATTGAGATCCTCTAGAACCCGGTTACTTTTTAAGACAGGTTTGAAACCAACTAAACTTCAAGAGGGTACTACCTTTGACCTCATGCAAGCCTTAAACCTAAGTACTTTGTGTGATTTGACTGTGCTTTCTATACATGTGTTTGTTATACCTGTGTTTTATTATGACATCATGCATCATAACATAGCATCCATTCTTATTGCACTAACCATTTCAAAGACCAAGGAAATTTATCTTTGCCCTATTTTGCAGATCATGGCTTCTATTCGTAGAAACACTATCCGAATCAGCTTTGTGAAGATACCTTCCCAACTCAAAGAGCTAGCATCAAGGGTTTCTGAAACTTTTGTGTTCACTAAGATACATGGTCGACTTCCCAAACTAGTTACTTTAAACTTTGATGAAAAGTTGATGAGTGTACTTTTTCAGTTCTTTGATCCTAAGCACCACTGCTTCACCTTTCCAGACTATCAGTTGGTACCTACCTTGGAAGAATTCTCTCAGCTGTTGGATATACCCATTCTTAAGCAGTTACCTTCCACAGGTTTAGAAGAAGCTCCTAAGCCAGAAGTCATTGCCTCAGCTTTGCACCTGAAACGGGCCGACATGGTATCCAATTGGCAAACAAGAAGCAGAGTCAAGGGTTTTCTAGCTAAGTTTCTGATAGACAAATCCCAACTGTTTTGGGATGATATGGATTTTCAAGCTTTTGAGGAGGTCTTGGATCTTCTAATCTATGGGTTAGTCATATTCTCTAATCCGGGCTCATTCGTAGATGTGAATACTATCAATATCTTTCTCTCTCGCAACCTGGTGCCTACTTTGCTCGGAGATATTTTGCACACTCTCCATACTCGTACCATGAAGAGAAGAGGGATTCTTATGTGTTGTATGCCATTTCTATCGAGGTGGTTTATTTCTCACCTCTCTAAGTCCATACAGAAGAATGAAGAAGGTTTGGGTTGGTCGCAAAGGATAATGTCACTCGCTCATACGAATATTCTCTGGTGTTCTCGAGCTATGGAAAATACTGCTATTATTGATCGCTACGGAGAGTACCCTAATGTCCCGCTACTTGGCATCAGAGGGGGTATAACCTACAACCATTGTTTAGCCCTACGACAATTTGGTTACGCTCGAAGGGATGGTCCCCATGAGTTACTTATCGAGGGTATTGTATTCAACTATGAGGATGATGTCAAGGAGTATCGTCAGAGATTCATACGAGCCTGGGGCATGATAAACAGATCTGGCGCCAAGGCTTTGGGACCAAAGACTTACATTCCTATGGAACCTTACTGTGATACGGTAGGAGAACTGACTTGAGGTTTTGTGTTTCGTCACAAATGTCGCGGTTTAGCAAGAATCGCCAACGACTTTTATTTTATCCAAAAGGAAAGGTAAAAAAAGCACAGGAAAGACCTTTGAGATGTTTTCCTGAGTTCGGGGGGTAGATTATGAAAAGGGAAGGTTCTAGCACCCTTTTCATCCATGGTTTTCCATGGGCTCTTAGTTACTTGCTTAGATCACTTGCTTTGCTTTTGAAATTGTTTGAAATGATGCTTAGTGTTTGGTGTGATTTTGAAATTATTTTGAAAAGTGGCCATCGTTTAGACAATATTTGTAATGATTCTCGTTCGTAAGAATGTATACAAAGATGTTTATCTTTTGAAAAATGTTTCAATGTTTTTTTGAAATGTTTTGAAATGTTTGGAAATATGTGTGTGCTTGTTTTTGAAAATAGCAAGGATTGTTTTGAAATGGAGCAAGTAACTTAAAAGCTATCTACCTACTCAAATGTCTTTTCTATACATTTTTATTCCTTTGACATTGTTGATTTACCATTGATTTGGTAAACAACCCTATCTTTGGATGTAAACGGGACGAGCGTGGGTCATCGTATGACCATGATAGCAATGTTGCCAAGTATCTTAGCATGTTCGAGGGACCAAGATCATTTGTTTAGGCAACCTTTTGATAGCGTCATCGAGGGACTATGATCTTATTTTGTTTTGTTTTGCCAAGATACTTTGTATGCATACCATGGCCATTTTGTTTTAGGCAACCAAGTGGGTGAAACCCTAAGGGTGCTTGTGTGTAATGTGTGTCATTTTATATGCATTTGATTTGTCTTGGATTAGGTCTTTTCTATTTGTTTTGTTTTTGGTTCTTGTCATACAAACCCTAGTTTACTAAACATGGCATAAATCCGATAAATTGCGTAAATGTAAACTAAGCTATTACAACAATTATTATGGGAGGGGGGATACAAGTTTTTGAATAGGGATATTGCACAAAATAAACCTAAATATAATTATTACAACTCAATTGAATATTGTGCGAATTAAATAAATGTACCAATATTAAAAATGCAATGCAAATGTATTTATGCTAAAAATGTTTTGTATTTGTTTTTTGTATGAACAAAAATGATTTATTTAAGCCCTAAAAATAAGAGAAAAAATATTCTTATTTTTGAAAGGGTGAAACCCTAATTTTCAATTAAAATAAAATATATGTTCTATATTATTATTTTTTCTATTTTTGTACAAGAAAATAATAAATAATGTTATGTACAAATATTAAAAATTAAAATATGTATGAAAATAAATAACATAATAAAAATGTATGGTATTTTTAAATATATTTACAATTTATTTAAGAAAATAAAGTATATTATCCTAATAAACTATTATTTATGCCACAAAATAATAATAAAATAAAATAAAATTGTAAAAAATAAAGAAATTATTTTTATGATTTTTTAATGTTCAGAAAAAATTATTAAAAGCAATAAACATAAAAACATGAGAAAATATGAAAAATATAACAAAATAAGTCAGGGGGTGCAAATAGTGGATCAGGGGGGTGTGAAAATCAAAAATAACAAGCCCAAAGCGCCAAGGCCCAGAACTTCATCCCTGTTCTTCAGCCTCTTCTCCTTGCGCGCGTTTTTTCTTCAAATCTGTAACTCTCAGATGCTTGCATAAAAACAAAATCTCATAACACAAAATGTAGCAATTAATCCCACGATTCCAATGATATAAAATTTGTAACCTAACTCTCAAAGATCAGGGAGAATTTTAATGGCCCTAAATCGTGCCCTAAATATTTCAGCAACTTCAAGCTTCAAAATCTCTTAGCTCAGTTAATATAAATGACAAGTATGCATATGTACAGTTTCACCATGATAAGGGCTACATTTTTCCTTCATAAATCGTGGCTTGAGGATGCCTAAATACAAAGATAGAGTTTGAGAAAAATACCTCCTTCAGCTGGATTTGGATATGACAATGTGGGGACTTTGAGTGAGGCCTGAGGATCATGTGAGCTTCCTTGAAGTTCCTTCAAGCTATTCCAATGCCTAGTTTGCTTTGTGGATGGCCAGAACTTACTGCACAAGTCAAGCTGCAACCTCCAAATTTGGAAATGGAAATGGCTGAAACAGGGCTTACAGATGCAGGGCAAGGGCTTGGATAGCTTTGGTAGGATGTGTATGAAGTGTTTCAAATGTCAATCCACAAAACGTACGAGCAAAAATGAAGTTGGCAAAGATTTTGCAGAACTGCAATGTTTGGGCAGAAAAATGATGTTTTTGTGTTTGGGAGTGTTTTGGATGCAATGCCTTCGTATTCTGGCTTGTGATAAGTTTTTGAATATGTATAGAATGGATACAAAGTCCACTCTTCACTAGTTGTACCAGTTCTGAACTTTTGGCCAACTTTCTTGCATTTTAAGAAAAGTGAGATGACTTGTGCACCATGCTTGTACTGGCTGGCTTGTGAGCTGATAGGAGTTTGTACACATTGCTTGATACCTGTGGAAGTTACTTGCCTCAAAGAAACAGGTCCAAGGCTAAAGATTGATAAAGTTACAAAAGTTGCACTTTATGAAAATGGCAATGTGAGCTTTATGCCTAAAATGGAATTACAACTTGTACAATACTTCAAAAGTGAAAATAAAGCCTTTAACCTCTGAGTTTGCATTTAATTATGGATTTTAGAATGATTTTAAGACCTGTAATGCAAGGTACAAGCATCCAAGATCAGATTTGCAACTTGATACTTTGTGAAAATGGCATGAACAAAAGTGATAAAATGCCAATTTCTCTTCTTCGATTCTCCCTAACCACAAATGATCTTGGAGAGTTCTTGGACATTTTGGAAATCTTGCAATGTTCTCTATAATCCATATTTGAAATGAATTTTTAGATACCTCTTGGAACTAGGTGAAAAATGTCCATGAAGTTGGGTCAAAAACCTGCCTAAATTAGGGCAAAATTTCACTAAGTTATTTAGTTCATGGACCTCTATTCACAAATTCATAACTTGAGATCCAAGCATCTTTTGGGAAAAGTTTGTGAAGCAAAGTTGTAGATTTCATGGAGTACTACAACTTTCATGTTGTAAGTTTTCTTTGAATCAAATTGCATCATGATGAAAAAGTGGTGGAAAGTTGGAAAAAAATAAGAAAATTTCCATACTTAGAAAATTCTAAGTTATGAAATATTTCAAACTCAAAACCCTAATTTTCAAAATTGGTTTTCTTGGTGAACAATTTTCATGTTTTGACATATCTTGATGAATTATGACCCTTGGCACTTGATTTTGACCAAAAAGTCAAAGTTTGACTTTTTAGTGTAGAGTTGACTTTTGATCAGTTGACCGGAAAATTCATCTGTCAATCCAATGAACTTGAGATCTTTTGAACCATGTAATTAGTTCAAGATGATGCTATTGAGTCCTTGAAATCATGAATGAACCCAATTGGTCATTGGCTAGGTTAAAAATCAGAAATTGCCCTTTCTCAGTCAAAACCCTAATTTTGACCATTTTGCCCTTTTGATGATTTGATCAAATTTCTTGAGGAGTTGTGATCCAAACTTGATCAAATGGTACATATGAGTATAAAATGTTGTTTTGGATCAAAAATTATGAAGTTTGACTGTAAATTGGCCATGGTTGACTTTTTCCCCAATACAGTTGATTTTTAGGTCAACTGTCCAATTGACTGAGCAAAAATATGATTCAAAGCTTGAAACTTAACATGGGCAATCTTAGGGGTCCAAGATGGTGTATGAAAGTAACATGAAGCATTGATGGTCCAAAAATCCTTGTGCAAACGCAAACCCTAATTTTAGGTTATCAGTGCAAGGTGATGTCTTGAGCTGACCAAACCTTAATCTTGTCTTGAGTCCAAGAAGTCTTGTGAGGAAAATCTTGATAAATGAGAGGGAAAATTTTGGGGTACAACACTTACCAACAATGGGTACGAGCTCGTGCCCAGCAGCTTATGATGCCCTATGTGGCTGTTTTTCCAGTGATTGTGGAACCCACTACGGAGGAGGGTATTCCTTACACAGTTCTTTATCCTTATATGCCCACTGATCTTGGAGAATTACAGAGGTCTTGGATTCAGGTGGTGAAGGAGCGGGATACTTACAAGGATCAATTCCACGCTCAGGAGAGGAAGGTTTTAGAGCTCACAAAGTAGTTGCATGAAGAAAGAGGACTCAATGACTATCTTGGCACAAAGAGGAAGCATCCATGGGAATTTTGATGTCATTATTAGTTTCAGATTTATTTTTAATTGTAACGCCTAAATGGCATTTGAACTTCAAATTCAACTAATAAAGTTTTTGTTTATTTTTTATTTGCAAATTTAAATTTCCCGAAGTCTTTGAAATCATTGCATGCGCATCCCATTATCATACACATCATTATAGGTACCATTAAAGGTTTCTCATCTTCTTCGCTGTTTATTTCAGCACGAAATGTCTTCTGAGCAAACCATCAAAGACCTCCAGGCACAGAACACCCAGTTCCAACAAATGTTCATAAGTCTGGCAAAAGGGCATGAGGATCTGAAAGCCCTCATTCTGAAAGAGAGGAGGAAAAAGAAAAAGGTTGTCGGTATTCTGAATATGGGTAGAAGGTTTGGAGAGCGGTTGAAGCGAAAAACTGGTCTGACCTCTTCATCCAAGGAAGGGGAGAATCAAGAAGAAGAGAAGGACCCTAGTCCTGCAGTTTCTGACAACGATATTGATTACAATGATGAGCAATATCCTCCCACTGAGGATAGATACAAGTAGTTAGAAGATCGTCTGAGTGCCATGGAAGTTTAGAGGATACCTAGACTAGATTTCAAAGAATTGGGATTGGTGTCGGGAGTGGTCATCCCGCAGAAGTTCAAAGCTCCAGTTTTTGCTAAGTATGATGGGGTGTCCTGACCAAAACTACATCTTTGATCTTATGTCAGAAAGATCCAGCCCCACACCGCTGATAGAAATTTGTGGGTTCATTTCTTTCAAGATAGTTTGTCAAGGACTCGGCTTGAATGGTTCTACCAGCAGGAGGGAGCCAATATCCGAAACTGGGAAGATCTGGCTGCTTCTTTCTACAAGCAGTATCAGTATAATTCTGACCTTGCTCCCACCCGTACTCAACTCCAGAGTATGTCCATGGGTGCAGGTGAAGGTTTTAAAGATTATGCACAAAAATGGAGAGACTTGGTTGGGAGCGTTTAACCCCCGTTGTCTGATAGGGAGTTGGTTGATATGTTTCTAGGGACGCTATCTGGTCCATTTTTCAATCATTTGATCGGCAGCTCATCAGCTGGTTTCACTGAGCTGATCCTAACTAGGGAAAGAGTAGAAGTTGGGATTCGAAGCGGAAAAATACATAAGGATGCCTCTTCAAGTTCAGTAAAGAGGCCTTTTTCTGGTAATAAGGAAGCCAATGCCATCTATAGCCCGAGGGGCTAAAACAGGGCCGAACATAGTCAGATAGTAAGTGTCGTGACGATACCTAGACCTGCAATTTCTCCACAATGCAACAATCAACAAAGGGTGGAAAGACCGCAACGACAGTTTACCCGCATCAACATGACATTGGCTGAAGTTCTACCTCATCTGCTGAGATCCAACTTAGCAACCTTGAGAGAGGCTCCCAAGAATCCAAATACTACTTCTCCCCTATATAATCTGAATGCCCGGTGTGCCTATCATTCTGAGAGTCCTGGCTACGATACAAATGACTGCTGGGCTCTGAGGAACAAAGTACAAGATTTGATTGAAGCCAAGGAGATAGATTTTGATGCTCCAGAGAAGCCAAATGTCATAACTCTCCCATGCCTAAGCACGGCCGTGGAGTTAATGTTATTGATATTGATTTTTTTTGTTACCTCTGTCAATGAAGTATCTACTCCTCTCATGATTGTCAAGAATAATTTGTTGTTGGCCGATTTATTTCCAGGTTGTGGTGAAGGTTGCCACATGTGTTCGTTTCTACCTTCTAGTTGCCATTTGCTGAAGTTAGGTGTTCAGTGCCTGATAGATAGCAAAGAAATTCTGTTTGAGAAAACATTGGTTCCTAACGTTCCATCTGAAGACGTTGTTATTGTAACCATTTCCGCCAATCCTTCCAAGGTTTCCTCGAGAAGACCTGTTAGGATTACAACTGCTCCAAGAATTGCTCTGCTGATAATCACTGTTCCTGGTCATGTCCCGTATGTCTCGGACAAAGTTGTCCCATGGTATTATGGTGTCGATGTGTACTATCATGGCATCAAACAAGATCTGAAAGACGAAGAAGTTGATCCTGATGTTGGTAGCATTGTCGGAACCAGCAAGGTCACTCGAAGTGGAAGGGTCTTCTCTCCCGAAATTTTCCCTAAGATTGTCAACAAGCCTGTTGTCATCCCATTTGTTGATCCTTCTAGTACATCAACTATTGTTCCTGTTCTTACTCTAATTATTACCCCTGTCGGTGAATCGTCTGATACCCGCGGCAAAGAAGTTATAGGTGAGCCTTCCCGGACGGAGGCGCCAAGAAAAATTGTTGTGGAAGTCTCTAAGCAAGAAATGGAGGAAATACTGAAAATCATTAAGAAGAGCGACTATAATGTGGTCGAGCAGCTGGGGAAGACCCCATCAAAGATATCCATGTTATCCCTGTTGTTATGCTCCGAGGCCCATTCGAAGGCTTTGATCGTATTCCTCAAAACTGTGCATGTGCCACAAGATACTTCCGCTGATCAGTTCAAAGATTGTGTGGCCAGCCTGACTGCTGATAATGGGCTGGGTTTTTCAGATGCGGATTTGACTCCGAAAGGAATGAAGCATAATGATGCTCTGCATATCTCGATTGAATGCAGGGGCACCACTATGGCTCATGTGTTTGTAGATACTGGGTCTTCACTGAATGTTCTGCCGAAGAAGGCGTTAGACCGGTTGGATTGTGAGGGTTTGACTCTAAAGCCTAGTAACGTTATGGTAAGAGCTTTTGATGGATCGAAGAGAATGGTGCACGAGGAGGTGGACATCCCTGTCAAAGTAGGTTCTCAGAATTTTGGGTCCACTTTCTATGTGATGGATATTAGGCTATCATATTCTTGTTTGCTAGGTCGTCCGTGGATCCACGAGGCTGGGGTAGTCACCTCCATACTCCACCAAATTCTTAAGTATCCAGTGAAAGGAAATATTGTCACTGTGCAGGGTGAAGAAGAGTATATGGTGAGCCACCTCAATTCCTTCCGCTACATAGATATGGACGGGGAATTCATCGAAACTCCTTGTTAGAATTTTGAAGAGGTCCCTCAGATCTTGGCATCGACTGAAACTACTAGCAACAAACCTCCTTTGAAGATTGCTTCTCTCAAGGACGCCAGGGTCGTGGTTGAAGAAGGTGGGTGTGCCAATTGGGGTCAGCTCCCTGATTTCACTCATAAAATTGACAAATTTGGTTTGGGCTTTACTACAGGGGCTCAAAGGGCTTTTAGGCGCGCTCGGGCTGGAGGACCTCCCCTACACATTAGAAATCGTGGGATTAACGCCATTGAAGACAATGAAGAGGAATCAGACATTGACAGTTAGATCTACCCAACTACCAATGGTGGACCGAGTAACTGGACGGCTAGGGACTTCATACCTGTTTCTTTTATTCCGCAGTAATTGACTTATATGTTTTAAGATTTGTAATAAACAATTTGAAACTTTACGGCCCGGTGCCTTGCCCGAGGCACCTTGGCTTTGCTTGTGAGGGCTATTATTTGTCATTTCATAATCATTAATAAAGCATTAGACGTTTCTTGCATACAAATTTTGTGCTCTCTATTTTTCTTTTCTATTTTCCACTCTATCAAAATAGTTATTCTCTTACACACACTCACGTATCATAATGCAGATCCATATCCACTATGGATCCCATTGATAATAGCTCTGCTATAGCCAGTTATGACTTCAAAAATCCGATCAACCAAGCCAAAGACGAAGGTGAGGATGATTGTGAGGTGCTTGGAGAACTTTCTAGACTACTACAGCAGGAAGAAAGGGCCATACAACCCCATGAAGAGCCGGTTTAGACAGTGAACTTGGGTACTGAGTGTGATATGGTGGGAGAACTGACTTGGGATTTTGCGTTTATGTTTGCAAATGTTTCAGTTTAGCAAGAGTCGCCACCAACTTTTTATTTTATCCTAAGGAAAGGTCAAAAAGCATAGGAAAAACCTTTGAGATGTTTTCTTGGGTTCAGGGAGTAGATTATGAAAAGGGACGGTGCAAGCACCCTTTTCATCCATGGTTATCCATGGGCTCTTAGTTACTTGTTTAGATCACTTGCTTTTGCTTTTCAATTGTTTGAAATGGTGCTTTGTGTGTGGTTTTGAAAGATGTTTTGAAAAGAGGCCATCGTCGTGGCAACCTTTGTAATGATTCTTGTTTGAATGTATACAAAGTTGTATTTTTCTTTTGAAAAGATGTTTCGATGTTTTGAAAGTTAGATTTGAGAAATGTTTTGAAATTGTGTTGTGAAGTGTGTTTGAAAAGAGCAAGGATGTTTTGCAAGTTTTGATCAAGTAACTAAGAGTTATCTACCATATTTTACTCAAAGTTCTTTCCTATATGTTTTTAACCCTTTTGACAGTGTTATTTTACCATTGTATTTGGTAAACAACCTTGTATTAGGATGTTAAACGGGACAGGCGCGGGTCATCGTATAGACCATGATAGCAATTGTGTCAAGTATTTTTGGCAAATTTTTGAGGGACTTGATCATTTTGTTTAGGCAACCAAGATAGCGTCATCGAGAGACTATGATCTTTTGTTTTGTTTTTGTTTTGCCAAAGTACCCAACATGCATAACATGGGCCATTTTAAGGCAACAAGTGGATTGTAACCCTAGGGGTGCAAGTGTGCATTGTGTTTGATTTTCATGTATTTTTGTCTTTGATTAGGTCAAGCTACTTGTTGATTTTGATTTTGCATTCAAACCCTAATTCTCTAATCATGGCATAATTGAAAGCGTAAAGTGCGAGAATTAAAAGGGCTAAGCTATTACAACGTGATTATGGGGATGGGGGTACAATTTTTGAATGGGGGTATTTGACAAGAAATATAAACCCTAACTTACTATTACATCCAAATTGAATTCACAATGCATAAATATTAAATGGACAATATTTAAATAAACAAAATAAATAAATATATCAAATAATATGAATTATGAAAAAAAAAAGGTTTTTGTTTATTTATGTATGTAAAAGTATTTATTGTAAAAAATAAAGAAATAAATAAAAAAAGATTTTTTTTATTTGTTTAAGGGTAAAACCCTAATTTCTTTAAGAAAATAAATACATTATATTATTTATATACAATAAAATATATTAATATATAAAATAAAATATACTTAGAAAAAACATTTTTTAGTATAAATAATAATAAAAGAAAAAATGTAATATTTTGTATTTTTTTATTCTAAAGTATTTAATAAAATAAAAGTATATATTTATATATGTATTTTTTATATTAACTATGATAAACTAAAATAAAATATATACAAAAATAAAATATATTTAGAAAAATATTTTTAGTATAAATAAAAATAAAGAATAAAAATAAAAGCATAATTTATATATTATTTTCAAGTTTAAATAAATAAGATAAAAGTATTTAAAATATTTTCTATGTTAGAAAAATTAAAATAAAATGCAAAATAAATGTGAAAAAAATATGAAAATATTTTTGAGCATTTTTTATATTTGGAAATAAATAAATAAAGTCAGAAATGAAAATAAAAATTCAAAAATATAAAAATACAAGAAAATGGGCCAGGGGGTGCAAAAAGGGAAAGGGGGGTGTCAAAAGCAGCCAGGCCAAGCCCAGCCCAAAACTTCATCTTCAACCTCCAGCTTTTGAAAAAAACGCGCGCGTCCCTGTATAAACTACCAGATCCTGTATACGAGCTCTATTGCAAAAACACACAATATTAAACTTGTAGAGCATTTCAAGACGATTCCAACCATATAAACAATTTGTACTAACTCTCAAAGACCAGAGAGAATTTCTCTGGCCCTAAAATCTGACCTAATTTTTTCAGCATATTCATGGATGAAATTCTCTTAGCACACTTAATATAAATGAAAACTGAGCATATGTACAGCTTCATGGAAATGTATACTACATTTTTTATTCACAACCCTAAAGTTAAATGTTCCTAAATAGAGAGATAGGAAGTGGAGAAAAACCTGTTTCAGCTGACTTCGTGTAGGGAAATGTAGTGCTTTTCAACAAGGCTTGAGATGTATGGTAGCTTGCTTGGACTTCACTTGACCTTCTCCAATAGTTGGCTTGTCTTGAATGTCCTTGAATCAGCCTATAGAACTCAACCTGCACAAGCTCAAAATGAAAATGGAAAACACTATAAATGGAGTTACAGTTGGTGTTTGAGGTTTGGGATAGCTTGGGTGAGTGGAATGGAAGGTGTTTGAAGCAACTTGGGGCAAAACGCACGAGCGAAATGAGATATGGAACTCAAGTTGCAGAACCTGCCCTATTTTGCCAAAGGAATGTGATTTCTGGCTATGGGTGTTTATAGGCTCAAGCAATCGTGTTTCTAGCTCAAAAGGGTGTGAGAAAGATGTTCAAACTGTTTGCATAAGTTGGTATTGGCTGGTTTTCAAGTTCTAAGGTTTTGGACAAATTTCTTGTATTTTGAAGTAAGAATGTGGAAGTAGTGAAAACAGGCCTGTACATGCTACCCTTATGCTTGCATACTTTTCTCTTGGCCCCTCCAACTTGTGGATTTGATTTTATCTATGAGATATGGACCAATGCTCAAGGGATTGTGGTTTGACATAAAGCACATTATGGCAAAAAATGGAAATGTGCATTTTTCTACTTAGGGCTTAATCTTGTGTACAATGTCCAAATATCCAAAACAAAAGCATAGACGGATGTATTTGCATTTAATTCTGGAGTGTGAAGTGGTTTAGAGGCCTGTAAACTAGTGTAAGGCATGCTGACTTGAAATTGCAACTTGTATGAACATGAATATGCCATGGATGAAAAGTGAGTTTTTGCCAACTTTAAGCCTTCGATTCTCCCTAACCACAAATGTGTTTGAGGAGTTCTTAGACAATTTGGAAAGCTTGCAACATGCCCTATAATCCATCTTTGAAATGAAACTTGAAATTCCAAGTGGAACCATGTGAAAAATGGACAAGAAGATAGGTCAAAATCCTGCCTAAACTAGGGCAAAATTTCACTAAGTTAAAAGTTTTAGGGACCCTTGTTCCAAAAATCATAACTTGAGATCCAAGCTTCTTTTGAGAAAACTTTGTGAATCAAAGTTGTAGACTTTGTGGAGGACTACAAATTTCATGTTAGAGGTTTTGTTTGAATCCACATGCATCATGGTGAAAATGTTGGGAAAAGTTAGGAAAAATTAAGAAAATTTCATAACTTAGAAAAATTCGAAGTTATGAAATTTTACAATTTCAAACCCTAATTTGCAATTTTGGGTTTCTTGATGAACATGTTTCATACTTTGACACATCTTGATGAAAAATGACCCTTGGCACTTGATTTTGACCAAAAAGTCAAAGTTTGACTTTTCAGTGTACAGTCAAATTTTGATCAGTTGACTAAAAAATTCATCTGTCAATCCAATGCAATTGAGGTCTTTTGAACTTGTTGAATAGGTCAAGATGATTTCATTGAGTCGTTGGGTCCATGTTTGATCCCAATTTTCCATTGTCTAGGTCAAAAATTCAGAAACTGCCTTTGTACAATCAAAACTCTAAAAATGACCATTTTGCCCTTTTGGTGATCTGATCAAATATCTTGTGGAGTTATGGTCCAAACTTGATCAAATGATTCATATGAGTTCATAATGTTGATGTGGGTCAAAATTCATGAGGTTTGACTATAAATTGGCCACAGTTGAGTTTTTCCCCAATACAGTTGATTTCTAGGTCAATTGTCCAATTGACTGGGCAAAAATTTGATTCAAGGCTTGAAACATGGCATGGACAAACTTATGAGTCCAATATGAAGTATTAAAGTCATTTTAAGCATTGGAGGTCCAAAAATCCTTGTGCAAACTCAAACCCTAATTTGGGTCATCAAGGCAAGGAGATGTCTTGAGCAGTGCAAAACCCTAATCCTGGTCTTGAGTTCAAAGAGCCTTGTGATGAGAAATATTGATAAAATGAGAGGGCAAATTTTGGGGTACAACAGTTGCCCCTGTTCAATCTTCTTGAACCTGAAGAGTTAGATTGGCAAGTTTGCCTTTCGTGACTCGAAGGTAAAAGAGGATTGGACACTAGAGTGCCCGTAAATTTGCACTCGTCGAAATGTAGCTGAGGGGATGGGCTTAAAGATGCCATTTGGAGATGGTAGAATCTTTCTGGAGATGGGCTTAAAGATGCCATCCAAGATTGTTGGTTGAAAATCAGTAGAATGAACATCAGAATGGTATCCGTGTCTAGAACGTATCTGAGTTGTATCTAGAGATTTGATTCGTATGAGCAAAGGAATGGCATCCGTGTCTGGAGCGTATCCAAGTTGTAACTGTATTTGATTCTTGAATGAATATCAGAATGACTACCGTGTCTGGAGTGTATCTGTATTGTATCCGAAGTGGAGATCTGTATGAGTAGCAGAATGACTTCCACGTCTTGGAGTGTATCTGAACTGTAACTGGGATCTGGATAAGTGACAGAATGACTTCCGTGTCTGGAGTGTATCTAGTATGTATCTGATTGCTGAAGTATGAATGAGTAATAGAATGACCGTTGTGTCTGGGGTGTATCCATACTGTATCTTGGCTTGAAATTCTGAATGAGTAATAGAATGACTGTCGTGTTCGGGGTGTATCCATACTGTATCTGAAGCTGAATATTTGTTAACGATAGCTTTTAATCTTATCCTGAAAAGGGTAAAATGTTAGCTAAAACACAAAGTTATGTTGCATGCCATGTACGATGCAATAAAATGTGTTCTAAAAACGTTCATGATATATGAATGTAATGTATGCGCATGTAAGCTGATTAGCTGCCTTGCTGAGAAAAATAAATCCTTGATAGCTGGAGACAATGAAATCCTTGACTGTTGTCAGGGAAAGTAAATCCTTGACCGATGTTGGGGATTCCAAAATCTTTGACTGCTGAGAAATCCTTGCTGACTATTGTTGGGGAAAGTAGATCTTTGGCAACCTGCGGGGATGTGAGAATCCTTCATGACTTTCTGGAGAAAATGAGGATAACTCTGCCGACCTCTAACTGGGGAACTAAAACCTGGGAGGCTTCCACTGGAGAAATAAGAACAAGAATCTTTGTTCTGCTGGGAAATAACTCTGGGAAGAATACTTATTCCACCGGGGAAATCAGGAGCTTGGTTTGTATGTCAATCTACTGGGGATTCCCGTTTTGTGGAAAACTCCGTTGGGGTATCAGAGGAAATTGGATAGTATTCCACCGGGGTTTAAGATTTGAATTTTTTTTTGGACTCCGCTGGGGAAGAAAGCTTCATCTTCACTGGGGATCTGTAGCTCAAAGTTTTCGGGCTCCGCTGGGGATATGTATTTCAAGGTTTTAGCTCTGTTGAGGATCTGAATAACATATTGTAGGGAACTTCTTCTGGAATAGCCTAAAGACGTTTCCCTATACTTTCGACCTATCAGTAATTATCCTTTCTTATTTCGTTTGATTTGTAAGCAGTGATTATCTTCAAATGCATATGCTCATTTAACAAATCATTGGACGTTTTCAAATAAAACATAAGTGTAAAAAGAAAGAAAAGGCAAGTAAATTTCTGCACTTTGAAGTATCTTTGTATTAACTTTGTGTAAGTTTTTTGTACAAAGGAGACAGGCATCCTAGTAAGAGAATGTTGTCATAAAAAATGAGAAAAATTTATACAAAGAAGGATGGCTATGTGTAATAATTCTATGGGGTTCCCATTCTGCTATAGCCTTCACAACTCTGAGTATCTGTCCATTCGTTGCTTCGTCTATCAATGATTGAATTGATCAGAAGCCTGGGGCTTGTCTGTGAAGAGATTGTCCTTAAAGTGACCCGACGAGACATAGTCATACGCTTTAATTCCCTAACTTTTGCCTGGACCGCCCTTTCGGGTTTTCGACCCACCGGGAAACCCTTTTTTCCCAAGTCGCCCTTTCGTGTTTTCAACTTATCGGGTGTACAGATTTTTTTGTTTATCCCTAATTTTTGCCTGAACTGCCCTTTCGGGTTTTCGATTCACCGGGATACCCTTTTTTTGCCCAAGTTGCCCTTTCGGGTTTTCAACTTGTCGGGTTATTTTATGCGTAGTATCTTTTGACTATGTCTGCGTTCGTAGGTCGTCGCTGTCCATGGTGGTCAGAATCATTTCCCCACCAGAAAAGATATTTTTGATCACAAACGGTCCTTCATAAGTAGGAGTCCATTTTCCCCTGGGATCACTTTGCGGCAAGATGATCCGCTTGATTACAAGATCTCCGACTTGATATACTTGTCTCTTGACTTTCTTGTTGAAGGCCTTGATCATACTTTTTTGATACGCCTGACCATGGAAAACAGCAGTAAGTCGCTTTTTGTAAACCAAGTTAAGTTGATCAAGCCGGGTCTGAATCCAATCGTCTTCACTCAAACTAGCATCCTTCATGATCCTTAAGGAAGGGATCTGAACTTCGATAGGTAAAACAGCTCTCATGCCGTATACCAAAGAAAAAGGTGTTGCCCCAGTTGAAGTGCGTGTCGTGGTACGGTACCCGTGCAGAGAAAATGGTAACATCTCATGCCAGTCCTTGTAGGTGATTGTCATCTTTTGAACGATCTTCTTGATATTTTTGTTTGCAGCTTCAACAGCACCATTCATCTTTGGCCGATAGGGAGATGAATTGTGATGTTGAATCTTGAATTGCTCGCACAGAGCGGTGATCATAGTATTATTCAAATTTGTACCGTTGTCCGTAATGATCATGTCAGGGATACCATACTGGCATATGAGGTTTTGCTTGATAAAAGCGGGCAACCACATTCTTTGTAACGGAGGCAAAGGAAGCTGCTTCGACCCACTAGGTAAAGTAATTAATGGCCACTAGGATGAAACGGTGTCCATTGGATGTTGTAGGTTTGATATCTCCAATCATGTCGATTCCCCACATCGCGAATGGCCAAGGAGATGTTAATACATTGAGAGGAACTGGAGGAATATGTACCTTGTCCGCATAGATTTGGAATTTGTGACAAGTACGGGAATGTTGATGGCAGTCAGCTTTCATGGTGGACCAGTAGTAGCCTGCCCTTAGAATCTTCTTAGCCATCGTATGACCGCTTGAGTGGGTGCCAAAGGTGCCATTATGTAGTTCAGCCATGATCTGCTCAGCTTCAATCTTGTCCACACAAGGGAGTAGGACACAATCAAGATTTCTCTTGTATAGGATACCATTGCTTAGAAAGAACTTGGAAGCGAACCTCCTTAAGAAATTTTTGTCGTTGACTGAAGCTCCTTCAGGGTATTCTTGTGCTTCGAGATACCTTTTGACGTCATGAAACCAAGGTCGGTCCACCACTTCTTCGGTATTAATCTCGTGACAATGTGTTGGTTCGTCCATTCATTCGATGGTGATTTGAGGTGCCTCATTATCCCAGTTGAGTTTAAACATGGAAGACATTGTAGCCAGAGCATCCGCTAGCTGATTTTCTTCTCGCGGAAAGTGCTCAAAGGTAATCTGCTCGAAATGAGGTAACAATGTCAGGACATGTTCTTTGTATGGGATAAGATTAGGATGTTTAGTGTCCCACTCTCCTTTGATTTGACTGATAACCAAAGTTGAGTCCCCAAACACAATCAGAGATTTGATTCCCAAGTCAATAGCAGCCTTGAGACCAAAGATACATGCTTCATACTCGGCCATGTTGTTGGTGCAACTGAAGCAGAGTCTAGAAGTGAAAGGTGTATGGCAACCTTCTAGAGAGATAAGTACCGCGCCGATACCGTTGCCAAGTGCATTTGAAGCACCATCAAAGTACAGGGTCCATCGGGATCCTTGTTCAGGTCCGTCATACGGTCTGTTACCTTTAATGTTGTCCAATGTCATAATGTCCTTGTCAGGGAAGTCGAACCTCATAGATTGGTAATCTTCGACGACTTGATGAGCCAGATGGTCAGCTAGTACACTCCCCTTTATAGCTTTTTGGGTTGTGTACTGGATATCATACTCAGTCAGGATCATCTGCCATCTAGCGATTCTTCCAAATAAAGCGGGCTTCTCGAAGATGTACTTAATCGGATCCATTTTCGAAATCAGCAAAGTGGTATGTGTCAACATATACTGCCTTAGCCGGCGAGCAGCCCATACCAAAGCGCAGCAAGTTTTCTCAAGTAGTGAGTAGCGAGTCTCACAGTCGGTAAACTTTTTGCTAAGGTAATAAATGGCATGCTCTTTTCGGCCAGACTCGTCATGTTAGCCCAGTACGCACCCTATTGAATTATCCAAAACAGTCAGATACATGATTAAAGGTATTCCTTCGACGGGTGGCATCAAGATAGGAGGCTCCAGCAAATACTCCTTGATCTTATCTAAAGCAACTTGACAATCATTGTTCCATTCAACCACCTGATCTTTCTTCAACAGCCTGAAGATTGGCTCACAGGTAGATGTTAGGTGAGAGATGAACCTTGCGATGTAGTTTAAGCATCCCAGGAAACCTCTAACCTCCTTCTCAGTACGGGGGGCAGGCATTTCCTGTATAGCTTTGACTTTAGCAGGATCAACCTCAATGCCTTTGTTACTGACGATGAATCCCAAAAGTTTACCGGACCTGACTCCGAAAGTGCACTTGCTAGGGTTCAGTCTGAGCTTATATTCCTTTAATCTGACAAACAGCTTTTGCAGATGGTCGAGGTGTTCTTCTTTTGTTTGTGAACGAGCTATCATGTCGTCTACGTAGACTTCAATCTCATGATGTATCATGTCATGAAACAAAGCTACCATGGCTCGCTGATAGGTTGCCCCGACATTCTTCAGTCTGAATGGCATCACTTTATAGCAGAAGGTACCCCACTGCGTAACAAAAGTAGTCTTCTCCATGCCTTCGGGGGCCATTTTGATCTGGTTGTATCCCGAGAATCCATCCATAAAGGAAAATACCTTGTGTTGAGTTGTGTTGTCAACCAAGATGTCAATGTGTGGTAGTGGAAAATCATCTTTAGGGATAGCCCTATTTAGGTCTCTGTAGTCCACACACATTCTTACTTTGCCGTCCTTCTTAGGCACGGGCACAATGTTAGTAACCCATTATGGATAGGAAGTAACAGACAGAAAGCCAGCATTGAACTGTTTCATCACTTCAGCTTTGATCTTTTTGGACATATCGGGCCTCATTCGGCGGAGTTTATGTTTGATTGGTGGACAGTCTTCTCTTGTAGGGAGACGGTGAACCACAATATCTGTATCCAGTCCCGGCATGTCTTCACAGGACTAGGCAAAGATCTCAACATATTCATTCAACAGCTGAACTAGATGCTCTTTGACACTTGGCTCCAGGTTGGCACCCACTTTAACCTCTTTGTTGTCTTCCTCTGTTCCCAAATTGATAGTCTCCAACAACTCTTCATGGAGCATAATAGATCTTTCTTCTTGTTGCAAAAGTCTAGCTAACTCTCCAGGCACTTCACAGTCTTCATCACCTTCGTTCTCGGCATGATTGACCAAATCTTCAGAGTCACTGAAGGTCAAAGCAGAATAGTCACCCATGGAATCCGGAGTGGATGGATACCTGCATTTTATGAGTGTGGGTGTGTGTAAGGGATAGCCATCCTTAAACAAAACAAAATGTAAAAGGAAAGAAAATGAACACAACAGTTTATAGATGAAAACGTCCATGATTCATTAAAAATGGCATATGAAAATGAAGAATTAAAACCCTTACAAATGGACCTATATGCCCCGGGTAAGGCATAAGGTGAAAAGAGTGTACGAATTGTTTAATTATTACAGACCAAACAGGAAATTGTTCAAGGATAAATTACTGATTGATGAAAGTGATAGGAACAAAGTCTTTCGCCTCCCAATTGTTTAATCCTCCTTCAATGGTTGGAAAGATCCAATCTTCAAAGTTGCCTTCTTCATTATCATCTTCTAGAGCATGAACTCCATGGTGAGTGATTTTTAGGGGTGGTCCTCCAGCCCGGGAGCGACGCACAGCTTTCTGGCCAGCAGTAGTGAAACCCAATCCGAACTTATCTGTCTTGTGATGAAAATCTGGCAATTGCCCCCACACTGTACTTCCTCCATCCTTGATTACAGCCTCCGCATCTTTAAGGGGTGACATTCAGGGCACAGGCTTGGTAGGCGCATCCTTCATTGTTTTTGCTACTGCGACTTCAGGAGAAACCTCTTCAAAGTGTTGGAAAGGTGTTTCTATGAATTCACCATCTAAGTCCACATAGCGGAAAGAGTTAAGGTGACTTATCATATACTCCTCCTCACCATGAACCATTGTGATCTTACCCTGAACTGGATATTTTAGCATTTGGTGTAGAGAAGAAGTGACTGCCCCAGCGTTGTGGATCAATGGCCTTCCCAACAAGCATGAATATGAAGGACGGATGTCCATCACATAAAAAGTAGAGTTGAAAATTTCCGTACCCACTTTGATTGGGATGTCCACCTCTCCGTGAACCATCCGCTTAGAACCGTCGAAGGCTCTAACAACGATGTTGTTGAGCTTTAGGGTCAAACCTTCACAGTCCAGTCTGTCTAACGCTTTCTTTGGTAAAACATTTAAAGATGAACCGGTATCAACCAGAACATGAGCAAGTGTGGTCCCTCTTCACTCTACCGAGACATGCAGCGCATCGTTATGCTTTCTTCCCCTAGGGGTCAAATCAGCATCAGAAAAACCAAGACCATTAGCGGCTGTAAGGCTGGCCACGCACTCTTGAAACTGGTCCGCATAAGTTTCTTGAGGCACGTGTGCCGTCTTCAGAAATTTGATCAAGGCTTTGGCATGAGCCTCGGAGCAGAGTAACAGAGACAGCATAGAGATTTTGGAAGGGGTTTGCCCCAGCTTCTCTACGACATCATAGTCGCTCTTCTTAATCATCTTTAAGATTTCTTCCATCTCTTTTTGGGTGGTCTCAGGGATGACCAAAGTCTGAGTCTTCGTCCTGACATGCGCTTCTTGGATCCCCTTACCTTTATCGGTGGTAACAGCAGAGGGTTCAATTTCGGGAGTAACAATCTCTTCAATAACCGGACTTTGCACAGATACTTTGACAGGCACGGAAGCTCTTGAGGGTCTGAAGACTGCCCGTGGTGGAGCAATCTCCGGAGAGAAGATTCTTCCGCTATGAGTTATCTTGCTTGTTCCCGCAATATTCCCTATATCATAAGTTTCTTCATTGGAATTCTCTTTGACTGATTCGATTTACTTGACACCATGGTAGAAGATATCTCCTCCATAATTCCATGGTATCGTCTTGTTGGACTTATATGGGATAGGCCCCGGCATGGTAATTGTTGCACCCCAAAATTTGCCCTCCCATATTCTCCAAGAATTGCCAAGACAAGTCACAAAATTCCCCAAGGGTTATGCAGTTCAACTGTCTCCTATACAGTCAAAACTAGGGTTTGTGTCCTGATCAAGAAAATGAAGTTTTCAAAGGCCCAATCAAGTCTCATATGCCTACAAAGATGGTCAAGTAGCTTCGTATCAAGTTTCAAGGCATTCAGCTCAAAATTGCACAGTCAAAACCCTAAATTGCACTACAGTCAACTGTAGGGGCAAAATGGTCATTTGACAGTCAAAAGTTCAAATTTTTGGTTAACACATCATTTTGAAGCCACAAACATCATTTGATTAATGCTTGATCATGATTCTCAAAATTTGGCTCAGAAATCATCAAAGATGCAAAAGTTGCTATATTTGGACAGCTGAAAAAAGTCGACTGAAATTGACCAGGGCATAACTTTCACATGGATTATCAGAAAAATTCCATCCAAAGCTCATTTTGAAGAGAAAGACATTTCCTACAACTCATCTTCATACTTCAAGTCCAAGAAATGCTCTCACAAAAAGTTATCAATTTCAACATTATAGGTCATTTTCAAAAGTCAACAAAAAGGGACTTTAAGTCAAAGGCCATAACTTGAGATTGGTAAGTCAAAATGACATGGGACCAAAGGCATTGGTTAGAGGACTCAAAGACCTTTCCAAAATGTCCAAAAACATGTGAAAAGCTTAAAAATTGAGCAAGTTATGCCTTGTGGAAGTTGGGAAAGTTTTGGAAATTTTTGAAAGTCAACTTTACTTCAAATGATCCAAAAATGCAAATGGGCCCATTTTTCTTCCAAGTTTCTTCATGCCAAGCCTATGCACGACCATTAAGCCCAAGGGGAAGTATTTTCTCAATTTTTAATTATTTATTTGAATTTATATTAATATTAATTCATTTAAATCATTTAAATATGTAGAAAATATAAATTTGACCTAAAAAAATCTTTGTGTGCACATTCTACTCTCAATATCTCGTGCTTAGTCAATTATGGCAAGATTTGGTTGATTGGAGCTAATTGACATAAAATTTCACATGAAAAAAGATATGAAAAGATCTTACAAAATCAAATATGCAAATCATTGAATTCATGAGATTTTGTTCAATTTTATTGACCTAATGCCTTCACTATATGATCAGGAATCAACCCTAATGGCCATAACACTGAAAAGCTGCGCAAGAAGCTCCATACAAATTTGAAAAAATGTCCAAAAAATTGAAAACTGATTTCAAGGTTACAAGGCGATTCAAGACACCAAACCTATTTCAATAGCTTCCTTAGGCACTCCTGAACAGATTCCAACCAATATCATCCATCCACACGCAAGGAATTGGTACTTAGAATCGGAACTGTATCAAAAAATTTGCATAATCATACATTCTATTCTATGCGTTATTTGTGAATTTTATTTGTTGATTCTTGTTCCTTATGAGGTTCTAAAGCTGACCATGGTATTTAATTGAATAATCATGCATCGTATGCGATTTTGCCATAATCAATTTCTAGGGTTGCAGGTTTCTTAAATTAGGGGTTTTCAGACCAAGAACAATTAGGCCATCACAGTACCACCATTGCAATCAGCGCCTAGAGACGAAGAAATCCCAACTATCGCGCCTAATTTATATTTGGAATTGAGCTATTCGCTATTTTCTTATAGCTCACCTAACGCAACGCTCAGAAAACCGTGGCTGAAAGTTCTTGTTTCAGAAAAATGGGGAAGACGACTCCGTGTCAAAACGTGATAGGCGCGTTTGAAAATTCGCGCCAAGCCATCCACTAACACTTTGTTTATTTTATTATATTTAATAACCATTATATATTAACTTGAGATCAAGCGCTTTAGTGGCAGGTACCAACGCATACAACCTCCAAGACCTGGGTTCGAGTCCCAGGTCTGTATAATGCTTCATGTTATTTTTCAAATCATTATTCCATGCAGCGCTTCTGTGGAGACGTACCATATGCCATCCTGATCCAAGCACACACGTGTCCCACCAATTCAAATCAAAGGCGTGGATGCAAGGAGTAGACTATGCCCAGGTCAATGCGCGGATACACAAGCCAAAAAAGTCAAAGAATGCCATGCTTATTGGGCCTGATTTGCTTCAAAAAACCTCACAAATTGGGACTACACCCCACTCTGGTTTGCAACTTCTTTCAATTTTTTACTTATTTTTATTTTATTGTTAATCATTATGTTATTTATTTTATTGCTTTAATCTAATTAAATATTTTCTTTACAATACATAAAAAACATCATAAAAAATTCAGAAAAGGCAAAGTATAATATTTATTTCATTTTAATTATTTTTTTTCTTATAAATTAATATGTAAATTATTTAGTTTAATTAGGTTTTTAACTTTAATTCCTTTTAATAAAATCCAAAAAAATATAGAATTAGGTTAATTGATAATTTTTATACCTTTTAAATTTTCTTTTTTTTATCACCACATTACTTATTTATTTATTATTTTCATAATTAAATGTACATAAGTAAAAATTAGGGTTTAATTTAGGTTAATATAACATTTTCATAATAATTAAAAAAAAATAATTAGAATTAGGTTTACATTTTATTTTACTTTTAAATTAATTCCTTTCCATTAAATCTTAAAAAATACAAAAATACCAAAAAATATTTAATTTTTAATTTTAATTTCCTATTAATTTTAATTTGTTGCAAAAGGGTCCAACGCCCATTGTTTTAATTAGTTTATTTCGCATTTATTTTATATCGTTTAAATAATTATGTATATGTCCCAAAGCCTTGTAACATTTAACTTCTCGCACTTTTATTTATCGCTTTATTTATTTTCCGCTAAATTGGGTCCGGTTTAATTTTGGCGATGTGGACCCGCGCCATTTGTAATAGCTGTAGATTTATTTTCCCGCAAACTTTATAACTGTTAAATATGCATGCAAGAATGAATGGCCCTAATTAAAATCAAGCGTAGATCACAAATAAACATGACAAGACAGATAACTGAAACATGACACACAATTCGCACACATCACCCCTAGGGTACGCCTCACTGTTGCCTTTCGAAAGGTGGTCGTCGAGTAGAGGACGTCTTAGTAAGTCCTCATGATCCGGGAACCTGGCATGAGGGTAGCTTCTAAGGTGTCTTCCCATTGCTCTGGTGATCACCACGTCCCTAAAACTCGAATTGACCCGAACACCTCCAATGGTGGTGCTACCTACCTCTCAATGGTGGGATGGCACTACTTTAAAGGACATCTACACAGACGAATTCCTTAGGGTAGGTAGGTTCTCATAGATACTTGCTCTAATTTCAAAACAAATTCAAAAAATACTTTTCACACCAACACATTTTCAAAAGCTTTCAAAGCAAACTTTTCAAACACTCTAACGTACGAGTCGATCTGAAATTTTTCAAAGAAACTTTTAAACCCACATTGAAAAGCAAACAAAACAATTTTGAAAACACATTGAGCAAGTATCTAAGAGCCCGTGGATAACCATGGATAGAAAGGGTGCTAACACCTTCCCTTTCTATAACCTACCTCCCGAACCGAGAGCAATCTCTTTAAGGAATTTTTCTGTGCTTTTGTCCTTTCCATTTGGAGAAAATAAAAGACGGTGGCGACTCTTGCTTCCGCGACATTTCGCGAACCAGCGTTAAACAGTCAGTTCCAAATCCACCGATCACAGAACTGGCGACTCTGCTGGGGAGGTTTGACTTAAAGTGGGGTGTACCTTAGGGTTAGTTCATAACTGTGTTTTCAATTGCTTTCCTTGCTTGCTTTATTATTGTGGGACTGTCTTGGGAGTTCTATAGATCCTAACCCGGATCTTTGGGATACCTTCTTAGAAAGTAGCAACAAGGCTGTGAGGGAACTGTGCGGGGTATACCGACATGGTTGAAACAGTCTGCTACGTTGATGTGGCACTTTGGTGTGTACCGGTAACCCTTGAGTTCAGTCAAGGAGAGTACGGGGCCTCCGCGTGGTGTCATGAAGCATCAACAGACCTTAGGAACCTTAATTAAACTATCTTGGCCTCTTTAGGGTAGTGAGATAACTGACTTTGGTGCAGTCCGAGGTTGGTTGATACTCGATACTACACTCAATTGAGGGTTGCTTTCCTGGAATATTTCGGTCGCCAGTTCAGTGGCTAAATCGAAACGATGAACAATGAAAGCAATCCCGTGATATTGGGAACCTTAGAACCCGGTTACTTTGATTAGGACAGGTTGAACCCACCAACTTCAAGAGGGTAATACCTGGACCTCATGCTGGCCTAAACCCTAAGGGCTCTTTTGTGTGACTTGCGTGCCTTCGTACTTGACTACTTGCATGCTTGTTATCTGACCCTTGATGTCTTGCAGGTTTTGTTCATAGTCCTTAATTGGGACTTATAACAGGGTGTACTAACCACTTGCAGGTTCTGTTTATAGTCCTTAATTGGGACTCATGACAGGTTTTACTTAGGTTTCTTGCAGGTCTTGTTTATAGTCCTTAATTGGGACTCATAACAGGGTACTAAGTTTCTTGCAGGTCTTGTTTATAGTCCTTAACTAGGACTCATGACAGGGTTTACCAAATTTCTTGCAGGTGTTGTTTATAGTCCTTAACTGGGACTCATAACAGGGTTTACTAGATCTCTTGCAGGTGTTGTTTATAGTCCTTAATTGGGACTCATAACAAAGTATACTGAATTTCTTGCAGGGTCTGTTTATAGTCCTTAATTGGGACTCATAACAGGGTTTGCCTACATCACCCCATGCATAGCATGACATCATACCATTGCATACCATTGCATACACCCTAACCCATTTCAAGGATCTCAAGGGCTTGTGATGCAGGTCATGATAAATCAAACATCTATCCAGGGGCAAAGAGGATTTATTTTCCTCTAGCCAAGGTTGTCAGGGGCTATGACCCACTGGATATGGTGAGCCTTTGACCCTTGAAGAAGAATTCTCAATAACATGGGTTTCCTTTAATCAAGCTACCGGACCCAAATTCTAACAAATTTTCTTGTTTATCCCGCGAGGTCCTTGAAAACATTACATGCATGTCATACATCTCATTGCATTGCAGGTGTCCCTTTGACAGGTTGCTTACCCTTCTTCGCTGTTTATTTCAGCCGATCGTCATGAATCCTGAATCATCAGCTGAGCAGTCCATCAAGGCCCTCCAGGCTCAGAACGCCCAGTTCCAAGGGTTGATCATGAACTTGACCCAGGGGCAACAAGATCTGAAGGCTCTGCTCTTAAAGAAAGAAAAGAAGAAGAGGAGGACTGTTTTGTTCAGCCCTAGACGCAGATCTGGGAATGCACCGCAGATTGAAACTGAGAGGACAACTCCATCTGTGAGGGAAGATAGTCATCAGGGGGAAAGGGTTCCCAGTCCAGTGGTCTCCGACAACGAGACAGATTTCAACGACGAACAATACCCTCCTGCCGAAGACAAGTACAAACAGTTGGAGGATAGGCTGAATGCTATGGAGATCCAACAGGTACCTGGGCTGGATTTTGGAGATCTGGGTTTGTCAACTGGTGTGATTATTCCTAGGAAGTTCAAAGCACCATCCTTTACCAAGTATGACGGGGCGTCTTGTCCCAAGTTACATCTCAGGTCCTATGTTCGGAAGATTCAACCATATACGGTGGACAAGAATTTGTGGATCCACTTCTTTCAGGAGAGTCTTTCAGGGACTCATCTCGAATGGTTCTATCAGCTAGATGGGACCAAGGTTCGTAACTGGGAGGAGTTGGCTACTGCTTTCTACAAGCAGTATCAATATAATGCCGACCTTGCTCCTACGCGTACCCAACTCCAGGGTATGTCGTTAGGTGCAAGCGAAGGTTTTAAAGAATATGCACAGAAATGGAGGGATCTTGCTGGAAGGGTACAACCACCTCTGACCGATCGGGAACTTGTGGACATGTTCTTGGGGACCTTGTCTGGTCCATTTTATAACCACCTGATTGGGAATTCATCTGCTGGATTCACAGATCTTATCTTGACTGGAGAGCGAATAGAAGCTGGTATCCGGTCTGGGAAAATTCAAGAGGCTGCACCTGCTGATAAAAAGCCTCATCATGGAAAGAAAGAATCCAATGCCGTGCACGGTAAAAAGAGCCGTCATGAGGCAGGGGCAATCCAGATCTCCAATCCCGGACCTGCTCAACAAGGACAGGGGCAGCAACGAAAGGAGAAACGACAGTATACCAAACTCAACATGTCGCTGGATCAAGCACTGCAACAAATGTTGAAGGCAGGGCTGATCACCTTAAGGGCTCCTCTCCGGAATCCGAACACGTCTGCACCCAACTATCATCCCAACGATAGGTGCGCATATCATTCAGATAGCCCGGGGCATACTACAGAAAATTGCTGGCCTCTCAAGAATAAGATTCAAGATATGATCGACGCTGGAGAGATTCAGTTTGAAGTGCCAGAGACTCCGAACATAATCACTGCTCCGTTGCCCAATCATTGAAGCCTTTTGTTTATTTGAATTTTTGAGCTGTACTTTTCTTTGCTTATACAAACAATTAATGTCATAGCAAACTCTTTTATTCTATTAATGCATTGCATATGTCTGTTTTGGAAATTAATACAATTATTTTCATTATGTTCAAATATCTTTTCATATTTTTTCTGATGATCAACTCTTAATTGAAAATTCTAAACCTCTTGAGGGAGGATGACGAAAACGATACCGCGATCATTACAGTATGCTTTTGAACAGACCCCGCTGATGAGGTACAGGCATTGTTTCAAATCCTAAACACTGGAGTTATAAGGATGATAATCCCTCGTCAGCCCATCAGAGCCAAAGAAGTAGGAGTTTTTCTTTTCGAAATTTAAAACCCTTAATCATAACCTGGGGCAGGGTAGTTCTCTCAGTTGATCCAAGTGCATGACGAATGGCACCGAAGAGATCTTTACGAAACAAGCAAAGACAGTAATGGTTCAGAACAATCAAAAGGACAGGCAGTCATCATCAAAATTCATAAATGAAAAGCCCAAAAAGTCTAAACCTACAAAGGGGACTTATGAAACTGGGGCATCCCGCTGACTGTAATCCCAAAAAGGAAACAGTTCAGGCAAAAAAAGAAAGGGATAACAAAATCAAGAAAGAGGTCTCATAAACCCTCAACCAAAGCAAAAATGACTGCCTATTCAAAACAAGTTATCAACATCTGAACCATTATTGGAACATCAAAACAAAGACTCAAGCAAGGTCTAACACACGATCAACTAAGTTTAGGTTTGGAGAACATCACGGAGAGCGGGTGGGTACAAATAAATTTGAGCCTTTATCCTTTGTTTCTTAAACCATGAACCAAGCCACGTCATAACCCTCAAAAGTCCTAGCTGAAGCATGGGTTAGTTCGAAAGCATACTGTTACGGAAGGTATCCTGACTCCTTAAGGCTACGGTAAATACGGAGTTTGACATCACGTTTTACAAACATTCACTTGTTTTATGAAAAGATGCATTTTCAAAAAATCTTCGAGACAGACATAAGCTTTGCGTTTTTAACATAACTTTGTTTGCATATGACTTTTTGTTTAAACAGCATAAAAATTTGCACGATGAAAGTCTAATGAACAGAAGTACCTCCAATCAAGGGGCAGACATGAGCATGGTCCATTATCTGGGGCAATCCAATCAAGATTCAGAGAATCTCTCAAAGGCCAAATAGCTTGGGGCAAATCTCCGCCTGAGTCACTTGGGGCATTCCAACAACGAATCTTGCCTGATCAAATACCTCCTGGTGGCATGACAAAACCCTTCTAACAGGGGCAACTCCCCACATTCCCTGAACGTGGACATGGTCGAAAAAATACTACGCAAAGTCAAAGACCCGCTAGGTTGACACACCTAGGCAAAAGTAAGGGCTTCCCGGCGGACCAAAAGGGTTCGGGCAAAATGAAGGGTTGAAATGAAAAATCTGTACACCCGGCAAGTCAAAAACCTGAAAAGGCGGCTTGGGCAAAAATGGGTATCCCGGTGGACTGAAAACCCGAAAGGGCAGTCCAGGCAAAAGTTAGGGATCAAAGCGTACGACTATGTCCTGTCATCTTATCACTTGCCTACCAGAGGAAGGTTTGTCCATCAACTAACTATCAGCACCTCACAGATCTTCCTCTCCCACCTTAGAAACAGGGGCAATAAAGAATGGTCCAAGCAATCTGATTGTTCTGTCCTCCAAGGCATCAGGGTAGGTTCCGTTGAAGAACATCCCAACATATCAAAGCTTCCCCAGGAGAGTCCAACCCAAGATCCCCAGGAAAGTTGGAATTCATATCCCCAAGCAGTGAGCTTATCCCCAGTAAGTTACGGAAGCTTACCCCTCTCAAGGCACGAACGCGTCGCCCGACTTTATTTAAAGAGTTATGTCCTCAATAGGATATAACTGGGTTATCCTCAGCCAAAAGCCACGGAAAGAGCGTCGTCGACAGAGTCTTCTTATCCCCAACGAAGTCCATTCACACTTCCAATACAGCAAGGTATCCTCAGCGAGTCATCCTCAACAAATCAGCAAAAGCATCTCTACCCCCACAGAGTATTTCTTCCCAGCATGGTCGCTAGAATATCTTTTTCTCCCCGCAGAATCCTCCATTCGCCAAGTTTATTCCCCAACGGAGTTATCTTCGTCTATGGGAATTCTTGCAACTATTCTTCAACATCAGCCCAGGATACGACTTCCCGGCACCCGTCAAGGATTTATTTTCTTAGACAAACATACATTCATAAAACGTCACATACATCATTATAGCATGCATATGCATCATACTACACGAATCTCATTGATTTTGAAGACATACAGTTCATGCACTATGATTTTGCATCCAATTATGTCTCGCCTTTTCAGGAAAAAGATCAATACAAAAATGACTACTATCAAACTATCGCAATTCATTCTTGATATAGTTTCGGATATGATCCAGACATGGTGACGTTCTGATGCTGCTTCCAGAATTCCTTCTAGATATAGTTTCGGATATGATCCAGATATGGTGACGTTCTGATGCTGCTTCCAGAATTCTTTCTAGATATAGTTTCAGATATGACCCAGCGATGGTGACGTTCTGATACTGCTTCCAGAATTCTTTCTAGATATAGTTTCAGATATGACCCAGCGATGGTGACGTTCTGATACTGCTTCCAGAATTCCTTCTCGATATAGTTTCAGATGTAGACCCAGCGATGGTGACGTTCTGATACTGCTTCCAGAATTCCTTCTCGATATAGTTTCAGATGTAAACCCAGCGATGGTGACGTTCTGATACTGCTTCCAGAATTCCTTCTAGATATAGTTTCAGATGTAAACCCAGCGATGGTGACGTTCTGATACTGCTTCCAGTTTCAGATGTAAACCCAGCGATGGTGACGTTCTGATGCTGCTTCCAGAATCCCTTCTAGATATAGTTTCAGATGTAAACCCAGCGATGGTGACGTTCTGATACTGCTTCCAGATTTCCTTCCAGATATAGTTTCAGATGTAAACCAGATATGGTGACGTTCTGATACTGCTTCCAGAAGTCCTTTTTTTAGATGTTTCCCTCTCCGACGATGAGTGTGAGGTGATATTCTCCCTATGGTTCCCTCTCCAGCGGTGTGTGAGGTAGTAATCCTTTTTCAAGATGTTTCCCTCTCCGACGACGAGTGTGAGGTGATATTCTCCCTATGGTTCCCTCTCCAGCGGTGTGTGAGGTAGTAATTCCTTTTTCAAGATGTTTCCCTCTCCGACGTTGAGTGAGGTGATGATTCCCTTTCAGATTATAATAGCTTATGGTTTTCTTCCCGATACTGCAAAGATGGTAATTCCCGCCAAGATTTTTCTCAACGAGCGTTGTTGAAGCTAAAGTCGCCCAAGGTTCTCTTATCATTCATGCTAAGGCAGTAACCATTCCTGGTTCATTCATCAGCGTTTGAAGCTCCAGACTCAGCTCCTGTAACCAGTCAGGACATATCTATACCAAGCATCTAAAATCAACCCCTGCAACGTGTCAGGTATTCATTTGTTCTTTTGCAGGTATGCAGGTTCTAGCTAAAGAATCTCCTACGCGATCAACATCCAGATGGCATCTATAAGCCCATCACCCTATCCAGCAATCTCCAAATGGCATCCATAAGCCCATTCCCTCATCACTGTTACTATGTGAGCGCAAATTTCTGGGCACTCTAGTGTCCAATCATCTTTTACCTTCGGATTACGAAAGGCACGTCAGCCAATCTGCATCCTCAGGTCTAAGAAGATTGAACAGGGGCAACTGTTGCACCCCAAAATTTGCCCTCCCATATTCTCCAAGAATTGCCAAGACAAGTCACAAAATTCCCCAAGGGTTATGCAGTTCAACTGTCTCCTATACAGTCAAAACTAGGGTTTGTGTCCTGATCAAGAAAATGAAGTTTTCAAAGGCCCAATCAAGTCTCATATGCCTACAAAGATGGTCAAGTAGCTTCATATCAAGTTTCAAGGCATTCAGCTCAAAATTGCACAGTCAAAACCCTAAATTGCACTACAGTCAACTGTAGGGGCAAAATGGTCATTTGACAGTCAAAAGTTCAAATTTTTGGTTAACACATCATTTTGAAGCCACAAACATCATTTTATCAATGCTTGATCATGATTCTCAAAATTTGGCTCAGAAATCATCAAAGATGCAAAAGTTGCTATATTTGGACAGCTGAAAAAAGTCGACTGAAATTGACCAAGGCATAACTTTCACATGGATTATCAGAAAAATTCCATCCAAAGCTCATTTTGAAGAGAAAGACATTTCCTACAACTCATCTTCATACTTCAAGTCCAAGAAATGCTCTCACAAAAAGTTATCAATTTCAACATTATAGGTCATTTTCAAAAGTCAACAAAAAGGGACTTTAAGTCAAAGGCCATAACTTGAGATTGGTAAGTCAAAATGACATGGGACCAAAGGCATTGGTTAGAGGACTCAAAGACCTTTCCAAAATGTCCAAAAACATGTGAAAAGCTTAAAAATTGAGCAAGTTATGCCTTGTGGAAGTTGGGAAAGTTTTGGAAATTTTTGAAAGTCAACTTTACTTCAAATGATCCAAAAATGCAAATGGGCCCATTTTTCTTCCAAGTTTCTTCATGCCAAGCCTATGCACGACCATTAAGCCCAAGGGGAAGTATTTTCTCAATTTTTAATTATTTATTTGAATTTATATTAATATTAATTCATTTAAATCATTTAAATATGTAGAAAATATAAATTTGACCTAAAAAAATCTTTTTGTGCACATTCTACTCTCAATATCTCGTGCTTAGTCAATTATGGCAAGATTTGGTTGATTGGAGCTAATTGACATAAAATTTCACATGAAAAAAGATATGAAAAGATCTTACAAAATCAAATATGCAAATCATTGAATTCATGAGATTTTGTTCAATTTTATTGACCTAATGCCTTCACTATATGATCAGGAATCAACCCTAATGGCCATAACACTGAAAAGCTGCGCAAGAAGCTCCATACAAATTTGAAAAATTGTCCAAAAAATTGAAAACTGATTTCAAGGTTACAAGGCGATTCAAGACACCAAACCTATTTCAATAGCTTCCTTAGGCACTCCTGAACAGATTCCAACCAATATCATCCATCCACACGCAAGGAATTGGTACTTAGAATCGGAACTCTATCAAAAAATTTGCATAATCATACATTCTATTCTATGCGTTATTTGTGAATTTTATTTGTTGATTCTTGTTCCTTATGAGGTTCTAAAGCTGACCATGGTATTTAATTGAATAATCATGCATCGTATGCGATTTTGCCATAATCAATTTCTAGGGTTGCAGGTTTCTTAAATTAGGGGTTTTCAGACCAAGAACAATTAGGCCATCACAGTACCACCATTGCAATCAGCGCCTAGAGACGAAGAAATCCCAACTATCGCGCCTAATTTATATTTGGAATTGAGCTATTCGCTATTTTCTTATAGCTCACCTAACGCAACGCTCAGAAAACCGTGGCTGAAAGTTCTTGTTTCAGAAAAATGGGGAAGACGACTCCGTGTCAAAACGTGATAGGCGCGTTTGAAAATTCGCGCCAAGCCATCCACTAACACTTTGTTTCTTTTATTATATTTAATAACCATTATATATTAACTTGAGATCAAGCGCTTCAGTGGCAGGTACCAACGCATACAACCTCCAAGACCTGGGTTCGAGTCCCAGGTCTGTATAATGCTTCATGTTATTTTTCAAATCATTATTCCATGCAGCGCTTCTGTGGAGACGTACCATATGCCATCCTGATCCAAGCACACACGTGTCCCACCAATTCAAATCAAAGGCGTGGATGCAAGGAGTAGACTATGCCCAGGTCAATGCGCGGATACACAAGCCAAAAAAGTCAAAGAATGCCATGCTTATTGGGCCTGATTTGCTTCAAAAAACCTCACAAATTGGGACTACACCCCACTCTGGTTTACAACTTCTTTCAATTTTTTACTTATTTTTTTTTTATTGTTAATCATTATGTTATTTATTTTATTGCTTTAATCTAATTAAATATTTTCTTTACAATACATAAAAAACATCATAAAAAATTCAGAAAAGGCAAAGTATAATATTTATTTCATTTTAATTATTTTTTTTCTTATAAATTAATATGTAAATTATTTAGTTTAATTAGGTTTTTAACTTTAATTCCTTTTAATAAAATCCAAAAAAATATAGAATTAGGTTAATTGATAATTTTTATACCTTTTAAATTTTCTTTTTTTTATCACCACATTACTTATTTATTTATTATTTTCATAATTAAATGTACATAAGTAAAAATTAGGGTTTAATTTAGGTTAATATAACATTTTCATAATAATTAAAAAAAAATAATTAGAATTAGGTTTACATTTTATTTTACTTTTAAATTAATTCCTTTCCATTAAATCTTAAAAAATACAAAAATACCAAAAAATATTTAATTTTTAATTTTAATTTCCTATTAATTTTAATTTGTTGCAAAAGGGTCCAACGCCCATTGTTTTAATTAGTTTATTTCGCATTTATTTTATATCGTTTAAATAATTATGTATATGTCCCAAAGCCTTGTAACATTTAACTTCTCGCACTTTTATTTATCGCTTTATTTATTTTCCGCTAAATTGGGTCCGGTTTAATTTTGGCGATGTGGACCCGCGCCATTTGTAATAGCTGTAGATTTATTTTCCCGCAAACTTTATAACTGTTAAATATGCATGCAAGAATGAATGGCCCTAATTAAAATCAAGCGTAGATCACAAATAAACATGACAAGACAGATAACTGAAACATGACACACAATTCGCACACATCACCCCTAGGGTACGCCTCACTGTTGCCTTTCGAAAGGTGGTCGTCGAGTAGAGGACGTCTTAGTAAGTCCTCATGATCCGGGAACCTGGCATGAGGGTAGCTTCTAAGGTGTCTTCCCATTGCTCTGGTGATCACCACGTCCCTAAAACTCGAATTGACCCGAACACCTCCAATGGTGGTGCTACCTACCTCTCAATGGTGGGATGGCACTACTTTAAAGGACATCTACACAGACGAATTCCTTAGGGTAGGTAGGTTCTCATAGATACTTGCTCTAATTTCAAAACAAATTCAAAAAATACTTTTCACACCAACACATTTTCAAAAGCTTTCAAAGCAAACTTTTCAAACACTCTAACGCACGAGTCGATCTGAAATTTTTCAAAGAAACTTTTAAACCCACATTGAAAAGCAAACAAAACAATTTTGAAAACACATTGAGCAAGTATCTAAGAGCCCGTGGATAACCATGGATAGAAAGGGTGCTAACACCTTCCCTTTCTATAACCTACCTCCCGAACCGAGAGCAATCTCTTTAAGGAATTTTTCTGTGCTTTTGTCCTTTCCATTTGGAGAAAATAAAAGACGGTGGCGACTCTTGCTTCCGCGACATTTCGCGAACCAGCGTTAAACAGTCAGTTCCAAATCCACCGATCACAGTAATCTTCAGCGGTACAAGCTTAGGATCAGGCGTAATCTTAACATGCCTTTTGCAGGTCTTGGAAAGATTGTCGGAGATGGTGATTATAGCAATGTCATTGATTGGAGTAACAAAGGTAGCAGGAGTAACATGAGTGATAGTAGCAAAAGGAGTCTTTTGAAAGAGGATCTCTTGGGTATCCATCAGGCGTTGGATGCCTGATTTCAACAGTGGGCAGTCGGATTGCAAGGTTGAATAGAAGTAACAGTCTTTTCCACAGCCTGGGAATATCCCGGCTTTCAACAGATTCACTTTAATCATTGTCAACAGAGTCATTAATTCATTAACAGCGGTAACATGAAGATCTTCCACAATTGCATGGACATTACGACCGTGTTTCGGCATAGGAGCAGATATCACATTAGGTTTTTCTGGAGCATCAAACTCTACCTCCTTGGCGTCTATCAAATCTTGGATATTGTTTTTAAGAGCCCAACAGTTGTTGGTATCATGCCCTATACTATCCGAGTGGTATACACATTTTGCATTGGAATGATAATAAGGAGAAGAGGCATTTGGGTTTTTCGGCGCTTCTTTTAAGTTGGTAAGGTTCAGCTTTAACAGATGAGGGAGGACTTGAGCCGGTGTCATATTGATTCGGGTGAATTGTCGTTGTGGCCTTTCTACCCTTTGCTAGTTAGCTCTTGGTTGATTGCTTCGAGGTTGATCGGTTGAGGAATTCTGGATCATTACAGCCCCCACTATTGGTCGGCACTCTATTCTCCCTTGATTTCTATGGGCATGAATAGCAGAAACTTCCTTCTTAGCTGGGAAGGTCTTCTTAATAGCAATGGAAGCGGAAGCATCTTTCTGAATTTTACCACTCTTAATGCCAGCCTCGACCCTTTCACCGGTCAGAATTAGTTTGGTGAACCCTGCAGATGAACTCCCGATCAAGTTATTGAAAAATGGACCGGACAGAGTCCCTAAAAACATGTCAACCAGCTCTCTATCCGACAATAGTGGTTGCACCCTTCCAGCCAAATCCCGCCACTTCTGGGCATACTCCTTAAATCCCTCATTAGAGACCATACACATACTCTATAGTTGAGTACGAGTGGGCGCTAAATCTGCATTATATTGGTATTGTCGCTAGAAAGCAGCAGCTAAATCTTCCCAGTTACGAACATCAGACCTCTCAAGTTGATAGAACCAGTCCAATTGTGTACCCGACAAACTATCTTGAAAAAAGTGGACCTATAGATCTTTATCAAAAGAGTGAGGTTGGATCTTTCTGACGTAGGATCTCAGATGCATCTTTGGACAGGACAAACCGTCGTATTTAGCAAATGTAGGTACTTTGAACTTGGGAGGAATGACGATCCCAGCAACCAGCCCTAGTTCTTCGAAATCTAGCCCAGGTACCCTTTGCAACTCCATGGCTGCCAATCGATCCTCTAGGTTTTTATACTTATCATCCGCCGGAGGATATTGTTGTTCGGAGTAATCTTCATCCTCTTCCTCTTCTTCTTCTTCAGCTTCGGATTCGGAGGGCATTGCAACTCCTTTTCCTTTACCAACCCCTTCGTCAGACGTCGAGGGAAATTCCAGCACTCTCCTAGCCTGATGCTCAAATCTTCTTCCCATAGTGGCCATACCAATTCTTTTCTTTTTCTTCCTTTCTGGTTCCTTCTCTTTCTCTAACAGTGCTTTAAGATCCTCTTGACCCTTTTCTAAGGTCATGAGGAGTTGTTGGAATTGGGAATTCTGTGCTTGCAAATCTTTAACCGTCTGCTCTATATCCATCTTGCTGAAATAAACAACAGAAAGATAAGGAAACCTGGTGTGAAGACCTGTTCATGCATATGATGAATGATATGTTATTCATGTAATGCATTCAAGGATTTAGAAATTCAAATTTGTTGCAAACAAAAAGAACACATGTCATATTAATAAAAAGAAATTTGTTAGTACATAAATGCCCCATGGGCAAAATATTACAAAATTTCTTAATGTAAAAAGATATTGCGCATCCTCTTTGGCGTGATGTAAGTGTTGAGAGTCTCCTCTTCTTGGATTCGGCGGGTAAGTTCAAAAACCTTCTTCTCACTAGCATAGAAGCTGGCTTCAAAAGTGTTCTGCTCTTCCCTGATTTGTATCCAACTCTTTTAAAATTCTTCCAATGATGTTGGCATGTCTGGATGTAGGAGGGTGTATGGAACCTCTCCTTCCATAACAGGCTCTTTGATCACGGGGAGAATGTGAGGGTAAGGCATCATAAGATTCTGGGCGCGGGTTCGTACCCACTTGAGATAAGGCTCAAGGGGGATGGAATTCTTGTGCCCCAGTGTCTTATTATCCACTTTGTTGGGCATCCTCCAAGCTCGGATAAACCTTTGTCGAAGTCCTTGAGCATCGTTGTCGAAGTCAAAAACCAAGTTAGGAATCAGCATATCATGAGGGCCATCCCTTTGGGCATACCCAAATTGCCTCATAGCTAAACAGGGGTTGTAGGTAATGCCTCCCCTAATGCCAAGTAGTGGGACATTAGGGAATTCTCCACAACGATCAATGATGATGACATTTTCTCTGGACCGAGAACACCAATGAACATCAGAATGTGTGAGGGTCATCAACCGTTGTGACCACCTTAAACCCTGCTCATTCTTCAAAACTATTTGGGGAAGGTGAGAAATAAACCACCTTGATAGGAGAGGAGTACAACACATGAGAACACCTTTTTTCCTCATTGTTCGTGTGTGAAATGAGTGTAGGATGTCCCCAAGCAATGTAGGTACAAGATTCCGAGATATGAAAATTTTGAAAGCATTCACATCTATAAGCTGATCAGAGTTTGGGAACAAAACCAACCCATAGATGAGGAGTGCTACAATCTCTTCAAAAGCTTGTAGATCTAGAGAATTCCAGCAGTCTTGTGCCTTCTCAAACAGAAACTTTGCCAAGAAACCCTTGACACCACTTCTGGTTTCCCAATGACCTTTGATATCAGATGGTTGCAAGTGTAAGGCTTGAGAAACATCTTCAGGCTTTGGTTCTCTTTCCGTACCGTTGTAGGGTAGTTGATGAAGAATAGGAATCCTCAGGAGTTGAGAAAATTCCTCCAAAGTAGGTACTAGTTGGTAATCAGGGAATGTGAAACAGTGGTGTAGGGGGTCAAAGAACTGGAAGAGAACTTTCACCATGTCTTCTTCAATGTTGGAGTTGACTAAGTTGAGAAGTCTACCATGTCTTTAACTGAAGAGAGAATTCTCTGGAATCTTGGAAGTAAGCTCCTTGAGTTGAGGAGGGATTCTCACAAGGTTGACTTGAATTGTTTTCCTGCGAAGAGATTCCATTACCTACAAAACAAGAACAAAGATGAAGATCCAAACCCTTGAAATGGTTAGTGGATGCATATGATTCTTTATGATGTTCATGATGTATGCACAAGCATATGTACAAACAAGTCACACAAGATCCTAGTTTCAGGCTTGCATGAGGTTTCATAGGTAAGTACCCTCTTGAAGTTAGTTGGCTCAATCTGTCCTATAAATAGTAACTGGGTTCTAAGGAGCTCAATATCACTGGATTATTTTCTGTGTTCATTATTTCAGTTTAGCCACTTAACTGGCGACCGAAATATTCCAAGAAAACAACCCTCAATGAGTGTAGTATCGAGTATCTACCAACTTCGGACTGCACCAAAGCCGGTCATCTCACTACCCCTAAAAAAAGGCCAAGATGGTCAAGTAAGGTTCTAAGAGTTCATTAGTGCTTCATGACATCACTCAGCGGCTCCGTATTCTCTTTGATTGACTCAAAGGCTACCGGTACTCACAAATATGTTGCACTAATATAGCTATTGCTTCAACCATGTCGGTATACCCCGCATAGTTTCCACAATGTATTGCTATTTACTTATGAATGTTTCCCAAATCCGGGTGGAGGATTCAAGCCCAAACAAGAGAACCAAATGTAAAGCAATCAAAGCAAACAATATAAGCATGCAAAGGTGATCTAAACCCTAAGGTTACTCCACTTTTAGATAAATCCCCAGCAGAGTCGCCAGTTCTGTGATACGGTGGGAGAACTGACTTGGGATTTTACGTTTGTGTTTGCAAATGTTTCAATTTAGCAAGAGTCGCCACCGACTTTTTATTTTATCCTAAGGAAAGGTCAAAAAGCACAGGAAAGACCTTTGAGATGTTTTCTTGGGTTCGGGGAGTAGATTATGAAAAGGGAAGGTGCAAGCACCCTTTTCATCCATGGTTATCCATGGGCTCTTAGTTACTTGTTTAGATCACTTGCTTTTGCTTTTTAATTGTTTGAAATGGTGCTTTGTGTGTGGTTTTGAAAGATGTTTTGAAAAGAGGCCATCGTCATGGAAACCTTTGTAATGATTCTTGTTTGAATGTATACAAAGGTGTATTTGTCTTTTGAAAAGATGTTTCGATGTTTTGAAAGTTAGAGTTGAGAAATGTTTTGAAATTGTGTTGTGAAGTGTGTTTGAAAAGAGCAAGGATGTTTTGCAAGTTTTGATCAAGTAACTAAGAGTTATCTACCATATTTTACTCAAAGATCTTTCGTATATGTTTTTAACCCTTTTGACAGTGTTGTTTTACCATTGCATTTGATAAACAACTTTGTATTAGGATGTTAAACGGGACAGGCGCGGGTCATCGTATAGACCATGATAGCAATTGTGTCAAGTATTTTTGGAAAATTTTTGAGGGACTTGATCATTTTGTTTAGGCAACCAAGATAGCGTCATCGAGGGACTATGATCTTTTGTTTTGTTTTTGTTTTGCCAAAGTACCCAACATGCATAACATGGCCCATTTTAAGGCAACAAGTGGATTGTAACCCTAGGGGTGCAAGTGTGCATTGTGTTTGATTTTCATGTATTTTTGTCTTTGATTAGGTCAAGCTACTTGTTGATTTTGATTTTGCATTCAAACCCTAATTCTCTAATCATGGCATAATTGAAAGCGTAAAGTGCGAGAATTAAAAGGGCTAAGCTATTACAACATGATTATGGGGATGGGGGTACAATTTTTGAATGGGGGTATTTGACAAGAAATATAAACCCTAACTTACTATTATATCCAAATTGAATTCACAATGCATAAATATTAAATGGACAATATTTAAATAAACAAAATAAATAAATATATCAAATAATATAAATTATGCAAAAAAAAAGGTTTTTGTTTATTTATGTATGTAAAAGTATTTAATGTAAAAAATAAAGAAATAAATAAAAAAAAAGATTTTTTTATTTGTTTAAGGGTAAAACCCTAATTTCTTTAAGAAAGTAAATACATTATATTATTTATATACAATAAAATATATTAATATATAAAATAAAATATACTTAGAAAAAGTATTTTTTAGTATAAATAATAATAAAAGTAAAAATGTAATATTTTGCATTTTTTGTATTCTAAAGTATTTAATAAAATAAAAGTATATATTTATATATGTATTTTTTTATATTAACTATGATAAACTAAAATAAAATATATACAAAAATAAAATATATTTAGAAAAATATTTTTAGTATGAATAAAAATAAATAATAAAAATAAAAGCATAATTTATATATTATTTTCAAGTTTAAATAAATAAGATAAAAGTATTTAAAATATTTTCTATGTTAGAAAAATTAAAATAAAATGCAAAATAAATGTGAAAAAAATATGAAAATATTTTTGAGCATTTTTTATATTTGGAAATAAATAAATAAAGTCAGAAATGAAAATAAAAATTCAAAAATATAAAAATACAAGAAAATGGGCCAGGGGGTGCAAAAAGGGAATGGGGGTGTCAAAAGCAGTCAGGCCAAGCCCAGCCTAAAACTTCATCTTCAACCTCCAGCTTTTAAAAAAAGCGCGCGCGTCCCTGTACAAACTACCAGATCCTGTATACGAGCTTTATTGCAAAAACACACAACATCAAACTTGTAGAGCATTTCAAGACGATTCCAACCATATAAATAACTTGTATTAACTCTCAAAGACCAGAGAGAATTTCTCTGCCCCTAAAATCTGACCTAGTTTTTTCAGCATGTTCATGGATGAAATTCTCTTAGCACACTTAATATAAATGAAAACTGAGCATATGTACAGCTTCATGGCAATGTATACTACATTTTTTATTCACAAACCTAGAGCTAAATGTTCCTAAATAGAGAGATAGTAAGTGGAGAAAAACCTGTTTCAGCTGACTTCGTGTAGGGCAATGTAGTGCTTTTCAACAAGGCTTGAGATGTATGGTAGCTTGCTTGGACTTCACTTGACCTTCTCCAATAGCTGGCTTGTCTTGAATGTCCTTGAATCATCCTATAGAACTCAACATGCACAAGCTCAAAATGAAAATGGCAAACACTATAAATGGAGTTACAGTTGGTGTTTGAGGTTTGGGATAGCTTGGGTGAGTGGAATGGAAGGTGTTTGAAGCAACTTGGGGCAAAACGCACGAGCCAAATAAGCTATGGAACTCAAGTTGCAGAACCTGCCCTGTTTTGCCAAAGGAATGTGATTTATGGCTATGGGGTGTTTAGAGGCTCAAGAAATAGTGTTTCTAGCACAAAGGGGTGTGAGAAAGATGTTCAAACTGTTTGCATAAGTTGGTATTGGCTGGTTTTAAAGTTCTAAGGTTTTGGTCAAATTTCTTGTTTTTTGAAGTAAGAATGTGGAAGTAGTGAAAACAGGCCTGTACAGGCTACCCTTATGCTTGCATACTTTGCTCTTGGCCCCTCCAACTTGTGGATTTGATTTTCTCTCTGAGATATGGACCGATGCTCAAGGGATTGTGGTTTGACATAAAGCACATTATGGCAAAAATAGAAATGTGCCTTTTTCTACTTAGGGCTTAATCTTGTGTACAATGTCCAAATGGCCAAAACAAAAGCTTAGACTGATGGATTTGCATTTAATTATGGAGTGTGAAGTGGTTTAGAGGCCTGTAAACTAGTGTAAGGCATGCTGACTTGAAATTGCAACTTGTATGAACATGAATATGCCATGGATGAAAAGTGAGTTTTTGCCAACTTCAAGCCTTCGATTCTCCCTAACCACAAATTTGTTTGAGGAGTTCTTGGACAATTTGGAAATCTTGAAACATTCCCTATATTCAATATTTGAAATTAAACTTGAAATTCCAAGTGGAACCATGTGAAAAATTGCCAAGAAGATAGGTCAAAATCCTGCCTAAACTAGGGCAAAATTTCACTAAGTTAAAAGTTTTAGGGACACTTGTTACAAAATTCATAACTTGAGATTCAAGCTTCTTTTGAGAAAACTTTGTGAATAAAAGTTGTAGACTTTATGGAGGAATACAACTTTCATGTTGGAGGTTTTGTTTGAATCCATATTCATCATGGTGAAAATGTTGGGCAAAGTTAGGAAAAATTAAGAAAATTTCATAACTTAGAAAAATTCTAAGTTATGAAATTTTTAAATTTCAAACCCTAATTTGCAATTTTGGGTTTCTTGATGAACAATTTTCATATTTTGACACATCTTGAGGAAAAATGACCCTTGGCACTTGATTTTGACAAAAAAGTCAAAGTTTGACTTTTCAGTGTACAGTCAAATTTTGATCAGTTGACTGAAAAATTCATCTATCAATCCAATGCAATTGAGGTCTTTTGAACTTGTTGAATAGGTAAAGATGATATCATTGAGTCCTTGGGTCCATGTTTGATCCCAATTTGTCATTGGCTAGGTCAAAAATTCAGAAACTGCCTTTGTACAATCAAAACCCTAAAAATGACCATTTTGCCCTTTTGGTGATCTGATCAAATTTCTTGTGGAGTTGTGGTCCAAACTTGATCAAATGATTCATATGAGTTCATAATGTTGATGTGGGTCAAAATGCATGAGGTTTGACTATAAATTGGCCACAGTTGACTTTTTCCCCAATACAGTTGATTTTTAGGTCAATTGTCCAATTGACTGCGCAAAAATTTGATTCAAGGCTTGAAACTTGGCATGGACAAACTTATGAGTCCAATATGAAGTATTAAAGTCATTTTAAGCATTGGAGGTCCAAAAATCCTTGTGCAAACTCAAACCCTAATTTGGGTCATTGGGGCAAGGAGATGTCTTGAGCAATGCAAAACCCTAATCCTGATCTTGAGTTCAAAGAGCCTTGTGATGAGAAATATTGATAAAATGAGAGGGAAAATTTTGGGGTACAAAACTGAGGAAGACAGAAAAGAGGTTAAAATAGGTTCAAATCTGGAGCTTAGCATCAAACAGATGTTGCACGACTATGTTGAGATCTTCGCTTGGTCCTATGAAGACATGTCTGGTTTGGACACTGATATTGTGGTACATCTCCTTCCGACTAAAGAAGACTGTCCTCTGGTTAAGCAGAAGGTCCTCCGTATGCATCCTGAAATGTTAGAGAAAAATCAAGGCAGAGGTCATGAAACAGTTCGATGCAGGATTCTTAGTTGTAACCTCCTATCCATAGTGGGTAGCCAACGTCGTTCCGGTACCTAAGAAGGACGGTAAGGTACGGATGTGTGTTGATTACAGAGATCTGAACAGGGCAAACCCCTAGGATGACTTCCCACTTCCTCACATTGATGTTCTGGTCGACAACACCGCACAACATAAAATCTTCTCTTTCATGGATGGTTTCTCTGGCTACAACCAGATCAAGATGGCTCCTGAATACATGGAGAAGACAACATTCGTTACACAGTGGGGCACCTTCTGCTACAAGGTGATGCCTTTTGGGTTGAATAATGTTGGGGCAACTTATCAGTGCGCTATGGTCTCTTTGTTCCACGATATGATTCACCATGAGATCGAAGTTTATGTTGATGACATGATAGCCAGGTCTCAGACTGAGGAAGAGCACCTTGATCATCTCCAAAATTTGTTTGACAGGTTGAAGACATATAAGCTGAGGTTGAATCCGAACAAGTGTACCTTCGGGGTTAGATCTGGTAAGCTTCTGGGTTTTGTCGCCAGTGACAAGGGTATTCAGGTATACCCTGCGAAGGTAAAGGCCAGACAAGAAATTTCGGCTCCCCGTACAGAGAAGGAAGTTAGAGGTTTCTTGGGACGCCTGAATTATATCATCGGGTTCATTTCACATCTGACTGCTACTTGTGAGCCAATCTTCAAGCTGCTGAAGAAAGATCAAGTGGTAAAGTGGAATGATGAATTCCATACGGCTTTCGAAAGAATCCAAGAATACCTTCAAGAACCGCCAATTCTGATGCTTCCAGTTGAAGGAAGACCTTTGATATTATACTTGACAGTGCTAGACAATTCAATGGGGTGTGTGTTGGGGCAGCATGACGAGTCTGGTCGAAAAGAGCACGTCATATATTACCTTAGCAAAAAGTTTACCGACTGTGAGACATGATACTCATTGCTCGAGAAAACTTGTTGCGCTTTGGAATTGGCTGCTCGCCGACTGAGACAGTTTATGCTGACTCACACTACTTTGTTGATATCAAATATGGATCCAATCAAGTATATTTTCGAGAAGCCCGCTCTCTTCGGAAGGATAGCAAGGTGGCAAATGATCTTAACCGAATACGACATACAATATACGACCCAAAAGGCAATTAAGGGAAGTGTATTGGTTGATCATTTGGCTCATCAGGCCGAGGATGATTACCAGTCCATGAATGTTGAGTTCCCGGATGAGAATATCATGTTGGTGACTGACTACGAAAAACCTGGACCGGACGAAGGACCTGAGGAAGGATCCCGATGGTCTATGTATTTTGATGGAGCCTCAAATTCACTAAGTAACGGCATTGGCGCTATAATCATATCTCCCGAGGGCTGTCATACTCCGTTCACTGCCCGATTATGTTTCAACTTCACCAATAACATGGCGGAGTATGAAGCATGTATTATGGGTCTTCGAGTTTCTATTGACCTGAGGATTAAGTTCTTAAGTGTATTCGGGGATACCGATCTGGTGATAAGTCAAATCAAAGGCGAGTGGGATACGAAGCACACGAATCTCATTCCTTACAGAGAGTATGTACTGACAATGCTCCCACACTTTGAGGAGGTAACCTTTGAACATTTCCCACGAGAAGAGAACCAGTTGGCGGACGCGCTAGCTACCATGTCTTCTATGTTCAAAGTTAGGTGGGACAATGAAGCTCCCCAAATTAATATTGAGAGGTTGGATGAACCAGCACACTGCTATGAAATCGGTATCGAAGAAGTGGCAGACAAACCCTGGTTCCATGAAGTCAAAAGGTATCTCGAGGCTCAGGAGTATCTCGAAGGGGAATCTGTCAATGATAAGAAGTTTCTGAGAAGGTTCACTGCAAAATTCTTCCTCAGTAATTGGATCCTCTATAAACGCAACCATGACTCCACACTATTACGGTGTGTAGACAAGAGCGAAGCAGGGAGGATCATGACAAATCTACATGATGGCACCTTCGCAACCCATTCCAGTGGACACACCATGGCTAAGAAGATCCTACGGGAAGGATATTACTGGTCCACTATGGAAGCCGATTGTTATCAGAACTCTCGAAATTGTCATAAGTGCCAAGTCTCTGCTGATAAGGTGCATGTGCCTCTAGTTCCTTTAAACGTCCTGACAGCTCCTTGGCCCTTTGCGATGTGGGGCATCAACATGATCGGCGAGATCATACCTACTGCATCTAACGGGCATCGTTTCATCTTAGTAGCCATTGATTACTTCACAAAGTGGGTTGAGGCAGCTTCCTTTGCTACAGTAACCAAGAACGTCGTGGCATGGTTTATCCGACACAATCTGATTTGTCGATATGGTGTACCAGAGAGAATTATTACTGACAATGGTACAAATCTCAACAACACAATGATCACCGAGCTCTGTAAACAGTTCAAGATACAACATCATAACTTTTCTCCTTACCGGCCGAAGATGAATGGCGTTGTTGAAGCAGCTAACAAGAACATCAAGAAGATTGTACAGAAGATGACGGTGACATACAAAGACTGGCATGAGATGTTACCATTTGCTCTTCATGGGTACCGTACCTCAGCACGGACGTCGACAGGGGAAACCCCCTACTCTCTGGTATATGGCATGGAGGCAGTCCTACCCATAGAAGTCCAGATACCCTTTCTCAGGATTATGAAGGATGCAGGTTTGAACGAAGACGACTGGATCCAAACCCGGCTTGATAAGTTAAATCTAATCGATGAAAAGAGACTTACTGCTATCTGCCATGGTCAGACGTATCCAAAGCGAATGATCAAGGCTTTTAACAAGAAAGTCAGGCGTCAAGAATATCAAGTCGGGGATCTGGTGATCAAACGCATCATTCTGCCGCAAGGTGATCCCAGGGGCAAATGGACTCCCACGTACGAAGGTCCATTTGTGGTTAAGAACGTTTTCTTGGGAGGAGATATGATTCTAACCACCATGGATGGTGACGACCTTCCTCACCCTGTCAATGCAGACATAGTGAAAAGATACTACGCCTAATCAAAGACCCGCTAGGTTGACTGGCCTAGGCAAAAATAAGGGCTTCCCGGCGAACCAAAAGGGTTCGGGAAAAAGTAAGGGATGAAAATGAAAAAATCTGTACACCCGGCAAGTCGAAAACCCGAAAGGGAGGCTTGGGAAAAAAGGGTATCCCGGTGGATTGAAAACCCGAAAGGGCAATCCAGGCAAAAGTTAGGGATTGAAGCATATCACTATGGCTCATTGGATCATCTTGCGACCAGACTTTGGTATCGACTATCAAGCTCATACGACACCAATCAATTTGATCAACCTTCGGCCAAGTAGCAAAGTGATGAGACCCTTGAAGATATAAAGGCAATAGTAGAGTTGGAATCCAATGGGGTCGTTTCACATAGTTGTTTTTCTTTCCTTTACACAAATTATATAATTTCTATCTTTCGGCGGCGTTCTCTTACTAGGACGTCAGCCTCCTTGTATAAAACGCCTGTTACAGGCCAATTTCAAAATCAATACAAGTCATTTTCACAAAAAAACTTCAATTTCTTTTTCTTTTTCTGTTTTGTTTTACAAGAACGTCCAATGATTTGTTTTTGATATATGCATTTGAAAATGATTGCTGCTCATAAGAAACAAAAGACAATTACTCGTAATTCCAGAAACAAAAAAAAATAAGAAGTGCCAAACCCGACAGTTCCTATGCCCAGTAGGTATCGAGATAGAGTCAACTTGGGAACATAATTGTTGGTACATACACTCCCCACAGAGTAAAGGTATCCAAGGCATTGATGTCAGCTTTCCTGAAACAGGACATAATTATCCCTAGTCGGGGTTCGTAATCGCAGGCGAGTCAATAAATCTTATCCCCCGAGCGGAGTTTATTTCTACAGATACAGAAGCTCAATCTCTAACATAGCTCAACACTTCTAGCAACGGAATTTCATCCCCAGCTAAATTTGTTCCTTCAGATCAGCAGGTTTACCAACAGAGTATCCCTTCCCCCAAAGTTTGGTCCCCGCAGAGTTATTTCTCCAGCATCTCTTCCCGACAGAATATTCGCAAATCTCCAGCAACCGTCAGAGATTTATTTTCCCAGACACGAACATACCCCGACAGCATTTCATGAACATACATCATGACATACGCATACATATCATATACAGCATAATCTCATTTATTTTGAGAACAGCATCTCACCCTGCATTTCATGCATCGCATACAACTAACTTTAATATATTTTGCAGGAAAAGACGATTAGCTTCAACGAATCCATCAGTTATACAGATCATATCTACAGATAACTAATGGAAACTCAGTTCCCGAAATCAAACGGTTCAACTAATCTACATTATCATATCAAAGTAACCTTACTCTGGTTCTTCCTGAAGTTCTACACAAACTTATAACCTTACCCCGGTTCATTCTGAAGTTTTACACAAACTTATCACGAAGTAACCTTACCCCGATTCCTCCTGAAGTTTTACACAAACTTATAACCTTACCCAGGTTCCTCTTGAAGTTTTATACAAACTTATAACCTTACCCAGGTTACTCCTGAAGTTTTACACGAACTTATCACAAAGTAACCTTACCCAGGTTTCTCTTGAAGTTTTACACGAGTTTATCACAAAGAAACCTTACCCAGGTTCCTTCTCACAACCCTACTATCCAGGCTTTTCATATCGAAGTAACCCTAGTATCCAGGTTCCTTCTCACAGCCCTACTATCCAGGCTCTTCATATCAAAGTAACCCTACTACCCAGGTTCCTTCTCACAACCCTACTATCCAGGATTTTCATATCGAAGTAACCCTACTACCCAGGTTCCTTCTCACAGCCCTACTATCCAGGCTTTTTCATATCGACGTAACCCTACTACTCAGGTTCCTTCTCACAGCCCTACTATCCAGGCTTTTTCATATCGAAGTAACCCTGCTATCAAAGTTACTTCTCACAGCCCTACTATCCAGGCTTTTCATATCAAAGTAACCCTACTACCCAGGTTTCTTCTCACAGCCCTACTATCTAGGCTTTTTCATATCGAAGTAACCCTACTATCCAGGTTCCTTCTCACAGCTCTACTATCCAGGCTTTTCATATCGAAGTAACCGTACTGCCCAGGTTCCTTCTCACAGCCCTACTATCTAGGCATTTCATATCGAAGTAACCCTACTACCCAGGTTCCTTCTCAGAGCCCTACTGCCCAAGATTTTTCATATCGAAGTAACCCTACTATCCAGGTTCCTTCTCACAACCCTACTATCCAGGATTTTCATGTCGAAGTAACCCTACTACCCAGGTTCCTTCTCACAACCCTACTATCTAGGCATTTCATATCGAAGTAACCCTACTACCCAGGTTCCTTCTCACAGCCCTACTATCCAGGCTTTCATATCGAAGTAACCCTACCATCCAGGTTCCTTCTCACAGCCTTACTATCCAGGCTTTCATTTCGAAGCAACCCTACTATCCAGGTTCCTTCTCATAACCATACTATTCAGGTTCCTTCCCTCTTATCTCCAAACAGCAGTCCACAACACTGTAAGACCGGGACCTAATCAAACATGATTGGTTTCGCATGTCCCCAGTAGAGTAACAGACAACTGAAGCTCCTAAAACTCTATTTCTCGAGACATACACCAATGTTCCTCAGCAGATTCAACAGCAATGGGGACTCTCGTCGACAGAATGTCTCAGGAAATAAACACTATCTAGATGGAATCTTTAAGCCCATCTCTGAGGACTCTCTATCATCAACCTCCAAATGGCATCTCTAAGCCCATTCCCGATATCGCAAATCAAGTTCCACTTCATGCGAGTGCAAATTTTTGGGCACTCTAGTGTTCAATCATCTTCCACCTTCAGATCACGAAAGGCAGACGAGGCAATCTACATCCTCAGGTTTAAGAAGATTGAACAGAGGCAGCTGTTGTACCCCAAAATTTTCCCTCTCATTTTACTCAATACATACTCCTAAAGGTCCCCAAGTTGCTCAAGGAAGTCCAAGAGTTGACCAGACAAACTCTCTCCTAAGGCAGTATACCTCAAATTAGGGTTTCCCTTTTCATCAAGATGTGTGAACCACAAATGACACAAATGATTCTCAAGGTCCTAATATGTTCCCAAGATCATCCATGTCAAGTTTCATTCCTTGCACATAGAAGTTTGCTCAATCAGCTGCTCAAATGCTTGAGAATCGATTGTATTAGGTCAAAAGTCAAATATGGCCCACATACAGTCAAACCTCAAGATTTTTGGTCAACATCAAAATTTTGAAGTGACTTCCATCATTGATCAAGGGTTGATCATGATTCCTCAAGGAATGCTCCAAATTCATCAAAACCCAAAAGTTGCTAAATTAGGATTTTGTAGGAAAAGTCAACCCAACTTTGACCAATCATAACTTCTTCATACTTTATCAGAAATTTTCCATCCAAGGATAATTTTTAAGAGGATGCAATTCCCTACAACTCATCTTCATCCCACAAGTTAAAAATATGCACTCACAAAAGGATATGAAATTTTGCATTATGGGTCCTTTTGAAAAGTTAACAAAAATACCTTTTGGGTCAAAGCTTAATACATGAATATGGAAGATCCAATTGAGATGAAACCTAAACGGTTGTTTAGGGGACATCCTAAGCTTTCTAAAAAGTCCAAGAACACCCTCCTAGGGTCAAAATTGAGAGAGTTGTGCATTGTCAAAGTTGGAAATTTTTGGAAAATTGTCAAAAGTCAACATTGATCAAATTTGCATTTTTTTCCAAAGGGCCCATGTTTTCTTGTTTGAAACATGTTTCTAATAGGACCCACGACCCCTGAGCTTTTCCACCTATTATTTTATTATTTTTATCATTTACTTTGATTTTTTATTCATTTAAATCAAAATAAATCAAATTAAATGGTAAAATAATAAAAGCAAATCAAATCTTGGGGTTTTTGTGCACATTTGGAGTCTATGTACAACTAGCATGATGATCAATTCGTGCAAGACTCATTAGGATTAGAAAAGATTGGATTGAAGCTTGTTTTGGAAAGATATCATACATGAATCAAATCAAATCACATTTTCTTAATTCTCAAAGATATGATGAAATTTTATTGACCTAATATGCTCTACTATATGTATACAACAATTCCAAATCATAAGAAAAAGGTTTGCTGCCGTGAAAAGCCAGGAAGAAAACTCAAAAATTTGGACAAAAGTGTGAATCGGTTTTCAATCTACAAGGCGTTTCAAAGCATTTCAAGACCACCAATCCCTTCCTTGACGTTCCCGGAAGCTATTCCCATCATCTCCAAGGCCTGAAACGTTAAAAATCGTAAGCTATAAGACATGTTTTGTCCCACTGTTTTTGGTTTTTGATTTCATATATGCATGCGTTTTTAGTGAGAATTAACCCTACATTCTTGTTTGTCATAAGGATTCGAAGCCCTCTGTGTCATTTAATTGAATTTTAAGTGTAGGAAAGGCAAGATGTCATGATTAGGGTTCCAAGCTTAGTTTTGGGGTTTCTTAGTACAGGCCAAATTAGGAACGGATATGGATACCATGATGATCAGGGCTTCAAGCCCAGTTGATTCATGGCCTCCAATGAAATTTATATCGCGTTGCTGCATTTTTGAAAGTGACAGGGTTTTAGCTATGTAGTTATGTCCGTAGGTAAAAGTATTCAGCCTAATACGACCGACAGGGAAGAAGATGATGCATGGCAAAGCACCACTGGTTGGTTTGAATTTACACGCGTGTTCTGGCAATTGATGTTGTTTTTCAATATATTTTATTTTTGTTATTGATATTAACAAATAAAACAATGGCCCAGTGGTACAAGGTGACGTTTCCCAAGCACGTGTGCAGGAGGTCAGGGGTTCGAGCCCTACCTCCTGCATTTTTTTTATTTCTTACAATTTTCTTGCAGATCTTGTGCGCATCATTGTCCAGCGTCTATCATGCGCCTCCAATAATCAACCAGTAGATCCATCATGCAGCCAGATGTACGCTTAACCTTGAGAGACCATGGTGCGCCTTAAAGTCAATGCCACACCTAATCCAGCATGGTCAACCCGGGCTTAGCTTGTTGGGCCCGAAAAATTCAGATCCGAAACCCCCTTTCAGCAAGTCAACACAGGCCCATTTGGTTCCTTTTTTTAATTTCTTTTCTCTAGTTACTTTCTTTTTTCTCTTTTAATCAACACAAAAGTTATTTTTTATTAAATTAACAAATCAAAATCACAAAAATATTTTTTTAATAAATATTTTTGATTAATTAGTTTAATTAACTTAGGGTAATTTAATCTTTTTGTTATATAATTAAAAATAATTAGACTTAGGATTTTATTTGTACATAACTTAGCTAATTTTCCTCAAAAATACACCAAAATCATTTTTCTCATAAATATTTATTTCTTTAATTTAATTAATAAATTAGGTTAATTTAATTTCTTTCATAATTAAAGATAGTTAGAAATTAGGGTTTAATTAATTCATAATTAAATTGTGTTCTTCTCAAATAAATCCATAAAAAAATCTTTTCTCCCTCAATTAGGGATTTAGGTTAACTATCCACGTATTTAATTCGCCGCGCTTTTAATTATTTCTTTTTCATTATTATGTAACTTATTATTGGTTTGTAATAGTTAAAACTAGGGTTTTTATTTATCGCTTTTACCCCACTTTTGGTTATGTAATTAATCCCCCTCCCCGAAGCCTTGTAATAGCTAGGTTTTATTTTTTCGCACTTTAAATTCCCACAATCTTTAACTGTCTAGATGCATGGCTAATAGGACTGTAAGGAAAGAGTGTCTGGAAATTTAAAACGGTAGATCACCTAATTTGCAAAGATTAAATAACTGAAATAACTCATATGCACATATTCACCCCTAGGGTTTACCTCACTTCGGTTGCCTTCGGTAAACATTCATTAAGCATAGGAAATTTTAGTGGTCGCCCTCACGTCTAAAAGATCAACTGTCCCGTTCGAATGTTGCCTCGGAAATGTTGCCTCGAAAGGATCTTTAAGACTTTAGGGTTACTACTAAAGGATCCAACTTGTTGCTTTAATGATTGTATATGTCCCTTTCGAATGTCCCTTACAACTCCAACGACGGTGCTACCTACTCCTTAATAGTAGGATAGCGCTGTCTAAAGGAAATGAGAACATATAATCTTTTTTCGAGTAGGTAGAATCTTAAGTACTTGCTCAATAAAAAGCTTTTCACACAAACACCTTTCAAAACAAATTTTCAAAACAACTTTGTCACATCCTTGAGGACTGATACAAGGGTTATCACGAAGTAAAACATTTTCAAAACAAACACACACAAGCAATTTGAAAAAATGAGCAAGTACCTAAGAGCCCATGGAAAACCATGGATAGAAAGGGTGCTAACACCTTCCCTTTCTATAATCTATCCCCCGTACTCAGAAATCTCGAAAATAGGTTTTTTCTTTTCTTTTTCCTTTTCCATGATTGGATGAAATAAAAGTCAGTGGTGACTCTAGCTTACCGCGACATTTTGCAAACAAAAAATGCAAAACGCAAACTAGTAAAAACAATCGGTTCTGCCACCGTATTACAGCAAGCCTACCAATCTAACTCTTCAGGTCTAAGAAGATTGAACAGGGGCAGCTATTGTACCCCAAAATTTTCCCTTCCATTTTCAAGACAAATTATTTCAATAGGTCTTTTAATGCTTCTAGGGTCCTCAATTGCTCAAGATTATTCAAGGGTTGACCAGACAAACTCTCCTCCTAAGCAAGCAACCTACAACTAGGGTTTTACTTTTCTCAAAGGAAATTAGACTTCTAATACCTCAAGTGGATTTCATCATTTCTTATATGTCTCAAAGTACCCTCCTGCCAAATTTCAAGTCTTGCAGTACAATTTTGCTCAGTCAATTAGCCAGATGATTAAAAATCAACTGAATTGGACAAAACGTCAACTTTAACAAATCTACAGTCAAGCTTCAAGAACTTTGGTCAACATCAAGGTTTTGAGGTCACATTTATCATTTGATCAAGGGTTGATCATGATTCATCAAGAAAACTCAAGATTTATCAAAAGTCAAAAGTTATTAAATTAAGATTTTCTTTAGGAGAAGTCAACTAAACTTTGACCAAGCATAACTTTCACATACTTCATTAGAAATTTCTTAACCAAAGCCTATCTTGAAGGAAATTTAATTCTCTACAACTTTGTCTCTCTAAGCTCAAGGACAAAAATGTTTCATTTGAGAGATATGGGCCAAAACATTAAAGTCATTTTAAAAGTCAACAAAAAGACACCTTTTGTAAAAACAAGTTACATCAAGCTTAAGACTTCAAATGAAAAAATGACCAACATGAAGGTTGTAGGAGATATATTGAGCTTTCCAAAGAGTCCAAGATCAGCTTCATATGACAAAAGTTGAGAGAGAGTTATGATTTGTGCAAGTTGGGCAATTTTGAGAAAATGCATGAAGTCCAAATTGAGAAAATTGAATTTTTGGGCTATAGGCCTAAGTTTTCAAGTCCAAACGTGTTCGTGACCTCATATTAGACCCATAAATCTATTCATAATTTTTTGTGATTTTTATTTATTTTTATTTTTATTTTATTCATTTAAATTCAAAATAAATCAAATAAAACATAAACCTCATAGACTTAAGTGCATCGACTTTTGTTTTGATCAGATTTGAAGCCTAAAAAGCTGATGACAACCTAGCAAAGATGTGTAGATATGATTGGTTTAAAAAAGAAAGATTTCATGAAATAATTCCAATAAAATATTTGGTCATGAAATATAAATATTTGATTCATGTTTGTTGACCTAATCACTCTCCTATAAATATATAACATGTTCATACATCCAAGGACACGAAAATTGCCTCAAGAACACACCCTAAAAATATCAAAAATTTCAAAACTAGGACAACTTGAAACTTCATCTCGAGCCTTGATCAATCAACTCCAAGCACCCTATCATATTCCTAAAGTTCCCAATAGTCCATCCCAACCATCCTTGAAGCCTCAAACATGCCAGAGCATCCTCTATCGATTATATCGGTTGGGTAAAATTCTCTAAACTCAAACTTTTTATTCATGCATTATGGATTGATTCGATGCACTCATACATGTTCATAATAATGTTTAGAATGTTTGAGAACCATTATTTGTGAGGTTTTATGCAGGGATAAAGACTTGTCATTGTTAGGGCAAAACTTCGTTTGAGGATTGTATTCTATGATACAAGCATTTTTAGGTCAAACTAACACCACCATTGGATTCAAGAGGTCTAAATTAGGGGGACACAACCCCTCTTAATCTTTAAATCTTGCTATTTTTTCAGGTGGAAAAATCTTCTCACTAGAGAAGACGACCGGAGCTAGGGCTCCGGTGCTTCTCTGATTCACTCACTTTTATTATATATTTATTTGCTTGTATTTTAATAACAAAAACACAGCGTGGCGCAATTGGTTGGAGACAGAGGCCTGTAACATGAGGAGCGTGGGTTCAATCCCTAAGTCTTGTAATTAGTTTTGTTGTTTTTCCAAACTAACGTGCATGTTTATAACATAATGATTGCTTCCCATTCTAAAACACAAGAAAGCGCATGGCGCAGTGGCGGGAAGACGCGCCTATGACTTCAAGGGCGCGGGTTCAACACACACCCCATACATTCTTTCTTTTTTTACCCTCTTTTCTTCCAAACCCTAATTTTCTATTTTCTTAATTAATTATTTTTTAATTAACATAATCTTTTACAAAACATAATAAATTAGGGTTAGGGTTTTTTAATTAATAATTGAATTTTTTACATATTTTTATTTTATTAATTAAATAATATTTTTCTTAATATTAAAACCAATTAGAATTTATGTTTTAATTAATTATTAACACTTAAATTATTTTCTACAAAATACCAAAAAACATTAACAATTAGATCTTAGGTCTTTAAAATATTTTTCTAGCATTTTCCTTATTTTCTTTCTTTACTATTTAATTTTCTTAGATAAAATGTATAAGTCTCACTATCAATTGTAATAGCGTAAATTTACATTTCTGCGCATTTTTCTAATTATGTAACTGCTCAAAGGATGTAATAACTTAGGTTTAAATTTTCGCACTTTACATTCCGCACTTTAACTTCTTGTACATATTTAAATGTTAGTAACTAGGGTTTGTATGGTAAGTCTAAAAACAAACATAAAAAACCCTAATCTTCAAGATAAATATAATTGAGTTAACACACTCTTCACACTAGCACCTCTAGGGTAACCTCTCTTGTTGCCTTACGAATGGGTCACGTTCCTCGAAAGTGGGGATGCTTTAGCAAAAAGACCCTTGTTCAAATCATCATGTCCCTTTCTAATAAAGAACATAGTCTCTCGATGACCCTTCGAAGTTGCCTACAAAATGATCTAGTCCCTCTGGTACAATTGCTAAAGTATCCTTACATGTTTCCTTTAATGACCATAAGACGACCCTACGCATGTCCCTTCACATCCAATAGACAGGATTACCTATCAACTAATGGTATAGATGGTACTATCTCTAAAGGAGAAGGAAAATAATAAGAAAGACCATACTTGGTGGGTAAGAACTCATAATTGCTTGCTCATAACTATTTTCACGAACAACACATTTTCACTACACTTTCAAACAAATATTTTTAAAAACACTTTGTATACATTCTTGAGGAATGATACAAGAATCATTACAAAATTAGCCTTACATTGGCATTTCAATATATCTTCAAATCACACACACACACAAAGAAATTTTTCAAAGTGAGCTAAGCAGTTAAGAGCCCGTAGATAACTACGGATGAAAAGGGTGCTAACACCTTCCCTTTTCATAACTTATCCCCCAAACTCAAAATCTATCAAAAGTCTTTCATGTTCTTCTCAACTTTCCTAAATATTGGATAAAAGAAAAGTTGGTGGCGACTCTTACTAACCGCAACATTTGCGATAAACCAAAAAGTCAGTTATCCCATTGTATTAGTTACCTAAAAGGTGTAATTGGTTACAAGATGCCTTTTCCTAAAAAACTCATTTCTGGCATTTTTCTCGAGTGGTAATCAGTTACCATCTGTTAGTAACTAGTTAAGACGTTGTTCTAGCTCAAAAGTACACTTGCAATTGATCAATTTCCCCACTACAACTCAATGTAATCACATTCTATCACTAGAAAAGGCCAGAGAGTAAGATAAAACATATCATGCAACCAATTACTCACACCTTCATGATCAAACAAGTGAAAATGTCATAAAATAAAACAGGACACACATTTTCAACATAAGTTTTAACCTAAACCCTAACATGCATGAATCCTAAATGCCTATCCCTAATTTAAAATCCTAAGAACCCCACCTCTATTTGAAACCTAAAATGAAAAGAGATAAGATGAGAATTATGATGATCACATGATGATTCTCTCAATTCAACCTTGATTCTTCTTCAAAGATTCAATAACTTCACTCATGCAAGCATCCTTTCTTAACTTGATCAATTCTTCCTCTTCCTCTCACACCCTATTTTCGCCCTCTCCCTCTACACTCTCTTTCTCTCTAAGAATTCAGATTGGTACAAGGAGAAGAATACAAAAAATGAGGATTTGTTCTTCAATTTTATCTTATATACTGACTAGTCCATTTTGTGATCACGACTTTGTAGGTCTATCGGGTGTAGGGACTGCAAGTGCACAGTCTATCGCGTAGTTTTAAAATATATCGAACCCATAAGGACTGATGATCAAAACTACTGTTATCTTAGGGTCACTATATAAAGCTAAGGCTAATTATAAAATCATGGTGTTTAGGTTAAATCAGGAATTAACTAAAGTCTAATAATTAATAACGGGACACCGGTATGTATTTCATCAATTTAAGGGATTCAACAATGTCATTGGTATTTGTTTTTAGTATTAAAACACTGTTTCAGTGAAAACTATTTGTTTAAAGACCCTCGTCTCAAACTTCCGTTCTATTGAATCAGATCATATTAGTTAAGCTCGAAATGAGCGCTTCCGCTGTTTCATTTAAAAGTCAAAAGTATTTTTTGAAAATAAATAAAGTCCAATTAACATTAAAGTGCTTTCGTTGTTTTTAAAATTAATGTTTTAATAACCACTATCTGGTTAAAACCTCAAACTTCCGCTCTGTTGATTTTAACCTTAGACTGTCTCTTACTTTCGTACAAAAACAATTAAATATTCACATTAGAAATTAAAACCAGAAAAGTGTTTTCGTAAAAATAATAATTCCAATTAGTTATAAAATCCTTTCGGTTAAATTTTACATATTGGTATCAGGGAATCTAGCCAGACATGATTTTACCGCAGAACAACATAAAATTAAAACGTAAATTCAACAACGCATGCATGGTAAGAAATAAATAAATTATACTTATTAAAATAGGAACCTAAAAATGAATAATAAAATGATTAATTTCAACTAATGGGCATCCTCCACAAGCCGGCAGGATTGACTTATAGCAAAAATATCTCGAATTAAATTAAAGTAATCCTAAGCAAATTCTGGAAGTCTGGAAACAAAACTAGTGTTGTAGTATTTCTTCGATGTGGAAAAATACTGCTTTGATGGTGGGGGTTTTTATTGCCTATGTAGTTCTACGAAATCTAGAAAATTAACGCTAGGAATTTACACTGAAAAATATCAAAACAGAATACAAAAATAATGTTGAGCAGAAAAAATGAAATTGAAAATAAAACTGCATAACAATTGTTCAGGGTGCGAGAGAGAGCCTGTGAATTTTTGGTAACTGCTTCAATATATAGAGTCCGTTAGTTGAGGGAAAATAGTAATTCAACATGGAGAAGAATCTGTGAACATGCGCGCTGTGATCGGTGGATCTGGAACTGACTGTTTAACGCTGGTTCGCGAAATGTCGCGGAAGCAAGAGTCGCCACCGTCTTTTATTTTCTCCAAATGGAAAGGACAAAAGCACAGAAAAATTCCTTTAAAGAGATTGCTCTCGGTTCGGGAGGTAGATTATAGAAAGGGAAGGTGTTAGCACCCTTTCTATCCATGGTTATCCATGGGCTCTTAGATACTTGCTCAATGTGTTTTCAAAATTGTTTTGCTTGCTTTTCAATTTGGGTTAAAAAAGTTTCTTTGAAAAATTTCAGATCGACTCGTACGTCAGAGTGTTTGAAAAATTTGCTTTGAAAGCTTTTGAAAAGTGTCGGTGTGAAAAGTCTTTTTGAGTTTGTTTTGAGATTAGAGCAAGTATCTACGAGAACCTACCTACCCTAAGGAATTCGTCTGTGTAAATGTCCTTTAAAGTAATGCCATCCCACCATTGAGAGGTAGGTAGCACCACCGTTGGAGGTGTTCGGGTCCATTCGAGTTTTAGGAACGTGGTGATCACCAGAGCAATGGGAAGACACCTTAGAAGCTACCCTCATGCCAGGTTCCCGGATCATGAGGACTTACTAAGACGTTTTCTACTCGACGACCACCTTTCGAAAGGCAACAGTGAGGCGTACCCTAGGGGTGGTGTGTGCGAATCATGTGTCGTTTTCATTGATATTTGTCTTTTGTTATGTCATTGTGATCTACGCTTGATTTTAATTAAGACATTCATTCTTGCATGCTTTTTAACAGTTATAAAATTTGCGGAAAAATAAATCTACGACTATTACAAATGGCGCGGGTCCACATCGCCAAAATTAAACCGGACCCGATTTAGCGGAAAATAAATAATGCGAAGAAATAAAGTGCGAAAAGTAAAATTACACGGCTTTGGGGTATTTACAACATTATAATGAGCGATAATAAAATAAATGCGAGAAATAAAGAAATTAACAAAATTAGGGCGCTGGACCCCTTTGCAAATAATTAAAAGTTAATGAGAATTAAAAAATTAAATGATTAAATGTTTTTTTTTTATTTTGTATTTTTTAGATTTAATAAGGAAAAGAAATTAATGGAAATTAAATTAAAAGACAAACCCTAATTCTAGTATTTTTTTATTTGTTATGAAAGATTTAAATATAGTCTAAATTAAACCTAAAATTTATTATGTACAATTTTTAATTATAAAAATAAAAATAATAAATAAATAGTATTGTGAGAAATAAAAATTAAAAAAGGAAAATCAACAAAGATATTAAACCTAATTCTACATGTTTTTTGGATTTTTACTAAAAAGGGAATTAGAATTAAAACCTAATTACACTAAATAATCTACATTTTAATTTATTTGTGAAAATAATTATTATAAAATAAATATTATGTTTTTTTTTGTATTTTTCTGATTTTTAGTGTTTTTATAGATTTTTGTTAAAAATAATTAGTTAAAACAAATGATTAAAATAAACATAACAATTAAAATTAAAATAAAAAAATAAAATAAAGAAAGCAAACCAGAGTGGGGTGTAGTCCCCAATTTAGGAGGTGTTGGTCCAAAGATTAAGCCTAATAAGCATGGAAGCTCGTTGACCTTTTGGATTGGGTGCTAGTGTATTGACCACATTCACCATAGGCCTGGGATCTGAGCCCTTAGTCTGCCTCTCCTGGACACGTGTATGGTTGTATGGTGAGGAAACATAGTATGCTGGGACATGAGCGCTGCACAGGATCAGTTATAGAAAAATAATATAGAATTTTTGCCAGACCTGGGGCTTGAACCCAGGTCTTGAAGGTCACATGCCTTAGTGCGTTGCCAGATGAGCTGTAGGAATCAATTGTTATATTATGATAAACAAAATACTAAAAAGCAAAAACAACGCGTGATAATTAAAACGCGCGCAATTTCAAATAAACGAATCGTTGGCTGCCACGACCTCTTCTTCTTCACCATCCCTGTAACATAGCATCCTATGGGAACGGTTTTTACAGCGTTGCCAAAAGGTACCTACTGAAAAATAGCGATTAGAGATATGGACATCATAAATTGTTCGCGACTACTGGGATTCCTTCGTCCAGTGGAGCTGAATGCAATGGCCTAAGTCTGGAACCTCAATTTTTCCTCATCTCAAAAACCCCAAATTAGTGAACCTGCAAACCCTAACTTTCATCCATGGCAGAATTTTATGCATAGCGCAATAATCAAATTAAAGGTGATAGTTAGTTTTAAAACAGTGCAAAGAACAAGAATCCATCAACAAAAACATAAAAGGATGCATGAATTATGATATATGATTTGGCATTTTTCTCTTCACAGTCTGAATCGTGGATACCAATTCGTGACGTTTTAATGGATATTCTGGATTGGAAATTGATCAGGGCAACCTTGGCAAGCTTTTGAAAAAGAAATTGGGACCTGAATCGACCTAGAACCTTGAAAACAGTTTTTGAGTTTTTTGGACAATTTTCAAGTTTGTGTTTTTGCTTTCTGAGCGCAGCCTTAGTCTTCTTGCATTAGGGTTGTGATATTGATCATATAGGGAATGATTTAGGTTGAAAATTTTGCACAAAATCCATGTCCATAATGATTTCACATATTTGATTCTTGAAAATCTTTTTCAATCTTTTTCATGTTGTTTTTGTTCAATCATGATCCAATCTCATCAAAACTTGCCCTAATCATTTAAGCACGAAATATTGACCTTATAATGTGCATAAAAAGATTTTTTAGGTTAAGGTTATATTTTTCATGAATTAAAATCATTTAAATGAATATAAATTAATACTAATTCAAATAAATAATTAAAAAATATGAGAATACTTCCCCTTGGGCCTAGTGGTCGTGCATAGGCTTGGCATGAAGAAATTTGGAAGGAAAATGGGCCCATTTGCATTTTTAGGCCTTTTGCATCAATGTTGACTTTTCAAAATTTCCAAAAATTTCCCAACTTCCACAAGGCATAACTTGGTCAATTTTTAAGCTTTTCACATGTTCTTGGACATTTTGGAAAGGTCTTTGAGTCCTTTAACCAATGCCTTTGGTCCCATGTCATTTTGATTTACCAATCTCAAGTTATGGCCTTTGACTTAAAGTCACTTTTTGTTGACTTTTGAAAATGACCTATAATGTTGAAATTGATAACTTTTTGTGAGAGCATTTCTTGGACTTGGAACATGAAGATGAATTGTAGGAAATGTCTTTCTCTTCAAAATGAGCTTTGGATGGAATTTTTCTGATAATCCATGTGAAAGTTATGCCCTGGTCAATTTCAGTTGACTTTTTCAGCTGTCCAAATATAGCAACTTTTGCATCTTTGATGATTTCTGAGCCAAATCTTGAAAATCATGATCAAGCATTGATCAAATGATGTTTGTGGCTTCAAAATGATGTGTTGACCAAAAATTTGAACTTTTGACTGCCAAATGACCATTTTGCCCCTACAGTTGACTGTAGTGCAATCTAGGGTTTTGACTGTGCAATTTTGAGCTGAATGCCTTGAAACTTGACATGAAGACACTTGACCATCTTTGTAGGCATATGGGACTTGATTGGGCCTTTGAAAAGTTCATTTGCTTGACCAGAACTCAAACCCTAGTTTTGACTGTCTAGGAGACAGTTGAGCTGCACAACCCTGGGGGAATTTTGTGACCTTGGCTTTGACAATTCTTGATGAATATGGGAGGGCAAATTTTGGGGTACAACAGTTGCCCCTGTTCAATCTTCTTAGACCTGAGGATGCAGATTGGCTGACGTGCCTTTCGTAGTCCGAGGGTAGAAGATGATTGGACACTAGAGTGCCCAGAAATTTGCGCTCACATAGTGACGGTGATGGGGGAATGGGCTTATAGATGCCATTTGGATGTTGCTTGGATAGGATGATGGGATTATAGATGCCATCGGGATGTTGATCGCGTAGGAGATTCCTTAGCGAGAACCTGCATACCTGCAAAACAGAAAAATGAGTACCTGACACGTTGCAGGAGCTGATTTTAGATGCTTGCTATAGATATGTCCTGACAGGTTACAGGAGCTGGGTCTGGAGCTTCAAACGCTGATGAATGAACCAGGGATGGTCACTGCCTTAGCCTGAATGATAAGAGAATTCTGAATGATTTCAACAACGCTCGTTGAGAAAATCTTGGTGAGAATTACCATCTTCGTAGTGCCAGGAAGAGAACCAAAGGACATTACAATCTCAAAGGGAGTTACCTCACTCACGTTGGAGAGGGAACTATAGGAAATTATAATCTGAAAGGAGATATCACCTCACGCTCATGCCGGAGAGGGAAACATCTGAAAAAGGAATTACCACCTCACGCGCCGTTGGAGAGGAAAACATCTGAAAAAGGAATTACCACCTCACACGCCGTTGGAGAGGGGACCATAAAAGACTATCGCCTCACGCTCATCGTCGGAGAGGAAAACATCTTGAAAAAGGAATTACCACCTCACGCTCACCGTCGGAGAGGGGACCACAAAAGACTATCACCTCACGCTCATCGTCGGAGAGGAAAACATCTTGAAAAAGGAATTACCACCTCACGCTCACCGTCGGAGAGGGGACCATAGGAGAATATCGCCTCACGCTCATGCCGGAGAGGAGAACATCTGAAGAAGGAATTACCACCTCACACGCCGTTGGAGAGGGGACCAAGAGAACTTCTACTGAGTCTTTATCAGAAAAATCTGTTTGGAGTCGATTTAACTGGACTGGAGAAGTCTTTGAAATATGTTTGAGAATTTCAACTGCACCCTTCCTGAAAGGTAGAGGTTAGTTATATGCGATGCATGATATGGATCAAGCAATGATGTTATCAATATAAATGAGACTTGTATGATGCAATACGTTATGCATGCTATAATGATGTATGTGATGATTCAGGTATGTTTTCGTCTAGGAAAATAAATCCTTGACGGGTGCCGGGAAGTCATATCCTGGGCTGATGTTGAGGAAGAGCTTTCGCTTTCGCTGTGGATGATTTGTTGCAAGAATGCCGATAGGAGAAGATAACTCCGTTGAGGAATAAACTTGGCAAATGAAATAATTCTGCGGGAGAAAAGATACTCTAGCGATCATGCTGGGAAGTGCTACTCTGTGGGGATAGCGATGCTTTGCTGCGTTTGATGAAGATAACTCCGCTGGGGATACCGTTGATGAGTTATGCTGGGGATATCTTTGTTGTGCCGGAAGTGTTGATAGACTTTGCTGGGGGTAGGAAGATATTTTGCCGAGGACGCTCTTTCGTGGCTTTTGGCTGAGGATAACCCAGTTATATCCTGTTATGGAAATAACTCTTTAAATCAAGCCGGGACGACGCATTCGTGCTCTGAGGATAAGCTTCCAGAATCTACTGGGGATAAGCTTACTGCTTGGGGAGATATGAATTCCAACTTTCCTGGGGAAACTGAGTTGGACTCTCCTGGGGGAAGTTTTAGACTGCGGGGAAGATCCCTTTGAATGTTGATATACCGCCGGGGAACAATCTTTAGACCAAGACTGCCGGGGATGCTTGTTAAGAATGCGTGCTGCTGGGGAGGTATTGAGATCTACGGGAGGATACTCAATTTCCTTGATATTTGATGATTCTGCTTGGAGAGAGATGTACTGCTTGCTGAACCACTCTCTGGGGGATTAAGATACACTTGGCCGTGTTCTTTAGCTGAACCTACCTTAGTACTTTGGGGGATAGAACAATTAGCTGCTCGGACAACTCTTTATTGCCCCTGTTTCCAGTGTCACCTGTAATTAACTCCTTTGTTTCATATGCAAATATTTATGAGTTAGCAAATTATTGTCAATGCATACATCACAAATTGAACCTTGGACGTTCTTCGCAAAACAAAACAGAAAAAGAAAAATACTTGGGCACGTTTAACTGAAAATATATTTTTTATTGATTTTTGAATGGCCTGAAATAGGCGTTTTGTATACAAGAGGCTGGCGTCCTAGTAAGAGGTACGTCGCCGATCAAAAGAGTTTATACAAGTTTTGTACAAATGAAAATAAAACAGCTGTGTGAAAGATGAATGATCCACTGGGTTTCAACTCTGCTATTGCCTTTATAACTCCGAGCGTCTCATCACTTGATGACCTTGGTTGAAGGTGAAGCTGACTGATCGATGCCGTTTTGAGCTTGATATAGATACCGGATTCTGGATGCAAAGTGATCCAATGAGACATAGTTTTACGCTTTATCCCTTATTTTTGCCTGGACCGCCCTTTCGGGTTTTCAGTCCACCGGGATACCCATTTTTGCCCAAGCCGCCTTTTCAGGTTTTCGACTTGCCGGGTGTACAGATTTTTTCATTTTCATCCCTACATTTTGCCCGAACCCTTTTGGTTCGACGGGAAGCCCTAATTTTTGCCTAGGCATGTCAGCCTAGCGGGTCTTTTTCATGCGTAGTATTTTTTAACTATGTCTGCATTGGCGGGGTGAGGAAGGTCGTCACCATCCATGTTGGTTAAGATCATTGCACCTCCTGAGAACACATGCTTAACCACAAATGGCCCTTCGTACGTAGGGGTCCATTTGCCCCTTGGATCACTCTGAGGAAGGATGATTCTCTTGATAACCAGATCCCCAACTTGATATTCCTGTGGCCTGACTTTCTTGTTAAATGCCCTGATCATCCGTTTCTGATATGTCTGACCATGACAGATAGCAGCAAGTCTCTTTTCGTCAATGAGGTTGAGTTGGTCAAGTCGTGTCTGGATCCAATCATCTTCATTCAGATTTGCATCCTTCATTATCCGGAGAGAGGGAATTTGCACTTCGATCGGCAAGACTGCCTCCATGCCATATACCAGAGAGAAGGGAGTTGCCCCGGTTGACGTCCTAGCTGAGGTACGGTACCCATGCAGAGCGAACGGTAACATTTCGTGCCAATCCTTATACGTCACTGTCATCTTTTGCACGATCTTCTTGATGTTTTTGTTAGCTGCTTCTACAGCCCCATTCATCTTCGGTCTGTAAGGAGAAGAATTGTGGTGCTGTATCTTGAACTGTGCGCAGAGCTCAGCGATCATCTTATTGTTCAGATTGGTACCGTTGTCTGTAATAATCCGCTCAGGGACGCCGTATCGACAGATCAGGTTGTGTCGAATAAACCGTGCCACGACAGTTTTGGTTACTGTAGCATAGGATGCTGCCTCAACCCACTTTGTAAAATAATCAATCGCCACTAGGATGAAGCGATGTCCGTTGGATGCCGTAGGTCTTATCTCGCCGATCATGTCTATGCCCCACATTGCAAATGGCCAAGGCGCAGTCAGAACATTCAAGGGAACCGGAGGAACATGCACCTTATCTGCATAGATCTGGCACTTGTGGCATGTTCTCGAGTGTTGGTAGCAGTCAGCTTCCATTGTGGACCAGTAATATCCTGCCCGTAGGATCTTTTTAGCCATAGTATGTCCACTGGAATGCGTACCAAAGGTCCCTTCATGTAACTCTTCCATGATTCTTTCTGCTTCAATTTTGTCCACACAACGCAGTAAGGTTGAATCATGGTTCCTTTTGTACAAGACGCCGTTGCTTAGGAAGAACTTGGCTGCGAACCGCCTCAGGAATTTCTTATCATTGATAGAGGTACCTTCAGGGTATTCCTAAGCTTCCAGATATCTCTTCACTTCGTGGTACCAAGGCTTCTCAGTTACCAATTCAGCTTCGAGGTTACAACAGTATGCCGGTTCGTCCAGTTTCCAGATGGTGATTTGGGGAGCTTCATTATCCCATTTAACCTTGAACATTGAAGACATTGTAGCTAACGCGTCCGCTAACTGATTCTCTTCTCTTGGAAAGTGCTCAAAGGTTATCTCCGTGAAGTGGGGAATCATGGTCAACACACATTCTCTGTAAGGGATCAAGTTTGGATGTTTCGTATCCCACTCTCCATTGATCTGATTGATCACTAGAGCGGAATCTCCGAAGACACTGAGGAACTTGATCCTTAAGTCAATCGCAGCTTGAAGACCCATGATACACGCCTCATACTCCGCCATGTTGTTGGTACAGTTAAAACATAGCCGGGCAGTGAGTGGAGTATGAGTACCTTGTGGAGATATGATAATGGCGCCGATACCATTTCCCAAAGCATTGGAGGCTCCGTCAAAGTGCATAGACCATCGGGATCCTGGTTCAGGTCCTTCATCCGGTCCAGGCACTTCACAATCAGTCACAATCATGATGCTTTCATCCGGAAACTCGAAGTTCATTGATTGGTAGTCATCTACAGCTTGATGAGCTAAGTGGTCTGCCAATACACTCCCCTTGATGGCTTTCTGGGTTGTGTACTGAATGTCGTATTCCGTCAAGATCATTTGCCATCTTGCAATTCTCCCAGACAGAGCAGGCTTTTCGAATATGTATTTTATCGGATCCATCTTTGAGATCAACAAGGTAGTGTGAGTCAGCATATACTGTCTCAGCCGGCGAGCAGCCCATACCAAAGCGCAGCAAGTTTTCTCAAGCAGTGAGTATCGGGTCTCACAGTCGGTAAACTTTTTGCTAAGGTAATAAATGGCGTGCTCTTTTCGGCCAGACTCGTCATGCTGCCCCAGCACACACCCCATTGAATTGTCCAGCACTGTTAGATATAGGATCAGAGGTCTCCCTTCAACCGGTGGCATAAGGATGGGTGGTTCTTGGAGATACTCTTTAATTCTGTCAAAGGCAGCCTGACATTCATCGTTCCAACGCACTACCTGATCTTTCTTCAGCAGCTTGAAGATTGGCTCACAGGTAGCAGTCAGATGAGATATGAATCGAGCGATGTAATTCAGGCGCCCTAAAAAGCCTCTGACCTCCTTCTCTGTCTTAGGAACTGGCATCTCTTGAATAGCTTCGACCTTAGCAGGGTCCACTTGAATACCTTTATCACTGACCACGAAGCCTAGCAACTTCCCAGATCTTACCCCGAAGGTGCACTTGTTCGGGTTCAATCTCAACTTGTATAATTTCAACCGGTCAAACAACTTCTGTAGATGATCTAGGTGCTCTTCCTCAGTCTGGGACCTAGCGATCATGTCGTCCACATATACTTCGATCTCATGATGGATCATATCATGAAATAAGGCAACCATGGCACGTTGGTAGGTTGCCCCAGCATTCTTTAACCCGAACGGCATGACCTTGTAACAGAAGGTGCCCCACTGAGTAACAAATGTAGTCTTTTCCATGTCTTCAGGTGCCATCTTTATCTGATTGTAGCCTGAGAAGCCATCCATGAAAGAGAATACCTTGTGCTGAGCTGTATTATCCACAAGGACATCAATGTGAGGTAAGGGGAAGTCATCCTTGGGGCTGGCCCTGTTCAGATCCCTGTAATCGACACACATTCTGACCTTGCCGTCCTTTTTAGGTACCGGCACCACGTTAGCAACCCACTGAGGGTAAGAAGTCACTGCAAGAAACCCGGCATCAAACTGTTTCATGACCTCGGCTTTAATCTTCTCGGACATCTCTGGACGCATCCGACGAACCTTTTGTTTAACTGGAGGGCAGTCTTCCCTAGTCGGCAAATGATGGACAACAATATCGGTATCCAACCCTGGCATGTCTTCGTAGGACCAGGCAAAGATCTCCATATAGTCATGTAACATCTTGGTTAACCGTTGCTTCACGCTGAGCTCTAGGTTAGCACCAATCTTTACCTCTTTTCTGTCTGCCTCAGTACCCAGGTTTATGGTTTCCACTGGCTCTTCATGGGGTTGAATTGCCCTCTCTTCCTGAAGCAACAGTCTTGCAAGCTCGCCAGGCACTTCGCAATCATCTTCACCTTCGTCTTCGGCTAAGTTGATCGGATTTTCGAAGTCATAATTGGCATTAGCAGAGCTGTTGTCAGTGAGATCCAGAGTGGATTGGAACCTGTATGAGTGAGTGTGTGTGTAAATACAGCTGTTTTTGAAATTTATGTAAAGGAAATGAAAGACAGAAAAGGAACACAATATTTGCAATGCGAAAAGGTCCAAGATTTTCATTCATGATGTATAAAATGACAGTTCATATGCCCTCACAAATAGAACCACGGTGCCTCGGGTAAGACACCGGGCCAAAGAGTTTATCATTGTTTATTACAGAAATAACGAAACAAAGAAATTTATTACTTAGTGTCAAGAGAAACAGAGAGATTGTCCTTGGCGCTCCAATTGTTAAGTCCACCATCAGCAGCCGGGTAGATCCAGCTATCAAACTCAGCTTCATCAACTTCCTCTTCAACACCAATAGCATTAACTCCATGAGCAGGCAGGGGAGCTGTCACCACATTAGGCTTGTCAGATGCTTCAAACTGTACCTCCTTAGCATCAATGAGGTCCTGCAGCTTGTTCCTTAGTGCCCAACAGTCATCAGTGGCATGCCCCGGGCTATCTGAATGGTAAGCACAACGGGCATTCGGGTTGTACTTAGGAGAAGTAGTGTTAGGGAACTTTGGTGCCTCCTTGACAGATACCAAATTGGTTGCGAGTAGTTGTGGCAGAATCTGCGATAGGGTCATGCTTAACCGGGTAAACTCTCTCCGGGGTCTATCAACCCTTTGGGGATTGTTTGGCCGGGGAGCGGCAGCAGGCGTAGCAATCATGACCGCACTGACAGATTGGCGGCGATCAGGTCTTTCTGATTTCCTAGAGCCATACACGGCACTAGACTCCTTTTTAAACGGCTTCTTTTCTGAACTAGATGACGATGCAGCCTTTGCAATCTTCCCCGATTTCAGCCCAGCTTCGATTCTCTCTCCAGTTAAGATTAAGTCGGTGAAACCAGCAGAAGAATTCCCGATGAGATGGTTAAAGAATGGCCCAGATAGGGTCCCCAAGAACTTGTCCACCAACTCTCGATCAGTCAAAGGTGGCTGCACCCTGCCAGCCAGATCTCTCCACTTCTGCGCGTACTCTTTAAAACCTTCGCTTACGCCCAACGACATACCCTGGAGTTGGGTACGTGTGGGGGCAAGGTCGGCATTATACTGATACTGCTTGTAGAAAGCAGTGGCCAGCTCCTCCCAGTTACGAACTTTGGTCCCATCCAGCTGATAGAACCATTCGAGATGAGTCCCTGAAAGACTCTCCTGGAAGAAGTGGATCCATAGATTCTTGTCCGCAGAGTACGGCTGAATCTTTCGCACATAGGACCTCAAATGCAGCTTGGGACAGGATGCCCCGTCATACTTGGAGAAGGTGGGAGCTTTGAATTTATGTGGGATAACCACACCAGTCGACAAACCCAGATCTCCGAAATCCAGCCCAGGTGTCTGTTGCACCTCCATAGCCTTCAACCTGTCCTCCAGTTGTTTGTATCTGTTGTCTTCAGGAGGGTACTGCTCTTCATCAAAATCTGTCTCGTTGTCGGAGACCACCGGACTAGGCACCCTTGCTTCTGCCTGAGAAGGACTCTTGCCAACAGAAGAAGCAACCTCTTCATTGTGTAGAGTATTACCCAACCTTCGGCCCGTGTTGAATAGAACCGTTCTCCTTTTCTTCTTCTTCTCCTTCTTCAGGAGCACGGTCTTCAGTTCATCTTGGCCTTTAGCTAGACCCAGGATTAATTCTTGAAACTGCGCATTCTGCGCCTGGAGAGCCTTGATTGAAGCCTCAGTTGATTCAGATCCGGAATTCATGATGCTGAAATAAACAGCGAAGAACTGTAAGCAACCTGAAAAGGGAGAAACCTGCTATGCACATGATGTATGAAATGCGTATGCAATGCATTCAAGGGTTCGAAAATTCAAATTCGTTGTAAACAAAGAAAAGAACACACGTTATCATTAATGAAATCATTGTTTAATACATCAAGGCCTCATGGGCAAAAGTACAAAAATCAAGTCAATCCCAAAATACACTGCGCATCCTCTTTGGAGCTATGTAGGTGTTGAGATTCCTCTCCTCATGCAGCAGACGGGTGAGCTCCAAGACTTTCTTTTCACTGGCGTGCAGACTAGTCTCAAGAGAATTCCTTTCCTCCTTAAGCTGGATCCAGCTCTTCTGCATCTCTTCCCAGGATGTGGGCATATCAGGGTGCTGAATAACATGAGGCACTTCCCCTTCCAAGACAGGCTCTTTGATTACTGGAAGCATGTGAGGATAAGGCATTACTAACTTCTGAGAACGGGCGCGTACCCATTTGAGATAAGGCTCCAAAGGGGTGGAGTTCCTATGCCCCAGTGTCTTGCTGTCTATCCTACTAGGCATCCTCCAGGCTCTGATAAATCTCTGACGAAGTCCTTGAGTATCACTGTCGAAGTCAAAAACTATGTCGGGAATTAACATGTCATGAGGACCATCCCTCCGAGCATAACCAAACTGTCTCCAAGCCAGGCATGGGCTATAAGTAATACCTCCTCTGATTCCAAGTAAAGGAACATTAGGGTATTCCCCACAACGGTCAATGATAGTGACATCTCCTCTGGATCTAGGGCACCAATGTATATCTGCATGTGTAAGAGTCATCAACCGTTGTGACCATCTCAAACCCCGCTCATTCTTCAGGACTGATTGGGGAAGGTGCGAAATAAACCACCTTCCCAGGAGAGGAGTGCAACACATAAGGACACCTCTTTTTCTCATGGTTCGAGTGTAACATGAGTGAAGGATGTCCCCCAGCAATGTAGGTATAGGATTCCTGGACATAAAGATCTGAACGGCACTGATATCAATGAGCTGATCTGGATTAGGGAACAATACCAAACCATAAACAAGGAGGGCCACAACCTCTTCAAAAGCTTGCAAGTCAAGAGAGTTCCAACATTCAAGGGCTTTCTCAAACAGAAACCTGGCTAAGAACCCTTTGACACCACTTCTAACTTCCCAATGTCCCTTGAGGTCAGATGACTGTAGGTGCAAGGCTTTAGCAATCTCTTCAAGCTTAGGTTCCCTTTCTGTACCGTTGAAGGGTAGCTGATCAAGGATAGGGATCTTCAGGAGCCGGGAGAACTCCTCCAATGTAGGTACCAACTGATAGTCCAAGAAGGTAAAACAGTGATGCAGGGGATCAAAGAACTGGAACAGGACCTTTATCATATCTTCCTCAATGTTGGTGTTGACCAAGCTGATGAGGCTTCCATGCCTGTCACTGAATGAAGAGTTCTCGGGAATCCTGGATATAAGCTCCTTAAGCTGAGGAGGGATCCTTACAAGATTGACCTGAATTGTCTTTCTACGAGCAGTTTCCATGTCCTACAAAACAAGAACAAAGATGAAAATTCGAACCCCTGAAATGGTTAGTCAATGCATGTGATGCTGGATGATGTCATGATGTTATGATTAAACACACCACAGATATTTACAAAGACAAACATGTAGGGCAAACAAGGCACACAAGACAAGCCCTTAAGGTTTAAGGCCAGCATGGGGTCTGGGTAGTACCCTCTTGAGTTGGTGGGTTCATACCTGTCCTAATCAAAGTAACCGGGTTCTAAGGTTCCCAATATCACGGGATTGCTTTCATTGTTCATCGTTTCGATTTAGCCACTGAACTGGCGACCGAAATATTCCAGGAAAGCAACCCTCAATTGAGCGTAGTATCGAGTATCAACCAACCTCGGACTGCACCAAAGTCAGTTATCTCACTACCCTAAAGAGGCCAAGATAGTTCAATTAAGGTTCCTAAGGTCTGTTGATGCTTCACGACACCACGCGGAGGCCCCGTACTCTCCTTGACTGAACTCAAGGGTTACCGGTACACACCAAAGTGCCACATCAATGTAGCAGACTGTTTCAACCGTGTCGGTATACCCCGCACAGTTCCCTCACAGCCTTGTTGCTACTTTCTAAGAAAGGTATCCCCCAGATCCGGGTGTAGGACCTATAGAACTCCCAAGCAACCCACAATTTAAAGCACACAAAGCAATACAATTGAAAACATAGTTATAAGCTAGCCCTAAGGTACACCTCACTTTATAAGATATCCCCAGCAGAGTCGCCAGTTCTGTGATCGGTGGATCTGGAACTGACTGTTTAACGCTGGTTCGCGAAATGTCGCGGAAGCAAGAGTCGCCACCGTCTTTTATTTTCTCCAAATGGAAAGGACAAAAGCACAGAAAAATTCCTTTAAAGAGATTGCTCTCGGTTCGGGAGGTAGATTATAGAAAGGGAAGGTGTTAGCACCCTTTCTATCCATGGTTATCCATGGGCTCTTAGATACTTGCTCAATGTGTTTTCAAAATTGTTTTGCTTGCTTTTCAATTTGGGTTAAAAAAGTTTCTTTGAAAAATTTCAGATCGACTCGTACGTCAGAGTGTTTGAAAAATTTGCTTTGAAAGCTTTTGAAAAGTGTCGGTGTGAAAAGTCTTTTTGAGTTTGTTTTGAGATTAGAGCAAGTATCTACGAGAACCTACCTACCCTAAGGAATTCGTCTGTGTAAATGTCCTTTAAAGTAATGCCATCCCACCATTGAGAGGTAGGTAGCACCACCGTTGGAGGTGTTCGGGTCCATTCGAGTTTTAGGAACGTGGTGATCACCAGAGCAATGGGAAGACACCTTAGAAGCTACCCTCATGCCAGGTTCCCGGATCATGAGGACTTACTAAGACGTTTTCTACTCGACGACCACCTTTCGAAAGGCAACAGTGAGGCGTACCCTAGGGGTGGTGTGTGCGAATCATGTGTCGTTTTCATTGATATTTGTCTTTTGTTATGTCATTGTGATCTACGCTTGATTTTAATTAAGACATTCATTCTTGCATGCTTTTTAACAGTTATAAAATTTGCGGAAAAATAAATCTACGACTATTACAAATGGCGCGGGTCCACATCGCCAAAATTAAACCGGACCCGATTTAGCGGAAAATAAATAATGCGAAGAAATAAAGTGCGAAAAGTAAAATTACACGGCTTTGGGGTATTTACAACATTATAATGAGCGATAATAAAATAAATGCGAGAAATAAAGAAATTAACAAAATTAGGGCGCTGGACCCCTTTGCAAATAATTAAAAGTTAATGAGAATTAAAAAATTAAATGATTAAATGTTTTTTTTTTATTTTGTATTTTTTAGATTTAATAAGGAAAAGAAATTAATGGAAATTAAATTAAAAGACAAACCCTAATTCTAGTATTTTTTTATTTGTTATGAAAGATTTAAATATAGTCTAAATTAAACCTAAAATTTATTATGTACAATTTTTAATTATAAAAATAAAAATAATAAATAAATAGTATTGTGAGAAATAAAAATTAAAAAAGGAAAATCAACAAAGATATTAAACCTAATTCTACATGTTTTTTGGATTTTTACTAAAAAGGGAATTAGAATTAAAACCTAATTACACTAAATAATCTACATTTTAATTTATTTGTGAAAATAATTATTATAAAATAAATATTATGTTTTTTTTTGTATTTTTCTGATTTTTAGTGTTTTTATAGATTTTTGTTAAAAATAATTAGTTAAAACAAATGATTAAAATAAACATAACAATTAAAATTAAAATAAAAAAATAAAATAAAGAAAGCAAACCAGAGTGGGGTGTAGTCCCCAATTTAGGAGGTGTTGGTCCAAAGATTAAGCCTAATAAGCATGGAAGCTCGTTGACCTTTTGGATTGGGTGCTAGTGTATTGACCACATTCACCATAGGCCTGGGATCTGAGCCCTTAGTCTGCCTCTCCTGGACACGTGTATGGTTGTATGGTGAGGAAACATAGTATGCTGGGACATGAGCGCTGCACAGGATCAGTTATAGAAAAATAATATAGAATTTTTGCCAGACCTGGGGCTTGAACCCAGGTCTTGAAGGTCACATGCCTTAGTGCGTTGCCAGATGAGCTGTAGGAATCAATTGTTATATTATGATAAACAAAATACTAAAAAGCAAAAACAACGCGTGATAATTAAAACGCGCGCAATTTCAAATAAACGAATCGTTGGCTGCCACGACCTCTTCTTCTTCACCATCCCTGTAACATAGCATCCTATGGGAACGGTTTTTACAGCGTTGCCAAAAGGTACCTACTGAAAAATAGCGATTAGAGATATGGACATCATAAATTGTTCGCGACTACTGGGATTCCTTCGTCCAGTGGAGCTGAATGCAATGGCCTAAGTCTGGAACCTCAATTTTTCCTCATCTCAAAAACCCCAAATTAGTGAACCTGCAAACCCTAACTTTCATCCATGGCAGAATTTTATGCATAGCGCAATAATCAAATTAAAGGTGATAGTTAGTTTTAAAACAGTGCAAAGAACAAGAATCCATCAACAAAAACATAAAAGGATGCATGAATTATGATATATGATTTGGCATTTTTCTCTTCACAGTCTGAATCGTGGATACCAATTCGTGACGTTTTAATGGATATTCTGGATTGGAAATTGATCAGGGCAACCTTGGCAAGCTTTTGAAAAAGAAATTGGGACCTGAATCGACCTAGAACCTTGAAAACAGTTTTTGAGTTTTTTGGACAATTTTCAAGTTTGTGTTTTTGCTTTCTGAGCGCAGCCTTAGTCTTCTTGCATTAGGGTTGTGATATTGATCATATAGGGAATGATTTAGGTTGAAAATTTTGCACAAAATCCATGTCCATAATGATTTCACATATTTGATTCTTGAAAATCTTTTTCAATCTTTTTCATGTTGTTTTTGTTCAATCATGATCCAATCTCATCAAAACTTGCCCTAATCATTTAAGCACGAAATATTGACCTTATAATGTGCATAAAAAGATTTTTTAGGTTAAGGTTATATTTTTCATGAATTAAAATCATTTAAATGAATATAAATTAATACTAATTCAAATAAATAATTAAAAAATATGAGAATACTTCCCCTTGGGCCTAGTGGTCGTGCATAGGCTTGGCATGAAGAAATTTGGAAGGAAAATGGGCCCATTTGCATTTTTAGGCCTTTTGCATCAATGTTGACTTTTCAAAATTTCCAAAAATTTCCCAACTTCCACAAGGCATAACTTGGTCAATTTTTAAGCTTTTCACATGTTCTTGGACATTTTGGAAAGGTCTTTGAGTCCTTTAACCAATGCCTTTGGTCCCATGTCATTTTGATTTACCAATCTCAAGTTATGGCCTTTGACTTAAAGTCACTTTTTGTTGACTTTTGAAAATGACCTATAATGTTGAAATTGATAACTTTTTGTGAGAGCATTTCTTGGACTTGGAACATGAAGATGAATTGTAGGAAATGTCTTTCTCTTCAAAATGAGCTTTGGATGGAATTTTTCTGATAATCCATGTGAAAGTTATGCCCTGGTCAATTTCAGTTGACTTTTTCAGCTGTCCAAATATAGCAACTTTTGCATCTTTGATGATTTCTGAGCCAAATCTTGAAAATCATGATCAAGCATTGATCAAATGATGTTTGTGGCTTCAAAATGATGTGTTGACCAAAAATTTGAACTTTTGACTGCCAAATGACCATTTTGCCCCTACAGTTGACTGTAGTGCAATCTAGGGTTTTGACTGTGCAATTTTGAGCTGAATGCCTTGAAACTTGACATGAAGACACTTGACCATCTTTGTAGGCATATGGGACTTGATTGGGCCTTTGAAAAGTTCATTTGCTTGACCAGAACTCAAACCCTAGTTTTGACTGTCTAGGAGACAGTTGAGCTGCACAACCCTGGGGGAATTTTGTGACCTTGGCTTTGACAATTCTTGATGAATATGGGAGGGCAAATTTTGGGGTACAACAGTTGCCCCTGTTCAATCTTCTTAGACCTGAGGATGCAGATTGGCTGACGTGCCTTTCGTAGTCCGAGGGTAGAAGATGATTGGACACTAGAGTGCCCAGAAATTTGCGCTCACATAGTGACGGTGATGGGGGAATGGGCTTATAGATGCCATTTGGATGTTGCTTGGATAGGATGATGGGATTATAGATGCCATCGGGATGTTGATCGCGTAGGAGATTCCTTAGCGAGAACCTGCATACCTGCAAAACAGAAAAATGAGTACCTGACACGTTGCAGGAGCTGATTTTAGATGCTTGCTATAGATATGTCCTGACAGGTTACAGGAGCTGGGTCTGGAGCTTCAAACGCTGATGAATGAACCAGGGATGGTCACTGCCTTAGCCTGAATGATAAGAGAATTCTGAATGATTTCAACAACGCTCGTTGAGAAAATCTTGGTGAGAATTACCATCTTCGTAGTGCCAGGAAGAGAACCAAAGGACATTACAATCTCAAAGGGAGTTACCTCACTCACGTTGGAGAGGGAACTATAGGAAATTATAATCTGAAAGGAGATATCACCTCACGCTCATGCCGGAGAGGGAAACATCTGAAAAAGGAATTACCACCTCACGCGCCGTTGGAGAGGAAAACATCTGAAAAAGGAATTACCACCTCACACGCCGTTGGAGAGGGGACCATAAAAGACTATCGCCTCACGCTCATCGTCGGAGAGGAAAACATCTTGAAAAAGGAATTACCACCTCACGCTCACCGTCGGAGAGGGGACCACAAAAGACTATCACCTCACGCTCATCGTCGGAGAGGAAAACATCTTGAAAAAGGAATTACCACCTCACGCTCACCGTCGGAGAGGGGACCATAGGAGAATATCGCCTCACGCTCATGCCGGAGAGGAGAACATCTGAAGAAGGAATTACCACCTCACACGCCGTTGGAGAGGGGACCAAGAGAACTTCTACTGAGTCTTTATCAGAAAAATCTGTTTGGAGTCGATTTAACTGGACTGGAGAAGTCTTTGAAATATGTTTGAGAATTTCAACTGCACCCTTCCTGAAAGGTAGAGGTTAGTTATATGCGATGCATGATATGGATCAAGCAATGATGTTATCAATATAAATGAGACTTGTATGATGCAATACGTTATGCATGCTATAATGATGTATGTGATGATTCAGGTATGTTTTCGTCTAGGAAAATAAATCCTTGACGGGTGCCGGGAAGTCATATCCTGGGCTGATGTTGAGGAAGAGCTTTCGCTTTCGCTGTGGATGATTTGTTGCAAGAATGCCGATAGGAGAAGATAACTCCGTTGAGGAATAAACTTGGCAAATGAAATAATTCTGCGGGAGAAAAGATACTCTAGCGATCATGCTGGGAAGTGCTACTCTGTGGGGATAGCGATGCTTTGCTGCGTTTGATGAAGATAACTCCGCTGGGGATACCGTTGATGAGTTATGCTGGGGATATCTTTGTTGTGCCGGAAGTGTTGATAGACTTTGCTGGGGGTAGGAAGATATTTTGCCGAGGACGCTCTTTCGTGGCTTTTGGCTGAGGATAACCCAGTTATATCCTGTTATGGAAATAACTCTTTAAATCAAGCCGGGACGACGCATTCGTGCTCTGAGGATAAGCTTCCAGAATCTACTGGGGATAAGCTTACTGCTTGGGGAGATATGAATTCCAACTTTCCTGGGGAAACTGAGTTGGACTCTCCTGGGGGAAGTTTTAGACTGCGGGGAAGATCCCTTTGAATGTTGATATACCGCCGGGGAACAATCTTTAGACCAAGACTGCCGGGGATGCTTGTTAAGAATGCGTGCTGCTGGGGAGGTATTGAGATCTACGGGAGGATACTCAATTTCCTTGATATTTGATGATTCTGCTTGGAGAGAGATGTACTGCTTGCTGAACCACTCTCTGGGGGATTAAGATACACTTGGCCGTGTTCTTTAGCTGAACCTACCTTAGTACTTTGGGGGATAGAACAATTAGCTGCTCGGACAACTCTTTATTGCCCCTGTTTCCAGTGTCACCTGTAATTAACTCCTTTGTTTCATATGCAAATATTTATGAGTTAGCAAATTATTGTCAATGCATACATCACAAATTGAACCTTGGACGTTCTTCGCAAAACAAAACAGAAAAAGAAAAATACTTGGGCACGTTTAACTGAAAATATATTTTTTATTGATTTTTGAATGGCCTGAAATAGGCGTTTTGTATACAAGAGGCTGGCGTCCTAGTAAGAGGTACGTCGCCGATCAAAAGAGTTTATACAAGTTTTGTACAAATGAAAATAAAACAGCTGTGTGAAAGATGAATGATCCACTGGGTTTCAACTCTGCTATTGCCTTTATAACTCCGAGCGTCTCATCACTTGATGACCTTGGTTGAAGGTGAAGCTGACTGATCGATGCCGTTTTGAGCTTGATATAGATACCGGATTCTGGATGCAAAGTGATCCAATGAGACATAGTTTTACGCTTTATCCCTTATTTTTGCCTGGACCGCCCTTTCGGGTTTTCAGTCCACCGGGATACCCATTTTTGCCCAAGCCGCCTTTTCAGGTTTTCGACTTGCCGGGTGTACAGATTTTTTCATTTTCATCCCTACATTTTGCCCGAACCCTTTTGGTTCGACGGGAAGCCCTAATTTTTGCCTAGGCATGTCAGCCTAGCGGGTCTTTTTCATGCGTAGTATTTTTTAACTATGTCTGCATTGGCGGGGTGAGGAAGGTCGTCACCATCCATGTTGGTTAAGATCATTGCACCTCCTGAGAACACATGCTTAACCACAAATGGCCCTTCGTACGTAGGGGTCCATTTGCCCCTTGGATCACTCTGAGGAAGGATGATTCTCTTGATAACCAGATCCCCAACTTGATATTCCTGTGGCCTGACTTTCTTGTTAAATGCCCTGATCATCCGTTTCTGATATGTCTGACCATGACAGATAGCAGCAAGTCTCTTTTCGTCAATGAGGTTGAGTTGGTCAAGTCGTGTCTGGATCCAATCATCTTCATTCAGATTTGCATCCTTCATTATCCGGAGAGAGGGAATTTGCACTTCGATCGGCAAGACTGCCTCCATGCCATATACCAGAGAGAAGGGAGTTGCCCCGGTTGACGTCCTAGCTGAGGTACGGTACCCATGCAGAGCGAACGGTAACATTTCGTGCCAATCCTTATACGTCACTGTCATCTTTTGCACGATCTTCTTGATGTTTTTGTTAGCTGCTTCTACAGCCCCATTCATCTTCGGTCTGTAAGGAGAAGAATTGTGGTGCTGTATCTTGAACTGTGCGCAGAGCTCAGCGATCATCTTATTGTTCAGATTGGTACCGTTGTCTGTAATAATCCGCTCAGGGACGCCGTATCGACAGATCAGGTTGTGTCGAATAAACCGTGCCACGACAGTTTTGGTTACTGTAGCATAGGATGCTGCCTCAACCCACTTTGTAAAATAATCAATCGCCACTAGGATGAAGCGATGTCCGTTGGATGCCGTAGGTCTTATCTCGCCGATCATGTCTATGCCCCACATTGCAAATGGCCAAGGCGCAGTCAGAACATTCAAGGGAACCGGAGGAACATGCACCTTATCTGCATAGATCTGGCACTTGTGGCATGTTCTCGAGTGTTGGTAGCAGTCAGCTTCCATTGTGGACCAGTAATATCCTGCCCGTAGGATCTTTTTAGCCATAGTATGTCCACTGGAATGCGTACCAAAGGTCCCTTCATGTAACTCTTCCATGATTCTTTCTGCTTCAATTTTGTCCACACAACGCAGTAAGGTTGAATCATGGTTCCTTTTGTACAAGACGCCGTTGCTTAGGAAGAACTTGGCTGCGAACCGCCTCAGGAATTTCTTATCATTGATAGAGGTACCTTCAGGGTATTCCTAAGCTTCCAGATATCTCTTCACTTCGTGGTACCAAGGCTTCTCAGTTACCAATTCAGCTTCGAGGTTACAACAGTATGCCGGTTCGTCCAGTTTCCAGATGGTGATTTGGGGAGCTTCATTATCCCATTTAACCTTGAACATTGAAGACATTGTAGCTAACGCGTCCGCTAACTGATTCTCTTCTCTTGGAAAGTGCTCAAAGGTTATCTCCGTGAAGTGGGGAATCATGGTCAACACACATTCTCTGTAAGGGATCAAGTTTGGATGTTTCGTATCCCACTCTCCATTGATCTGATTGATCACTAGAGCGGAATCTCCGAAGACACTGAGGAACTTGATCCTTAAGTCAATCGCAGCTTGAAGACCCATGATACACGCCTCATACTCCGCCATGTTGTTGGTACAGTTAAAACATAGCCGGGCAGTGAGTGGAGTATGAGTACCTTGTGGAGATATGATAATGGCGCCGATACCATTTCCCAAAGCATTGGAGGCTCCGTCAAAGTGCATAGACCATCGGGATCCTGGTTCAGGTCCTTCATCCGGTCCAGGCACTTCACAATCAGTCACAATCATGATGCTTTCATCCGGAAACTCGAAGTTCATTGATTGGTAGTCATCTACAGCTTGATGAGCTAAGTGGTCTGCCAATACACTCCCCTTGATGGCTTTCTGGGTTGTGTACTGAATGTCGTATTCCGTCAAGATCATTTGCCATCTTGCAATTCTCCCAGACAGAGCAGGCTTTTCGAATATGTATTTTATCGGATCCATCTTTGAGATCAACAAGGTAGTGTGAGTCAGCATATACTGTCTCAGCCGGCGAGCAGCCCATACCAAAGCGCAGCAAGTTTTCTCAAGCAGTGAGTATCGGGTCTCACAGTCGGTAAACTTTTTGCTAAGGTAATAAATGGCGTGCTCTTTTCGGCCAGACTCGTCATGCTGCCCCAGCACACACCCCATTGAATTGTCCAGCACTGTTAGATATAGGATCAGAGGTCTCCCTTCAACCGGTGGCATAAGGATGGGTGGTTCTTGGAGATACTCTTTAATTCTGTCAAAGGCAGCCTGACATTCATCGTTCCAACGCACTACCTGATCTTTCTTCAGCAGCTTGAAGATTGGCTCACAGGTAGCAGTCAGATGAGATATGAATCGAGCGATGTAATTCAGGCGCCCTAAAAAGCCTCTGACCTCCTTCTCTGTCTTAGGAACTGGCATCTCTTGAATAGCTTCGACCTTAGCAGGGTCCACTTGAATACCTTTATCACTGACCACGAAGCCTAGCAACTTCCCAGATCTTACCCCGAAGGTGCACTTGTTCGGGTTCAATCTCAACTTGTATAATTTCAACCGGTCAAACAACTTCTGTAGATGATCTAGGTGCTCTTCCTCAGTCTGGGACCTAGCGATCATGTCGTCCACATATACTTCGATCTCATGATGGATCATATCATGAAATAAGGCAACCATGGCACGTTGGTAGGTTGCCCCAGCATTCTTTAACCCGAACGGCATGACCTTGTAACAGAAGGTGCCCCACTGAGTAACAAATGTAGTCTTTTCCATGTCTTCAGGTGCCATCTTTATCTGATTGTAGCCTGAGAAGCCATCCATGAAAGAGAATACCTTGTGCTGAGCTGTATTATCCACAAGGACATCAATGTGAGGTAAGGGGAAGTCATCCTTGGGGCTGGCCCTGTTCAGATCCCTGTAATCGACACACATTCTGACCTTGCCGTCCTTTTTAGGTACCGGCACCACGTTAGCAACCCACTGAGGGTAAGAAGTCACTGCAAGAAACCCGGCATCAAACTGTTTCATGACCTCGGCTTTAATCTTCTCGGACATCTCTGGACGCATCCGACGAACCTTTTGTTTAACTGGAGGGCAGTCTTCCCTAGTCGGCAAATGATGGACAACAATATCGGTATCCAACCCTGGCATGTCTTCGTAGGACCAGGCAAAGATCTCCATATAGTCATGTAACATCTTGGTTAACCGTTGCTTCACGCTGAGCTCTAGGTTAGCACCAATCTTTACCTCTTTTCTGTCTGCCTCAGTACCCAGGTTTATGGTTTCCACTGGCTCTTCATGGGGTTGAATTGCCCTCTCTTCCTGAAGCAACAGTCTTGCAAGCTCGCCAGGCACTTCGCAATCATCTTCACCTTCGTCTTCGGCTAAGTTGATCGGATTTTCGAAGTCATAATTGGCATTAGCAGAGCTGTTGTCAGTGAGATCCAGAGTGGATTGGAACCTGTATGAGTGAGTGTGTGTGTAAATACAGCTGTTTTTGAAATTTATGTAAAGGAAATGAAAGACAGAAAAGGAACACAATATTTGCAATGCGAAAAGGTCCAAGATTTTCATTCATGATGTATAAAATGACAGTTCATATGCCCTCACAAATAGAACCACGGTGCCTCGGGTAAGACACCGGGCCAAAGAGTTTATCATTGTTTATTACAGAAATAACGAAACAAAGAAATTTATTACTTAGTGTCAAGAGAAACAGAGAGATTGTCCTTGGCGCTCCAATTGTTAAGTCCACCATCAGCAGCCGGGTAGATCCAGCTATCAAACTCAGCTTCATCAACTTCCTCTTCAACACCAATAGCATTAACTCCATGAGCAGGCAGGGGAGCTGTCACCACATTAGGCTTGTCAGATGCTTCAAACTGTACCTCCTTAGCATCAATGAGGTCCTGCAGCTTGTTCCTTAGTGCCCAACAGTCATCAGTGGCATGCCCCGGGCTATCTGAATGGTAAGCACAACGGGCATTCGGGTTGTACTTAGGAGAAGTAGTGTTAGGGAACTTTGGTGCCTCCTTGACAGATACCAAATTGGTTGCGAGTAGTTGTGGCAGAATCTGCGATAGGGTCATGCTTAACCGGGTAAACTCTCTCCGGGGTCTATCAACCCTTTGGGGATTGTTTGGCCGGGGAGCGGCAGCAGGCGTAGCAATCATGACCGCACTGACAGATTGGCGGCGATCAGGTCTTTCTGATTTCCTAGAGCCATACACGGCACTAGACTCCTTTTTAAACGGCTTCTTTTCTGAACTAGATGACGATGCAGCCTTTGCAATCTTCCCCGATTTCAGCCCAGCTTCGATTCTCTCTCCAGTTAAGATTAAGTCGGTGAAACCAGCAGAAGAATTCCCGATGAGATGGTTAAAGAATGGCCCAGATAGGGTCCCCAAGAACTTGTCCACCAACTCTCGATCAGTCAAAGGTGGCTGCACCCTGCCAGCCAGATCTCTCCACTTCTGCGCGTACTCTTTAAAACCTTCGCTTACGCCCAACGACATACCCTGGAGTTGGGTACGTGTGGGGGCAAGGTCGGCATTATACTGATACTGCTTGTAGAAAGCAGTGGCCAGCTCCTCCCAGTTACGAACTTTGGTCCCATCCAGCTGATAGAACCATTCGAGATGAGTCCCTGAAAGACTCTCCTGGAAGAAGTGGATCCATAGATTCTTGTCCGCAGAGTACGGCTGAATCTTTCGCACATAGGACCTCAAATGCAGCTTGGGACAGGATGCCCCGTCATACTTGGAGAAGGTGGGAGCTTTGAATTTATGTGGGATAACCACACCAGTCGACAAACCCAGATCTCCGAAATCCAGCCCAGGTGTCTGTTGCACCTCCATAGCCTTCAACCTGTCCTCCAGTTGTTTGTATCTGTTGTCTTCAGGAGGGTACTGCTCTTCATCAAAATCTGTCTCGTTGTCGGAGACCACCGGACTAGGCACCCTTGCTTCTGCCTGAGAAGGACTCTTGCCAACAGAAGAAGCAACCTCTTCATTGTGTAGAGTATTACCCAACCTTCGGCCCGTGTTGAATAGAACAGTTCTCCTTTTCTTCTTCTTCTCCTTCTTCAGGAGCACGGTCTTCAGTTCATCTTGGCCTTTAGCTAGACCCAGGATTAATTCTTGAAACTGCGCATTCTGCGCCTGGAGAGCCTTGATTGAAGCCTCAGTTGATTCAGATCCGGAATTCATGATGCTGAAATAAACAGCGAAGAACTGTAAGCAACCTGAAAAGGGAGAAACCTGCTATGCACATGATGTATGAAATGCGTATGCAATGCATTCAAGGGTTCGAAAATTCAAATTCGTTGTAAACAAAGAAAAGAACACACGTTATCATTAATGAAATCATTGTTTAATACATCAAGGCCTCATGGGCAAAAGTACAAAAATCAAGTCAATCCCAAAATACACTGCGCATCCTCTTTGGAGCTATGTAGGTGTTGAGATTCCTCTCCTCATGCAGCAGACGGGTGAGCTCCAAGACTTTCTTTTCACTGGCGTGCAGACTAGTCTCAAGAGAATTCCTTTCCTCCTTAAGCTGGATCCAGCTCTTCTGCATCTCTTCCCAGGATGTGGGCATATCAGGGTGCTGAATAACATGAGGCACTTCCCCTTCCAAGACAGGCTCTTTGATTACTGGAAGCATGTGAGGATAAGGCATTACTAACTTCTGAGAACGGGCGCGTACCCATTTGAGATAAGGCTCCAAAGGGGTGGAGTTCCTATGCCCCAGTGTCTTGCTGTCTATCCTACTAGGCATCCTCCAGGCTCTGATAAATCTCTGACGAAGTCCTTGAGTATCACTGTCGAAGTCAAAAACTATGTCGGGAATTAACATGTCATGAGGACCATCCCTCCGAGCATAACCAAACTGTCTCCAAGCCAGGCATGGGCTATAAGTAATACCTCCTCTGATTCCAAGTAAAGGAACATTAGGGTATTCCCCACAACGGTCAATGATAGTGACATCTCCTCTGGATCTAGGGCACCAATGTATATCTGCATGTGTAAGAGTCATCAACCGTTGTGACCATCTCAAACCCCGCTCATTCTTCAGGACTGATTGGGGAAGGTGCGAAATAAACCACCTTCCCAGGAGAGGAGTGCAACACATAAGGACACCTCTTTTTCTCATGGTTCGAGTGTAACATGAGTGAAGGATGTCCCCCAGCAATGTAGGTATAGGATTCCTGGACATAAAGATCTGAACGGCACTGATATCAATGAGCTGATCTGGATTAGGGAACAATACCAAACCATAAACAAGGAGGGCCACAACCTCTTCAAAAGCTTGCAAGTCAAGAGAGTTCCAACATTCAAGGGCTTTCTCAAACAGAAACCTGGCTAAGAACCCTTTGACACCACTTCTAACTTCCCAATGTCCCTTGAGGTCAGATGACTGTAGGTGCAAGGCTTTAGCAATCTCTTCAAGCTTAGGTTCCCTTTCTGTACCGTTGAAGGGTAGCTGATCAAGGATAGGGATCTTCAGGAGCCGGGAGAACTCCTCCAATGTAGGTACCAACTGATAGTCCAAGAAGGTAAAACAGTGATGCAGGGGATCAAAGAACTGGAACAGGACCTTTATCATATCTTCCTCAATGTTGGTGTTGACCAAGCTGATGAGGCTTCCATGCCTGTCACTGAATGAAGAGTTCTCGGGAATCCTGGATATAAGCTCCTTAAGCTGAGGAGGGATCCTTACAAGATTGACCTGAATTGTCTTTCTACGAGCAGTTTCCATGTCCTACAAAACAAGAACAAAGATGAAAATTCGAACCCCTGAAATGGTTAGTCAATGCATGTGATGCTGGATGATGTCATGATGTTATGATTAAACACACCACAGATATTTACAAAGACAAACATGTAGGGCAAACAAGGCACACAAGACAAGCCCTTAAGGTTTAAGGCCAGCATGGGGTCTGGGTAGTACCCTCTTGAGTTGGTGGGTTCATACCTGTCCTAATCAAAGTAACCGGGTTCTAAGGTTCCCAATATCACGGGATTGCTTTCATTGTTCATCGTTTCGATTTAGCCACTGAACTGGCGACCGAAATATTCCAGGAAAGCAACCCTCAATTGAGCGTAGTATCGAGTATCAACCAACCTCGGACTGCACCAAAGTCAGTTATCTCACTACCCTAAAGAGGCCAAGATAGTTCAATTAAGGTTCCTAAGGTCTGTTGATGCTTCACGACACCACGCGGAGGCCCCGTACTCTCCTTGACTGAACTCAAGGGTTACCGGTACACACCAAAGTGCCACATCAACGTAGCAGACTGTTTCAACCGTGTCGGTATACCCCGCACAGTTCCCTCACAGCCTTGTTGCTACTTTCTAAGAAAGGTATCCCCCAGATCCGGGTGTAGGACCTATAGAACTCCCAAGCAACCCACAATTTAAAGCACACAAAGCAATACAATTGAAAACATAGTTATAAGCTAGCCCTAAGGTACACCTCACTTTATAAGATATCCCCAGCAGAGTCGCCAGTTCTGTGATCGGTGGATCTGGAACTGACTGTTTAACGCTGGTTCGCGAAATGTCGCGGAAGCAAGAGTCGCCACCGTCTTTTATTTTCTCCAAATGGAAAGGACAAAAGCACAGAAAAATTCCTTTAAAGAGATTGCTCTCGGTTCGGGAGGTAGATTATAGAAAGGGAAGGTGTTAGCACCCTTTCTATCCATGGTTATCCATGGGCTCTTAGATACTTGCTCAATGTGTTTTCAAAATTGTTTTGCTTGCTTTTCAATTTGGGTTAAAAAAGTTTCTTTGAAAAATTTCAGATCGACTCGTACGTCAGAGTGTTTGAAAAATTTGCTTTGAAAGCTTTTGAAAAGTGTCGGTGTGAAAAGTCTTTTTGAGTTTGTTTTGAGATTAGAGCAAGTATCTACGAGAACCTACCTACCCTAAGGAATTCGTCTGTGTAAATGTCCTTTAAAGTAATGCCATCCCACCATTGAGAGGTAGGTAGCACCACCGTTGGAGGTGTTCGGGTCCATTCGAGTTTTAGGAACGTGGTGATCACCAGAGCAATGGGAAGACACCTTAGAAGCTACCCTCATGCCAGGTTCCCGGATCATGAGGACTTACTAAGACGTTTTCTACTCGACGACCACCTTTCGAAAGGCAACAGTGAGGCGTACCCTAGGGGTGGTGTGTGCGAATCATGTGTCGTTTTCATTGATATTTGTCTTTTGTTATGTCATTGTGATCTACGCTTGATTTTAATTAAGACATTCATTCTTGCATGCTTTTTAACAGTTATAAAATTTGCGGAAAAATAAATCTACGACTATTACAAATGGCGCGGGTCCACATCGCCAAAATTAAACCGGACCCGATTTAGCGGAAAATAAATAATGCGAAGAAATAAAGTGCGAAAAGTAAAATTACACGGCTTTGGGGTATTTACAACATTATAATGAGCGATAATAAAATAAATGCGAGAAATAAAGAAATTAACAAAATTAGGGCGCTGGACCCCTTTGCAAATAATTAAAAGTTAATGAGAATTAAAAAATTAAATGATTAAATGTTTTTTTTTTATTTTGTATTTTTTAGATTTAATAAGGAAAAGAAATTAATGGAAATTAAATTAAAAGACAAACCCTAATTCTAGTATTTTTTTATTTGTTATGAAAGATTTAAATATAGTCTAAATTAAACCTAAAATTTATTATGTACAATTTTTAATTATAAAAATAAAAATAATAAATAAATAGTATTGTGAGAAATAAAAATTAAAAAAGGAAAATCAACAAAGATATTAAACCTAATTCTACATGTTTTTTGGATTTTTACTAAAAAGGGAATTAGAATTAAAACCTAATTACACTAAATAATCTACATTTTAATTTATTTGTGAAAATAATTATTATAAAATAAATATTATGTTTTTTTTTGTATTTTTCTGATTTTTAGTGTTTTTATAGATTTTTGTTAAAAATAATTAGTTAAAACAAATGATTAAAATAAACATAACAATTAAAATTAAAATAAAAAAATAAAATAAAGAAAGCAAACCAGAGTGGGGTGTAGTCCCCAATTTAGGAGGTGTTGGTCCAAAGATTAAGCCTAATAAGCATGGAAGCTCGTTGACCTTTTGGATTGGGTGCTAGTGTATTGACCACATTCACCATAGGCCTGGGATCTGAGCCCTTAGTCTGCCTCTCCTGGACACGTGTATGGTTGTATGGTGAGGAAACATAGTATGCTGGGACATGAGCGCTGCACAGGATCAGTTATAGAAAAATAATATAGAATTTTTGCCAGACCTGGGGCTTGAACCCAGGTCTTGAAGGTCACATGCCTTAGTGCGTTGCCAGATGAGCTGTAGGAATCAATTGTTATATTATGATAAACAAAATACTAAAAAGCAAAAACAACGCGTGATAATTAAAACGCGCGCAATTTCAAATAAACGAATCGTTGGCTGCCACGACCTCTTCTTCTTCACCATCCCTGTAACATAGCATCCTATGGGAACGGTTTTTACAGCGTTGCCAAAAGGTACCTACTGAAAAATAGCGATTAGAGATATGGACATCATAAATTGTTTGCGACTACTGGGATTCCTTCGTCCAGTGGAGCTGAATGCAATGGCCTAAGTCTGGAACCTCAATTTTTCCTCATCTCAAAAACCCCAAATTAGTGAACCTGCAAACCCTAACTTTCATCCATGGCAGAATTTTATGCATAGCGCAATAATCAAATTAAAGGTGATAGTTAGTTTTAAAACAGTGCAAAGAACAAGAATCCATCAACAAAAACATAAAAGGATGCATGAATTATGATATATGATTTGGCATTTTTCTCTTCACAGTCTGAATCGTGGATACCAATTCGTGACGTTTTAATGGATATTCTGGATTGGAAATTGATCAGGGCAACCTTGGCAAGCTTTTGAAAAAGAAATTGGGACCTGAATCGACCTAGAACCTTGAAAACAGTTTTTGAGTTTTTTGGACAATTTTCAAGTTTGTGTTTTTGCTTTCTGAGCGCAGCCTTAGTCTTCTTGCATTAGGGTTGTGATATTGATCATATAGGGAATGATTTAGGTTGAAAATTTTGCACAAAATCCATGTCCATAATGATTTCACATATTTGATTCTTGAAAATCTTTTTCAATCTTTTTCATGTTGTTTTTGTTCAATCATGATCCAATCTCATCAAAACTTGCCCTAATCATTTAAGCACGAAATATTGACCTTATAATGTGCATAAAAAGATTTTTTAGGTTAAGGTTATATTTTTCATGAATTAAAATCATTTAAATGAATATAAATTAATACTAATTCAAATAAATAATTAAAAAATATGAGAATACTTCCCCTTGGGCCTAGTGGTCGTGCATAGGCTTGGCATGAAGAAATTTGGAAGGAAAATGGGCCCATTTGCATTTTTAGGCCTTTTGCATCAATGTTGACTTTTCAAAATTTCCAAAAATTTCCCAACTTCCACAAGGCATAACTTGGTCAATTTTTAAGCTTTTCACATGTTCTTGGACATTTTGGAAAGGTCTTTGAGTCCTTTAACCAATGCCTTTGGTCCCATGTCATTTTGATTTACCAATCTCAAGTTATGGCCTTTGACTTAAAGTCACTTTTTGTTGACTTTTGAAAATGACCTATAATGTTGAAATTGATAACTTTTTGTGAGAGCATTTCTTGGACTTGGAACATGAAGATGAATTGTAGGAAATGTCTTTCTCTTCAAAATGAGCTTTGGATGGAATTTTTCTGATAATCCATGTGAAAGTTATGCCCTGGTCAATTTCAGTTGACTTTTTCAGCTGTCCAAATATAGCAACTTTTGCATCTTTGATGATTTCTGAGCCAAATCTTGAAAATCATGATCAAGCATTGATCAAATGATGTTTGTGGCTTCAAAATGATGTGTTGACCAAAAATTTGAACTTTTGACTGCCAAATGACCATTTTGCCCCTACAGTTGACTGTAGTGCAATCTAGGGTTTTGACTGTGCAATTTTGAGCTGAATGCCTTGAAACTTGACATGAAGACACTTGACCATCTTTGTAGGCATATGGGACTTGATTGGGCCTTTGAAAAGTTCATTTGCTTGACCAGAACTCAAACCCTAGTTTTGACTGTCTAGGAGACAGTTGAGCTGCACAACCCTGGGGGAATTTTGTGACCTTGGCTTTGACAATTCTTGATGAATATGGGAGGGCAAATTTTGGGGTACAACACGCGCTGAGTCCGTCAAATGGAGAGAAAACCGTAACTGCTATATGGATCGTGGCGAGCGGCATGCGTGCGTGACGTGGGGCACAGAACTCTTATATGTCTCGGTCGTAACATGAAACGTGCCGAGGGGCACAAAACTCAATTTGTCTCGGTCGTAACATCCTTGTGGCGGGCAACACGCCTTCTTGTGCAGGAAGTGCTGAAATGCTTCAAAAAGGCCATTTGAACTTCATATTTTGCATTGTTTTTCTTCTGTTTCTCATTTATGTGTTGCAAAAGCTAAGTACCTAAAATATGTTACAAATACTACAAACAGAGACAAAATGTGATATAATAAATGCAGAATCGGAAGTTTTATCTATGTAAATCGGTTGGAAAATGCTATAAATTTTCGTGCTATCAAACTCCCCTAAGCTTGAACTTTTGCTTGTCCTCAAGCAATAAAATCAGTGTAAAAATAATTGAGCACTAGTTAAATGCAAATTCACGTTGCGGTTCGAATTGTAAGAGGTTGTTAGTGTTCTTGTGGAAACATAGGCGTAAATAGATACAGTGATAACACTAAACGCCCCCCATTGTGCAGACCAATTCCAGTCATGCCACTATAGCTTAACCAAGTTCTTTTCACTAAATTTCACCCGTTTTAATTCTATCACAATCACATTAAGCCCTTTATCTTTACACGCACATAGTAGAGTAGCTGGTTAGTGACTATGATCCTTTGAAGCAATGAGGTTCTGGAACATAAATGTAGTAACCTCCTTTAATTCTCCCTTTTCAAGTTTGCAGGGGATTGTACTGTAGTTCGCCCTACCAAGTTCAGTACCAAATACCTCTGAACCAACTGACAATGAGTTTCTTATTGTTATATTATGCAGGCTCTGCATCCGTTGGATTAAGTGACCGGGTGAGGGTTACCAAACTTAATTGGTGCAATCCTTATAGTAAGAATGTATCTTTTGAGTAATTTAGATAATTCACTTCTATTTATCGACTCCCTACATAGTTTGTGTCCAAGACGGTGCTGACTTCTAAATAAACTACTGTAGGTTTCTTTAAAACAAAAGTGTAAGGTTTCAGTATAAAGGGTACTGAAATCTATCTAGCGCAATTTAGGGATTTAAAGTGTTACGACGGTATCGATCATGCTTAAGTTTTTCTCAAAGTTTCTCATTTTTCTTAAAAGGTGGGCAACCTGTATACTCTTCGAACGCGTCACGTTATGCAAGTAACGAATACAATTTTTGTTATGGCTAAAGAAAGTGGGGAAATTAGATAATAGCTCAAAAATTTGCATAAATGAAGTTGAAAGTAAAAAGATTATTTTGATTACAAGAAATAGGAATGAAAGATCTACCTAGGAAACAATGAAGATTTCTTAACTAACTAGCTCCCCTAAGCTTGAAACAAGCAATGTCCCAATGCTTAAAACAAGAAGGGAACGAGAAGAGAAGCAAAATAGATCTACCATTTCTCATCATCGTATCCTCTTCCTCGCCCTCGTGCTTGTCCACGTGTACCTGGAGGATGGGGCATAGCCACATGGTATATATAATCTTGAAAACCATCCATGCGTATAGTTAAGGCCGCCATTTCCTCGATTAATCTTGCATCCTGATGCTCATTTCTTTCACCACATTCTTGCTGCTGAGTTTGCATGGCCAACATAAGTTACATCATTGCATTTTGGTTGTTCTGCATAGCCTGCAATCTCTCATCCTGTTCCATTATGGCAGCCATAATGTCATCATTTGAGGCTGGTACTCTTTCTCCTCTTCTCCTGGGCCTAGTGGACGTGCTTTCAACGTTTTTAGGAGGAGCCTATTGTTCAGTGTCTCCTTGTTCTATTTCTTGCTCCATTTCATCTGCTTGGACATTCCCATGGCCGCCTCGCGCAATTATCTCCATGTGCAGGAGCATCAAGGTCATAAAGCCATGTATCCAAGTTTGTAATATTAGTAAGTGAAAAGTTCGGCAAAATGACGTTAGGAACTACCTTGTTACTCGCCATGAGGTTGTACCTACCATCTCCTCTAACCTTAATCAAGTGGCCAGCCCGACAATTGTCAATGTCAATGAATGTGGGCGGCAGTGGTTGTAGATTTGCAAGCTTGTCTTGAAGGCAGAGGCCAAGTGCTATAGAGGTGATTATCCCTCCAATGCAGAAAGGCGTAGATCCTATAGTACACAAGTACTGGATATGTAATAGAAGGGAGGTGCTTGCGTTAATCTTTTGTCCAGGGGTGAAGGTACAATGGAAGAGGAACAATTCTTTATAATTAACTTTGTTGTTGTTAATTCTCCCAAAATGGTGTTGGAGATGACACGGTGGAAGTATCTGATAGCAGGATTGTGAATGGATGAAGCAAAAAGTCCTTCCCATTCGTTCGGTTCCTCATTAGTAAGAGCTTTCCAAAGTTTAAAAGTCGTAGATGCCCAATCTAGGTCTGGAGGGATTCGGTGGTGTACCATCCCTTCGGTAAGAAAGTGGAGCAACTCACTCAAAGCCGTCTGATTAATCGAATAGTCATCATTGAACATTTTGAAGGTTGCAGTACCGGATAGGTCATGGCTTTCGTCACAGGGTTAGTTATATGAGAACGAACTTAAGAATTCTAAAGTTAGTGACTCATACATTGAAAGGTTCTACGTGCAGACGAATGCTAGATCGGAGTTTCCGAGTAACCACCTCACATTATCCAGCAATCCCAATTTTCGCAGGCACTTAGTATCAACATACCGTGTAGGTACTACGGAGCATTGATAGAACTTGAGATATTGATCCCTTTGGTTCTCTCTGGCTTCTCCGTTGCAAAATGTAATTCCAGAAAGATCTGGCTCTGGTCTGGAATTTCTTCGTGCCATTGTTGAAGCAAGGAAGGAAGATGGGTAAAATTTTGTGTGAGAAATTGGGGATTTTGAAATGGAAATGGGTTTAGGGATGGTTTATGCAGAGGAATATAATGGAGGTGATAAATGTGGATGTATGAATTTTTATGACAATGATAATGGAAGGAGTGAACAGGCGTGGTGTTAATGCAATTAAGGTGGAGGTTTTGAAGAAAATGTGAAGAAGAAGGGTTCTACGAAGGTTTTTTGTGATAAAATAGAATGTTTATGTTTCTTACTGTGTGCCGAGCATCATGTTTATGTGTCGAGCGTCATGGATGGCACTCAAAGCGGGAGCTTGATGAAATACGGGAGGTGGAGAAACAATAGGAGTGTCGGGGAAGTTTGAGCCAACCTGTTCGGGAGACGGGAAGTGATGGTAAACGGGAGGGGTTTCAGGGTCAGTATCCTCATTGGAAAGGAAAGAATCAAGGTGGTCATAAATAATGGGTGTCTCAGGAGTAGGTGGTGGTGACATGTGTGGTGCGCCCTAATCATTTTAGCAGTTATTTATGTCATGTATGCTAGTCCTAGGGTCAGGTAGGGTAAAATGAGGCATTAACTGATTGTTAGTGAGCAGTTTGAAGTTACCTGGGCCTACGTTTCCAATGATTACCCTATTGAAATAGAAATTGATATTCATAGGTTGAAATGTACCCTGAGGGACAAGGTTCAACAGTGATTGTCTTAACCCGGTGGAATTAGCTATCATGTTTTCTAAGCCACCTATGAGAGATGGGTTCATGTACAGCTCTCGCAAGACAGTGAAAGTTTGCTAGCATAAATGTAGCTCCATTTATGGGACGGTTTTGCGAAGTGCAGAACATGATAAAAAGCTCAGCTCTAGAAACAGTGGTAATGTTTTCTACTTTACCAAAAAGGGTGTGGCCTAGGATCTTGTGAAAATATCTTAAAGTTGGATTGTGGATGTTTTCCGAGTGCATGTCCTCGGTCTCAGGGTTACTTATGCCTGTAATGTCCCCCCAGAAATAATCTAGTTCAACTACATTAAAAAGCTCTTCTTGGATTACGGTAAATGCATCTATGCTGTGTTGGAATCCTAGTAGCTCTACCATCTCTCTATGGGTGAAGGTGTACTCTATACCAAATATTCTAAATCTAATCAATCCTCTATTAAATCCCATACCATGGTCAGGTTTGTATACAAGGGAGCTTAAAAACTCTAAGGTTAATCTATGGTAAGAGCTAAACTTTCTTCTCAAAGAAGATGTATCCCAACCTATTTGGCTTAATAAAAACAAAACATTGTCTCAGATCCCTAAGGCGATCATAGTTGGTCCGTCTGGGTAGGTACTCAATCCTATCTCCCTATTAGATAAAGACTCAAACCTCCTCTGTTGACTTCTTCCTCTAAATATAATGCCCATCGTATCAACCAAATTCATTGTGGTTAGTATAATTAGCTAATAGGAAAGTTAGCCTGAAGTAGGTTGACAGTTAGCATTAAGTTAGTAGTGGGTACTATTAAAGAAACAATACTGCATAGTTTAATATCAATAAACAATAACAAAAGTAAGAAAAGAAAAGAAAAAGAAAAATAAGCAAAGCAAATAGAAAAGACTCAAAGTTGGGTTGTCTCCCAAGAACCGTTTTGTTTAAAGTCGTAAGCTCGACATAACATGGTGATTAGTCTAATGAATGGGGCGGCAACACATCTAGCCTAAATGTTGTGTAATATTCCTTATTATCTATGCTATGATAATGTTTTAAGTGTTGTCCGTTTACAATGAATGGTTTACAACTCATTCCATTGATTTCTATTGCGCCATTTTGAAAGACCTTAGTGATTTCGAATGGACCAGACCATCTAGAGAGAAGTTTTCATGGGAATAATTTAAGTCTAGAATTAAATAGGAGAACTATATCACCTTCATTGAATTATTTTCTAGATATTTGTTTATCGTGCCATTTTTTAGTTCTCTCCTTATAAATCCGAGCATTTTCAAAAGCGTCTAGTCTAAGTTCTTCTAGTTCGTGGATATCTAAGATTCTTTTCTCACCCGCAGCAGTGTAATTTAAATTAAGGGTTTTAATGGTCCAATAAGCTTTATGTTCTATTTCTACCGGCAGATGACATGATTTCTCGTTAACTAGTTTAAATGGTGTGGTTCCAATCAAAGTTTTATATGTTGTCCTATATGCCCATAGAGCTTCATGTAACTTAGATGACCAATATTTCCTAGAGGTTGCTACAGGTTTTTCTAATATTTGCTTTATTTCTCTGTTGAAGACCTCTACTTGCCCACTTGTTTGTGGATGCTAAGGTGTTGCGACACGATGTTGGACTCTGTACTTCGCTAATAGTTTTTCTACGATCTTGGAAATGAAATGGAAGCCGGCGTCACTGATCATGAGTCTCGATACACCAAATCTTGGGAAGATTATGTTCTTGAAAAGCCTGACTATTACTCGCGCATCATTTGTATGAGAGGCTACAACCTCGATCCATTTCGAAACATAGTCGACAGTGACTAGTATGTAGTGATTTCCAAAGGAAGACGGGAAGGGTCCCATGAAATCGATTCCCCATACATCAAAGGCTTCAACTTCTAGAATGCCCTTTTAAGGCATCTCATCGCGTCTAAATATGTTTCCAGTGTGTTGGCATTGGTCTTAATTTTTAACCATGATATGGACATCTTTCTACAGATTAGGCCAACAGAGACCAGATTGCAATATCTTAGCGCATGTCTTTGAAGTACTTGCGTGACCTCCATAGGGAGCGGCATGAAAATGGAAAATTATGTTTTCGATTTCATTTTCGAGAACACATCGATAGAAAACTCCATCAACACCTCTCTTGAAAAGCAAAAAGGCTCATCCTAATAATAATGTTTAAGGTCATGAAAGAATTTCTTCTTTTATTGATAAGACATATCAGTGGAAGCACTCTAGCAGCCAAGTAGTTGACTAAATCAGCGTACCATGGCAGTATGGTTGTAGTGCATATTTCTTCCATAATTTCGTTTGTGTTCTTGTCTTCATAAGTCACATGGTACTCAGTTATAATAATGTCTAATTCTAATTGGGCTAAAAGGCGTTCATAAGGAAAATCATCATTCATGGGAACATGATCTGGTTTGATGCCTTCCATTCTGGATAGGTGGTCAGCTACTACATTATCGGTGCCTCTCTTGTCTTTTAATTCTAAATTGAATTCTTGTATAAGTAAGATCTACCTTAGTAATCTTGGTTTAGAGTCTTTCTTACTTAAGAGGTACCGGATTGCAGCGTGGTCAGTATAGATAATTATTCGTGCTCCTACTAAGTAGGAGCAGAATTTATCTAACGCAAACACAACAGCTAATAATTCATTTTCAGTCGTGGTGTAATTCGTCTGCGTAGGATCTAGGGTTCTACTCGCGTAGTAGATCACATGAAGCTTTTATACTTTTTTTGTCCTAGGACTGCGCTTACGGCATAATCACTGGCATCGCACATTATCTCGAATGGTTCGTTCCAATCAGAAGGTTGCATAATAGGTGCTGAAATTAATGCCTTTTTTAGTGTTGTAAACGCGTCCAAGCATTTTTCGGTGAAGATGAAATCAGCATCCTGCATTAGGAGTTCGGTTAGAGGTTTGGTTATTTTAGAGAAGTCTTTAATGAAACGTCGATAAAAACCAGTTGTCCTAGAAAACTTCTTATTTCTCTAACAGTTTTGGGTGGTTGAAGATTTTCTATAACTTTGGCCTTTGCTTTATCTACTTCAGTTCCCCTATTGTATACTATGTTCCCTAAGACAATTCCTTGTCGGACCATGAAGTGGCATTTTTCTTAGTTTAGCACGAGATTGACACTTACGCGTATTTTTAGTACCATTTCAAGGTTTGATAAACATCCTTTAAAACTTTCTCCACAGACGGAGAAGTCATCCATAAAATATTCCATCATGCCATCTAGAAAATCAGAGAAGATGGGCATAATACATCTCTAGAATGTTACATGGGCATTACATAAATCGAATGGCATTCGTTGATAAGCGAACATACCATAGGGACAAGTGAAAGTCGTCTTTTCTTAGTTGTCAAGATGGATAGGAATTTGGAAAAATCCGGAATAACCGTCTAAATAGTAGAAGTGAGAGTGCTTAGCTAGTCGTTCAAGAATTTGATCAATGAAAGGCAAAGGAAAGTGATCTTTACGAGTGGCTTTGTTTAACTTTCTATAGTTGATGCACATCCTCCACGCGATGTGAGTTCGTTGCGCTACAGATTCTCCTTTAGTGTTGCTGACAACTGTAACACCACCTTTCTTAGGTACGACATGTATTGGGATAACCCATTTACTGTCGGATATTGGATATATGATTCCTGCTTCCAATAGCTTTTCTACTTCCTTTTTGACTACATCGCTCATAATAGGGTTTATCCTTCTTTGATGTTCCCTAGATGTTTTATAGTCTTTCTCCAGCATAATACGGTGCATGCAAATAGAAGGACTTATTCCTTTTAGATCTTATATGTTATAACATAAAGCGGTTGGGTATTTTCTTAGGAAATGTAATGATTTTTTAGTTTTTATTTGTCCTAGGTCTGCATTGACTATAACTGGTCGTTCAAGTTCTGTGTCTAGGAATTCATATCTTAGGTCTTTTGGTAGTGTTTTGAGTTCTATGGTTGGCTTCTTTGGATAGGGTATAAGGTCAGGAGTTAGAGTTAGGCATTCACTCATATTTTCATCTTGATATCCAGGGCGCCAGTTATCATCTTCGAGAATCGGAGTTATGGAAATCTTCAATACTTCTGAATAAGTGGTTTGTTGTTTCTCCATTTCTCTCACGCATTTATCAATTTCATCTAAGAAACAACATGAATCGTATTCCATTTTTAACATCTATTATGGCTCATGCAGTAACTAGGAATGGTTTACCTAATATAATAGGAATATTGGAGTCTTCTTTAATGTCCATGATTATGAAATCAGTGGGGATATAGAATTGCACAATACATACAAGAACGTTTTCTAACATACCTAATGGAAATTTCACTGATTTATCAGCTAATTGTACAAACATTTTGGTTGGTCTTAGTTCTCCCATATTGAGTTTCTTGAAAATTGATAAGGGCATTAGACTAATATTTCCTCCTAAATCGCATAGTGCTTTGTCTATGACAAATTTTCCGATTACATAAGGTATGGAAAAACTACCTGGGTCTTTAAGTTCAGGAGGCATGTTGTTTTGGATTATAGCATTGCACTCAGCAGTGAGCAATACAGTTTCATTATCCTCAAGCTTTTTCTTATTGTATAATATTTCTTTAAGAAATTTAGCGTAGGAGGGCATTTGTGTGATAGCTTCTGTAAAAGGTATGGTAATATTAAGTTGTTTCAGAAGTTCAACGATTTTCTTGAATTGCCCTACGTTTTTAGACTTAGAAAGTCTTTGAGGATATGGAATAGGTGGCCTATAGGGATGCGGAGGCACATAAGGTTCTTCTTTTTCTACGGCCTCTTCATCACCTTCTTTTTCTACTTCCTTTGGTTCAACTTCTTTCTCAGTTCCATTTCCACGTTTTTGGTACATGGATGGGTTCTCGATTTTAGGTTCAGTTGGTCCTCCTAGTTCTGTCCCACTCCGAAGTGTTATGGCATTAGCATGTCCCTTTGGATTTGGTTGGGGTTGTCCAAGAAAAGTTCCAGCTGGAGCAGTTGTAGCTGCTTGCTGTTGAGCCACTTGGGATATTTGTGTTTCTAACATTTTGTTGTGTGTGGCAAGAGCATCAATCTTATTAGTCAATTGCTTAATTTGTTCACTGGTGTAAATATTTTGATTCATGAAATCTTTGTTAGTTTGAGCTTGGGTGGCTACAAAGTTTTCTATCATTATTTCAATGTTGGACTTCCTAGGGATATTCGGAATAGTTGAGACATTTTGGGTGGCTTTCTGAAATCCTGGAGGTGTAGTAGGAGCTTTCCCTGGTGCGTACAAAGCGTTATTGCTTTTGCATGAAAAGTTTAGATGTTTCTTCCAAGCAAGGTTATAGTTATTACCATATGGGTTTCCTTGAGCATAGTTTACTTGGTCAACTGGTACTCATGTTAAAATGGACATTCGGGTGTGTTATGCACGTGAAGTCCTCATAGATCACAGGTTGGAGTTACTACAGTCACATTGGCTGCGAGAGTTGCGGTCAAGCTTTCTATTTTCTAGGTAAGGGCTTCTACCTTAGCATCAACTTGGCCTAAGCTTCTAACTTCGTGCATATCGCCTTTCATTTGATATTTCTCCATCACGGTTCTATCGCTTCCCCACTGATAATGATTTTGAGCCATACTTTCGATAAGTTGATAGGCATCGTGGTACGGTTTATTCATCAGTGCACCGCCAGCAGCTGCTTCAATTGTTAGTCTTGTGTTGTACAAGAGACCATTGTAAAAGGTATGGATGATCAACCATTCTTCTAGACCGTGATGCAGACAGAGTCGCAACATGTCTTTGTATCTTTCCCATGCTTCGAAAAGAGATTCGCTTTCCTTTTGTTTAAAACCATTAATGTTGGCTCTTAGCATAGACGTTTTACTCGGCGAAAAATATCGTTCTAGGAAAACTTTCTTCAGCTCATTCCATGTGGTAACAAAGTTGGATGGTAGAGACTGGAGCCATGCTCTAGCTCTATCTCTTAATGAGAAAAGAAAAAGATGAAGTCTTATTGCTTCAGGGCTGACACCATTTGCTTTCATTGTGTCTGCATACTACACAAACACGGATATATGAAGATTTGGATCGTCCGTAGGACATCCTGAAAATTGGTTTTGTTGGACAGCTTGCAAAAGCAAAGGCTTTAACTCGAAATCATTTTTTGCGATAACGGGAGCAGCAACACGGTTGTGGGGCTCCTCTTGCGATGGGGAAACATAATCCTTTAGAGGGCGATTTTGGGGTCCTTCAGCCATTTTCGGGTCAAGAAGAGAAAATTTAGGAAGATTGGTTTCGGGAAGATTGTACTTAGCTTGGCACTCTCTAATTCAGCATCTTATACTAACAAAACGCTTGACCTCGTCGATTGGTTTCTCTAACTCTTCGCCTTGAGAGCGAGTCTTTGACATACAATCGACGTTTAAAATTTAAATAAAATTGGTTGCCTTAGTCTATACTGCATAACAAGGGATTTATAGTATTTGCCTAAATCAGTCCCCGACAACGGTGCCAAAAACTTGATCACGACTTTGTAGGTCTATCAGGTGTAGTGACTGCAAGTGCACAATCTATCGTGTAGTTTTAAAATATATGGAACCCACAAGGACTGATGGTCAAAACTACTGTTATCTTAGGGTCACTATGTAAAGCTAAGGCTAATTATAAAATCGGGGTGTTTGGGTTAAATCAGGAATTAACTAAAGTCTAATAATTAATAATGGGACACCGGTATGTATTTCGTCAACTTAAGGGATTCAGTAAGTCATTGGCATTTGCTTTTAGTATTAAAACACCGTTTTGGGGAAAATTATTTATTTAAAGACCCTCGTCTCAAACTTTCGTTCTATTGAATCAAATCATATTAGTTAAGCTCGAAATGAGCGCTTCCGTTCTTTCATTTAAAACTCAAAAGTATTTTTTGAAAACAAATAAAAGTCCAATATACTTTAAAGCGCTTCCGCTGTTTTCAAAATTAATGCTTTAATAACACTATCTGGTTAAAACCTCAAATTTCTGCTCTGTTGATTTTAACCTTAGACTGTCTCTTACTTCCGTACAAAAACAATTAAATATTCAAATTGGAAATTAAAACCAGAAAAGTGTTCTTGTAAAAATAATAATTCCAGTTAATTACTGAATCCTCTCGGTTAAGTTTTACATACCGGTATCAGGGAATCTAGCCAGACATAATTTTACCGCAGAACAACATAAAATTAAAACGTAAATTCAACAACGCATGCATGGTAAGAAATAAATAAATTATACTTGTTAAAATAGGAACCTGAAAATGAATAATAAAACGATTAATTCCGAGTAATGTGTATCCTCCACAAGCCGGCAGGATTGACTTGTAGCAAAAATATCTCGAATTAAATTAAAGTAATCCTAAGCAAATTCTGGAAGTCTGGAAATAAAATTAGTGTTGCAGTATTTCTCCGATGTGGAAAAATACTGCTTTGATGGTAAGGTTTTTTATTGCCTAAGTAGTTCTACGAAATCTGGAAAATTAATGCTAGGAATCTACACCGGAAAATATCAAAACAGAATACAAAAATAATGCTGAGCAGAAAAAATGAAATTGAAAATAAAACTGCGTAACAATTGTTCATGGTGTGAGAGAGAACCTGTGAATTTTTGGTAACTGCTTTAATATATAGAGTCCATTAGTTGAGGAAAAATAGGAATTCAACGTGGAAAAGAATCCGTGAACATGCGCGCTGAGTCCGTCAAATGGAGAGGAAATGGTAACTGCTATATGGATCATGGCGAGCGGCATGCGTGCGTGACATGGGGCACAAAACTCTTATATGTTCCGGTCGTAACATGAAACGTGCCGAGGGGCACAAAACTCAATTTGTCCCTGTCGTAACATCCTTGTGGTGGGCGGCACGCCTTCTGGTGCAGGAAGTGCTGAAATGCTTCAAAAAGACCATTTGAACTTCACTTTTTCATTGTTTTTCTTTCTTTTCTCATTTATGTGTTGCAAAAGCTAAGTAGCTGAAATATATTGCAAATACTACAAATAAAGATAAAATATGATATAATAAATGCAGAATCAGAAATTTTATCTACGTAAATCGGTTGGAAAATACTATAACTTTTCGTGCTATCATTTTGCTCTTGTCATTTAAGTTAAATTATTAATCCATGTCACTCGTGATGTTAGCGTCTTAATTCTACTTACTTAGTTACACATCTCACTAATCACCATTAATTCTGCTAACCATACTTAAGGTAAAATGAGAGATATTACAAATTTGTTAGTATATATGTAAAATGAGGGGATATTACAATTTTGTTAGTATGTACTATTATTTTTAATAAAAAATCATTAACAATAATAGTGATGCTAATAAATACTTATAACTACTATATAAAATTGATAATAGTGATGCTGATAATTATTTATATTGAAAGAAATAAACCATAGATTTGAAGCATAAGAATTTACTCCTGTGATCTAGTTATATACATAATAATGACTTAATGGATGGAATTATAGGCATGCATTTTTACGATAAATCATTTAACAAGTTCTTCCTCTTTCTTTGCTGCTTCTTCAAGTTCTCTCAACCCTCCAACTTTTTGTTCTATTTCCTCAATCAACTCCTCTCGCCACAGAGCTTCTCTTGCCTCTGCTTCCATCGTCTCTTGCTGCATAATCCAACATCAATTGTTGTTTTTCTGTTATAACTAATTGAATGTTTTTCTTGTCAATAAGTTTTTAAAAAAATTATATGCAGACACATGACCGTCTTTGAGGATAAATAAGACGACCTACATGCACAAGGCCTCATATTTTTCAAAAATTAAGCTATGGCAAAAAGGGTCTCCATCATACGCGTATTCCACAATTTATTTATGGTTAAATAAGATCTATTAAAAGATTTTCACGACTCAACTGAAGTTAAGTTAAGTTTTATATACACTATCTCTAAAAAGTTTGAGGCGACTCTGTGCAGACATCCAAAATTATAACAGTCAGAGTTCGAACCCTGATATTATATGGGCTGTAGATCCGTTGGCCCATTACTAATGGGCCTCAAAAGTGTTCTAACATTTTGCACACAAGGTTTGATGTGTGCTCCCCTGTTTGAGGCATTTGCGCTGCAATAACAAAGTCATAAGAAAAATAAGTACCTTCTCATAGATCCAGTTTCCAGTGCCATCTCCACCATCTCCTCTATATGTTTCTGAATCATAATATGGGTCCTAAATCATACAAAAACATCTTCAAAGTTTGTCTGTCACCATTATATGCTAATTACGCTATAGTAAAATCATATCAAATAAATTGAATTTAAATCTCTATGCTCAATATGAATACAAAAAAGTTACCTTCATAGAACCAAAAAATAAGACTCCCCATACAGTGAACATTATGTACCAAGCATCTGCAAATAATTAATAATTACCAGTAATAAATAAAATGTAAACTCCTAACAGAAACAACAAAACATTAATATAATATATAATCAATGTGAGACTTACAAACATTTTTTATTTGCTGATCACTAAGATGCCAAATTGTTTTCTCAGTTATAAGATCTCTCTGTCCTTCCAATTGTTCTACTAGAATTGCCATCAATGGAATATCTGGAAATCCATTAACTTTACACAAAGATCCTCTTTTTGTCTTCTCATCTAACACCTTATTTACACATACACAAAGTTATTAAAATATCATAAACACAGGCACAGACACAAAGACCAGACATGACACCAACACTGATATGTCAATACTTGTAATGATGAATGTTAAATACTTACCTGCGATGGCTTGTGAAAAGGTGTAGAACTTGAAGGGAGCTTAGGCTGCAAAAGAAAAACATATATACACCTTGAACTCTATCTTTGAAACTAGTAAGTGAATCACAAGAGATGAAAATTATAAGGACTATTTTACCAATCTTGAAGATGAATTGACTTCAAATCTTTTTGTTTGAAGACATGAGCTATGAATATGTGAGTTGAAAACAGTGAAACCAATGATAGCTTCAGCCATTGTTTTGAAGAAGAAAAAAAAAAGTGGTTAAATGAAAAGGGTGTTATATGTTGGTTCTTACATATATGGGATAGAGTGGATAAGAGTAGAATGAAGAACAACCCTTCAAGTATCTGGTTGCGCGGTATTCTATAATATGATTCATCAAAATGACCCATGTGTCCTCGTTTACAAATATACTTCTTCAACATTTCGCAATGTTTAAGGTTAAACAATTCACTTTTCTTTAATTTAAAGGGTACGTTATACTTGGTTTCATCTTATCAATTTTTTTATAATTTCTCTCGACATTTTTTTTTATTTTTAGACCCTTGATTTTAAGTTTATTTGAAAACGTTAATGAAAAAATATTTGGATAAAAATGATTTAGTATAGTGACTAGTGAGGTGGAATGAATTTAAAGACTATGAACCTATTTACTAATTAGGGTTTGTTAGCTTACTTAGTGTATAAGTTAGGTGTATATAAATAGTTATATTTTGTTTCGTTATTTGTAACAATACAATTCAATAATAGAATCTTTATTTTCATATTCTCTCTTTTCTCCCTCTTATAAAGTACTCCCTCCGTCTCATATTATAAGCAAATTTCAGTTTTTTAGATTCATTGAATAATTAATGTATCTAGTCTATATATAGACCAAACACATTAGTCATTCAATGAATTTAAAAAGGTGAAATTTGCTTATAATATGGGACGGAGTACTACCTCACGCACTAACAAATTGGTATCTAAAGTTCTGGTTAGATTCTTGATTATGCTTTCAATAATCACACGTCATAGATCGTGTTTCCAAGATCGTAGGTTGTTGTCAATCAATCGGTGTGAAGATGAATGATACTAATGGCATTCCTAATTCTCTTCCAACTCTTGACGGCAAGAATTAGATTTGATGGAGAAAACAGATGCAATCTCTGTTTGGCTTTCATGAAATCCTAAAAGTGATTACTAGTGGCGTTCCTGCGCTGGTTGTGGATGCAGCCGACGTACAGAAGACCGCTCATAACGATGCCAAGAAGAAGGACTGTAAGGTTGCATATTACATTCAAACGACAATAGATTCATCGAATTTTGACAAAATCTCTCATGCTGAATCGGCGAAGGAGGCATGGGATATTTTTGTTAAGTACTATGAAAGAGGTGAGAAAGTCAAGTTTGTCAAGTTGCAAACTTTGCATCGACAATACAAATTGTTGTCGATGGGAGAAGACGAAAAAATTACAGGCTATGTGTCGAAGGTACAGAAAGGTAATGCGTATGTTGACCTCTCACTTTGATCATGTTATCGTAGCTATTCAAGAATCTAATCAACTTGAAACCCTAAAGTTAGAAATTTGGTTGGGTCGTTGGAAGTGCATGAGATTAGGATTATCGAAAGGAAAGAAGTTCAAGATTAGATACATTCTTTGCAGGCTCAGTCTTGGAAAAGGAATGGTGGTTCCATCGAATTCAAAGGAAAATTCGACAAGACTCTGGGAAAGAAGTCTTGGTCGAATCCCCACAAGAATAAGATCGGTGATAGGGCTTCTGAATACTCGAAAAGAGGAGAAGGAAATTCATATCAAAAAGACAATGAAGAGAAAAAAGGTGTGCAATGCTATAACTGTAAAAAGTGGGGTCACTTGGCCAAGCATTGTTGGTACAGGAAAGATAAGGGATCGACAAAAGACAAGGATGCAGTTGCAGATAATCATGTCGAATCTAAGATTTGGTTCCTCGACTCTAGATGCTCGAATCACATGATTGGTCGAAAGGAGTGGTTAGCAAGTTTTGACGAGTCGAAGAAGAGCAATGTGAAACTTGTTGATAATAGCTCATTGCAAGCAGAAGGTACAAACGATATTGTTATTCAAAGGAGAAATTTAGCTAAATACTTGATCAAAGATGTACATATGTACCTGGAATGAAGTGCAATCCACTAAGTGTTAGAAAACTAGTCGAAAAATATTTTTTAGTCGTCATCAAAGATGGAGCTTTATAATTGTTTGACACCAAAAACAATTTGGTCTTAAAATCTCCGTTGTAGAAGAATCACATGATTAAGACTATGATCAGTTTGATAGAGGTACAATGCTTGAAAATAGTTGTTGACCATAATAATAGTTGGTTATGAAATTTAAGGTTTGGCCATCTGAATTTTAGGCCACTCAATAAGTTGATTACTCAAGAGATGGTAAATGGCATACCAAGTATTGTGATGCCCGACAAACTCTCTGAAGGTTTTTTAGTAGGAAAGCAATCTAGAAATTATTTTGTTTCGACTATGCCAATGAGATCATCCTGCATACTCGAAGTTGTACATTTAGATGTATGTGGAATATTCAAAGAGAAAACTATTGGTGGAAACAAGTATTTTGTTTCGTTTGTCGATGAGTATAGTCGAAAACTCTGGATCTATGGGATCAAGCAAAGGACAAAGTGTTTGAAATCTTTAAGAGATTCGAAAAGATTGTCGAAAACCAGAGTGAGAAGAATATCAAAGTTCTGCAAATAAATGGAGGTGGAGAATAAACATCCAAGATGTTTGAATATTTCTATACAGAACATGGTGTCGATCATTAGCTAATTGCTCCTTATACGCCTCAACATAATGGCATTGTAGAAACAAGAAACATGACCATATTGAATATGGGGAGATGCATGCTGAAGCATAAGAATTTGCCAAAATTCTTATGGGGAGAAGTTGTTTCGACTGCAGTTTATATTCTGAACAGGTGCCCTACCAAGAATTTGAAGAACAAGGTTCCTGAAGAAGTATGGTGTGGAAAATGACCATTAGAGAGTCATCTAAAGATGTTTGGCTCTATGTGTTAAAAACATGTTCCTGATGCAAGAAGAAGGAAGCTTGATGACAAGAGTGAACCTATGATTCTGGTAGGATATCATAAAACTGGTGCATACAGGCTATTCAATCAATTCAATAAGAAAATTGTGATAAGTCAAGACATTGTGATAGATGAAAAATTTTCCTGGGATTGGAATTCAAATGATACAATTAAAAGGCCATTGATGAGCTATGGTTTCGACAAAGAAACCGATGAAGTCGAAGGAAATGCTTAAATTCTAGTCGAAGTTGAATCAGTTGATGACATTCCCAAAGCAGTCGAAGTCGAATATGTTGCTAACATTCCTGAAGCAGTCGAAGTCGAAGAGGGTATGGCTAGAAAAAGCAAAAGACCTCAAAGAAGTAGAGATGAAGTAATACCATATGGAGAATTAGTTCATTTTTCTTTACTTGCAGGTGTTGAACCAATGAACTATAGCGAGGCTTTGGAGATTAAATTGTGGAAGTCTGATATGGTTGAAGAGTTACAAGAAATCGAAAGAAACAACACATGAGAGTTAGTTGAACTGTCAGCACACACAAAATCTATAGAAGTGAAGTGGTTTTCAAGTTTAAACACAATGTTGATGGGTCGATAATAAGACATAAGGCGATATTGATAGCTCTATGATTTCTTCAAAGAGTATGACTCAACTATTATGAATTATTCGATCTAGTAGCAAGATTGGAGACTGTTCGACTAGTGGTAGCCTTGGCATGCAAGCAAGGTTGGTCGACATTTCATTTAGATGTGAAATAATCATTTTTGAATGGTCCTTTATACGAAGAGGTCTATGCCACACAACCTCCAGGGTTTGTGACTTAGAAGGAATTGAGTAAAGTATATAAGTTGCACAAAGCGCTTTATGGCCTCAAGCGGGCACATAGGGCATGGAACAAGAAGATCAACTCACATTTAGTTGAATTGGGATTTGTAAAATGCAATTCTGAGTATGGTGTCTGTGTTTAGGTTATAGCACAAGATATAACAATAATTTTCTTATATGTTAGTGACTTGCTGGTAACTGGAAATACCTTGGAGAATTTGTCGAAGTTCAAAGAGTTGATGATGAGAGAATTTGAAATGTCAAATCTGGGAAAATTGTCTTATTTCCTAGGCATATAATTTCAAATGTTGAAGCAAGGTATGGTGATGCATCAAAGGAAGTATGTCAGAAAGATGCTCAAGAGATTCAGGATGGATGATTTGACCATAACATCTTTGCCTGTCGAACCAAATTTGAAGTTGCAGAAGCAGGGAGAGGAAGACAAAGTCGATGTAACTTTGTTTAAACAAATAGTTGGATTTCTGAGATATATGTGTAGTTGTCGACCTAATATATGTTTCACAGTCAAATTAGTGAGCAGATACATGAGTGAACCAAGGTTACCACTCATGAAGGTTGCAAGAATAATTATGAGATACTTAAAAGGATCGATAAACTATGGAATTCTGTTTCGACGAGACTTTGAAAGAAAAGAAGCAATAGTTACTTGTTTTTCAGATGTTGATTGGTGTGGAGATAAGGAAGATCGAAGAAGTACAACTGGATATTTCTTTTGATGCCCCAATCTCATGGTGCTCGAAAAAGTAACCTGTGGTGGCATTATCATCGTGTGAAGCTAAATATATAGTTGGATCCTATGTTTCATGTCAAGCAATTTAGATCAGATTCGTACTTGAAGTAATGGAGATCGAAGTAAAGAAACCTCTTGTGTTGCAAATCGACAATAAGTCAGTCATAAATCTGGCGAAGAATCCAGTTCTACATGGAAGAAGTAAGCATATCGAAGTTAGATTTCACTTCTTGAAAGAAAAGGTAAATCGAGGTGACCTTGAAGTTAAGCATTGCTCAAGTGAAGCATAGTTGACCGATATTTTCACTAAAGGATATAAGATCAACATATTCCTAAATTTGAGAAAGAAATTAGGAATGATTCAAATTGACTATTTTTATAGTATGTTCGGCAACTTGGATTATAGGTGTATGTTGCGATATTAGACCTAATACAAGTTGTGTAACCTAAGCTCACGCTCAATTAAGGTTTGTTAGCCTACTTAATGTATAAGTTAGGTGTATACAAATATTCATAATTTGTATCGTTATTTGTAACAATTCAATTTAATAATAAAATCTTTATTTCCTTATTCTCTCTCTTTCTCCCCTCTTATAAAGTGTTTCACGCACTAACAAAAATTATATGCACGAAAATCAATCATCATCATATATTCTATTAAATCACACTGATAATTATAAATTAATTGTATGATATGAATGAATAATAAATTTATATTAAAAGATTGTGTAAAACTATTTTACAATGTTAGTGTCATATTTCTAATCTTTAATTTATTTTATCAAAATTCAATTTTATCCCACTAACATGTCATCGTTGCATTTGGAACATGATTGTATTTGATACACTTGAACAATTATTCTATGGTGTCAACCTTGTTTTTGTTATGCAAACATGGAATTCCATTAAAAAGAAAGAGGAAAAAGCCTTACATCAGCAGGATTTTGGGATAACAAATCGCCAATCCAGGTTTTAGAGCCTAAGGAATTCCCAATCCCAACAAGTTTGTGAGCCTCAGCACTATAGTTCCTAGGAATAAACACGACAGAAGAAAAAACAAACAAACTTAGAATACCTCTACAATCATCAGCTAAAAGATTCAAATCTGCAAAATTCAACATGGAGTTTATGCAGTCCACTGCATTAAGGCAGTCTGATTACACAATAATTCGCTTCAGGAAACTTGTAACAACTCATAATGTAGCTTGGAATTGCTTGTGCCACAGATTTAATGAGAACTTCCTTACCTGCTCTTGAAAGAAAATTCTCTTTCCATCCCTTTATCTTCTTCCAAACTCTCTCAATGACAAGACCAAAAAACATCTCTCTTCGATCTTCCAAAGACAACCGGTAGTCCAAGATAATTGGAGTGGCTGGAAACAGTCTTTACATCCATCCTTGAACGGATCATATTTCTAATATCTTCACGCATATTTCGACTAAAATACAATTCCTACTTATCAAGGTTCACTAGTTGACTAGAGGAACTTTGAAACTTATACGATGTTTCCAAGATACCATCAACTTCCTGGGAGTTCACCCTTGCAAACAGCAAATTATCATCCGCAAAGAGCAAGTGGGAAATCACTAGGGCCTGTTTGGAAATATTTATACCATGTATCACCTTTCCAACGACATATTTCTTTAACAAACCTGAAAGAACATTAGCACAAAAAATAAATAAGTACGAGGAGAGGGGGTCCCCTTGACGAAGCCCCCTCCGCTCCGAGGAACAAAGTTGTTACTTGGCTGGCCATTTACAAGAACCTTATAGGAAACCGTAGAGATGCATATGAGAATTAGATTGACCATCAAAGATGGAAAACCCATGGAAGAAAGGACTCCCTCCGTAAAAGCCCACTCAATCATGTCATACTTCTTCGGCATATCAAGCTTTAGCGCCATCAAACCACACATCCCCTTTATCTTCTTCTTCATCCGGTGAAAACACTCCATGGCAACTAAAGTGTTATCTGTTATAATATGACCCTTAACGAATGCACTTTGCTCTACATCAATAACATCCGACATAATACACTAATTCTGTTTGCAATCGTCTTTGTCACTAATTTCATAACAACATTGCATAAACCGATGGGCCGAAAGTCCTTAGGGCTAGAAGGATTCTTGCACTTCGGAATCAAGACTATATGCGTATTATTAATAAGCGACCGGTCCTTGTTATTTTTCAGTACATCAAGAACCTGCAGAATGTCATCTTGTCCCACGATGTGCCAGAATTTATGGAAAAAGAGCGTAGGTAACCCGTTGGGGCCTGGGGTCTTCAGAGGGTGTATTTGATAGAGAGCTTCAACATCCTCATGATAAGAGAATGATCCTTTACACCAGCTTTTGTGCTCTACATTTAGCTTTCTTGTAACCATAAAACACACCTCCTGAATGTTAACCGGGGATGTTGAAGAAAAAAGCTCAGAGAAATAGGAGACTAAAAATCTTTCATAGTGAAAATCTCCTCTCCACCAATGCCCATTTCTATATTTAAGCTTTTTAATGGTATTTTTTTCCCTCCTTTGGTTTGCCTTCTTGTGGAAAAACTTTGTATTTCGATCCTCGTGGTTAAGCCAAGTCGCCTTACTCTTTTGGCTCCAAATAATTTCTTCAGACTAGATAAGCTTATTTCTCTGATTTTCCAGCTTCCTATAAACTTTAATAGACTCCTCACTTGAGTCCCATATAGAAACCTCTTTTATAAGTTCCTCTATCTGTCTAAGCTCCAAATCAATCAAACCTATTTTATACTCATTGAACAAAGAACCCAATTCTTTCATTCCTTTTATCTTGTTGATGCATCTTCTAGAATGGTTATTCCACAATTGATTCAAAAAAAACTCTCACATCTGGGGTTTTACTCCATATCTCCTTAAACTTAAAAATATAATTTTTCTTTCTATTTCTTTAAGATCGATGCTGTGATATGGTGGTAGAACCGACTGTTTTTAGTTACTACTGATTTTACGCTTTTTGTTCGCAAAATGTACGGTAAGAAAGAGTCGCCACCGACTTTTATTTCATCCAACAAAGTAAAAGAAAAAAAAATAGAAAAAACATTTTTGGAGATGTTTCTGAGTACTGGGGGTAGATTATAGAAAGGGAAAGTATTAGCAACCTTTCTATCCGTGGTTTTCCACGGACTCTTAGGTACTTGCTCATTCTTAAATTGTTTTTGTGTGTTTGAAAAAAAGTTTTGAAATTTGCCTTAGTGCGGCGTTTCACTTTATGGTAACCCTTGTATCAGTCCTCAAGGGTGTGATGAAATATTTTTGAAAACTTTAGTTTGAAAAGTTTGTTTGAAAGTGTATAGTGTGAAAATTTATTTGAGCAAGTACTTAGGAGTTTCTACCTACTCGAAAAAGTCTGTTCGTTTTCTTGTTTCTTTTGACAGTGCTATCCTACTATTAAGGAGTAGGTAGCTTCATCGTTGGAGTTTAAGGGACAATCGAAAGGGACGTTTTTACGGTCACATAAGCAACGATTAGGAAACCTTAGTAGTTACCCTAAAGTCTTAAAGATTTTTTCGAGGCAACATTCGAATGAGTTATTTTTTTATCTTTTGGGACTAGAGGGCAACCACTAAAACTCCCTATACTTCATGACCGTTTATCGAAGGCAACCGAAGTGGAACAAACCCTATGAGTGAGCATGTGCAAGTGTTTGATTTCAATTTATTTAATCTTTGCATATTTAGGGTTTTCTACTGTTTTAAATTATGATCTTTTGCATACAATCCTATTAGCAATCATTTAACAGTTTATAATGACGGAAAATAAAATGCGACAAACCGGGGAAAAACAGTAAATGAAAATAATAATAAACCTAATTAACTATTACAAACTCGGAGTAATTACATTAATTGAAAAAATAATGAAATAAATGCGCGCGATGAAATTAAATACAAGAATTTAAAATTAAATTCAAAGATATTTAATTAGTGAATAAAGAATTTTTTTTTTTTGAATTTTTAAGAAAGTAATTACTTTTACAAATTAACCTAATTTATAATTAATTTTAATTATGAAAAAAAAAATTTAAGTTATCATAATTAATTAATGCAATTAAATATTTTATATAAAAAAAACCTATTCTATTTTTTTTGTGATTTTTTTACTTAATTAAAAAAACATGATTTTTAAAACAATTAGAAAATAAATAAAACATGATTACAAGCACATTGAAACACATGATTACAAGCATGAATATATATTTAGAATATGTTTATGATGCCAGAATCATTGTAATTGAGTTTTGGAAAAAAAGGCAAACCGTGAAGGTGCTAGGATGTGATTCTTGATGCTTCGGGCCTTGATAATGCTTGCAATCGCTTCAGAGGATGCCCAGGGATGTGTTTTGATCCTTGGAATGGCTTGAAACGGCCTGTAGAAAGGAATCCGATCTGATTTTTTCTTTGAATTTTTGGAAGCTTTTCTTTCTCTTTTTGAAGCTGGATGCGCATGAAATTATCCTCTCTTAGGGTTCACAATGCATTGTATATGTACTAAATCAAATTAGGTCATCATAATTGGAAAGAATCAAAAGATTGATGGCATGATTTTTAGAAGAAAATCAAATCTTGAAAAATTTCCATATATGAAGATTTTGTGTCCTATTTGGCCTTGTACAATTTCCTGGCTATTTGATAGCATATAAGATCTCCCTTCAATGCAAAAATCAATCTTAAAACAAATTATATGATTTATTTAGATTTATTTGATTTTATTTGATTTTTAAATGAATAAAAATCAAAATAAATTAAATAAACGAGTGAATAAGGCATGGAGGGTCCCATAGGTTGTGGACCGTGCTAGGACTGAGATTCAATATTGAAAAGATGGGCCCATGTGGAAAAAAATGCAATTTTGAGTATTGTTGACTTTGGGCAAATTTTCAAAAATGGCCAACTTTGACAATGCATATCTCTTTCAATTTTGACCCTAAGAGGGTGTTCTTGGACTTTTTAGAAAGCTTAGGATGTTCTCTAAACAACCCTTTTGGTTTAATCTCAATTGTATATTCCATGTTCATGTAAGAAGCTTTGACCCAAAAGGTGTTTTTGTTGACTTTTTGAAATGACCTATAATGTTTAAATTTATATCTTTTTATGAGTGCATTTTTTGAACTTGAGGGCTGAAGATGAGTTGTATAGAATTGGATTCTCTTCAAAATGAGCCTTGAATGAGAAATTTCTGATAAAATATGAGAAAGTTATGCCTGGTCAAAGTTTGGTTGACTTTTCCTATAGAAACCCCAATTTAGCAACTTTTGAATTTTGATGAATTAAGAGCATTCCTTGAGGAATCATGGTTAACCCTTGATAAAATGATGGATATCACTTCAAAATGTTGATGCTGACCAAAAATCTTGAAGTTTGACTGTATACGGGTCACATTTGACTTATGACCTAGCACAGTTGATTTTTCAAGCATTTTAGCAGTTGATTAAGCAAACTTCTTATGCAAGGCATGAAACTTGGCATGGATGATTTTGATGACATATTAGGGAAATGGAAATAATTTAGGACCCTTGGAACTCAAACATCCTGCTGAGGAGTGAAACCCTAGTTTGAGGCTCATTGTCTTAGGAGGAGGATTTGTCTAGTCAATCCTTAGTCAACTTGAGCAATTTAGGACCTCTAGGAGTATGTTTTGAGTAAAAATAGGAGGGCAAATTTTGGGGTACAATAGCTACCCCTGTTAAATCTTCTTAAACCTGGGCATGTAGATTGGCTGGTCTGCCTTTCGTGATCTGAAGGTGGAAGATGATTGAACACTAGAGTGCCTAGAAATTTGCACTCGTATGAAGTGAAGGTCAGTCGATAATATCAGGAATGGGCTTACAGATTCCATTTGGAAGAAGGTGATGGAGAATCTTCGGAGATGGGCTTAAAGATTCCATCCAGAAAAAGATATCAGTCGCATAAGAGATTCCTTTGCGAGAATTCATGTACCTGCTGTTGAGGAGGACTTCGTCGGGGAATGTTAATTTATGTCTTGGGAAATAGAGTCTAGGAGCTCCGGTTGTCCATTACTCTAATGGGGAATTAACTCTTGATTGAGGAGACAGAAGTGAACTGCTTATCTGGTCAGGGTCCAGACTGCACAACGACTTACTGGGGAAACGTGAAATCGATTGTATTTGTTGTCCAGAGATAAAAGAGAAGGAACCTGGGTAGTAGGGTTACTTCGAAATGAAAGCATGGATAGTAGGGCTATGAGAAGGAACTTGGATAGTAGGGTTACTTCGAAATGAAAGCCTGGATAGTAGGGCTATAAGAAGGAACCTGGATAGTAGGGTTACTTCGAAATGGAAGCCTGGATAGTAGGGCTATGAGAAGGAACCTGGAAAGTAGGGTTACTTAGAAATAAAATCCTGGATAGTAGGGCTATGAGAAGGAACCTGGAGAGTAGGGTTACTTCAAAATGAAAGCCTGGATAGTAGGGCTATGAGAAAGAACTTGGATAGTAGGGTTACTTCGAAATGAAAGCCTGGATAGTATGTCTATGAGAAGGAACCTGGATAGTAGGGATACTTCGAAATAAAAGTCGGGATAGTAAGGCTATGAGAAGGAACCTGGATAGTAGGGTTACTTGGAAATGAAAGCCTGGATAGTAGGGTTGTGAGAAGGAACCTGGATAGTAGGGTTACTTCGAAATGAAAGCCTGAATAATAGGGTTGTGAGAAGGAACCTGGGTAGTAGGGTTACTTCCAAATGAAAGCCTGAATAGTGGGGTTGTGAGAAGAAACCTGGGTAGTAGGGTTACTTCGAAATGAAAGTCTGGATATTAGGGCCATGAGAAGGAACTTGGATGGTAGGGTTACTTCGAAATAAGAGCCTGGATAGTAGGGCTGCTTCATTTGATCACGTAGATTAGTTGACTCATTTGGTTTCGGGAACTGATTTTCCATTAGTTTTCTGCAGATATGACATGTATAGCTTCATGGATTTAACCTTGAACTGTTGGATTTGTTAATGATAACCACCTTTCCTGAAAAGATACATGATTAGTTATATGTGATGCATGAGATGCATTGTGGGATGATGTTCTCAAAATAAATGAGATTATGTTGTATGCAATATGTATGCGCATGTCATGATGTATGAACATGAAATGCTATTGTGATGTATCCGAGTCTGGGAAAATAAATTCATGACTGCTGTTGGAGAGTATTGGAAATTGAATTCCTGACCGTTACAGAAAAAGTGGTTCTTCTACTTCCGCTAGGGATGGTAAACGGAGATGACTATGTTATGGATTTTCTCCTTTATGTTTGGGAATATTTTGCTAGAGAGAGAATCTGCTTAAGAATAACTTTGCAGGGGAATAACTTTGTTTGAGAGAGGAGATGCTTTGTGGGAAGATCTTGCCGATTCGGAGAAATAAACTCCGCTGGAGGATGAACTTCCATAGCTGGAGGAATAAGCTTTATTGGGGATTGAGCTTCTGTATTCATAGAAATAAACTCTGCTCGGGAGAAAATTTTATGACCCGCTTGTGATTATAAAATTCGGCTGGGGAATAGAGACGTCGACTCTCTGAAGGAACTTTGTTGGGGAAAGTAACTCCTGTTTGTGGAAGCCGATGATAAAGCTTTGGTCTCCTCTACTCTGTGGGGAGTGTAGATGTCACGGGGTCGTATGTAATGGTGATCTTGTTTCAAAACTATACTTGCCCCTTGTACCATGCTGAACAGAGTAACTGTCAGGATTAGGCTTTGCCCCGTTCCTTAAGTCATGAGCAACTGTCTTTCTGTTTCATATGAAAATATTTGTGAATGGAAATCATATTCAAATGCATATGTCAAGAATAAATCATTGGACGTTTTTGCAAAACAAAACACAAAAATAAAAACAAACGGTTTTGTAAAAATGACTTGTATTAATTTCTTGAGTTGGCCTATAACAGGCATTTTTTGTACAAGAAAGCTGACGCTCTAGTAAGAGAATGCCGCCGTGAAAATGAAAGATATACAATAATTATGTACAAAGAGAAGAAAACAGCTATGTGTAATAATTCCGTTGAGTTTCAATTCTGATATTGCCGCTATGTCTTCGAGCGTCTCATCACTCTGCTGCTAGTCTGAAGCTGACTGGATTGATTGATGTCGTTTGAAGTTTGATAGATGATACTGAGGTTTGGTCGCAAGGTGATCTAATGGGACATAGTGATACGATTTAAATCCCTAACTTTTGCCTGGACCTCCCTTTTGGGTTTTCAGTCCACCAGGATACCCTTTTTTGCCCAAGCCGCCTTTTCAGGTTTTCGACTTGCCGGGTGTACAGATTTTTTTTCATTTTCATCCCTTATTTTTGCCTGAACCCTTTTGGTTCATCGGGAAGCCCTTATTTTTTCCTAGGCCAATCAACCTAGCGGTTCTTTAATCACGCGTAGTATCTTTTCACTATGTCCGTATTGACAGGGTGAGGCAGGTCGTCACCGTCCATGGTGGTCAGAATCATGGCTCCACCTGAGAAAAGGTTTTTAATCACAAGTGACCCTTCGTATGTGGGAGTCCATTTTCCCCTGGGATCACCTTGCGGAAGTATGATGCGCTTGATCATTAGATCTCCGACTTGATATTCTTGGCGTCTGACTTTTTTGTTGAAAGCCTTGATCATCTGTTTTTGATACGACAGACAGTAGTAAGTCTCTTCTCATCGATCAGATTCAGTTGATCAAGTCGAGTCTGGATCCAGTCGTCTTTGTTCAAACTCGTATCCTTCATAATCCTCAGAGAAGGGATCTGGACCTCAATAGGCAGGACAACCTCCATGCCATATACCAGAGAGTAGGGTGTTGCCCCTGTCGATTTTCGCGCAGAGGTGCAGTACCCATGAAGAGAAAATGGTAACATCTCATGCCAGTCTTTGTATGTCACCGTCATCTTTAATATGATCTTTTTGATGTTCTTGTTAGCAGCTTCAACAACGCCATTCATCTTTGGTCGGTAAGGAGAAGAATTATGATGTTGTATCTTGAACTATTTACAGAGTTTGGTGATCATCGTGTTGTTGATATTGGTACCATTGTCAGTTATGATTCTCTCTGGCACACCATACCGACATATCAGGTTATGCTCGATAAATCGCGCCACAATGTTCTTGGTAACAATAGCAAAGGAAGCAGCTTCAACCCACTTCGTGAAGTAATCAATGGCCACCAGGATGAAGCGATGTCCATTGGAAGCGGTAGGTCTAATCTCTCTGATCATGTTAATGCCCCATATTGCAAAGGTCCAAGGAGCCGTCAAGACATTCAAAGGAACCGGAGGCACATGCACCTTATCAGCATAGATCTGGCACTTATGCCAAGTTCGAGAGTGCTGATAACAATCTGCTTCCATAGTGGACCAATAGTATCCTTCCCGTAGGATCTTCTTAGCCATGGCATGTCCACTGGAATGAGTGCAAAAGGTACCTTCATGTAAATCTGCCATAATCCTCTGTGCTTCGCTCTTGTCTACACACCGCAGTAAGGTAGAGTCATGGTTGTGCTTGTAGAGGATTCCATTAGTAAGGAAGAATTTTGCGGCGAACCTTCTTAGAAACTTCTTATCATTGACATATCCCCCCTCAAGATACTCTTGAGCCTCGAGATACCTCTTTACTTCATGAAACCAGGGTTTGTTTGCCACCTCTTCAATATCAATTTCACAACAGTACGCTGGTTCATCCAACCTCTTGATGGTGATTCGGGGAGCTTCGTTGTCCCACCTGACCTTGAACATAGAAGACATGGTAGCTAGCGCATCCGCTAACTGATTCTCCTCTCGTGGGAAATGTTCAAAGGTTACCTCCTCAAAGTGTGGGAGTAATGTCAGCACATGCTCTTTGTACGGGATGAGGTTCGAATGCTTCGTATCCCACTCTCCTTTGATTTGACTTATCACTAAGGCTGAATCCCCGAAAATGTTTAAGAACTTGATCCTCGGGTCGGTAGTAGCTTTGAGACCCATGATGCAGGCTTCATACTCTGCCATGTTGTTGGTACAGTTAAAGCATAGTCGGGCAGTGAAAGGATAATGACAGCCCTCAGGAGATATGATTAGAGCACCAATGTCATTACCGAGTGCGTTCGAGGCTTCGTCAAAAACCATGGTCCATCGGGATCCTTCTTCAGGTCCTTCATCCGGTCCAGGTTCTTCATAGTCAGTCACTAGCATAATATTCTCGTTCGGGAACTCAAAATTCATGGACTGGTAGTCATCCATGGCCCGATGAGCCAAATGATCAGCTAATACACTTCCCTTGATTGCTTTCTGGGTTGTATATTAGATATCGTATCTGGTTAAGATCATTTGCCATGTTGCTATTATTTCGGAGAGAGCGGGCTTCTTGAAGATGTACTTGATCGGATCCATCTTAGATATCAACAAAGTGGTGTGGGTCAACATATATTGTCTCAGTTGGCGAGCAGCCCATGCCAAAGCGCATCAAGTTTTCTCGAGCAGTGAGTATCGTGTTTCACAGTCGGTAAACTTTTTTCTAAGGTAGTATATTGTGTTCTCTTTTCGACCTGGCTCGTCATGCTGCCCCAGCACACACCCCATTGAATTGTCTAATACTGTTAAGTACATTATCAAAGGTCTTCCTTTAATTAGAGGCATCAAAATTGGTGGTTCTTGAAGGTATTCCTTAATTCTTTTGAAAGCGGTATGGCATTCGTCATTCCATTTTACTACTTGATCTTTCTTCAACTTGAAGATTGGCTCACAAGTGGCAATCAAATGTGAAATGAACCTGGCGATATAATTTAGGCGTCCCAAGAAACCTCTAACTTCCTTCTCAGTACGGGGAGCCGGCATCTCTTGTATGGCCTTCACCTTTGCAGGGTCTACCAGAATACCTTCGTCACTGATGATGAACCCCATAAGTTTACCAGACCTTACCTCGAAGGTGCACTTATTCAGATTCAGTCTCAACTTGTATGTCTTCAACTTGTCAAACAACTTTTGTAGATGATCAAGGTGTTCTTCTTCGGTTTGAGACCTGACTATCATGTCATCCACGTAAACCTCTATCTCATGGTGAATCATATCATGGAACAAAGTTACCATGGCTCGCTGATAGGTTGTCCCAGCATTCTTTAATCCGAAAGGCATCACCTTGTAACAGAAGGTGCCCCACTGTGTGACGAAGGTTGTCTTTTCCATGTCTTTAGGTGCCATCTTGATCTGGTTGTAGCCATAGAAACCATCCATGAAGGAAAAGATTTTGTGATGTGCAGTGTTGTCAACCAGAACATTGATGTGGGGAAGTGGGAAGTAACCCTTGGGGATTTCCCTATTCAGGTCTCTATAGTCCATGCATATTCGTACCTTTCCGTCTTTCTTTGGTACCGGAACAACATTAGAAACCCACCGCGGGTAAGAGGTAACGGCTAGGAACCCAACGATTAACCATTTCATAACTTCTGCTTTGATCTTCTCTGACATTTTAGGGCGCATATGACGGACCTTCTATTTAACCGGAGGACAATCTTCTTTAGTCGGTAGACGATGAACCACAATATCAGTGTCTAGTCCCGACATGTCTTCATATGACCAAGCGAAGATCTCAACATAATCGTGCAACATATGTATCAACCGCTGTTTGGCATTAATCTCCAGATTTGCGTCGATCTTGACTTATTTTCTGTCTACCTCTGTGCCTAAATTTATCGTCTCAACTGGCTCTTCATGAGGTTGTATAGCCCTATCTTCCTGCTGTAACAGTCTAGCAAGTTTTCCAGGTACCTCACAATCTTCCTCTCCTTCGTCCTCGGCTTGGTTGATCGGATTTTCGAAGTTATAACTGGCAATAGCAAAACTGTTATCAATGAGATCCAAAGTGGATATGGATCTGCAGTTTGATTATGTGAGTGTGTGTAAGAGCATAGCTATATTGATAAAGTGAAAAGCAGAAAAGAAAAAATAGAGAGCGTAAAATTTGTATGCCAGAAATGTCCAATGTTTTATTGATGACATATGATAATGACATATAATAACCCTCACAAATAAACCATTGTGCCTCGGGTAAGACACAAGGCCATAAAGTTTATATTGTTTATTACAAATTCGGAAAAAAAAGTAAGACAACTACTGCTGAACAAAAGTAATTGGCACAAAATCTTTGGCCGTCCAGTTACTAGGTACACCGTTGGTAGTAGGGTAGATCCAGTTGTCGATATCATAATTCTCATCATTGTCTTCTATAGAACTGACCCCACGATTTTTGATGCGTAGGGGAGGTCCTCTAGCCCGAGCACGTCGAACAACCCTTTGTGCTCCTGAAGTAAAGCCCAAACCAAATTTATGAGTTTTATGAGGAAAATTAGGGAGCTGTCCCCAAATGGTACACCCACCTTCTTCAACTACCGCTCTGGCGTCCTTGAGAGAATCCATCTTCAAAGGAGGTTTGGTGATCTTCGGCGCACTAGTGATAGTCTCGGTTGATGCCATAATCTGGGGAACCTATTCAAAATTTTGACAAGGGGTCTCTATGAATTCCCCGTCCATCTCCACATACCTGAAAGAGTTCAGGTGGCTTACCATATACTTCTCTTCACCATGCACGGTGACAATCTTCCCCTTCACCGGATACTTCAACATATGGTACAGCATAGAGGTAACTGCTCCAGCTTCATGGATCCAAGGACGACCCAACAAACAAGAATAAGATGGCCTGATGTCCATCACGTAGAAGGTGGATTCAAAGGTCTGAGAACCCACTTTGACAGGGATGTCCACCTCCCCGTGCACCATTCTCTTTGAACCGTCAAAAGCCCTCACCACAATGTTACTGGGCTTTAAGGTCAAGCCTTCACAATCTAGCCTATCAAGAGCCTTCTTGGGCGGAACATTTAGTGAAGATCCAGTGTCCACTAGCACGTGGGCCATGGTAGTGCCCCTGCATTCGATCGAGACATGCAGAGTATCATTATGCTTTCTCCCCTTTGGTGTCAAATCAACATCTGAAAAACCCCACCCATATCTGCAGTCAAATTGACCACACAGTATTTGAATTGGTCAGTGGAGGTTTCTTGCGGCACATGCGCAGTCTTAAGAAATATAATAAAAGCCTTTGCATGGGCCTCAGAACACAATAGCAGAGACAATATCGATATCTTCGAAGGGGTTTTCCCCAGCTGTTCGACCATATTGAAATCACTCTTCTTGATTATTTTTAAAATCTCCTACATTTATTGTTTAGAGGATTCCAAAACAACTTTTCTAGGTGCCTCCGTCCGGACAGGCTCACCTATAGCTTCTTTGCCCCGAGTCCCAGATGACTCATCGGCAGGGATAACAACTGGAGTAAGGATGGGAGTAGTAGCAGAAGTACTAGCAGGAACAACAGATGGAATAACAACAGGCTTAGAAACAGTCTTCAGGGAGATCTCGGGAGAGAAAATCCTTCCACTTCGAGTAATTTTGTTGGTCCCGACAATGTTACTGACATCGGGATCAACCTCTTCAGTCTTCAAATCCTGTTTGACGCCATGGTAGTAAACGTCAGAACCATAATTCCAAGGAACATATTTTTCCGAGGAGTACGGTACAGGGCCAGGAAAAGTGATTATCAATGGAGCAATTCTTGGAGCAGGTGTAATCCTAACAAGTCTTTTGGAGGAGACCTTGGAAGGATTGGCGGAAATGGTTATGATAGCAACATATTCATGTAAGACAATCAGAATTGGAGTCTTTTCGAATAAAATATCTTTGTTATCCATCAGGCGTTGAACACCTGCTTTCAGCAAATAACAACCAGAAGACAGAGATGAACACATGTGGCAACCTTCACCATAGCCTGGAAATAAACCGGCTAGCAACAAGTTATTCTTGACAGTCATGAGAGGAGTGGAAACTTCATCAACAAAAGTAACAAATAGATCAGTATCAACGGCATTAACACCACGATTGTGCTTGGGCATGGGAGCAGTTATGACATTAGGATTCTCAGGAGCATCAAACTCAATCTCCTTTGCTTCGATCAGATCCTGTATCTTATTCCTCAGAGTCCAACAATCGTTTGTATCGTGGCCTGGACTCTCAGAATGGTAAGCATACCGAGCGTTTGGATTATAACGAGGAGATGTGGTGTTAGGATTCTTGGGAGCCTCTTTTAAGGTTTTCAATTTAGATTTTAACAGATGGGGTAAAACCTCAGTCAACGTCATATTAATCCGGGTGAACTGCCTTTGCGGTCTTTCTACCCTTTGCTGATTATTTCGTTGTTGAGTAGCCGCAAACCTAGGTATCATTACAGCCCCTACCGTTGGACGATGCTCGATTCTACTCTGACCTCTTGGATTATAAATAGCATTGACCTCCTTCTTACCCGTGAAGGGCTTCTTCACTGTACTTGATAAGGTGTCTTTCTATATCTTGCCACTTCGGATCTCGGCTTCTACCATTTCTACAGTCAATATCAGCTCCATAAAACCAGCTGAGGAGCTACCAATCAAGTGATTGAAGAACGGACCAGATAGCGTGCCAAGAAACATGTCCACCAACTCCCTATCAGACAAAGGGGGTTGGACTCTCCCTGCCAAATCTCTCCACTTCTGAGTGTAGTCCTTGAAACCTTCACTTACACCCATGGACATACTCTGGAGTTGAGTACGGGTAGGAGCAAGGTCAGCGTTTTATTGATACTGCTTATAAAAAGAAGCGGCCAGATCTTCCCAATTGTGGACATTGACTCCCTCTAGCTGATAAAACCACTCAAGTTGAGTCCCGGACAGATTGTCTTGAAAGAAATGGACCCACAAGTTCCTATCAGTAGTGTGAGGCTGAATATTCCTCACATAGGAATGGAGATGAAGCTTAGGGTAAGAAACCCCATCATACTTTGCAAATAACGGAGCCTTGAACTTCGGTGGGATGACAACCCCTGATACCAAACCCAGCTCTTCAAAATCCAGCCCTGGTACTCTTTGGGTCTCCATTGCATTCAGACGATCCTCTAACTGCTTGTATCTATCCTCAGCCGGGGGATACTGTTCTTCATTGTAATCAATGTCATTATCAGAAACCTCTGGGCTAGGGTCCTCCTCCCTTGTCTCTCCCTCTTGATTCTCCCCTTCTTTGGATGAGGAGGTCAGATCAATCGGTTGCTTCAACGGTCCCTTGAATCTTCTGCCCAGATTCAGGACACCAACGGTCTTCTTTGCCTTCTTCTTTTTCTCTTTCATAATAAGGGCCTTCAAATCTTCCTTCCCTTTAGCCAAAGCTATGAACATTTGCTGAAATTGGGTATTTTGTGCCTGGAGATCCTTGATACTTTGTTCAGAAGTCATTATCGGCTGAAATAAACAACGAAGAAGATGAGAAACCTATTATGGAACCTGTTTATGCAATGCCATGGATGATATGCGTATGCAATGATTTCAAGGACTTTGGGAGATTTAAATTTGCGAACCAAAATGAAACAAAGATTTTATTAGTAGAATTCAAAATAAAATTTCCTTTTAGGCGTTACAATTGAAAATTCTAAAAACTAAAAAAGGTCAAGTTTCCCATGGATGCTTCCTCTTCGTGCCGAGATAGACATTAAGGCTTCTTTCCTCATGAAGCTGCTTTGTGAGCTCTAAAACTTTCTTTTCTTGGGCATAGAACTGGTCCCTATAAGTATCCCGCTCCTTCTTCAACTGAATCCAGGACCTCTATAATTCTTCAAGATCAGTGGACATATCCGGATGAAGAACTGCGTAGGAAATATTCCCTTCAGTAATGGGCTCCACAATCACTGGTAAGATAGCTATGTATGGCATCATAAGTTTCTGAGCACGAGTTCGTACCCACTGGAGATAAGGTTCCATATGAATGGAAGTCTTCGGCCCCAAAGTATTGACGTCAGATCTGTTTACCATGCCCCAAGCTCGTATGAACCTCTGGTGATACCCTTGAACATCATTCTCATAGTTAAACATAATGCCCTGGATAAGCATCTCATGAGGACCATCCCTTCAAGCGTAACCAAATTGTTGTAGGGCCAAACAAGGATTGTAAGTTATGCCTCCCCTAATACCAAGTAGTGGGACATTAGGGAACTCCCCGCAGTGGTCAACAATAGAAATATCTCCCATAGATCAGGAATACCAGAGAATATTCGCGTGAGAAAGGACATTATTATTTGCGACCAACCCAAACCTTCTTCATTCTTCAGCACTGACTTAGGGAGGTGAGAAATAAAACACCTCGAAGGTAATGGCATGCAGCATATAAGAACCCCTCTTATCTTCATAGTACGAGTATGGAGAGCATGCAAGATATCTCCGAGCAAAGTAGGCACAGGGTTGCGAGAGAGGAAGATCTTGATAGCATTCACATCTATGAGTAAGTCTGGATTAGGGAACAGTACTGTTGTACCCCAAAATTTACCCTCTTTTCATACACGCATATTATTGGTTTTATGGTTATGGAATAAAGGTATATTTATCAGGCTTCGTCAGGTTACAAGTGACATTTATTTCGCCAATGGATGTTCTTAGAGTATTTTTCGTGCTGAAGATCGGTTCGCCATTTTACAATGATTCGGGGTTCAAAGATTCACAAGTCCAACCCGGCGCGTCATATTCAGGTGTTCTTTCCCCAAGACATCTTTGATAACATATTCTCAAATTCAGGTTTGGCTCAGGATCCAATTCTTTAAAGAAGGTCTCCGAATGTGTGAGTATTCTCGAAGAAATATGGTGAAAAAATGTGCTGAAAGTGCAGTTTTTACGCACTAAAAAATTCATAACTTGAAGATCGTGGCTCGTTTTGAACCTGTTCCGGTGGCCAAAATTCCGTCTTGATGTCATCTACATTTTCATCTCTCATGGCTGAAATCCAATTTTGATCATAAGGTCTTCAAAAATGCGGATTTATCAAGTATTTTCGTACCAAAAATTTGTGAGAGAAGTTTATTTGCGTCATGTTCAGAAAATCATAACTTGGTCAATTTTCATCGTATCGAGCTGGTTCCGGCGCCAAAATTTCAAAAATTGAGTTGGCTAATGTTTTACTCCAAAATTTGCCCTCCCATATTCTTCAAAGTTTTGACAAGCATCACCCCAAATTGTTCAAAGTCTACTCAAGGGCTACACAGTCAACCATCCTCCTAAGCCAGTCAAATTAGGGTTTTCGTTCTTGCAAGGAAGTTAAGGTTTTCAAGGGATCAATCAAGTCATAGATTCTCATACACATTGTCAAGCACCTACATGTCAAGTTTCAAGGCTCACAAGGTCAAGTTGCACAGTCAAAAACCCTAATTGCCTCACAGTCAACTGTAGGGGCAAAATGGTCATTTGGCAGTCAAATGTCAAAATTTTTGGTCAACATCTTATTTTGAAGCCACAATCATCATTTGATCAAGTCTTGATCATGATTCCACAAGCATGGCTTAAAAATCATCAAGGTGTCAAAAGTTTCTATTTTTGGACAGTTGAAAAGTCAACTGTAATTTGACCAAGGCATAACCTTTTCATGGTTCATCAGAAAAATCCCATCCAATGCTCATATTGAAGGGAAAGACATTTCCTACAATTCATCTTCACATTCCAAATCCAAGAAATGCTCTCACAAAAAGTTATCAATTTCAACATTATAGGTCATTTTCAAAAGTCAACAAAAAGGCACTTTAAGTCAAAGACCATAACTTGAGATAGGTAAATCAAAATGACATGGGACCAAAGACATTGGTTAGAGGACTTCAAGACCTTTCCAAAATGTCAAAGAACATGTTCATAGCTTCAAAATTGAGCAAGATATGCATTGGAGAAGTTGGGAAATTTTTGTGAAATGGCCAAAGTCAATTATCCTTGAAATTTCATTTTTTGACAAAAAGGGCCCACTTTTTCCACTTGATTCAGCTTGGCCATGCCTCCCACGTGTCCCACAATTTTTTTCAAGATTAAAAATTAATTTTTCCATTTTTATTTAATTTTATTTGATTTAAATCATTTTAAATCTTTAAAATTCAAATAAAAATCAAGAAAGTTAATGGAGGGATATCTTTGAGTTTGAATAGCTTTGATACACAATCATTCACCTTCCAAATTCGTGCAAGGCCTATTCCAAGCAAGAAATTCAAATTTTGACAAGAATGGCAAGTTGCTTTAATGGAGGTTATGGCAAAATCTCAAGCATAATTGCAATGGTTAAAGGCTCATCATGTGACTGATTCTCATTCATTACTATATATACAAGCCTTCCTAACCTCATTCAAAAGATAGTGTGTGCAGAAACGGCCAAGAGCAAAAACCAAAAATTATTCAAAAAGTGAGAGTTCTAAAACATAGTTGCGAGCATCTTCAGATCAAAACAAGCACGTGGTTCTATTCCTTGCCACACCCTGAAGCTAAAGCAACCTTTGCCAAGTCCTGAGGCTCATACCGCGCTGTAAGTTCTTCCCAGGTCCCCCATAATTCTCATATCATTTTTGTTAACGCGTTCTTGTGCAGTTTCTCAAGTAGTTTCCACCATAAGCCTCACCCATCCAACAAGCCAAGTGTCATTCGAGGCAGATCTAAAGGCCCAGAACGCAAGAGTACTATGCTCTGGAGTCATCGCATGCGTAGGCAACCGAAAAAAGTCAAATAAGGCTTCTTGTTATTGGGCCAGAATCACTTCAAAAAACCTCCATGAAGGCCATCTCACCCCCCTTGGGTTTTCTTACCTTTTTCTTATTTTATTTTGTTTTGTCATTTTCTTTTCTTTTATTTATTTGCCTTATTTTTTTTATTAACATAATTAACCAACTAATATATTCATAAAAAAATAAAAATAAAAATAGAATTAACATTATTACTATTTTATTTTGTAAATAAATATTAACAAATAAATAGTTTAATTAGGCAATTTCAATTTCTTTTCTTAATAATTAAAATGGATTTAGAATTAGGAAGAATTAACTTTTAGTTTTATTTCTTTTCATTTTATTTCATAAAAACATAAAACACAAGAAATATATTTTCTTTTAATTAAATTAATTAATTAGTCATTAATTAGCTTTAATTTCATTTTAATTACAAAAAAGACCAAAAAATCAATTTCTTTTCTTAAAAGGGTCAACACCCTTAGAACATTCCGATTTAATTTTTATTCGCGCACATTTTATTATTATGTAATTGCTTCCAAGACATGTAATAGTAATTAGGACTTTTACTGTTTTTATTTACTTTCCGTACTTATTTACTAAAAAATGGGTCTTTGTAATTTTTGGCGATGTATAGACCCGCGCCTTGTAATAGCGTAGGATTTATGTTTCCGCAATTTACTTTCCGCACCCCTTAACTGCTAAACTTGCATGAAAGAATGTATGTAAATAAAAACAACTCGTAGCTCACTAGTTACAAAGACAAACATAACATGAAAACAACACACAATGCACACACCACTTCTAGGGTACGCCTCACTCGTTGCCTTCGAAACGTGGTTGTCAAGTATAGGACGTCTTAGCGGTCCTTATGTCCATGATCCAGTTGCCTCGAAACAGTTGCCTCGGAACAGTTGCCTTGAAACAGTTGCCTCGGAACAGTTGCCTCGAAACGGTTGCCTCGGATTAAAAAGGGATCAAGGACATAAGGGTAGCTTCTAAGGTGTCCTACTGTTACTTCGATGACCACACATGTCCCTATAATCGAATTGACCCGAACACCTCCAACGACGGTGCTACCTACCTCTCAATGGTGGGATAACACTATCTAAAGGACTCTTACACAGCTTAATTCCTTAGAGTAGGTAGATGACTCATGGGTACTTGCTCTTTTTCAAAAACAAACAAAATACTTTTCACACCTTACACTTTCAAAAAGTTTTCAAACAATACTTCATACACTCTTGAGGACTGATACAAGAGTTACCTAGAAGTTTTCAAACGAACTTTTTCAAAACCCACACACACTTGAAAAGCAAACAATTTTTGAAAACATAAGAGCAAGTACCTAAGACCCCGTGGATAACCACGGATAGAAAGGGTGCTAACACCTTCCCTTTCTATAAATCTACCTCCCGAACCGAGAAACATTCTCGAATAAGGAATTTTGTTGTGCTTTTGTCCTTTCCATGTTGGAGAACATAAAAGATGGTGGCGACTCTTGCTTACCGCGACATTTCGCGAAACCAGATTAAAAAACAGTCAGTTCTATTTCCACCGATCACAGAACTGGCGACTCTGCTAGGGATAATTTAAAGTGAGGTGTACCTTAGGACTAAGATCACTTGTGTTTTCAATTGCCTGATTTGTTTGCTTTAAAATTATTGGGCCTGTCTTGGGAGTTCTATAGATCCTAACCCGGATCTGGGGGATACCTTCTTAGAAAGTAGCAACAAGACTGTGAGGGAACTGTGTGGGGTATACCGACATGGTTGAAGCAGTCTGCTACGTTGATGTGGCACTTTGGTGAGTACCGGTAACCCTTGAGTCCAGTCAAGGAGAGTACGGGGCCGCCGCGTGGTGTCGTGAAGCATCAACTAACCTTAGGAACCTTAATTGAACCATCCTGGCCTCTTTAGGGGTAGTGAGATAACTACTTTGGTGCAGTCCGAAGTTGGTTGATACTCGATACTACACTCAGTTCAGGGTTGTTTTCTTGGGATATTTTGATCGCCAGTTCGGTGGCTAAATCGAAACGATGAACACAGAAAACAATCCAATGATATTGAGCTCCTTAAAACCCGGTTACTTTTGATAGGACAGGTCTGAGCCCACCAACTTCAAGAGGGTAGTACCCCAAACTTCATGCTGGCCTAAACTCTAAGGGCTCTTTGTGTGACTTGTGTGCCTTCAAAACTTGACTACTTGCATACTTGTTATCTGACACTTGAGTTTCTTGCAGGTTTTGTTTACAGTCCTTAATCTGGACTCATAACAGGGTTTACCTACATTACTCCACAACATAACATCATACCATCATACCATTGCATACATCCTACATAAGGACTAATCCATTTCAAGGATCTCAAGGGCTTGTGATGCAGGTCATGATGAATCAAATGTCTAGAAAGGGGCAAAGGGGATTTATTTTCCTCTAGCCAAAGTTAACAGCTTGAGTCAGGGGCTATGACCCACTCGATATGGTGAGCCTTGACTCTTGAAGAAGGACTCTCAACAATACGCAGTTCCTTCAATCAAGCCACCAGATTCAAATTCTAACAAGCTTCTTTGTTTATCCCGCAAGGTCCTTGAAAACATTGCATGCATATCATACATATCATTGCATTACAGGTACACTTGTTGCAGGTCACTTACCTTCTTCGCTGTTTATTTCAGCAGTCATCATGAATCCTGAATCATCCAATGGACAAGCTATCAAGGCCCTCCAGGCCCAGAACGCCCAGTTCCAGGAGCTGGTCATGAGCTTAGCCCAAGGACAACAGGAATTGAAGACTCTGCTTTTGAAGAAAAAGAAGAAGAGGACTATTTTGTTCAACCCTAGACGCAGATCTGGGAATACAATGCAGAATGAAGGTGAACGGACTACTCCATCTGTTGGGGAAGGCAGTCACCAAGAGGGAAGGGTTCCTAGTCCCATAGTCTCTGACACCGAGACAGATTTCAATGATGAACAGTACCCCCTACTGAAGACAGGTACAAACAGCTGGAGGACCGGTTAAATGCTATGGATATCTAACGTGTGCCTGGGTTGGACTTTGGGGACCTAGGTTTATCTTCTGGGGTGGTGATCCCTCACAAGTTCAAGGCACCTGCCTTTGTAAAGTACGACGGGGTTTCCTGTCCTAAGCTGCACCTCCGTTCATACGCAAGGAAGATCCAGCCCTACACGACAGACAAGAATCTATGGATCCATTTCTTCCAGGAGAGTCTTTCAGGGACTCAGCTCGATTGGTTCTATCAGTTGGATGGAACCAGTATTCGTAACTGGGAGGACTTGGCAACTGCTTTTTATAAGCAGTATCAGTATAATGCCGACCTCACTCCCACACGTACCCAACTCCAGGGTATGTCACTTGGGACGAGTGAAGGTTTTAAGGAGTATGCGCAAAGGTGGAGAGATATGGCTGGAAGGGTGCAACCGCCCTTGACTGACCGTGAGCTCGTTGACATGTTCTTGGGGACCCTGTCTGGTCCCTTCTTCAACCATCTGATTGGAAATTTTTCTGTTGGGTTTACAGATTTGATCTTGACCGGGGAGAGGATCGAAGCTGGCATCAAGGCTGGAAAGATTCAAGAAGCTGCACCTTCTAATACTCACAAAAAGCCTTACACTGGGAAGAAAGAGGCCAATGCTGCGTGCAGCCAAAAGGGTCGCCATGATCAACATGTAGGGGCAGTCCAGATCTCTAATCCTAGGCCTGCTCAACAAGGACAGGGGCATCAACGTAAGGAGGTCGCACCCAAGAGACAATTCACTAAAATCAACATGTCATTGGATCAAGCGCTACAGCAAATGTTGAAGGCAGGGCTGATTACCTTGAGGGCTCCTCTCCGGAATCCAAACACCTATGCTCCCAACTACCATCCTAATGAGAGGTGTGCATACCACTCCGATAGCCCAGATCATACTACGGACAACTGCTGGCCTTTGAAGAACAAGATTCAAGACATGATCGACGCCAGAGAGATTCAGTTTGAAGCGTCAGAGACTCCAAACATAATCAATGCTCCTTTGCCCAATCATTGAAGGCTTTTGTTTATTTGAATTTCCGAGTTGTAATTTTTTTTGCTTATATAAACAATTAATGTCATAGCAAACTCTTTTATTTCACTAATGCACTGCATATGTCTGTTTTTGAATTAATCCAATTATTTTCATTATATTCAAATTGCTTTCATTTTTTGATGATCAACTCTCAATTAATAATTCTAAGCCTCTTGAGGGAGGATGACGAAAACGATACCACAATCTACAATATGCTTTTGAACGAACCCTGCTGATGAGGTACAAGCATTGTTTCAATTCCTAAACACTGAAGTTATAAGGAAGATAATCCCTCTTTAACCCCTTTGAGCCAAAGAAGTAGGAGTTTTTCTTTTCGAAAATTAAAACTCTTAATCATAACCTGGGGCAGGGTAGTTCTCTCAGTTGATCCAAGTACACAATGAAGAAGTCCTTCCAAAACAAAAGACGATGATGGCTCCGAATAATCATAAAGACAAGCAGTCATTATCCCTCAGAAATAAAAACCCAATAAGTCAAAACCTATGAAGGAGACTTACAAAACTGGGGCATCCCGCTGACTGTAATCACAAAAGAAACAGTCCAGGCAAAAAACAGGGATAACGAAATCAAAAAGAAAAGAGGACCTGCAAACCCTCAACAAGGAAATGACTGCCTATTCAAAATAAAATGTCAACATCCGAACCATCATGGGAATATTAGGACAAAGACTCGAACAAGGTCTAACGCACGATCAACTGAGTTTAGGTTTGAAGAACATCACGAAGAGCGGGTGGGTACAAATGTAATTTGAGCCTTTATCCATTGTTTCTTAAACCGTGAACCAGGCCACGCTACAACCCTTAAAAGTCCTAGCTGAAGCATGGGTTAATTCGAAAGCATACTGTTACAAAGGTATCCTGACTCCTTAAGGCTCGCTGTAAAATCTTGAGTTGACATCACAGTTTACAAAAAAAAAATTCACTTGTTTTTATGAAAAATGCATTTTCAAAAACTTCAAGACAGACATGAGCTTTGCATTTTAATATAACATTGTTTGCATATGACTATTTGTTTGAACAGCATAGAAGTTCGCACGACGAATGTCTAATGAACAAAAGCATCTCCAATCAAGGGGCATGGCATGATCATTGTCCATCATCTGGGGCAATTAAGTCAAGATTCAGAGAATCTCTCAAAAGGCCAACCAGCTTGGGGCAAATCTCCGTCTGAGTCACTTGGGGCAAATCTCCGTCTGAGTCACTTGGGGCAAATCACCGTCTGAGTCACTTGGGGCAAATCTCCGTCTGAGTCACTTGGGGCATTGGACGATCAAACGAAGATCTTCTGGTGGTATGACGACACAACACTACTGACAGGGGCACCTCCCTACATCCTGAGAGCACGGACATAGTCGAAAAATACTGCGCATAATCAAAGACCCGCTAGGTTGACACACCTAGGAAAAAATAAGGGCTTCCCGGCGAACCAAAAGGGTTCGGGCAAAATAAGGGATGAAAATGAAAAAAATCTGTACACCCGGCAAGCCGAAAACCTGAAAAGGCGGCTTGGGCAAAAATGGGTATCCCGTTGGATTGAAAACCCGAAAGGGCGATCCAGGCAAACGTTAGGGATCAAAGCGTACGACTATGTCCCGTCATCTTGTCACTTGCCTACCAGAAGAAGATTTGTCAAATCGGCAGTCCTCAAGCACCTCTACAGGTACCTTCTCCTGCAGAAACAGGGGCAATAATGAGTTGTCCAAATGATCTAGTTGCTCTGTCAACCAAGGTACCAAGGTAGGTTCGGCTAAAGAATGTAACCAAGTTACCTCAACTCCCCACAGAGTAAGACCAGATTTCAGCAATACTCCCCCGAGCAGAGTTTGGTCTCCCAATCAACCCTGAAAAGGCACAGTATCCTCCAACAAGTCAGCGATACTCTCCCCAAGCAGAGTTAGTCTACTGTCAGCCTCAAGGAAGTTGGTTTATCCCCCAGAAGATCTCAATATTCCCCAGCGGAGTATACAGATCTTCCTAAGCAAGCATCCCCGGCAGTCTTAATATAAGATTGTTCCCCGGCGGAATACAGACACACCAGTGGAGCCACTTCCCCAGTACAGTTCAAAAGTTTCCCCAGGAGAGTTGAATCAATCCCCCCAGTAGGAAGCTTATCCCTAGTAGATTCTGGAAGCTTATCCCCTGGAGAGCACGAACGCGTCTCCCCGGTTTTATCCAAAGGTTATTCCCCACCAGGGCTTATAACTGGGTTATCCTCAGCTAATAACCACGGAAAGATCGTCCTCGGCGAAGTTTCTTCCTACCCCCCAGCGGAGTTCATCAACAAAGCTTATCAACAGTATCCCTTAGCGGAGTTATCATCAAATTCTCAGCGAAGTATCCCTTCCCCACAGAGTATTCCCCGCAGAGTATCTCTCCAGCAAGTTTATTCCGCAACGGAGTCATCTTCTCCTACCGGTTTGTTCTTGCAACCATCATCCCCAGCGGAAACGAAGAACTCTGTTCTTCAACATCAGCCCAGGATTCAACTTCCCGGCATTCGTCAAGGATTTATTTTCCTAGACGAAAATACATTCATAAACATATCACCTTTCATATATCTTGCTTACATACACAATGCATGCACATACGCATCATATCACACAAATCTCAGTTATTTTTGAGAACATCTTAAAATCATGCAGTTCATGCATCATGACATTGCATACAACTGATGTTTTGCCTTTTCAGGAAAAAGGTCAATCCAAAGACGATTACTATCAACTGTCGCAATTCCAGATTCGATACCTGTATCTAGCCAGGGCATATCTACATTAAAGAGATAGCTTAGAAATGCTCCAGATATGGATGCTATTCTTTTGCTTATTCAAAACTCCTTCTAGATATAGTTCAGATGTGACCCAGGCATGGCGACGTTCTGATACTTATTCCAAATTTCCTTTCAGAGATAGCTTGGAAATGCTCCAGATATGGATGTTGTTCTTTTGCTTATTCAAGACTCCTTCTAGATATAGTTTAGATGTGACCCAGACATGGCGACGTTCTGATACTCATTCCAGATTTCCTTTCAGAGATAGCTTGGAAATGCTCCAGATATGGATGTTGTTCTTTTGCTTATTCAAAACTCCTTCTAGATATAGTTCAGATGTGACCCAGGCATGGCGACGTTCTGATACTTATTCCAGATTTCCTTTCAGAGATAGCTTGGAAATGCTCCAGATATGGATGCTGTTCTTTTGCTTATTCAAGACTCCTTCTAGAGATAGTCCAGATGTGACCCAGGCATGGCGACGTTCTGATGCTCATTCCAGATTTCCTTCAGAGATAGCTTGGAAATGCTCCAGATATGGATGCTGTTCTTTTGCTTATTCAAAACTCCTTCTAGAGATAGTTCAGATGTGACCCAGGCATGGCGACGTTCTGATACTCATTCCAGATTTCCTTTCAGAGATAGCTTGGAAATGCTTCAGATATGGATGCTGTTCTTTTGCTTATTCAAAACTCCTTCTAGATATAGTTCAGATGTGACCCAGGCATGGAGACGTTCTGATACTTATTCCAGATTTCCTTTCAGAGATAGCTTGGAAATGCTCCAGATATGGATGCTGCTCTTTTGCTTATTCAAGACTCCTTCTAGAGATAGTCCAGATGTGACCCAGGCATGGCGACGTTCTGATGTTCATTCCAGATTTCCTTCAGAGATAGCTTGGAAATGCTCCAGATATGGATGCTGTTCTTTTTCTTATTCAAAACTCCTTCTAGAGATAGTTTAGATGTGACCCAGGCATGGCGACGTTCTGTTACTCATTCCAGATTTCCTTTCAGAGATAGCTTGGAAATGCTCCAGATATGGATGTTGTTCTTTTGCTTATTCAAGACTCCTTCTAGAGATAGTTCAGATGTGACCCAGGAATGGCGACGTTCTGATACTTATTCAGATTTCCTTTCAGATATAGCCTAGAGATGCTCCAGATCCTGACGCTATTCTATTGCTTATTCAGATTCAAACTTCTAAAGACAACTTAGAGATGCTCCATCCCGGATGCTATTCTATTGTTCAGTCCATATACGATCCAGATTCGGATGACATTCTGTTACTCATGCAGTATGGATATACCCCAGACATGGCGGTCATTCTACCATTTAATCAGACGTCAGCAATCAGGCACAGACTAGATATGCTCCAGACACGGAAGCTATTCTATTTCTTATTCAGATTCACCTATCCACCGTCTTTCCAAATGGCACCTATAAGCCCATTCCCGACAAGGTTCTGTCACACTTCCAAATGGCATCTGTAAGGCCATTCCCGCTATCACACTGCTGATACTCTACTATGTGAGTGCAAATTTCTGGGCACTCTAGTGTTCAATCATCTTCCACCTTCGGATCACGAAAGGCACACACGCCAATCTACATCCTCAGGTCTAAGAAGATTGAATAGGGGCAACTGTTGTACCCCAAAATTTGCCCTCCCATATTCTTCAAAGTTTTGACAAGCATCAACCTAAATTGTTCAAAGTCTACTCAAGGGCTACACAGTCAACCATCCTCCTAAGCCAGTCAAATTAGGGTTTTGGTTCTTGCAAGGAAGTTGAGGTTTTCAAGGGATCAATCAAGTCACACATGCTCATACACATTGTCAAGCACCTACATGTCAAGTTTCAAGGCTCACAAGGTCAAGTTGCACAGTCAAAAACCCTAATTGCCTCACAGTCAACTGCAGGGGCAAAATGGTCATTTGGCAGTCAAAAGTCAAAATTTTTGGTCAACATCTTATTTTGAAGCCACAATCATCATTTGATCAAGTCTTGATCATGATTCCACAAGCATGGCTCAAAAATCATCAAGGTGTCAAAAGTTTCTATTTTTGGACAGCTGAAAAGTCAACTGTAACTTGACCAAGGCATAACTTTTTCATGGTTCATCAGAAAAATATCATCCAATGCTCATCTTGAAGGGGAAGACATTTCCTACAATTCATCTTCACATTCCAAATCCAAGAAATGCTCTCACAAAAAGTTATCAATTTCAACATTATAGGTCATTTTCAAAAGTCAACAAAAAGGCACTTTAAGTCAAAGACCATAACTTGAGATTGGTAAATCAAAATTACATGGGACCAAAGACATTGGTTAGAGGACTTCAAGACCTTTCCAAAATGTCAAAGAACATGTTCATAGCTTCAAAATTGAGCAAGATATGCATTGGAGAAGTTGGGAAATTTTTGTGAAATGGCCAAAGTCAATTATCCTTGAAATTTCATTTTTTTGACAAAAAGGGCCCACTTTTTCCACTTGATTCAGCTTGTCCATGCCTCACACGTGTCCCACAATTTATTTCAAGATTAAAAGTTAATTTTTCCATTTTTATTTAATTTTATTTGATTTAAATCATTTTAAATCTTTAAAATTCAAATAAAAATCAAGAAAGTTAATGGAGGGATATCTTTGAGTTTGAATAGCTTTGATACACCATCATTCACCTTCCAAATTCGTGCAAGGCCTATTCCAAGCAAGAAATTCAAATTTTGACAAGAATGGCAAGTTGCTTTAATGGAGGTTATGGCAAAATCTCAAGCATAATTGCAATGGTTAAAGGCTCATCATGTGACTGATTCTCATTCATTACTATATATACAAGCCTTCCCAACCTCATTTAAAAGATAGTGTATGCAGAAACGGCCAAGAGCAAAAACCAAAAATTATTCAAAAAGTGAGAGTTCTAAAACATAGTTGCGAGCATCTTCAGATCAAAACAAGCACGTGGTTCTATTCCTTGCCACACCCTGAAGCTAAAGCAACCTTTGCCAAGTCCTGAGGCTCATACCGCGCTGTAAGTTCTTCCCAGGTCCCCCATAATTCTCATATCATTTTTGTTAACGCGTTCTTGTGCAGTTTCTCAAGTAGTTTCCACCATAAGCCTCACCCATCCAACAAGCCAAGTGTCATTGGAGGCAGATCTAAAGGCCCAGAACGCAAGAGTACTATGCTCTGGAGTCAGCGCATGCGTAGGCAACCGAAAAAAGTCAAATAAGGCTTCTTGTTATTGGGCCAGAATCACTTCAAAAAACCTCCATGAAGGCCATCTCACCCCCCTTGGGTTTTCTTACCTTTTTCTTATTTTATTTTGTTTTGTCATTTTCTTTTCTTTTATTTATTTGCCTTATTTTTTTTATTAACATAATTAACCAACTAATATTTTCATAAAAAAATAAAAATAAAAATAGAATTAACATTATTACTATTTTATTTTGTAAATAAATATTAACAAATAAATAGTTTAATTAGGCAATTTCAATTTCTTTTCTTAATAATTAAAATGGATTTAGAATTAGGAAGAATTAACTTTTAGTTTTATTTCTTTTCATTTTATTTCATAAAAACATAAAACACAAAAAATGTATTTTCTTTTAATTAAATTAATTAATTAGTCATTAATTAGCTTTAATTTCATTTTAATTACAAAAAAGACCAAAAAATCAATTTCTTTTCTTAAAAGGGTCAACACCCTTAGAACATTCCGATTTAATTTTTATTCGCGCACATTTTATTATTATGTAATTGCTTCCAAGACATGTAATAGTAATTAGGACTTTTACTGTTTTTATTTACTTTCCGTACTCATTTACTAAAAAATGGGTCTTTGTAATTTTTGGCGATGTATAGACCCGCGCCTTGTAATAGCGTAGGATTTATGTTTCCGCAATTTACTTTCCGCACCCCTTAACTGCTAAACTTGCATGAAAGAATGTATGTAAATAAAAACAACTCGTAGCTCACTAGTTACAAAGACAAACATAACATGAAAACAACACACAATGCACACACCACTTCTAGGGTACGCCTCACTCGTTGCCTTCGAAACGTGGTTGTCAAGTATAGGACGTCTTAGCGGTCCTTATGTCCATGATCCAGTTGCCTCGAAACAGTTGCCTCGGAACAGTTGCCTTGAAACAGTTGCCTCGGAACAGTTGCCTCGAAACGGTTGCCTCGGATTAAAAAGGGATCAAGGACATAAGGGTAGCTTCTAAGGTGTCCTACTGTTACTTCGATGACCACACATGTCCCTATAATCGAATTGACCCGAACACCTCCAACGACGGTGCTACCTACCTCTCAATGGTGGGATAGCACTATCTAAAGGACTCTTACACAGCTTAATTCCTTAGAGTAGGTAGATGACTCATGGGTACTTGCTCTTTTTCAAAAACAAACAAAATACTTTTCACACCTTACACTTTCAAAAAGTTTTCAAACAATACTTCATACACTCTTGAGGACTGATACAAGAGTTACCTAGAAGTTTTCAAACGAACTTTTTCAAAACCCACACACACTTGAAAAGCAAACAAATTTTGAAAACATAAGAGCAAGTACCTAAGAGCCCGTGGATAACCACAGATAGAAAGGGTGCTAACACCTTCCATTTCTATAAATCTACCTCCCGAACCGAGAAACATTCTCATAAGGAATTTTGCTGTGCTTTTGTCCTTTCCATGTTGGAGAATATAAAAGACGGTGGCGACTCTTGCTTACCGCGACATTTCGCGAAACCAGCTTAAAAAACAGTCAGTTCTCATTCCCACCGATCACAGCTAAGTTCTCACAAGAGGTATTGAGTTCGACCGATATCCAAAAGGCCTTCGTTTTTTACTCAGAGTGCGCGTGACGCGCCGAAAATTCTGAATGCTGAATATTATTTTATCTGGGTCAAAACTTCGAAAATTCATAACTCGATCAATTTTTATCGGATTGGGCCCATCTTTTTACACAAGGTCATTGACTCAGAGATCTAACTCTTTTATTCCAAAGTCGAGACTGGTTTATGCTCCGATTAATACCAGTTTTTTATTGAAGAACGTGTCAGAGTTGACACTGGAGCCCAAAATAAGTTTGTTTGAGATGAAACTTCAAAAATTTATAACTAATTCACTTTTTATCCGACTAAGCCCATTTTTGGACAAGAGTTATTTCTCGATGTCGTCTACATTTTGTTTTCAAATTTCAACTTCAAAAATTGCACTTAAGCCCCTATGATTTATCCTGGAACGTGACGGACTCAAGTGAATAAAAATCTGCACTATTGCTTGTGGTTATTGGAGGCTCAATTGCACATTCAAAGCCCATATCTTTTCTCTAATTTCGATTATATAATCTCATTTTTTTTCACACAAACAACATAAAAAAAAACCTCTGCCACAACCCTGTCAAAATATCAAATTCCTTCAAGAATCCTAAAAACCTTAAAATCCTTGTTACAAACTCACATCTCACTACAAACAAGCGATCCTTGTTACAAACCCTCATCTCACTAGTTCTCCAGTAAGGGTAATGCTGGTTTGATCTCCATGATCAAAAGGATGTAGAAGCATTCATACATGTCATATCGGTTTTAACATTATAAAATTTCATATATTTATTTTCTTTGTATTTCATGGTATATTAATTTATTTAATGTGTTCATGAGATTCAACATTGCAGATTTAGACAGGGTCCCATGCAGGGTTATTACAAAACACTGAGGCCGAATCATAAGAATAACCAATGCATGGCAAGGCAGACATCCTGAGGAGGTTAAGGGCGTGGGTTCAACACCCACCCCTATTGGTTTTGGTTTTCTTCCTTTTTATTTATTCTTTTACCTATTTTCATTCTTTCTGTTTAATACCTTTTTTTCTTCATAAAACTTAACATTTTTCACAAACCTTTAATTTTTCATAATAAACTTGAATAATTAATTTTAGGTTTTTTAATTTAATTTTAGGTTTTAAATTAATTTTTGGTTCAACATCCACCCTGACATTTGCATTATTTGTATTTTCTAACCCTATTTTTTATTGATGTTTCTTCCCCTATCTATTTTTTGGCAAACTTAGTTCTTTTTTATTAATCAATAAGTTAACATAGGTGTAATGATTAATAAAAAAGAACTAAGTTTGCCAAAAAATAGATAGGGGAAGAAACATCAATAAAAAATAGGGTTAGAAAATAGAAATAATGCAAATGCCAGGGTGGGTGTTGAACCAAAAATTAATTTAAAACCTAAAATTAAATTAAAAAAGTCTAAAATTAATTATTCGAGTTTATTATGAAAAATCAAAGGTTTGTGAAAAATGTTAAGTTTTATGAAGAAAAAAAGTATTAAACAAAAAGAATGAAAATAGGTAAAAGAATAAATAAAAAGGAAGAAAACCAAAACCAATAAGGGTGGGTGTTGAATCCACGCCCTTAACCTCCTCAGGATGTATGCCTTGCCATGCACTGGTGGTTCTTATGACCCAGCCTCAGTGTTTTGTAATAATCCTGCATGGGACCCTGTCTAAATCTGCAGTGTTGAATCTCATGAACACATTAAATAAATTAATATACCATGAAATACAAAGAAAATAAATATATGAAATTTTATAATGTTAAAACTGATATAACATGTGAAACCACCCGGCCGAAACCTGTCATCTGGATGTAATGAAACATCAATGAAGTCGCCACCGAACGTCTTTTATCCCGCCGAAAGGGAAAGGTACACATCGAAAAAACCTGAAAAGGGAGAAATCACGGTCTTTCGATCGAGAGATCGGGTAAGGGAGTCTGTTATGCGAGGGGAAGGTATTAGCACCCCACACGCCAGTAGTACTCTACGGTATCCACTCTTGTTGTCTACTCTAATGGGCGTGGTCAAATCCTATGTCTATGGCTTAAAACTGAAAAGGGAATGCATGCGAAAGAAAAAAAGAAAACAATGTAGGGAAAATAAAAGATGTGCTCGATTAGGCCCTACCCCTTTGCCTACGTATCCCTTTTAAGGAATCAGAGCAGTCGTAGTTCGGCTTATATATTTCGGTTGGTTTGTGTTTTTTAGTTAAGAAAACAAAAATAGTCAAGATGGCAAAACATCAAATGAAACAACAAACAAATGAGATGGTAAAACATTGACTAAATAACAACAAAGTAACATATCAAAGATGGCGAAACATCAAATAATGAAATATCACACCTAACAATGACATTGAGAGTCAAAGTAGGATAACAAACATGTGCGATGGCGAAACATCGGCTTCAAACAAATGTGCAATGATGAAACATCGGCTAAAAGATAGCATGGTATCATGGCAAAGATGGCGAAACATCAATAAATCGGATGACAAAACATCACACCTAACAATGATATTGAGAATCAAAGTAGGATAACAAACATGTGCGATGGTGAAACATCGGCTTCAAACAAATGTGCGATGGTGAAACATCGAATAAAAGATAACAAGATATCATGGCAAAGAAGACGAAACATCAATAAAACGGATGACAAAACATCACACCTAACAATGATATTGAGAATCAAAGTAGGACAACAAACATGTGCGATGGCGAAACATCGGCTTCAAACAAATGTGCGATGGCGAAACATCGTCTATAAGGTTTAAAACAAAGCCAAGAGGCGCACAAACAAATAAGATTGGTTTGTATATTTTACCTTGAAGAAGGGTTTGAGTTTATTAGAAGTGTATTATGATTTTCCAAGAAAATGATTTTTGTTTTAAGATGCAAAATGCAAAGGGAAAAGAAAAACAACTAAGAGAGACTATCCTAATCTCTAGCCCTAGTGTTATCATACAATGGTTGACCCTAAGGTTGAGGATAAAGGGAAATCCTACCCTATGTTAGCATACATGGATTCCTATCTTAGTCAACATGTTAAAGGAAGCTTGACAAAACTATCCTATAGGGAACATGCAATGAGAGCGAAGTCGTGATCTCAATTTCTAAATTGAGTGACTCATCGATCAACAATTAAGGAATAAAGCAATAAACATCCTATAGGGAACATGCAATGAGAGCGAAGTCGTGATCTCAATTTCTAAATTGAGTGACTCATCGATCAACAATTAAGGAATAAAGCAATAAACATCCTATAGGGAACATGCACTGAGAGCGAAGTCGTGATCTCAATTTCTAAATTGAGTGACTCATCGATCAACAATCAAAGAAACAAAACACAATACATGTATCAAACAAAAAACAAAGGGCCTCTTGACATATATCAACAACAGTGGTCCCATCATGCAACATAGAACTATGCAAAATAAAAATAGAAGAAAGGAAATAGTGCAATACCAAACGGATAACTATCCGTAGCAACTGAGCAAGAATAAAAGAAACCCAGAGAACTTCAAGCAAGCTGGCATCAGTAGACAAATCAAGTCAAAAATTACGCCATCAAGATATAAGTATTGAGATTTTCAGATATGAACAGATCCCATGGGCAATGTATAGCATTCATAATCACATGTATATATATCCTGCACAAACCATCAAACATGCCAAACACAAGAGTAGTGTTAATATAATAAATTGTGTTTCACAAATAAAGTGAAACACAGTAGCCTCAAGCCAAAAAATGGAAACTTTTTCAAAGTACCTCACACATTCAACAAACAAGTTAGTATTCCCATAAATAGAATGACAATTCACATAAGGGATGGATGATGACACCATGATGAAATGAGAAAACATGATAGAAACTATCAAACATTAGTCATGATAGACAAAAGGAAACAGGCATATGCACAATTTGTTCAAAAGAATTAGAGGAATGTTGCTCCTTTCTATCACCATATTGAATTGACAATTGAATATCAATCAAGGATCATGGGAGCTTGAGAGAATACAATTAAAGACCATGAAGGTCAATAGCAACCATAATTCAATCATGCTCAATTAATTCATCACAGCTCACAAGCATAATAGGAGAGAAGTCCCACACAATGCATCAAAAAGGTTCAAAGATTCAAACATGGGGCATTAAGTGAAATTGCTTGAGTTTATTTGGATGAACATATTCAACATGATCATTAGGTGCCCAATTATAGGCCTCACTCAAGTTCATTGGCCATCAAACAAATTGCAACAAGATATGCAACATTAATTGGGTACCTTCACTTCAAAAATACATCAAAAATAGAAAAGGGTTTCAATAATTCAAACAAAAAATTTCTTAACATCTTTGAAGTGTGTAGAAGTCAGAAAGCAAGCCTTAAGTTCATGAATGATTGAAGAAGGAATCAAATGAGGCCCAAAGTTTAAAACTAGTTGGCCAAACTATCAAAACTAGACAAGTTTTCAAAATAATTCATGGAAAAATATCAAACCAAGTCAAATAATTCAAAAAATGGTTTTCAGATCCTCAACACATTCATGAACCATAATCAAGACTTAAATTCCATTCCAAATCCAGGGCATAATGGTTTTGAAAATGAAACTTGCACAATAAGCAACAAAACCCTAATTTTTGACTTTTAATCTTAAATATTGATTAAATAAGATCAAAATTCAAACAATTCAAACAATTCAAACAATTCAAACCATGATCATGCCAAACACAAGGAAACCCTAAATGTCAGAATACATATTTTTCCATATTTTTTTGAATTAAAGAAAAGTCAAAAATAAAAATCAAATTCAAACAATTAATCAATTAAGAAAAAATTCACATCTCAAAATAAAACTCTAATAAAAAATCAGAAAATTATCCAACCAAAATTATATTCAAATATTAGAATTAAAAACACACATCCCTGATTTTTTTTTGGAATTTTTGAGTTAAAGGAAATATTAAAATAAAAATCAAACAAACAATTAACAATTAAACTATTATTTAAGGGCAAAAATGCAAACCCTAGCCAAAAGTCACAAAAAGGTCAAAATAAAAATATATTCAGATTCTATGATTAAAAACAAGCTTGCATGATTTTTTTTGAGGATTTTTGAATTAATGGAAGTATTAAAACGAAAATTATAAAGCAAAAATTCAAAATAAACTTCTCAAATTAAATTTCTAATCAAAAATAGAAAAAATGTTAAACAAAAATCAGAATCAATTTCTAATTAATTTTTTGAGTTAAAGATGATTTTTTTGGAATTTTTCAAATCAAAGAACTATTAAAATAAAAATAAACTTTAAACAAACAATTAATTAAACTCATTAATTTTTAAACCAATCAAAACATTTTTAAAAATTCCAATAAAATTACACAAGATAGTAGAAATTATTTGGAATTTGTGATAATTGTTTCAGAATTTTTCAAATTGTTTTGATTAAGAAAATAAAATCAGAGAATCAATGAAAATAAAATATAAAAAACAAGAACAAGGCCAATGAGATGATGCCACACATCATCTTCAGCCTCCAGCTGAAGCAAAATACTCGCTTCCATCAGTTCCAACATGCTCACTTCAGATGCATCAAACAAACACGAGTCTCAACCAAAATCCATGAGATTAAGCTCAAATTAAAGCTAATATATCATACTACATCATGCAATTCGAATCAAACTCAAAGATCAAGCATAGATCAAGAAATCAAATCTCAAAAACTGGAAAAACACACTGCAAACATCAACACCAAAAACACGATTTCACCAAATCTCCTTGAATCAGAGCTCAAATATACATCAATCCTAATGATTGGCCAGCTATAAACACAATGCATACCACAAAACACTTCAATTCATGCTCAAATCAAGGTTCAGATTCAGTGAGCATACCTGCAAAAGTGAAAAATAAATTCACTTGGTGCCTCTGAAATCTAACAAGAAACCCTTTTAAATAGCTTCCTGGTGCTCCAATGAAGGTGTTTGAGTAGACAAATGAGGACTGGATCAAGAGAATTGAGCTGCTCAATTCAAGTTGCAGAGCAAGAAAAATGAGAAAATTCTGAGGAGCTTCTTCCAATGCAGCCTTCGTCTGTGAAAGGAGAGCTTGAGTAACTTATATAGAGTGTTTGGAGTGAGGTTTGAGTGGTAATTCAAGCTGAGAGTAATTGGAAGGGAAAAATGAATTTTCTCTCAAACCAAAACAAGTGTGATGGCTATTTGTGTTTTGCTTGGTATTCAGGCAATGCTTGAAGTCATTTTGAGCAACAAAAGGAGAGTGTGAGTGAGTGAAAAAAGTGTGATGAGGTGAGTTGTCCTCTCTTTCACATGGGACTAATTTTCTTGAGTGAGAAGTTTCCCATTTTGTCAAAAATGTGAAAATGAGAGAGGCACGAGGTATGCACCTGGTTTGGCCTTTTTTGGTGAGCACATGAGGTGTCCAATTCGTGCCAAGCATGTGCAAGTGGACTCTGAAATGACTTAATCAAAACTGAACCAAAACTTGAAAATTGCCATGGCCAAGCATACACCAAAAATCAGTTGACTTCCAACTGAGGCCATTTCAAATTGGCTCGTGCATTTTCCAAATTTCTTTGAGCCAATTAAAATTCAAATGATGAGCTTCATAATGATCTTTGATTCATCAAAAATAGTGGAGAAATGAAAGAGATGTGGACATTAGGATTCCTGGGCAAGTCAAGCCAACTTGCCCAAGACTACACACACTGGCCTGCCCACATGCCTTCAAAAATCCGGTTTTACCACCCAACTTCCTCAAATCACAACTTCCTCAATTTTAATCCAATTTGAGTGATTCCAAGTTTAATGAGAATCTCTCATGGAAGACAACAAAATGCTCTTTTTAATTTTCCAAATTGAGGCTTAAGTCACAAGAAATTGATTCCAGAAAATGGCATGCCAAGTGTTTGATGAAATTACGCGCGTGACTTGCCCAAGAGAAGTCATCTTGACACTTAGATTTTTTTTTTTAATTTTTAAGTTACTTCTTGAACAAGTTACACTCAAATTCACCATTTCTCATGATTCAAAGATGAATTTGGGTATGGAATATGAAAAAAGGATGCTTAAAATGATGGTTGACAAAAAGTCCAACCTAGTCAACTCCCGATTTTGACCAAAATGACCATTTTGCCCCTTTTGATCAATTGAATCATTTCCAATCCAAATTGAACCTCAAATCTTCAATCCTAACTGCTTAATAACATGTGGTGAATCATGGAAACAAGTTTGGGTGAAAAAGTCATAGAAATCCTGATTAAATCCAAAACCCTAGTTTTGTACCATGTGCTAGAAGATAGCTGATCAAGCTTCAAAACCCTAATTCCACTGAGTATCATGAGAGACTCCTTGATCAAATTTTATTCTAATGATGATAAGATAATGATGCTTCATGAATTGGCTCATCTAGACCCCAATTACTTCAACTTGGACCAAACCCTAATTTTGACTGATTCCTCAAAGGAGAGTGATGAATCATCTTCAAAATTTCAAATCATCTGGACATCTTGGCCAATTTCTTGTAGAAAGACTTTTCAAATACCAAAGAGATGTTGTAGCTTCTAAATCAAGACTTGTACATTGATCAATAGCCTTGATCAAACAAAACCCTAATTTGACTGGTGAATCAAAGGAGTGATTCCTTCTTATAATCAAACACAAACTTCAATCCTATGATGATCCAAAGAGATGGATAAAATATCTTGAGATATGCAATAACTTTTGAGCTTGAAAGATCCAGAGGTTTAGATGGAAAGATTCTTCTTAAGCAACTTGTCAATGCAGTCAACCTTCAAAGCTTGAGGAAAACTTGATAAACAAAGTACTTTGATCCCATCACAATGTATGAATGCAAAGCAATATGATATTCGTGATGAAGCATAAGCCTAAATCAAGAGGGTAAATTTTGGGGTGCAACAGCTGCCCCTATTCAAATATCTTCAACATGATAAGTGAGAAAAGTGACAACTTTCGAGCGTTCAGAGTTGAAGATGATTAAATACAAAAGAACCTGAAAATTTACACTCTTGAAGAAGGGAGAAACAAAAACAGAAAACCCCTAAGACACGCGTCAGAATGAAGCTGTAACGCAGGTTGCAACAAAACAAAACAAAGAAGAGTAGACACAACTAAACTTCCGGACAAACGTGCCAGGGAAAAACTAGGCTTCAAAAAGGGTGAGATAAAACTCAAACCAACAGAGTATAGGAGAAACTAAGCTCTAGAAAAGAAAACGTACGCGGGTGAGGAGACGAAACTCTGAGCTCGATCCAAAGCAAAGTGGCTATAGTGCATGATTGTAGGAGCACTTGCTAATCTTAACTAAGATAGACAGTATGAAGAAACTGAAAGAATCTCAGAAATGAGGAATAAAAGTGAGATGAAACTCGACTCGATAACCAGTTAGACGAAACTAAACTAGATGAGTACCAGGATGAAACTGGATTTCACACACGGGTAATGAGGCGAAACTCGACCTATAGCAAAGTGATAAGAGTGCATGTTTCTCAGAGCACCTGCTGGTTTCAGATTAATGGATAAACAGTGACGAAAACTGATAGAAGAATCCAAGGAATAAAAGAGACCGATTTCAGACCAGGGACGCAGTATGAACACTACACTCGGTAAATGAACACCATCAAAGGGTCCAAGGTATGAAAGCAAAAACGAGACGAAACTCGACTCTAAAACTAGTTAGGCGAAACTAAACTAGATGAGTACCAGGACGAAACTGGATTTCATGCACAGGCGACGAGGTGAAACTCGACCCAAAGCGAGAGTGATGAGAGCGCATGTTTCTCAGAGCACCTGCTGGTCTCAGATCTAAGGACAAACAATGATGAAAACTGATAGAAGAATCCAAGGAACAAAAGAGACAGATTTCAAACCAGGGATGCAGTACGAACACTGTACTCGGTAAACAAACACTGTCAAGGGGTCTAAGGTATGAAAGCAAAAACGAGACGAAACTCGACTCTAAAACTAGTTAGGTGAAACTAAACTAGATGAGTACCAGGACGAAACTGGATTTCATGCGCAAGGTGAGGAGACGAAACTCTTAGCTCAACCCAAAGCAAGGAGATTAGGGCGTACACCTAAAAAACCTGCTGAAAGCGAATATCAGGACGAAACTAGTATTCGAAAGGTGCATCAATAGACATTGGAATGAACCGGAGAGGGTAGTGAAGACTAAACCCGAGAAGACCGCGCCGGGGCGAAACTGAACTACAGTCAAGAGTAGACACTCAAACAAACAAATGATTGTCGTTAAAAAGATATTGGTATGGGGAGGAAACTGAGATAATGAGGATGAAGACCTCGCTGGGGATTTAACCCGAAGTATTAGCAAATTCACTGGGGACAACAGAAACAATAATGGCTTATGTTTCGATGCATGTTTGAATTCTTTTCTGTATAGCGCAATGCTCCATATAATGGAAATGCTACGCGTTTTGGTAGATGCAATATAATGATGCATGTTTAAAAGTTCCATTGGGGAATGGACAATTGAGAAGCCAATAACCAAAAAGTCAGAATCTGACATGACTTGCAAAAATAAATTTCAAAATCCAAAGGAAATGAGGAAATATGGGGCACCGCTAGAGAGGGAAGCTCGAAGAGATGAAGCTTTGCGGGGAATAATAACCGAACAACCAGTAAAAACGGGCCACAAACATTGAGAGGAGCTTCAAAAATAAATTACAAACTCCTAGAGAAGATCAGATCGATACTGTAGCTTCTGGAGGGGGACGCCTATCTGAAGATTTAGACATCGAGGGAGATGATCAGGGCAAGACTATAATCTTTGGAAAAGATAGCGCATGGCTATGTTGAGGATGATACCCAGATAATAAACCCGGCGTGAGAGGTGAAAACCTTTGCTGGGGGAACAAAGCTCTGCTGAGGAAACAGGACTTCATCGGGGAGACAGAAATCTGTTGAAGATTTTTGTTGGAGAGAGACTTCTTGGAATGCAACCATCGGATGGATCAGACAGACAGTCACACAATATCGACCTTACTGGGGATAAGGAAAGATCTTAACATAAGGATTCCCGTCAACAGACCGGCTGGGAAAATGAGAGGTCATGGCGAGGGATCTCTATTGGCAACTCTGTTAGAGAATTGAAACTTCTTCAGAATGCGAGTTCCCATTTAAACGACTCCACTGGGGATATGCGACATATCCAAACTTGAAGTCTTAGAATGAAGCTTTTGAAAGAAGATTCCTGGGGCAATAAAACTTCGCTGCTGAAACGAAACTTTACCGGGGAAACGAAACTTCACTGGGGATAAGTAGAGTCCTAATCATACATGGGCTATGTCCAAATATTCCCTTCTTGACAATCATTAAGCTCTTTACAGGTGTTCAACAAGTAAACTCTTTTTTGATGTCAAACAAATGTTTTACATGCAGGAAGATGTTTATTTTGGGAATGACAGACCTGATGCGACTATTATTTAAGCCTTTGAAGTTGAAAATCTTAACAAAGTGTCGCATCTCTGTTGTGAATGAATCACTGGCTAGAGTGCAAAAATTTCAAAACTTTTCTTCCCCTTTTTTGAAAAACGCGTCAAGATGTGGGTGATAAGATACCAACATGAGTATGCAACACGTATTTGGGAGTTTAGGAAACGTTATCCTGTTGTAGTATGCTTTCGAGTTAAACCCTTTTTTTCAGTTAGAACTTTTAGAGGTTGTAACGTGGCCTGGTTCGAGGTTTTTTTTAGAAAAAAGTTTTTCAAGGCTCAAGTTATTTGGTGCCCACCCCGTTCGTGATATTCTCCTATCCTAAGTTCAACTGATTATCACAAGCATTTATCTTTCAACAGGATCTATAATGTTTGAGTGATCACGACAAGTTCTCCAACATGATTGTCACTTTAACTTCTGCTGCTTTTGTTTTTTTGATATTATTGTTCCTCTTCTTTTGATGAAAATTTTATTGAATAATCTTTCTCTTTTTTGTTGGCCTTTTAGGCTCTCTTTTCCCTAACTTTTTCCTGGACAAAAATCTTCCGAATTTCAATTTTGGGAGTCCAGCGGGACGCCCTAACTTTTGCCTAAGCGACTTGTTTTCAAGTTTTGACTTAGCGGGGCTTTTTGTTTCTTTCTTATTCATACTTTCCACTTTGAACAAGTCAATATGACTTTAGGTTTTTTTTGAACTTTTTCTTTCTTTCTTTCTTCTTCTTTTTTGTTGAAGAAAACAAATGCCTCATTCCTTGGCCGGCGAGGGATAGCCATTATTGTATCGATTCGATCTCGACCTCAGGACTTTTTGAGGAAATGAACATCGTGGTTTATACATTTTTCCTGATCTCATAATGCGAAAGATAAAGTGTGGTGATCCTCAGATGGGATATTCCTTCTGAAATTTGAATGCTTTGTCAAATTAACTAAACATCTACCCTGCCCCGGGTTAAAAAAACAAGGTTTTTTTTGAACGGAAAAGAAACTCCTACTTCGAAGGCTCAGAGGGGTTAACGAGGGTCTAACTCCCTTATATCTCCGGTGTTTGGGAATTGAAACAATGCCTGTACATCGTCAACGAGTTTCTACTCAAAAGCATACCATTAAAGTCATCGTTTTTAGCTAAACTCCTTCCTCCCAACTCTTGGCTAAGCAAAAGAATTGGCACAATTGGTATCAAAATGCCTGAAAAATTGATTAAAGAGTGATACTGGATGGATTAAGTAAAATAAAACAATTTCTTTAAGGCAAAAACTTTCAACGCATCAAGACTGACATTCAGCTATAAACAAAATCCTATATGCAGACAATGCTAAAACAATCAATCAAGATAACACATGAAAGTGCGGCAAAGAAACGTAATAAAAGCCATTATGGGGGAAGAAATGTCTCCAACTAGGTTCGCTGATCTCGCCGACCTGCCGTAATCTTGATATTACCCTGACCCATGACCTTTACCAACAGCATGGAGCTGTGAAGCAAATTGGCAAGGCATCCATCAGTAAAGTGAATGAGAATCCTATCAATCAGAGAAACAAACATGCCCCTTGCATAGTAGTAGTTGTGTTTGTTATCCGCATTTCAAGCGATCCACTAAACATGACTTGTATTACCATTTCCATGTAAGGTCCACGAATTTTATATGCACATGCTTATCAAAAATATTGGACGTTTTTTGCAAGCAAAATAGTAAAAAGGGAGAAAAGAAAAGTATGCGTATACTTGAAAGAAGATATTCTATTGATTTTGAGAAATCAGCCTGTGAAAAAGGCATTTACATTTGGAAGTAAGTAATTACAAAATCAAAGCAAACAAGTGTTTACAAATGGAAATGTGAATATGAGTATACATCAAGTCCCAACTCTGCTATGACTCTTATGACTCTTACGCTTTCATCTTACTGCTTTCAGACATATCATTCTTGGATTAGCTTCGAGCTTATGCCAGGTGACATAATGAAGGAAAGAAACAAAGGAATTCATGTTGAGCGTAGTCATTTGCTTTAAGTCCCTAACTTTTGCCTGAATCACCCTTTCGGGTTTTCGATTCACCAGGACACCCTCTTTTTGCCTAAACTGCCCTTTCGGGTTTTCAGTTTAGTGGGTTTTTTTATTTTTATTTTTTTATGCAAAGTATTTTTTAACTACGTCAGCATTCACAGAGAGAGGGAAGTACTCTCCATCAATAGTCGTGAGCATCATCGCTCCTCCAGAGAAAATTTTTCTGACCACGAAAGGACCTTCATAAGTCGGAACCCCCTTGCCCCTGGAATCTCCCTGGGGGAGAATTATCCTTTTTAGCAAAAGGTCACCTGGCTTGTAACACTGAGGTCGTACCCTCTTATCAAAAGCTTTCCTCATCCTTTGCTGATATACCAGACCATGACATACAACCGTCAACCTCTTCTCGTCAATAAGTTCCAACTGATCCAGCCGATTTTGTACCCATTCACTTTCATCCAGCTCAACATCCCTCATGATCCTAAGAGAAGGAATCTCGACTTCTACAGGCAATACTGCTTCCATGCCGTAAACCAATGAAAAAGGGGATACCCCAGTCGAAGTACGCACAGTGGTGCGATAACCATGCAAAGCGAAAGGCAGCATCTCATGCCAATCTTTATAGGTTACCACCATCTTCTGTATGATTTTCTTGATATTCTTATTGGCTGCTTCGACAACACCGTTCATCTTTGGTCGCTATGGGGAAGAGTTATGGTGCTTGATTTTGAAGGACTCACAAAGCTCCTTCATCATCTTGTTGTTCAAATTAGACCCATTATCGGTAATGATCTTTTCAGGTACTGCGTAGTGACAGATAATATTGTGCTTAATGAAACGAGTTACCACCTGCTTGGTGACATTGGCATAGGATGCAACTTCGACCCATTTTGTAAAATAATTGATGGCAACCAAAATGAAACGGTGTCCGTTGGATGCAGTCGGTTCAATTTTGCCGATAATATCAATTCCCCACATCACAAACGGTCGAGGGGAAGTCAAGACATTCAAAGGTACTGGCGGCACATGCACCTTGTCAGCATAGACTTGACATTTGTGACAAACCCGCGCATGATTGTAACAGTCGGTCTCCATGGTGGACCAATAATAACCTGCTCGCAAAATCTTTTTATCCATGGTATGCCCGTTGGAATGGGTCCCAAAATCACCTTCATGTATCTCCTCAATGATTCTAGCTGCTTCTTTCTTGTCAACACATCTGAGCAGTAAACCGTCATGATGCCTTCGATACAACACACCACCACTGAGAAAGAACTTGGCTGAAAATATTCTCAAGAACTTCTTATCTGTGACGGATTCCTCTTCAGGGTACTCTTGTGTTTCAAGATATCATTTAACATCATAAAACCAAGGATTACCATCTGATTGCAAACTAGCCTCAAAACAGAAAGTTGGCTCACTCAGACTTTTGATGGTAATGGAAGGTGCCTCATTAGCCCACTTAACCTTGAACATGGAGGACAAAGTTGCCAGTGCATCAACTAGATTGTTTTCTTCTCTGGGAATGTGCTCAAACGTGATCTCTTCGAAGTACGGAATCAGCTTCATAACATGCTCACGATAGGGAATTAGGTTTTGGTGGCGAGTCTCCCAATCTCCATTAATCTGGCTGATAACAAGATTGGAATCCCTGTAAACTTTCAAAAATTTGATGCGCGGGTCGATTGCCGCTTCAATGCCATAAATGCAAGCCTCATATTCGGCCATGTTGTTAGTGCAATCGAAACAAATACGAGCCGTGAAAGGAATGTGGTATCCCTCGGGGGAAGTGATAATAGCTCCGACACCGTTGCCCATGGCATTGGAGACACCATAAAAAACAAGCGTCTAACGTGATCCCAGTTCGGGTCCTTCGTCTGGGTCTGGCATATTACAATCCCGAATATACACAATTTCCTCATCTGGAAAATCTAACTTCATCGGTTCATAATCGTTCATGGGCTGATGAGCAAGATGGTCGGCCAATACACTACCCTTAATTGCTTTTTGAGTAGTGTATTGGATATCATATTCGGTGAGTATCATTTGCCAACGGGCTACCCTGCCTGTAAGAGTTGGCTTCTCAAAAATGTACTTGATTGGGTCCATTTTGGATATCAAGTAGGTGGTGTGAGTTAACATGTATTGCCTCAAACGTTTGGCGGCCCAGGCAAGCGCGCAATAAGTCTTTTCCAGCAATGAGTATCTGGACTCGCATTCTGTAAACTTCTTACTCAAGTAGTAAATAGCATGCTCTTTCTTCCCTGTCTTGTCGTGTTGACCGAGGACATAACCCATTGAGCTCTCCAACACGGTTAGATACATGATTAGTGGCCTTCCTTCCACTGGGGGCATGAGTATCGGAGGTTCCTGCAAATACTCCTTTATTTTGTCAAAGGCCTTCTGACAATCCTCATTCCATTTCACTGTCTGACTTTTCTTCAACAACTTGAGCAAAGGTTCACAGGTGGTTGTGAGATGAGAAATAAATCTGTAAATGTAGTTTAACCTTCCCAAGAAACCACGTACTTCCTTCTCTGTCCTTGGTTCAGGAATTTCCTATATCGCTTTTACTTTGGTCGGGTCCACCTCAATACCTTTTTCACTTACAATAAAACCCAACAGCTTGCCGAATCTCACCCCGAAGGTGCACTTATTTGGATTCAGCCTCAACAAGAACTGCCTCAGTCTCTCGAACAATTTTTCTAGATAAACAAGGTGTTCCTCTTCCGTGTCATACTTAACAATCATATCATCCACATAAACCTCAATCTCTTTGTGAATCAAATCATGAAAGAGAGTGACCATGGCGCGCTGATATGTTGCCCCAGCGTTTTTCAAACCAAACGGCATCACTTTATAGCAAAAAGTTCCCCAAGGTGTGATAAATGTTGTCTTCTCCATATCCTCCGGAGCCATCTTAATTTGATTGTAACCCGAAAAACCATCCATGAACGAGAACACTTTGGAATGAGCAGTATTATCGACCAACACATCAATATGCGGAAGAGGGAAGTCATCTTTAGGGCTGGCCCTGTTCAAATCCCTATAATCCACGCACATCCTGACCTTACCATCCTTCTTGGGCACAGGCATAATAATTGCAATCCATGGCGGATAATTGATGACCTTTAAGAAATTCGCGTCCAACTGCTTTTGGACCTCCTCTTTGATCTTCTTGGACATCTCAGGATGAGTTCTTTGGAGCTTTTGCTTGACAGGGGAACAACCTTCTTTGAGCGGTAGTCGATGCACCACTATGTCTGTATCCAACCTAGGCATATCCTCATAAGACCAAGCGAAGATATAAGAATACTCACGGAGTAACTCAATCAACCTGACCTTTATACTTTCTTCGAGATCTGCCCCTATCTTGACTTCTCTTCTTACCTCTTCTGTGCCAATATTCACCACCTCAATCGAATCTTGATTCGGCTGGATAACCTTCTCTTCTTGTTTTAACAATCTTGCTAATTCCTCAGGAAGATCACAATCCTCATATGCTTCTTCTTCAGCTTGATAAATAGGAGTATCAAAGTCATAATGAGCCATAGCAGAGTCGTTATTAATATGATCAGTGGTGGAAGTGCATCTGCATGAATGACATTTTGGCGTTTTTTAGTGACAGTCTGTGAAAAGAGAAACATTGCCAAAAGAAAAAAAATGAAGCAAAATTTTGAATTCAAAAACGTCCTTTATTTTATGATAAACTTTTGAAAATAAACATGGTGGCCCTACACAAATGATCCACTACGCCTTGGGCAGAGCGTAGGAACTATGATATGATAATAAAAGAAAACAAGAAAGTTACTCCTCAGTGCTTGTAACTTGGATAACATCCACAGAAGTCCAATTGTTGAGTGTCTGGCCTGGAATACTCGGACGAATCCAATAATCGATATTGTAGCCATCAACCCTATCGTCGCCAACTGCATTGACGTGTCCTTCTTGAGTAGCACAAGGACGGGAAAACTTCACAGGAGTAGATAAACTAGATGCTCTGGGAATTGAACTCTGCTGACCTGGGCTAAAACCAAGACCAAATTTATCAAATTTTTGGGTAACGTCCAACACCTGACCCCAACCTTCAGGGTTTCCATTTTCCACCACAACTCTCGCATCCTTGAGAGAAGACATAACAGTCTCTGGTTTCCTTTTCTGCTCCGGAGGAGGAAAATTGACAGCATGAACTGTCTCAAATGCTTGAAACAGAGTCTCATGTATCTCTCCTTAAACTTCAACATAGCGGAATAATGTCAAATGACTCACAATGTACTCTTCCTCGCCGGACACAATTATCACCTTTCCTTCCGTAGGATACTTGAGTTTCTGATGAAGAGTAGAAGTGACTGCCCCTGCTCTATGAATCCACAGACGCCCCAACAAACAACAATACGCTGGCTGTATATACATCACAAAAAATGTAGCTGTGAAGGTGCGAGGACCGACCTTGATTGGTAACTCCAAATCCCCAAACACTGACCTTCAAGACCCATCAAACGCCTTCACCATCAAATCACTAGGGCACAACTCCAGTCCAGAATAATCAATCTTCATCAATGCTGACTTAGGTAATACATTCAAGGATGACCCCGTGTCCACCAAGACCCGGGATAAAGTAGTGCCCCTGCACTCCATTGAAATATGAAACACTTTGTTATGGTCTCGCCCCTCCGGAGGAAGATCAAAATCTGTGAAGCCCAGACCATTCCCGACAGATATGTTGGCACAAACATTCTCAAACTGATTGACTGTTATCTCATGTGGCACGAACGCATTTTTTAACAACTTCATCAAAGCATTTCTGTGAGGTTCTGAATAAATCAACAGATACAAGATAGACATCTTATAATGAGTATGGCTCAGATGATCAATTATGCTATAATCACTCTTTCTGATAATTCGCATTAACTCTTCAACCTCATCGGGACCTGAAGAAGCTTCTGGTATCGGATTTGGCTGAGTCACATTGGCTGGCATAACCCTTGGATTACCAATCATCGCCTGCTGTTTTCCTTTTTCTCTTGCATAAGCATCTGCCGCATCTTGCACATTGGAAGGACCAAAAACTCTCCTGCTTCTAGTCATTCGACCCACACCAGAAAAGTTATGAACTTCCCTTTTCATCACCTTTAGCATGTTCTTCCTCAGACGAACGATTACTTACTTCCTGCTTCACCCCATGGTAATAAACATCGACACCATAATGCCATGGGATATCCTTCTCACTGGTATACGGCATGGGACCAGGTACCGTAATCATTAAAGGGGGTGCCCTAGATGGGGTAGGAATGCGCACAGGGGTGTAAGGAATAGATACCACATCAACATCTTCTTCGGTAACCTTACGGTAGCTTGGTTTTCTATCGAACTTCAAGGAACCCTCCTTTATCATCAACTGGATGTCGGCTTTTAAATCATCATAGCCCTTCGGTTGCTCTCTACACTTGGCACACTCTGAAGTACAACTCGGAAAAATGGAATTGTTAAGCAAATACCTCTTAACATACCACAACGGAGTAGTTACTTGTTCCATATTCATGATTAAATTCAACACTTCGCTGTTATCATCAATCATATTAACAACACCCCCTCCATGCCTAGGCATTGGGTTCTGAGTAACATTCGGACCAGTCATTGGAGTAAACTCAATTGCCTTAGCATCCAATAAGTCTTGTACTTTTCACTTCAACACAAAGAAATTGTCAGTAGAATGACCAACTCCGCCTGAATGGAATTCACATCTTGCGTTAGGATCATAGTTAGGAGGAAGTCTTGTGGGTGGTGGTGGCATATTTATTAAACCGATCAACTTCTAATCAAGCAAATGGTGGAGTGCTTCAGTAAGAGATACCGACAAGGGGTCAAATTTTCTGGGCTGTCTCTGCGGTTGATTATTATACTGATGGGGAGCATCTTGCTGTCTTTGTTGTTGAGGCACTGTATTCGGTCTCTGCTGCGGAGGAGCATTAATAGGAATAGAAACAACATTGATTTATTGGTGCTGACGAACCTCTCTTCTTCCTCTATGAGAGTAAACCGCGATTGCATCGCCTTCCATTTTCTTAGGGTAAGTGTTGAATGGTTTTTTATTTCCCCCTGATGAGCCACTAGAACCTCCAACCTGAATTTCCCCAATTTCAAACCTACCTCAATCCTTTCACCAGCCATAACCAAGTCTATAAATCCTGCCGAAGTAATTCCTATCATGTGCTTATAGAATGGCCCTTGCAGGGTACTCATAAACATATCAATGAGTTATCTCTCCATGAGTGGAGGTTGAACCCTCGCAGCCAACTCACGCCACTTCTGAGCGTATTCCTTGAAAGATTCTCTCGGTCCCTGTGACAAATTCTGTAACTGAGTGCGATTAGGCGCCATATCCACATTGTACTGATAATGTTTGACAAAAGCCCGAGCAAGATCATTCCAGCAACGAATATGAGTTTTCTCCAACTTCATGTACCACTCCAGGGATGCCCCAGATAGGCTATCCTAGAAAAAGTGAATCAAAAGCCCCTGATCCTCAGTATGTACCGACATCTTTTGAAAATAAGCAGTTGCATGAGTAACAGGACATGATGTTCCGTTGTACTTTTCAAATACCGGAGGCTTGAACTTTGAAGGAAATTTCACCCCAGACACCAACCCGAGATCATTAGCATCCATACCAAGGACTCCTTTCCCTTCCACAGCCTTCAAGCGTTCTTCCAACAATCGATACTTCCTATCCTCAACCTGAATTTCTGGCTCTGAACGCCGAACAAAAAACTGATCTTCATCCTGATCAAAGTCATAATCATGCTCCTGATAGTTCCTTACACCGCCCTGATTATCTCTTCTGTTCCCCACAAGACGAGGTCCCGGAGACGGGGGAAACTGCTCTACGTTACGCAGAAAGGGTTTCCAGGCATCCCGTGAAAATTTCCAGTAGGCTGATCTTGCACATCCCCCAATCCTACAGAAATGTCCTGATAGAGCCCTTGATTTCCACCATCCCCTGGATAGTGGCGCTAGTTGTTGACAATGGCAGCCAGTTCCTCCTGTCAGCAATTCACATTGGTAATGACCTCCATGAACTGGGTCATCTGAGTAGCCATCTGGGCCCTCATTTCAGCGAGTTCAGCTTGAACTTGTTCCATCTGTCTTGGAAAATTGTTTCTGGTGGAATACCGATGAGTAGTAGTCTTGAATTCTGAATAAGAAAAGCAGAAGAATAAGAATATCGTCGTGAGATAACCTGTAATATTATGAAATGCATGATATGCATGATATGTTTGTCATTTCCCGATATTCAAGAGTCCTTTTATTCATCAATCACGACGTGCAACCAAAGATCAACATACAATCAAAGGGAAAAGAGGACAAATAAGACAAACACTTCAATTATTTACAAACAAAAGAAACGATGTTCAAGTGACTTCGGACATTTAAGAGTGTAACGATAAAGAACAAAATACGCGTTTCAAAGTAAACTTAACAAAAACTGAATAATAAAAACAAACAACGGTCCCTTCCAACACTCCTGGGGGTGACCAAATACACCAAAGGTAAGTAACAAAACTAAATCTCTGAAACAAGATATGCTTCAACGTGTTGACAATACTCTTCAAGCCTGACTTTCTCCTTCAAAAGTTGTGATACGACTACTTCACTTTCTTGAAACCGATCCTCTGTGACACGCCTCTGGGCTACCTCCTTCTTAAGCTGAGCATCTTTGTCTTTGAGCTGTTTCTCCAGGTTTTGAATCTTCTTCCTGTAGCTATTCTCAGATACCTGAAGCTTCTGGCACTCTTGTTGGGCCTTACTCAACTCTTCTTCTATTTCAGCATGGGACCTCTTCCTAAAACTGGTTGCATCAGGAGTTTCCCCTTGAGCTTCTTTGAGTTTGCGAGCTAAGTCAACCCTTTCTTGATTTACCCAATAAAGTTTCATCCCTGCCTCACGGTCTTTTGCACGAAGTTGAATGTTCTCAACATGAACATGGGTGAACACCTCGGTAGGCACCGTGTTACTCAGAACAATAGGAGGCTTCTCACATATAGGAGCCGACCTTGCAAATGGTAACTGTAAAATCTTAACCCTAGCTCTAATCCATTCCAAGTAAGGAACCCTAGCAATAGGAACCTTCTTGCCCAAAGTAGTTCTATCCTTCCTGTGAATTCCCTTCCAAGCACTTGTCACACTTGTCAAACACCTCTTCAACCTTTGGCGGTCCATCCATTGCATATCCCAATTGACGATAAGAAAGCACAAGATTATAGTTGATACACCCCTTAGTTCCTATGAGGGGAACATTAGGGAAATCTCTGCAGCTAGTGATAATACTTCGTACTTCCCCCATGTCATAATTCCACCGGATATCAAATGAAGTAAGGTTGACAAGTCTTGATGACCATCAGAGAGAATTCCTGGTATCCATGAAAGGGCCACTTGTCAGTAGGTGCGACTTAAACTATTGATACAACATCGAATGAAAAAAACTCACATTACCTCCTTTTCCATGCCTGAAATGAATGGTGTAAAGAGTATCTGCTAAGAGTGTCGGTACTGGGTTCTTATTTCTAAAAACACAAATAGCCGTCAAATCTACAAAGTTTCTCTTGCGAGGGAAGAGGACGATCCCGTATATCATGAGAGCAAACAGAGAGCTGAAGTCAATCCAATTCCTTTTCTTTGCCCAGTTTTCAGCTTTCTTCACTAAGAAATCCAAATAAAACCCTGCAGTATCCTCACTTGATTTCCAATTGTCTTTCACCTCTTTCCAACTCAAATGAAGAATTTCAGCAATAACTTCGAACTTCGGCTTCTCCGGCACTTGGACAAAAGGAACTTCATCAGACAACTTGATATTAAGTATGTATGCGTACTCTTCTAGTGTGGGAACCAGTTGATAATCTTGAAAAGTAAAACACCATAATTCCTTGTCATAGAACTGGAAGAGGGTGATCAAAGCCATTGGATCGACTGAAGTGTTAAGGATTGGTAACAAATTGCCATAATTCTTGCTGAAATCATTCAGAACATCACCCTTCAAATAAAAACTCAACCTCTTCAATTTGGACACATAAATAGTAGGAATCTGATAAGCGAATGTATGCCTGGTGGGCTCTTTAACACGAACTGAATCAAACTCATTTGACGGGAGGTCAACCATTTCCGATGGAAAGAAGACTCTCGAATGTCCCTGGAAGATGACATGCACATGCTAGTTTTTTTTTATACATCATTTTTTAGAAATAAATATGATATGATGCAACATGACAGTATCAAAGTTTCACACTGAATCATGGTTGGACCATTACAGAACAACACCACTCAAGATCAAAAGAAAATCCCAAAGCTTCGAAACTATCATGGGAACCTGAGTCACCTTCACAACACAAAGTCACCAACAGTACCTGTACCTGTAAGAAATGTTTTCCCGCCCCTCTCACGGGTGTAGTCTAGGTCAAGGTAAGGTTAAAAGCCAAATCAGAGTACAAGAGCTCAAATGTCGGTATCATCATACGATAACACCTATCTGAACTACCTCTGAAGTCATGGGTCTCATAGTCAGGTCTACAAAGCATCCGCCTCATAGCTGCCATGGCCACTCTATTCCTAGTTCCTATAGAATTCTCTCATAGCCTGGGTATGAGGCCTTTTACCTTATGGAACAACCCACCCACCAAGAAAATCCAGAATCCAAACAGTTCAGCCAAATCCAGTATGCAGAAAGTAAAGCGCACATAGGATGCAATGCAAACAGGTAAATATGCAAAGCGGTAAAAATAAACACCCAAGAAGAAAACAAACAAGAGCTAGCATCGACTCCGGGATGGACCAGCAAAAGGTCAATCTGTCCCCAGTGTAGTCTCCAACTGAAACCACCCGGCTGGAACCTGTCATCTGGATGTAATGAAACATCAATGAAGTCGCCACTGAACATCTTTTATCCCGCCGAAAGGGAAAGGTAAACATCGAGAAAACCTGAAAAGCGAGAAATCACGGTCTTTCGACTGAGAGATCGGGTAAGGGAGTCTGTTACGCGAGGGGAAGGTATTAGCACCCCATACGCCCGTAGTACTCTACGGTATCCACTCTTGTTGTCTACTCTAATGGGTGTGGTCAAATCCTATGTCTATGGCTTAAAAATGAAAAGGGAATGCATGCGAAAGAAAAAAAGAAAAGAATGTAGGGAAAATAAAAGATGTGCTCGATTGGGCCCTACCCCTTTGCCTACGTATCCCTTTTAAGGAATCAGAGCAGTCGTAGTTCGGCTTATATATTTCGAATGGTTTGTGTTTTTTAGTTAAGACAACAAAAACAGTCAAGATGGCAAAACATCAAATGAAACAACAAACAAATGAGATGGTAAAACATTGACTAAATAATAACAAAGTAACATGTCAAAGATGGCGAAACATCAAATAATGAAATATCACACCTAACAATGACATTGAGAGTCAAAGTAGGATAACAAACATGTGCGATGGCGAAACATCGGCTTCAAACAAATGTCCGATGACGAAACATCGGCTAAAAGATAGAATGGTATCATGGCAAAGATGGAGAAACATCAACAAAACGGATGACAAAACATCACACCTAACAATGATATTGAGAATCAAAGTAGGATAACAAACATGTGCGATGGTGAAACATCGGCTTCAAACAAATGTGCGATGGTGAAACATCGAATAAAAGATAACAAGATATCATGGCAAAGAAGACGAAACATCAATAAAACGGATGACAAAACATGACACCTAACAATGATATTGAGAATCAAAGTAGGACAACAAACATGTGTGATGGCGAAACATCAGCTTCAAACAAATGTGCGATGGAGAAACATCGTCTATAAGGTTTAAAACAAAGCCAAGAGGCGCACAAACAAATAGGATTGGTTTGTATCTTTTACCTTGAAGAAGGGTTTGAGTTTATTAGAAGTGTATTATGATTTGCCAAGAAAACGATTTTTGTTTTAAGATGTAAAATGCAAAGGGAAAAGAAAACAACAAAGGGAGACTATCCTAATCTCTAGCCCTAGTGTTATCATACAATGGTTGACCCTAAGGTTGAGGATTAAGGGAAATCCTACCCTATGTTAGCATACATGGATTCCTATCTTAGTCAACATGTTAAAGGAAGCTTAACAAAACTATCCTATAGGGAACATGCAATGAGAGCGAAGTCGTGATCTCAATTTCTAAATTGAGTGACTCATCGATCAACAATTAAGTAAGAAAGCAATAAACATCCTATAGGGAACATGCAATGAGTGCGAAGTCGTGATCTCAATTTCTAAATTGAGTGACTCATCGATCAACAATTAAGGAAGAAAGCAATAAACATCCTATAGGGAACATGCACTGAGAGCGAAGTCGTGATCTCAATTTCTAAATTGAGTGACTCATCGATCAACAATAAAAGAAACAAACACAATACATGTATCAAACAAAAAATAAAGGGCCTCTTGACATATATCAGCAACAGTGGTCCCATCATGCAACATAGAACTATGCAAAATGAAAATAGAAGAAAGGAAATAGTGCAATACCAAACGGATAACTATCCGTAGCAACTGAGCAAGAATAAAAGAAACCCAGAGAACTTCAAGCAAGCTGGCATCAATAGACAAATAAAGTCAGAAATTACGCCATCAAGATATAAGTATTGAGATTTTCATATATGAACAGATCCCATGGGCAATGTATAGCATTCATAATCACATGTATATATATATATATATATATCCTGCACAAACCATCAAACATGCCAAACACAAGAGTAGTGTCAATATAATAAATTGTGTTTCACAAATAAAGTGAAACACAGTAGCCTCGAGCCAAAAAATGGAAACTTTCTCAAAGTACCTCACACATTCAACAAACAAGTTAGTATTCCCATAAATAGAATGAAGATTCACATAAGGGATGGATGATGACACCATGATGAAATGAGAAAACATGATAGCAACTATCAAACATTAGTCATGATAGACAAAAGGAAACAGGCATATGCATAATTTGTTCAAAAGAATCAGAGGAATGTTGCTCCTTTCTATAACCATATTGAATTGACAATTAAATATCAATCAAGGATCATGGGAGCTTGAGAGAATACAATCAAATACCATGAAGATCAGTAGCAACCATAATTCAATCATGCTCAATTAATTCATCACAGCTCACGAGCATAATAGGAGAGAAGTCCCACACAATGCATCAAAAAGGTTCAAACATTCAAACATGGGGCATTAAGTGCAACGGCATGAGTTTATTTGGATGAACATATTCAACATGATCATTAGGTGCCCAATTATAGGCCTCACTTAAGTTCATTGGCCATCAAACAAATTGCAACAAGATATGAAACATTAATTGGGTACCTTCACTTCAAAAATACATCAAAAATAGAAAAGGGTTTCAATAATTCAAACAAAAAATTTCTTAACATCCTTGAAGTGTGTAGAAGTCAGAAAGCAAGCCTTAAGTTGATGAATGATTGAGGAAGGAATCAAATGAGGCCCAAAGTTCAAAACTAGTTGGCCAAACTATCAAAACTAGACAAGTTTTCAAAATAATTCATGGAAAAATATCAAACCAAGTCAAATAATTCAAAAAATGGTTTTCAGATCCTCAACACATTCATGAACCATAATCAAGACTTAAATTCCATTGCAAATCCAGGGCATAATGGTTTTGAAAATGAAATTTGCACAATAAGCAACAAAACCCTAATTTTTGACTTTTAATCTTAAATATTGATTAAATAAGATCAAAATTCAAACAATTCAAACCATGATCATGCCAAACAAAAGGAAACCCTAAATGTCAGAATACATATTTTTCCATATTTTTTTCAATTAAAGAAAAGTCAAAAATCAAAATCAAATTCAAACAATTAATCAATTAAGCAAAAATTCACATCTCAAAATAAAACTCTAATAAAAAATCAGAAAATTATCCAACCAAAATTATATTCAAATATTAGAATTAAAAACACACATCCATGATTTTTTTTGGAATTTTTGAATTAAAGGAAATATTAAAATTAAAATTAAACAAACAATTAACAATTAAACTATTATTTAAGGGAAAAAATGCAAACCCTAGCCAAAAGTCACAAAAAGGTCAAAATAAAAATATATTCAGATTCTATGATTAAAAAAAAGCTTACATGATTTTTTTGAGGATTTTTGAATTAATGGAAGTATTAAAACGAAAATTATAAAGCAAAAATTCAAAATAAACTTCTCAAATTAAATTTCTAATCAAAAATAGAAAAAATGTTAAACAAAAATCAGAATCAATTTCCAATTAATTTTTTGAGTTAAAGATAATTTTTGTGGAATTTTTCAAATCAAAGAACTTAAAATAAAAATAAACTTTAAACAAACAATTAATTAAACTCATTAATTTTTAAACCAATCAAAACATTTTTAAAAATTCCAATAAAATTACACAAGATAGTAGAAATTATTTTGAATTTGTGATAATTGTTTCAGAAGTTTTCAAATTGTTTTGATTAAGAAAATAAAATCAGAGAATCTATGAAAATTAAATATCAAAAACAAGAACAAGGCCAATAAGATGATGCCACGCATCATCTTCAACCTCCAGCTGAAGCAAAATACTCGCTTCCATCAGTTCCAACATGCTCACTTCAGATCCATCAAACAAACACGATTCTCAACCAAAATCCATGAGATTAAGCTCAAATTAAAGCTAATATATCATACTACTTCATGCAATTCGAATCAAACTCAGAGATCAAGCATAGATCAAGAAATCAAATCTCAAAAACTGGAAAAACACTTTGCAAACATCAAAACCAGAAACACGATTTCACCAAATCTGCTTGAATCAGAGCTCAAATATACATCAATCCTAATGATTGGCCAACTATAAACACAATGCACACCACAAAACACTTCAATTCATGCTCAAATCAAGGTTCAGATTCAGTGAGCATACCTGCAAAAGTGAAAAATAAATTCACTTGGTGCCTTTGAAATATAACAAGAAACCCTTCTAAATAGCTTCCTTGTGCTCCAATGAAGGTGTTTGAGTAGAGAAATGAGGACTGGATCAAGAGAATTGAGTTGCTCAATTCAAGTTGCAGAGCAAGAAAAATGAGAAAATTCAGAGGAGCTTCTACCAATGCAGTGCCTCCGTCCGTGAAAGGAGAGCTTGAGCAACTTATATAGAGTGTTTGGAGTGAGGTTAGAGTGGTAATTCAAGTTGAGAGTCGTTGGATGGGAAAAATGAATTTTCTCTCAAACCAAAACAAGTGTGATGACTATTTGTATTTTGCTTGGTATTCAGGCAATGCTTGCAGTCGTTTTGAGCAACAAAAGGAGAGTGCGAGTGAGTGAAAAAAGCGTGATGAGGTGAGCTGTCCTCTCTTGCACATGGGAATGATTTTCTTGAGTGAGAAGTTTCCCATTTTGTCAAAAAAGTGAAAATGAGAGAGGCACGAGGTATGCACCTGGTTTGGCCTTTTTAGTGAGCACATGAGGTGTCCAATTCGTGCCAAGCATGTGCAAGTGGACTCTGAAATGACTTAATCAAAACTGAACCAAAACTTGAAAATTTCCATGGCCAAGCATACACCAAAAATCAGCTGACTTCCAACTGAGGCCATTTCAAATTGGCTCGTGCATTTTCCAAATTTCTTTGAGCCAATTAAAATTCAAATGATGAGCTTCATAATGATCTTTGATTCATCAAAAATGGTGTAGAAATGAAAGAGATGCGGACATTAGGATTCCTGGTTAAGTCAAGCCAACTTGCCCAAGACTGCGCACGCTGGCCTGCCCATGTGCCTTCAAAAATCCAGTTTTGCCACCCAACTTCCTCAAATCACAACTTCCTCAATTTTAATCCAATTTGAGTGATTCCAAGTTTAATGAGAAGCTCTCATGGAAGACACCAAAATGATATTTTTAATTTTCCAAATTGAGGCTTAAGTCACAAGAAATTGATTCCACAAAATGGCATGCCAAGTGTTTGATGAAATTACTGCGCGTGACTTGCCCAAGAGAAGTCATCTTAACACTTAGATTTTTTTTAATTTTTAAGTTACTTCTTGAACAAGTTACACTCAAATTCACCATTTCTCATGATTCAAAGATGAATTTGGGTATGGAATATGAAAAGAGGATGCGTAAATTGATGGTTGACCAAAAGTCCAACCTAATCAACTCCTGATTTTGACTGATTTTGACCAAAATGACCATTTTGCCCCTTTTGATCAATTGAATCATTTCCAATCCAAATTGAACCTCAAATATTCAATCCTAACTGCTTAATAACATGTGGTGAATCATGGAAACAAGTTTGGGTGAAAAAGTCAGAGAAATCCTGATTAAATCCAAAACCCTAGTTTTGTACCATGTGCTAGGAGATAGTTGATCAAGCTTCAAAACCCTAATTCCACTGAGTATCATGAGAGACTCCTTGATCAAATTTTATTCCAATGATGATAAGATAATGATGCTTCATGAATTGGCTCATCTAGACCCCAATTACTTCAACTTGGACCAAACCCTAATTTTGACTGATTCTTCAAAGGAGAGTGATGAATCATCTTCAAAATTTCAAATCCTCTGGACATCTTGGCCAATTTCTTGTAGAAAGACTTTTCAAATACCAAAGAGATGTTGTAGCTTCCAAATCAAGACTTGTACACTGATCAATAGGCTTGATCAAACAAAACCCTAATTTGACTGGTGAATCAAAGGAGTGATTCCTTCTTAAAATCAAACACAAACTTTAATCCTCTGATGATCCAAAGAGATGGATAAAATATCTTGAGATATGCAATAACTTCTGAGCTTGAAAGATCCAGAGTTTTAGATGGCAAGATTCTTCTTAAGCAACTTGTCAATGCAGTCAACTTCAAAGCTTGAGGAAAACTTGATAACCAAAGTACTTTGATCCCATCACAATGTATGAATGCAAAGCAATATGATATTCATGATGAAGCATAAGCCTAAATCAAGAGGGTAAATTTTGGGGTGCAACAACATGGATGAATGCTTCTATATCCTTTTGATCATGGAGATCAAACCAACCTTACCCTTACTGGAGAACTAGTGAGATGGGAGTTTGTAACAAGGATCACTTGTTTGTAGTGAGATGTGAGTTTGTAACAAGGATTTTAAGGTTTTTAGGGTTCTTGAAGGAATTTGATATTTTGATAGGGTTGTGGCAGAGGTGTTTTTTGTGTTGTTTGTGTGAAAAAATTGAGATTATATAATGGAAATTAGAGAAAAGATATGGGCTTTGAATGTGCAATTGAGCCTCCAATAACCACAAACAATAGTGCAGATTTTTATTCACTTGAGTCCGTCACGTTCCAGGCTAAATCACATGGGCTTAAGTGCAATTTTTGAAGTTGAAATTTGAAAACAAAATGTAGACGACATCGAGAACTAACTCTTGTCCGAAAATGGGCTCAATTGGATAAAAAGTGAATTAGTTATGAATTTCTGAAGTTTCATCTCAGACAAACTTATTTTGGGCTCCAGTGTCAACTCTAACACTATCTTCAATAAAAAACTGGTATTGATCGGAGTATAAACTAGTCTCGACTTTGGAAGAATAGTTGTAGATCTTTGAGTCAATAACCTTGTGTAAAAAGATGGGCTCAATCCGATAAAAATTGACTGATATATGAATTTTCGAAGTTTCGACCCAGATAAAATGATATTTAGCATTCAGAATTTTCGGCACGTCACGCGCATTCTGAGTAAAAAATGAAGGTCTTTTGGATATTGTTCAAACTCGATACCTCTTGTGAGAACTTAGCCAACTCAATTTTTGAAATTTTGGCGCCGGAACCAGCTCGATACGATGAAAATCGACCAAGTTATGATTTTCTGAACATGACGCAAATAAACTTCTGTCACAAATTTTCTGTATGAAAATACTTGATAAATCCATATTTTTGAAGATCTTCTGATCAAAATTAGCTTCCATCCATGAGAGATGAAAACGTAGATGACGTCAAGATGGAATTTTGGCACCGGAACGGGTTCAAAACGAGCCACGATCTTCAACTTATGAAATTTTTAGTGCGTAAAAACTGTACTTTCAGCACACTTTTTCACCATATTTCTTCGAGAAAACTCACACATTCGGAGACCTTCTTTAAAGAATTGGGTCTTGAGCCGGACCTGAATTTGAGAATATATTATCAGAGATGTTTTTGCGAAAGAACACCTGAATATGAAGGGTCGGGTTAGACTCGTGAATCTTTGAACCCCGAATCGTTGCAAAACGGTGAACCGATCTTCAACATGGAAAATACTCTGAGAACATCCATTGGCGAAATAAACGTCACTTGTAACCTGATAAAGCCTAATAAATATACCTTTATTCCATAACCATAAAACCAATAATATGCGTGTATGAAAAGAGGGTAAATTTTAGGGTACAACAAGTAGTAACCCATAAATTAGAAGAGCCAAAACCTCCTCAAAAGCCTGAAAGTACAAATCATTCCAAAACAGCTGGGCCTTCTCTATTAGGAACTTGGCTAGAAAGCCCTTGACTTCACTTCTTGTTTCTCAATTGGATACCACGTCGGCCCGTTTCAAAGAACATAAAAAGACCTTTTTCGAGATTTTCTGAGTAAGGGGGGTAGATTATGGAAAGGGAAGGTATTAGCACCCTTTCCATCTGTGGTTTTCCACGAGCTCTTAGGTACTTGCTCATTTTTGAAAACTATTTTGTGTTTGTATGTTTTGAAAGTTTTTGTTTGCTTTATGGTAACTCTTGTATTAGTCCTCAAGAGTGTAATAAATCGTTTTTGAAAAGATTTTTGAAAAGTGTGTAAGTGTGAAAATTTCAGGTTTGAGCAAGTACCTAACAATTATCTACCTACTCAAAAAAGGACGTTCTTTTCCTCCTACCCTTTAGATAGTGATATCCTACTATTAGTGAGTAGCTAGCCCTATCGTTGGATGTTGAGGGACTATCGAAAGGGACACTATGGTCATCGAAGGCAACTTGTAAGGATATCTTAGCATTCAAAGGGACTGTCATCATATAGGCAACATCGAGGGACAAGATCATTTCTCGTAGGCAAATCGAGGGACGTTAGGGACCATGATCTTTTTTATGACTTTAGAATTGAGGGTCTTTGCTATGATATCCCTATGTTCAAGGGACATGACAATTGTTTTCCGAGGCAACCGAGTGAGGTATACCCTAAGGGTGCAAGTGTGCAACATTGTGCTTTTTCAGTTATGTTTATCTTGAGATTAGTGATCTAATGGTTAATTGATTAATCTTGTCATGCACGCCTAGGTTACTAACAGTAACATATACAGAAAAATAAAACGAGAAAAGTATAAATCTAGACTATTACATGGCTTCGGGGAGGGGAATTTACATTCCAAAGCAATTGGGGAAAAGAAAATAAAGCAATAAAAAGAGTCTACTTATCATCTATTACATCCCATACATCAATTACAATAATATAAACAATATGAAAGGAAATAAACGCGCGAAAAGTTTAAAGTACGTATGAAAACATAAAAGAAAATCTTTTTGTTTGTTTTTTATTTTTTTTAAAAATATTTAAATTAAATATCCTAAAGTCTATTTAGAAAAAATAAAAATAAATTAAGAAATAGTCTAAGTTCCTTTTTTGTTTTTTTTGCTAAGAGAATGATTAATCTTAAATTTATTTTTAATTAAGAAGATAAAAGTTGAATGAAATGAATCCTAATTCTAATATTTTTGGTGTTTTTTGTTAAGAAAATAATTTAAAGTAAAGAACCTAAGTCTAATTTGATTTAAAATTGATAAAATTGCATTGAAATAACTAATTAATTAATAATTTTAGAAAGAAACTAATCATAATTATTATTATTATTATTATTTTATGATTTGTTAAAAAAGGTTTTTGAAAATAATAATCAAAATAAAATAAAAAAAAGAAGAAAAAAAGCAACATGGGCTTGGTTATCAAAACAAAAATGGGGGGGGGGGTGCTTGTTGTCAAAAACACTTGGCCCAAATCAGAATTTGCGCTGGAATTCAGTGAAGAACGCTTGTGATAGCTCATGATGCACCTGCAGATCAGAGGCATTGGTTTGGATCAGATGGTGATCTGATGGCTTAGATTGAAGCTCCATGACACGCACATTTGGACTTGTAACACTGGATCTGTAGAAAATATGTGAGAAAAGTAAAACTGCCGGAACTGGGATTCAAACCCAGGTCCTTTCCCTTACATACGCGCGCCCTTACCATCTGTGTTGCCCATCCATTCGTTGATACAAAGCAATCAATAATGTTATATACAAAAAAAGTCAATATATGGGAAATAAAAAAAACACACGCAATTATTTGAACTGTCCAATCAGGGACTGCCACACTTCATCTTCTCCAATCTCCGTCGTCTTAGATAAAACGTCTATAGTGACAGTTTTTCACTTGTCACTATAGCACCTGCAATTTCAAAAAATCCTTAACACGTAACAAAAATGAATTTAGAGGCCATGTGTGATACAGTGGGAGAACTGACTTGATTGTTTTGCGTTTTATCGCAAATGTTGCGGTTAGCAAGAGTCGCCACCGACTTTTCTTTTATCCAAAAGGAAAGGTGAAAAAGCAGCACCCTTTTCATCCATGGTTTTCCATGGGCTCTTAGTTACTTGCTAGATCACTTGCTTTTGTTGTTTGAAATTGTGCTTGGTGTGGTTTTGAAAGTATTTTGTAAAAGAGGCCATTGTTTTAGGCAATCTTTATAATGATTCATGTTCGTAAGAATGTATACAAAGATGTTTGTCTTTTTGAAAATGTTTTCAATTTTGTAGGATGTTTGGAAATGTGTTTGTTTGTTTTGAAAATAGCAAGGATATTTGTTTTGAAATGGAGCAAGTAACTAAAAGTAATCTACCTACTCAAATTTCTTTCTTGTTCATTTTCTTTTCCTTTTACATTGTTGTCTTACCATTGATTTGGTAAGAAACCCTATCTTTGGATGTAAACGGGACGGACGTGGGTCATCGTATAGCCATGATTAGCAATGTTGCAAAGTATCTTAGCATTTTTTGAGGGATTGTGATCATTTTTTGTAAGGCAACTTTGAATAGCGTCATCTAGGGACTATGATCTTATATTTGTTTATTTTGCTAAGATACCTTACATGCGTAAGATAGCCATTTTGTATAAGTCAACCAAGTGGAGTAACCCTAAGGGTGCTTGTGTGCAAGTGTGTTATTTTCATGCTTGATTTTGTCTTGGAATAGGGTTTTCTATTTGATTGGTTTTATCTTGCCATACAAACCCTAATTGCTAACATATTATATAAAAGCGATAAATTGCGAAATTTAAAGATTACTACGCTATTACAACACTTTGTGGGAGGGGGGTATACAATTGATGAATGGGGATTGTAATAATATAAACCTAATTAGTCTATTACAACCAAATTGAATTTATATAAGTATTGGAATAAATAATATACAAGATAATTTAAATATGCAAAGATATGTAAATGCAAAAGAAGATTTTGTTTTTTTTTTATGTAAAAAGTTTTAACCTAAGCCTAATAAATAAATCAAGATTAAACTTAAATTAATTAAGAAAGGAAATTATTTTTTAGAAAAGATTTTGATTAAACCCTAATTCTAATTTATTAAAAGGAAATAAATTTCTTTAAGTTTTTTTGTATTTTTGTCTTGAAAATAATATATGGTATTTACGAAGCATTTTGGTCTTTTTATATGTTAAAATAAATATTTAATAGGTCTGAAGAAAAATAAATATTTAACCTAATTCTACTTATTAAAAAAGATAGTATATAACTTTAAAAAAAATATATTTTTTATGAGAAAATAAAATAAAACAAAACAAAAATATAATATTTATCATTTTTATATTTTTTATGATTAAGAAAATATATTTGGTAAAATAAAAATAAAAATAAAATAAGTAAATAAAATATCTGGGCCAGGGGTGTCATGAGTGAACTAGAAGTAGCATATTAGCAAAAAAAAATAAGAGGCCCAAGAAACTGAAGCCCAAGCTGCAAGAGGACAAAAATGAAACAAATGTGAGAAAAAAATGCAAAAAGGCAGGCACCAAGGCTCGAACCCATGACCTATGGTATTTTAGCCTGCTGCCTTACCACTGGGGTGGCTGTACATCCGTTAGTCTAAGTGAAAACACAAATACATAACACAAAACATTTCTTTGTCTTGTACTTCATCTTCAACCTCTAGCCAACCGGACCCCCTGTAACTTTTTCATTTCTCAACAAAAATAGAAAGTGATAACATGAACATTATAGCATTTTACTTCACGATTCTAACCATGTGCATAACTAAAACTAAAAGTCCAAGATCAGAGAGAATTTTGTTGGCCCTAATTCTTAACCTAATTTTCTCAGAAACTTCAAACTTAAAATTCTCTAAACTCAAGCCAAATAAATGCAAGTTATGGATATGTACAGCTTCGTAGCAATGATGTCTACATTTTATATTCACAAATGGAAAGCTTACTATGCCTGTATTAAGAGTTAGAAAAACAAAAAATTCACCTCGAAAATGGAAATCGTTTTTTGAAAATGAGCTTGCTTTAGGATGCTGTGATGATCAGGTTAGCTTCCTTGAACCTCTAGGAAGCTAATGCAATGCTTAGCTTGTCTTGAGGGTGGCTGGAATGGTCTGGAGAAGTCCACATGTGTTGCTCTGTTTTTGAACTTCAACAATGGGAAAGATGGAGTTACAGTGATATTTCAGGGTGTGGGATGGTTTACTTGTATGGTAAGGAAGCTTGGGAAAACAAAAGTCCTGAAAACGCACGAGTGAAATGGAAGATTCAGTTCACAAGTCAGAAATGGCAAGTTTGGAGGCTTGATATGCAACTTCTGATTTTAGGGTGTTTCAAGGCTTGGGAATTCGTGGTTTTTGTTGCAAAATGATGGCCTTATATAGAGCAAAAGGTTGGAGGACTTGTGCTTGCTTAGAAGTACAAGATCATATGTCTTGCTATATTTCTTATTTTTGAAGCAAGTGTGAGAAGTGACTCCTTAAGGCACGCTTCTGATCTTGTAGGATGGCTTGAAGCTTTAAACATGTTTTGTTCAGGTTTAGAGGCTTGGTTTGTGCAGAAAAACAAGTCCAAGGCTCAAGAAATGGAAAAATGCAAAAAGCATGCTTTTCCAAAATGGCAATGTTGCCTTTCTTCCAAAAATGGCTATTTTCTTGTACAATGCATTGAATCCTTGGCTTTAGGGCATGAAAACTTGTGCAATCCATTAATGGTGGAGTGACAAACGAGTTTGAGGCCTGAAAAGTGAAGATTGTACAGCCAATTTGCAAATTTGAAAACGTGTTCTTCATGAAAATGACCTATAATCAAAGTGATAAAACCCTAACTTCATCTTTTCGATTCTCCCTACTCAAGAATGATCTAAAGGATTTCTTGGACATTTTGGAAACTTGTAATGTTCTCTACAACCCATCTTTGAAATTCTTTTGAAAATTCCTCTTGGAACTATGTGAAAAGTTGCCATGAAGTTAGGTCAAAAACCTGCCTAACTAGGGCAAAATTTCACTAAGTTATTTTAGTTCATGAGCATGTATTCACAAAATTACATCTTGAGATCCAAGAATATTTAGGATAAATTGTGTGAAGAAAAGTTGTAGATTTCATGGAGATCTACAACTTTCATGTTGGGAACTTCCTTTGAATCATTTTGTATCATGGTGAAAATTTGGCCTAAAGTTGAGAAAAAATAAGAAATTTTCTATACTTAGAAAAATTTCTAAGTTAAGAAATTTCAAATTTCAAAAAAATATCTTCAATCCTCGATTTCTTGACGAAAAAGTTTCACATTTTGACATGTTTTGATGAATTTTGATCCTTGGCACTTGAATTTGACCAAAAAGTCAAAGTTTGACTTTTCAGTGCACAGTTGACTTTTGATCAGTTACTGAAAAATTCATATGTCAATACAATGGACTTGCAATGTTTTGAACCATGTCATTAGGTAAATATGATGCAATTTAACTCTTGAGATCATGATTTAAACCAATTGACCATTTTCTAAGTCAAAAATCAGAAATTGCCTCTTCTCAGTCAAAACCCTAATTTTGACCATTTTGCCCTTTTGGTGATTTGATCAAATTTCTTGAGGAATTATGGTCCAAACTTGATCAAATGATATATATGAGTCTAAGATGTTGATGTGGATAAAAAATTATGAAGTTTGATTGTAAATTGACCATGGTTGATTTTTTCCCCAATACAACTGATTTTTAGGTCAACTGTTCAATTGACTGATCAAAAGTGTTATTCAAGGCTTGAAACTTGACATGAAAAATCTTGGAGGTCCATAATGATCCTTGAAAGTCAAATGAAGCATTGATAGTCCAAAAATCATTGTGCAAACTCAAACCTTAATTTTGGGTCACTAGTGCATGAAGAGGTGTCTTGAGTTGGTCAAACCCTAATCCAGTCTTGAGTCAAAGAGATCTTGTGAGAAAAATCTTGATAAGTGAGATGGAAAATTTTGGGGTACAACAGTTGCCCCTGTTCAATCTTCTTAAACCTGAAGAGTTAGACTGACGAGTTTTTCCATTCGTGACTCGAAGGTGGAAGATGATTGGACACTAGAGTGCCCATAAATTTGCACTCGGTGATGTAATGATAGAAGAAATAGGATTAAAGATGCCATTTGGAGAGGTGACAGAAAGTTGTAGGAGATGGGCTTAAAGATGCCATCAAAGGTGATTGTTAAATTGTAATTTGTAAGCTGAAAGCATGAGTACCAGAATGGCGTCCGTGTCTGGAGCGTATCCATACTGTATCTGGAAGAGGCTTTGATTAAATATTAGAATGGCCTCCGTGTCTTGAGCGTATCTAAATTTAAGATGAGAGTTGATTTTGAATGAGTATCAGGATGGCGTCTGTGTCTGGAGCGTATATGAACTATATCTTGAAGTTGATTCTGAATGAGTATCATAATAGCATCCGTATCTGGAGTGTATTTGTACTGTATCTGAGAGTTGAATCTGAACGAGTATCAGAATGGCATCCGTATCTGAAGTGTATATGTACTGTATCTGAGAGTTGAATGAGTTTCAGGATGGCATCCGCGTCTAGAGCGTATCTGAACTGTATCAAGATTGAATATTGTTAACGGTAGCTGTTAATCTTATCCTGAAAAGGGTAAAATGTTAGCTAAAATACAAAGTTATGTTGCATGAAATGTATGATGTAATGCATTCGTGTTATCAATGCTTATGATATATGAATGCGATGTATGCGTATGTGAGCTAATTTGTTGTATTGTTGTTGGATTGGGGAAAATAAGTCCCTGACTGTTTGTTGAGAATATGTAAGTATCAGTCTTCATGTTGTGAAGTTTAAGTGTTGATGAATTTCCATTTTGAGAAATAAACTTTGTTGTAAGGGCAATACCATATACTGCTTGTAAAAACCTGTTGGGGAATCTTGAGAAGTTTGACGACTTCTATTGGGGATCAATAATTTGAAACTTTGTTCCGCTGGGGATTTAAATGGCGTACTGTAGGGGATTACTTATGGAATAGCATAGACATTTTCCTATTATTTTAACCTATCAGTAATTGTCTTTCCCATTTTGTTTATTTGTAAACAGTAATTATGTTTAAATGCATATGTTCAACAATGAATCATTGGACGTTTTTGTAAACAAGACACAAGTGTAAAGAAAAGACAAATAGTGTTTTCACTTTCAAAGGAATATTTTTGTATTGACTTTGAGTAAGTATTTTAGTACAAGGAGACAAACATTCTAGTAAGAGAATGTTGTCGTAAAAAAAAATTTGATACAAAGAAAAGATAACTCACGTGTACAAAAATCCCATGGGGTTTCCATTCTGCTATAGCCTTCATTTCTCTGAGCGTCTTGTTTATTTGTTGCCTCGTCCGAAGATGACTGAATAGATTAGAAACTCTGAGTTTGTCAGCGGAAGCCAAAGGTTGTCTGTAAAGTGATCCGACGGGACATAGTCATACGCTTTAATTCCCTAACTTTTGCCTGGACCGCCCTTTCGAGTTTTCAACCCACCGGGAAACCCTTTTTTATCCAAGTCACCCTTTCGGGTTTTCAACTTGCCGGGTGTACAGATTTTTTTTGTTTTATCCCTAATTTTTTCCCGAACCTTTTTGGTTCGCCGGGATGCCCTTGTTATGCCTAGGTGTGTCAACCTAATGGGTCTCTTATGCGTATAATGGGTCTCTTATGCGTAGTATCTTTTGACTATGTCCGCGTTTGCATGGTGTGGCAGGTCATCACCATCCATGGTGGTTAAGATCATTGCACCACCAGAGAAATTTTTTTTGATCACAAATGGTCCTTCATAGGTAGGAGTCCATTTGCCCCTGGGATCACCTTGTGGCAAGATGATGCGTTTGATCACTAGATCTCCAACTTGATACACTTGGCATCTGACCTTCTTGTTGAAAGCCTTGATCATCCGTTTTTGATACATTTGACCATGGAAAACAGCAGTAAGTCTCTTCTCATCAATCAAGTTCAGTTGATCAAGTCGAGTATGGATCCAATCGTCTTCATTCAGTCCTGCATCTTTCATAATCCTTAGTGAGGGGATCTGGACCTCGATAGGGTGTTGCACCGGTTGATGTGCGAGCCGTGGTACAATATTCATGGAGGGAGAATGGTAACATCTCATGCAAGTCTTTGTATGTGATTGTCATTTTGTGTATGATCTTTTTGATGTTCTTATTTGCAGCTTCGACAGCACCATTCATCTTCGGCCGATAGGGAGAAGAATTATGATGCTGAATCTTAAATTGCTCGCATAATGTGGTGATCATAGTGTTGTTGATATTTGTACCATTGTCAGTGATGATCCTTTCCGGGATACCGTATCGGCAAATGAGATTTTTCTTGATGAAGCGGGCAACAACGTTCTTGGTGACGGAAGCAAAGGAAGCTGCCTCCACTCATGTTGTAAAATAATCAATGGCCACTAAGATGAAGCGGTGTTCATTAGAGGCTATCGGCTTGATTTCCCCAATCATATCTATTCCCCACATAGAAAAGGGCCAAGGAGCCGTCAAGACATTCAGAGGAACCTGAGGTACGTGCACCTTGTCAGCATAAATTTGGCACTTATGGCAGGTTCGAGAGTGTTGATAGCAATCTGCTTCCATGGTAGACCAATAATAGCCTTCCCGTAAGATTTTCTTCGCCATCGTATGCCCACTGGAATGGGTGCCAAAAGCACCTTCATGCAATTCAGCCATAATCCTTTCATCTTCAACCTTATCTACGCACTGAAGTAACACAGAGTCATGATTGCATTTATACAAGATGTCGTTACTTAGGAAGAATTTAGAGGAGAATCTCCTTAAGAACTTCTTATCATTGATTAAAGCTCCTTCTGGATATTCTTGAGTCTCGAGATATCTCTTGACTTCGTGAAACCAAGGCTGGTCCACTACTTCTTCAGTATTAATCTCGTGACAGTGTGCTGGTTCATCCATTCGTTTAATGGTGGTATGGGGAGCCTCGTTATCCCAATTAAGTTTAAACATAGATAACATTGTGGCTAGAGCGTCTGCTAGCTGAATTTCTTCTCGCGGGAAATGCTCAAAGGTAATCTTCTCAAAATGTGGTAGCAATGTCAAAACATGTTCTATGTAAGGGATAAGGTTAGGGTGTTTGGTGTCCCATTCCCCTTTGATCTGACTGATGACCAAGGCTGAGTCTCCGAATACATCCAATGTTTTGATCCCAAATTCTATGGCAGCTCTGAGACCAAAGATGAACGCTTCGTATTCTGCCATGTTGTTCGTACAATTAAAGCAAAGGCTGGCAGTAAAGGGAGTATGACACCCTTATAGAGATATGAGTACATCACCGATACCATTACCAAGTGCATTGGATGCTCCATCAAAGAACATGGTCCATCGGGATCCTTGTTCAGGTCTGTCATATGGCCTGATTTCTTCGCAGTTGTCTAATGTCATGATGTCTTCATCCTGGAATTCAAACTTCATGGACTGATAGTCTTCTACAGCTTGGTGAGCAAGGTGATCAGCTAGCACACTGCCCTTTATAGCTTTCTGGGTAGTATAATGTATGTCGTACTCTGTCAGGATCATCTTCCATCTAGCTATTCTCCCAGAAAGAGCATGCTTCTCGAAGATGTATTTTATCGGATCCATTTTGGATATAAACAAGGTAGTATGAGTCAGCATATACTATCTTAGCTGGCGAGCAGCCCATGCCAGAGCGCATCAAGTTTTCTCGAGCAGTGAATATCTGGTTTCACAGTCGGTAAACTTTTTGCTCAGGTAGTAAATAGCTGCTCTTTTCGGCCAGACTCGTCATGCTTCCCCAATACACACCCCATTGAGTTTTCTAAAACAGTGAGATACATGATTGTGATCGGTGGGAATAGAACTGACTGTTTTTTAAGGCTGGTTCGCGAAATGTCGCGGTAAGCAAGAGTCGCCACCGTCTTTTATGTTCTCCAACATGGAAAGGACAAAAGCATAGAAAAATTCCTTTTTCGAGATGTCTCTCGGTTCGGGAAGTAGATTTATAGAAAGGGAAGGTGTTAGCACCCTTTCTATCCATGGTTATCCATGGGCTCTTAGGTACTTGCTCACTATGTTTTCAAAAATGTTTGCTTTTCTTGTGTTTGTGGGTTTTAAAAAAGTTTGTTTGAAAACTTCGTTTTGACTCTTGTATCAGTCCTCAAGAGTGTTATGAAGTATTTGTTTGAAAACTTTTGTTTGAAAGTGTAAGTGTGAAAAGAGTTTTGATTTGTTTTTTTAGAGCAAGTATCTATGAGTCATCTACCTACCCTAAGGAATTAGGCTGTGTAAATGTCCTTAAGGTAGTGCCATCCCACCATTGAGAGGTAGGTAGCACCACCGTTGGAGGTGTTCGGGTCAATTCGTTTGTAGGGACAGTGTGGTCACCAGAGCAACAGTAGGACACCTTAGAAGCTACCCTTATGCCATTGATCCTTTTTTATTCCGAGGCAACCGTTTCGAGGCAACTGGATCATATCACGGACATAAGGACTTACTAAGACGTCCTATACTCGACGACCACGTATCGAAGGTAAGGCAACAGTGAGGCGTACCCTAAGAGTGGTGTGTGAATTTGTGTGTTGTTTTCATGTTATGTCTTATCTTGTACATGTATCATGGTGATCTACACTTGTTTTTTAATTTAGGCCATACATTCTTTCATGCAAGGTTTAGAATTTAAAAGTGCGGAAATTTAAATGCGGAAAGTAAAATCCTACGCTATTACAAGGCGCGGGTCTATACATCGCCAAATTACAAAGACCCGTTTGGTAAAAAATGCGGAAAGTAAAACCTAGTTACTATTACACAGCTTGAGCAGTTACATAATGTTCATAAGAAAATAAAATAAATGCACGAAAGAATAAAAATAGAACGTTCGAGGGCATTGGACCCTTTTGAAATTAAATTGAAATAAGAAAGTTAATTATTTATTTTATTAAGGAAAATAAATTTTTTTAGGTTTTTTTGTATTTATGAAATAAAGAAATTAAAATTGAAGAGAAACCCTAATTCTAAGTTGTTTTTAATTATTAATGAAAAAATATTCAAGTTTAACCTGATTTACTAAATATTTAATGTACATGTTTATTTACAAAATAAATTAGTAATTAATAATAATAATAAGGATGAGAAAATTATTTATTAAAAAAAATGAAAAGGTAAAAACCCTAATTTCTACATATTTTATTTTATTAAGAAAGGATTAAAATTGAAAACCCTAAATTAAACTAAATTAATTATTAAAGTTTATTCACAAAAAAATAATAGTGAAATAATAATAATCAACAATAAACATTTTTTGGTTTTTTTGTATTTTATTTTTATTATGAAAATTATTTTAGGAATTTAAAGAAAACAATTAACAATTAATAGAATTAGAAAGAAAAACAAATAAAAATCAAAAATTGATGCAAACCCATAGGGGGTGTCTGGCCCTTTTGGAGGTTAATTGGAGTATTTTTGGCCCACCAGAACAAGGCCTCGTTTGACTTTCTGTGTTTGAATGCATGTGGTTGACTGAGTGTACACGATGGACCTCCATTCATAGCCTTCAGATGGATCATTATGCATATGTGGCAAGCCTGGGCGTGTGTGTGCATGGTAGGACGTTGGGAGCATGCTGCACATGAACACGTTACAACAAAAATTATCAAGTATATGGGGGAACCCGGGAATCGAACCCAGGTCCCAGTACCTGCAGGACACATCAGCCACCAACTGCACCAACGCGTTTCTTTGTAATATTAGTGGGACATGATTATTATAATAGAAAACAAAGTTTATAGTATGAAACAAGAAAAAGCGCGCTAGGATTTGAATACCCCAACCATGTTATGACACGCATGCATCTTCTTCCTTTTGTTCCTGCAAATATAACCAAATAGCGGGGGTTTTAAACCCCCACTAAATACCACCAGGAAAAATAGCGATTAGACGATGCCCAAATATAAATTGAGCGCGAGGTTATTAATGGATTCGTCTTCATGTCACGATTTGGTATGCATTGGTCTGAAGGTCTAATTTTGCCATATGTGTAAACCCCTAAATCGAAGCTTCTGAAACCCTAGAGAACGTTAATGGCAACTCTTGATACAGGCATTGTTAGGACAATTAAATGGTACCATTAGCTACAGAATATCAATATTAGTGTAAACCAATTAACAAAACACATGAACAATGCTTGAAAATTAAAACACGATAATGGAAAAGTTCATGAAAAGTGCAATGATGTTCTACCAATTCTTGAGGTATGGAGAGCTGGTTTGGATTGTAATCGCTTCCTGGATGCTTTGGCAATGTATTGGAATGCTTTTGGAGCTTCGAATTGTCCTCTAACTAGGATTTCAGTTTCCAACTTTTTGTGAAAAAAAATGCAATTTGGTTCTTGGTTTTCTGCGCAGCTTTTTTGTGTCCATGAGCATTAGGTTAACTTGTGCATATGTAGATGAAGCAAATTAGGTTAAAAAACCAAGCCCAAAGTCCATGTATTGATGATTCCAATCTTTGATTTTTCCACATCTTTTTTCAATCTTTTTCCATGCCAATCATGCCAAATATGGAAGATATTGTCCCTTTTGATTGATGCACGAGATCTCTTACATGTGTGGAGGATATTTGCTGCATAAAAAAGATTTAAAAACATAATTTGGTATTTTTCTTATATTTAAATTTAATTAAATGAATTAATGATAATAAAAATTCAAATAATTAATCAAAAATAAGAAAATAACTCCCTTTGAGGTCAATGGGTCGTGCATAGCCTTTGGGTAATGATTCATAAAAGAAATTGAGGCCCATTAGCATTTTTGAAGCCTTTTGTGCAAAGTTGACTTTTCAAAATTCCCAAAAATTACCCAACTTCTACAAGGCATATCTTGCTCAATTTTGAAGCTATGATCATGTTCTTGGACATTTTGGAAAGGTCTTGAAGTCCTCTAACCAATTCTTTTGTTCCCATGTCATTTTGATTTACCAATCTCAAGTTATGGTCTTTGACTTAAAGTGCCTTTTTGTTGACTTTTGAAAATGACCTATAATGTTGAAATTGATAACTTTTTGTGAGAGCATTTCTTGGACTTGAAGTGTGAATATGAGTTGTAGGAAATGTCATTCTCTTCAAAATGAGCTTTGGATGGGATTTTTCTGATAAACCATGAAGAAGTTATGCCCTGGTCAATTTGCAGTTGACTTTTTCAACTGTCCAAAAATAGAAACTTTTGCATCTTGAGACTTTTTGAGCCATGCTTGTGAAATCATGATCAAGAATTGATCAAATGATGTTTGTGGCTTCAAAATAAGATGTTGACCAAAAATTTGGATTTTTGACTGTCAAATGACCATTTTGCCCCTGCAGTTGACTGTGAAGCATTTAGGGTTTTTGATTGTGCAATTTGATGTTGTGAGTCTTGAAACTTGGCATATGGATGCTTGACAATGTTTATGGGCATGTGGGACTTGATTGGACCCTTGAAAACCTCAATTTCTTTGCAAGAACCAAAACCCTAGTTTTTGACTGTGTTAGGAGGCAATTGGACTGTGCAACCCTTGAGAGATTTTGAATCTTTATCTTGGGTTTGATCTTGACAAATCTTTGAAGAATATGGGAGGGCAAATTTTGGGGTACAACAGTTGCCCCTGTTCAATCTTCTTAGACCTGAGGATGTAGATTGGCTGGCGTGCCTTTCGTAATCCGAAGGTGGAAGATGATTGAACACTAGAGTGCCCAGAAATTTGCACTCACATAGTAGAGTGTCAACAGTGTGATGTAGGGAATGGGCTTACAGATGCCATTTGGAAACTGATGGATAGGAGTGGTGATGGGCTTATAGATGCCATCTGGAAGTGTGACTGAACTTTGTCAGGAATGGGCTTATAGATGCCATTTGGAGACTGTTGGTATATGGATGGGCTTATAGATACCATCTAGGTGTCGATCGCGTAAGAGTTTCCTTAGCGAGAACTTGCGTACCTAAAAAAGAAAGATAATTACCTGGCCTGTTACAGGAGTTGATCTTCAAATTCTTTATGTAGATGTGCCCTGGCTGGATACAGGAATCGAATCTTTAAACCCTTCAGACGTGCCCTGGCAAGATACAGGAATCGAGTCCGGAGAATATAATCGTCAACAGATACACCCTGGCAAGATACAGGAATCGGATCTTCGAACTCTTCAGACGTGCCCTGGCAGGATACAGGAATCGAGTCTGGAATTCAGAAAGGTTGGTGAGTTGTCTCTACTGAGAGGTTATTTCCATGGACGGGTGGTCTTTAACGACGAGTGTCTATAATGACGGGTGTCTATAACGACGAGTGTCTATAACAACGAGTGTCTATAACGACGAGTGTCTATAATGAATAGTGTCTATAACGACGAGTGTCTATAACGACGAGTGTCTATAACGACGAGTGTCTATGACGACGAGTGTCTATAACGACGAGTGTCTATGACGACGAGTGTCTATGACGACGAGTGTCTATGACGACGAGTGTCTATAATGACGAGTGTCTATAACGATGAGTGTCTATAACGACAAGTGTCTAGAACGACGAGTGTCTATGATGATGAGTGTCTATGACGACGAGTGTCTATGACGACGAGTGTCTATGACGACGAGTGTCTATAACGACGAGTGTCTATGACGACGAGTGTCTATAACGACGAGTGTCTATAACGACGAGTGTCTATGACGACGAGTGTCTATAACGACGAGTGGGAGTAATTTTAAACTGGACTTGTCTTCTTTTAACTGGATTTGTCTACTTTGAATGAATTTGTCTTTTTTTTTTGACATAGCTGATCATTTAACTGTATCCTTCCTGAAAGGTAAAGGTCAGTCCTATGCAATGCATGGTACGGATCAAGCGGTGATATTCTCAGCATAAATGAGATTATGTGATATGATGCATGCATGCCATAATGTATGAAGATGCGATGTTTATGAATGTATTCTCTTTTAGGAAAGTAAATCCTTGACGGATGTCGGGAGCTTGTTAAATCCTGGGCTGATGTTGCAAGAATACCGGTAGGAGAAGATGACTCCGTTGGGGAATAAACTTGGCGAATAAATTACTCTGCGGGGAGTGAACTCTGTGGGGAAGGAGAGGTACTTCGCTGAGGTTTGATGATAACTCCGCTGGGGATACCATTGTTGAGCTTTGTTGAGGGAATTGATGAACTCCGCTGGGGATAGGAAGACTTCGTCGGGGACGATCTTTCCGTGACAATTGGCTGAGGATAACCCAGTTATATCCTGGTGGGGAAATAACCTTCTGAATAAAAGCCGGGGGGAGCGTTCGTACTCTGCGGGTGACAAGCTTCCAGAATCTACTGGAGATAAGCTTCAAGACCTGCTGAGGAGATGGATTCCACTTTCCTGGGGAAACTTTTGGACTGGACTCTCTTGGGGATATTTTTGAACTGTACGGGGGAAGTGGCTCCATTGAATGTCCGTATACCGCCGGGGAAAAATCTTAGATCAATACTGCCAGGGATGCTTATTAAGAATGTTTGTATATTGCGCTGGGGAATGTTGAGATCTTCTGGAGGTAATCCAACTTCCTTAAGGCTGACAGTATATTAACTCTGCTTGGGAGAGAATTGTTGAATCCTGGCTCACTCTCTGGGGAATTAAGGCATCTTGATTGTTCTTCAGCCGAACTTACCTTGGTACCTTGGTGGACAGAGCAACTAGATCGCTTGGATAACTCATTATTGCCCCTGTTTCTGATGTGGGAGAAGAAGATACCATGTGGAGGTGCTTTGATAACTGCCGATTTGACAAATCTTCTTCTGATAGGCAAATGACAAGATGACGGGACATAGTCATACGCTTTGATCCCTAACTTTTGCCTGGACCTCCCTTTCGGGTTTTCAGTCCACCGGGATACCCATTTTGCCCAAGCCGCCTTTTCAGGTTTTCGACTTGCCGGGTGTACAGATTTTTCCATTTCATCCCTTATTTTTGCCCGAACCCTTTTGGTTCGTCGGGAAGCCCTTATTTTTGCCTAGGTGTATCAACCTAGCGGGTGTTTGATTTTGCGTAGTATTTTTTCGACTATATCCGTGCTCTCATAATGTAGGGAGATGCCCCTGTTGATAGTGTTGTGTTGCCATACTACCAGAAGATCTTCGTTTGATCGTCCAATGCCCCAAGTGATCTAGATGGAGATTTGCCCCAGGCTGCTTGGCATTTGAGAGATTCTCTGAATCTTGACTTAACTGCCCCAGATGATGGACAATGATCACGTCTGCCCCTTGGTTGGAAGTACTTTTGTTCACTTAGATATTCGTCGTGCAAACTTCTATGCTGTTCAAACAAAAAGTCATATGCAAACAAAGTTATGTCAAAGATGCAAAGCTTATGTCTGTCTTGAAGTTTTTTTTTTTTTGAAAAATGCATTTTTCATAAAACACAAGTGAATTTTGTAAATTGTGATGTCAACTCGTTGTTTTACCGCAAGCCTTAAGGAGTCAGGATACCTTTGTACAGTATGCTTTCGAGTTAACCCGTGCTTCAGCTAGGACTTTTGAGGGTTATAACGTGGTCTGGTTCATGGTTTAAGAAACAAAGGATAAAGGCTCAAATTATTTGTACCCACCCGCTCTTCGTGATGTTCTTCAATCCTAAACTCAGCTAATCGTGCGTTAGACCTTGTTGAGTCTTTGCTTTGATATTCCAGTGATGGTTCGGATGTTGACAATTTATGTTGAATAGGCAGTCATTTTTGTCGAAGGTGTGTAAGACCTCCTTCTTTTTTTTGATTTTGTTATCCCTGTTTTTTAGCCTGAACTGTTTCTTTTTGTATTTACAGTCAGCGGAATGCCCCATTTTGTAAGTCTCCTTCATAGGTTTTGACTTATTGGGCTTTTATTTTGAGAAATGATGACTGCCTGTCTTTATGATCATTCGGAACCATCACTGTCTTTTGTTTTGGAAGGACTTCCTTGACATCATCCTTTGTGCACCTGGATCAACTGAGAAAACTACCCTGCCCCAGGTTATGATTAAGGTTTTTTAATTTTCGAAAAGAAAAACTCCAACTTCTTTGGCTCAAAGGGGTTGACGAGGGATTATCTTCCTTATAACTCTAGTGTTTAGGATTTGAAACAATGCTTGTACCTCATCAACAAGGTCTGTTCAAAAGCATACTGTAGATTGTGGTATCGTTTTCGTCATCCTCCCTCAAGAGGCTTAGAATTTTAAATCGAGAGTTTGAACATCACAACAATATGAAAACAGTTTGCATATAGTGAATACGAAATAATTACTTCAAAACAGACATGTGTAATGCATTAATGAAATAACATCGTTTGACATGAATAAAATGTTTAAACAATCAAAGAAAAATACAACTTGAACATTCGAATGAACAAAAGTTTTTTTCAATCCTAGCCATGTTTTGGAAAGGGAGCAGTGATCACATTGGGAGCTTCGGGCGCTTCGAACTGGACCTCCTTTGCATCGATTAGGTCCTGAACCTTGTTCCTCAAAGTCCAACAATCATCTGTAGCATGCCCCGGGCTGTCAGAGTGATAAGCGCAGCGGGCGTTGGGGTTATACTTTGAAGGTGTCTTGTTGGGATTCTTAGGAGGGTCCCTTAGAGTTACCAAATTGGTCTCCAGCAACTGTGGCAATATCTGGGACAGGGTCATACTGAGCCGAGTGAACTGCCTCTTAGGTCTCTCTTCCCTTTGTTGGTTGCGATGTTAGGGAGCACCGACCGGTTTTGAAATAACCACCACGTTGACAGCACTAGATTCTTTCTTGGATGGTTTCTTCTCAGTGTTCGAGGAGTCACCCTTTGATATCTTCCCAGACCTGGTGCCAGCTTCGATTCTCTCCCCAGTCAAGATCAGATCTGTAAACCCAGCAGAATAATTCCCGATCAGATGGTTGAAGAACGGACCAGACAGGGTCCCCATGAACATGTCAACAAGCTCACGGTCAGTCAGAGGTGGCTTCACCCTTCCAGCAAGGTCTCTCCACTTTTGCGCATATTCCTTGAGTCCTTCACCCGTCCCTAGTGACATACCCTGGAGTTGGGTACGCGTAGGAGCGATGTCGGAATTGTACTGATAGTGCTTGTAGAATGCAGTAGCCAAGTCATCCCAGTTACGAATGTTGGCTCCATCCAGCTGATAGAACCATTCGAGTTGAGTCCCTGAAAGACTTTCCTGGAAGAAATGGATCCATAAGTTCTTGTCTGCAGTATACGGTTGGATCTTCCTCACATATGATCTGAGATGCAGCTTGGGACAGGATGCCCCGTCGTATTTTGCAAAGGCAGGTGCCTTGAATTTGTGAGGGATCACCACCCCAGAGGATAGACCTAGATCTTCGAAGTCCAGGCCGGGCACTTTCTGTATCTCCATAGCACTTAGACGGTCCTCTAGCTGTTTATACCTGTCCTCAGCTGGAGGGTACTGTTCATCATTGAACTCTGTCTCGTTGTCGGAGACCACTGGACTAGGAACCTCTCTCTCATGGGGACTATCCTTTCCAACAGACGGGGTAGTCTGCTTAACTTCATTTTGTGATCCATTCCCAGATTTGCGTCTAGGGTTGAACAGCACCGTCCTCTTCTTCTTCTTTTTCAAAAGCAGGGTCTTTAGATCTTGTTGCCCCTGGGCTAGACTCATGATCAACTCTTGGAACTGGGCGTTCTGAGCCTGGAGGGCCTTGATGGATTGCTCAGTAGATGACTCAGGATTCATGATGCTGAAATAAACAGCGAAGAAGGTAAGCAACCTGTAAAAGGGATACCTGTAATGCAATGATATGTATGATATATGTATGCAATGTTTTCAAGGATCTCGCGGGGTGAACAAGAAAATTGTTAGCATCTGGTAGCTTGATTGAAGGAACTTCATGTTGTTGAGAGTCCTTCTTCAAGAGTCAAGGCTCACCATATCGAGTGGGTCATAGCCCCTGACAACTTTGGCTAGAGGAAAATAAATCCCTTTTGCCCCTTGCTGGATAATTGGTTCAGCATGACCTGTATCACAAGCCCTTGAGATCCTTGAAATGGGTTAGTCCTTATGCAGGATGTATGCAATGGTATGATGACATGCTATGCATGGAGTGATATAGGTAAACCCTGTTATGAGTCCAGATTAAGGACTATAAACAAAACCTGCAGGAAACTCAAGTGTCAGATAACAAGCATGCACATAGTCAAGTTCGAAGGCACACAAGTCACACAAAGAGCCCTTAGAGTTTAGGCTAGCATGGGGTCTAGATATTACCCTCTTTCAGTTGGTTGGTTAAGACCTGTCCTATCAGAAGTAACCGGGTTCTAGAGGATCCCAATATCACTGACTACCCTCAATCGGTTATAACTCCAGCATCGCAATCTTTTCTTGCGGCCAGAACCATCACGAGAGTTTAGCCTCAATGGGTGTAGCGTACTGCTACTGTTCTATTGGCCAAGTTGGGTCATTTAAGGTTCTAAGGTCGGTTGGTTCTTAATGACTCCTCAGAAGACCCATATTCTCCTCGTTACGACACAAGGGATATCGGTACAGACCAAGGTGCCACACCAACGTAGCCACTGCTTCACCCATGTCGGTCTACGCCGGACAGGTCCCTCACAGCTTATGCTACCTAACGGGGTATCCCCAGATCCGGGTTAGGATCTATGTAACTCCAAAACAGCACCCAAAATAATAAAGCAAACAATTCAGACAATTGAAAACACAAGTGATCTTAGTCCTAAGGTACACCTCACTTTATAAGAGTCCCCAGCAGAGTCGCCAGTTCTGTGATCGGTGGGAATAAAACTGATTGTTTTTTAAGGCTGGTTCGCGAAATGTCGCGGTAAGCAAGAGTCGCCACCGTCTTTTATGTTCTCCAACATGGAAAGAACAAAAGCACAACAAAATTCCTTTTTCGAGATGTCTCTCGGTTCGGGAGGTAGATTTATAGATAGGGAAGGTGTTAGCACCCTTTCTATCCATGGTTATCCATGGGCTCTTAGGTACTTGCTCACTATGTTTTCAAAAATGTTTTCTTTTCTTGTGTTTGTGGGTTTTGAAAAAGTTTGTTTGAAAACTTCGTTTTGACTCTTGTATCAGTCCTCAAGAGTGTTATGAAGTATTTGTTTGAAAACTTTTGTTTGAAAGTGTAAGTGTGAAAAGAGTTTTGATTTGTTTTTTTAGAGCAAGTATCTATGAGTCATCTACCTACCCTAAGGAATTAGGCTGTGTAAATGTCCTTAAGGTAGTGCCATCCCACCATTGCGAGGTAGGTAGCACCACAGTTGGAGGTGTTCGGGTCAATTCGTTTGTAGGGACAGTGTGGTCACCAGAGCAACAGTAGGACACCTTAGAAGCTACCCTTATGCCATTGATCCTTTTTTATTCCGAGGCAACCGTTTCGAGGCAACTAGATCATATCACGGACATAAGGACTTACTAAGACGTCCTATACTCGACGACCACGTATCGAAGGTAAGGCAACAGTGAGGCGTACCCTAAGAGTGGTGTGTGAATTTGTGTGTTGTTTTCATGTTATGTCTTATCTTGTACATGTATCATGGTGATCTACGCTTGTTTTTTAATTTAGGCCATACATTCTTTCATGCAAGGTTTAGAATTTAAAAATGCGGAAATTTAAATGCGGAAAGTAAAATCCTACGCTATTACAAGGCGCGGGTCTATACATCGCCAAATTACAAAGACCCGTTTGGTAAAAAATGCGGAAAGTAAAACCTAGTTACTATTACACAGCTTGAGCAGTTACATAATGTTCATAAGAAAATAAAATAAATGCGCGAAAGAATAAAAATAGAACGTTCGAGGGCATTGGACCCTTTTGAAATTAAATTGAAATAAGAAAGTTAATTATTTATTTTATTAAGGAAAATAAATTTTTTTAGGTTTTTTTGTATTTATGAAATAAAGAAATTAAAATTGAAGAGAAACCCTAATTCTAAGTTGTTTTTAATTATTAATGAAAAAATATTCAAGTTTAACCTGATTTACTAAATATTTAATGTACATGTTTATTTACAAAATAAATTAGTAATTAATAATAATAATAAGGATGAGAAAATTATTTATTAAAAAAAATGAAAAGGTAAAAACCCTAATTTCTACATATTTTATTTTATTAAGAAAAGATTAAAATTGAAAACCCTAAATTAAACTAAATTAATTATTAAAGTTTATTCACAAAAAAATAATAGTGAAATAATAATAATCAACAATAAACATTTTTTGGTTTTTTTGTATTTTATTTTTATTATGAAAATTATTTTAGGAATTTAAAGAAAACAATTAACAATTAATAGAATTAGAAAGAAAAACAAATAAAAATCAAAAATTGATGCAAACCCATAGGGGGTGTCTGGCCCTTTTGGAGGTTAATTGGAGTATTTTTGGCCCACCAGAACAAGGCCTCGTTTGACTTTCTGTGTTTGAATGCATGTGGTTGACTGAGTGTACACGATGGACCTCCATTCATAGCCTTCAGATGGATCATTATGCATATGTGGCAAGCCTGGGCGTGTGTGTGCATGGTAGGACGTTGGGAGCATGCTGCACATGAACACGTTACAACAAAAATTATCAAGTATATGGGGGGACCTGGGAATCGAACCCAGGTCCCAGTACCTGCAGGACACATCAGCCACCAACGCGTTTCTTTGTAATATTAGTGGGACATGATTATTATAATAGAAAACAAAGTTTATAGTATGAAACAAGAAAAAGCGCGCTAGGATTTGAATACCCCAACCATGTTATGACACGCATGCATCTTCTTCCTTTTGTTCCTGCAAATATAACCAAATAGCGGGGGTTTTAAACCCCCACTAAATACCACCAGGAAAAATAGCGATTAGACGATGCCCAAATATAAATTGAGCGCGAGGTTATTAATGGATTCGTCTTCATGTCACGATTTGGTCTGCATTGGTCTGAAGGTCTAATTTTGCCATATGTGTAAACCCCTAAATCGAAGCTTCTGAAACCCTAGAGAACGTTAATGGAAACTCTTGATATAGGCATTGTTAGGACAATTAAATGGTACCATTAGCTTCAGAATATCAATATTAGTGTAAACCAATTAACAAAACACATGAACAATGCTTGAAAATTAAAACACGATAATGGAAAAGTTCATGAAAAGTGCAATGATGTTCTTCCAATTCTTGAGGTATGGAGAGCTGGTTTGGATTGTAATCGCTTCCTGGATGCTTTGGCAATGTATTGGAATGCTTTTGGAGCTTCGAATTGTCTTCTAACTAGGATTTCAATTTCCAACTTTTTGTGAAAAAAAATGCAATTTGGTTCTTGGTTTTCTGCGCAGCTTTTTTGTGTCCATGAGCATTAGGTTAACTTGTGCATATGTAGATGAAGAAAATTAGGTTAAAAAACCAAGCCCAAAGTCCATGTATTGATGATTCCAATCTTTGATTTTTCCATATCTTTTTTCAATCTTTTTCCATGCCAATCATGCCAAATATGGAAGATATTGTCCCTTTTGATTGATGCACGAGATCTCTTACATGTGTGGAGGATATTTGCTGCATAAAAAAGATTTAAAAACATGATTTGGTATTTTTCTTATATTTAAATTTAATTAAATGAATTAATGATAATAAAAATTCAAATAATTAATCAAAAATAAGAAAATAACTCCCTTTGAGGTCAATGGGTCGTGCATAGCCTTTTGGTAGTGATTCATAAAAGAAATTGAGGCCCATTAGCATTTTTGAAGCCTTTTGTGCAAAGTTGACTTTTCAAAATTCCCAAAAATTTCCCAACTTCTACAAGGCATATCTTGCTCAATTTTGAAGCTATGATCATGTTCTTGGACATTTTGGAAAGGTCTTGAAGTCCTCTAACCAATGCCTTTGGTCCCATGTCATTTTGATTTACCAATCTCAAGTTATGGTCTTTGACTTAAAGTGCCTTTTTGTTGACTTTTGAAAATGACCTATAATGTTGAAATTGATAACTTTTTGTGAGAGCATTTCTTGGACTTGAAGTGTGAATATGAGTTGTAGGAAATGTCATTCTCTTCAAAATGAGCTTTGGATGGGATTTTTCTGATAAACCATGAAGAAGTTATGCCCTGGTCAATTTGCAGTTGACTTTTTCAACTGTCCAAAAATAGAAACTTTTGCATCTTGAGACTTTTTGAGCCATGCTTGTGAAATCATGATCAAGAATTGATCAAATGATTTTTGTGGCTTCAAAATAAGATGTTGACCAAAAATTTGGATTTTTGACTGTCAAATGACCATTTTGCCCCTGCAGTTGACTGTGAAGCATTTAGGGTTTTTGACTGTGCAATTTGATGTTGTGAGTCTTGAAACTTGGCATATGGATGCTTGACAATGTTTATGGGCATGTGGGACTTGATTGGACCCTTGAAAACCTCAATTTCTTTGCAAGAACCAAAACCCTAGTTTTTGACTGTGTTAGGAGGCAATTGGACTGTGCAACCCTTGAGAGATTTTGAATCTTTATCTTGGGTTTGATCTTGACAAATCTTTGAAGAATATGGGAGGGCAAATTTTTGGGTACAACAATGATCAATGGTCTTCCCTCGACTGGTGGCATCAATGCAGGAGGCACTTGCAAGTATTCTTTGATTTTGTCAAAAGAAACTTGGCATTCATCATTCCATTTGACTACTTGATCTTTCTTCAATAGTTTAAAGATTGGTTCACAAGTAGCTGTCAGGTGAGAAATGAATCTGGCAATATATTTCAAATGTCCCAAGAATCCTCTGACTTCTTTCTCAGTGCGAGGAGCAGGCATCTCTTGTATTTCTTTAACTTTGGCAGGATCGACCTCGATACCTTTGTTGCTAATGATAAAGCTTAGGAGTTTACCAGACCGTTGTAGCGATAAAAAATTAGCGGGGTAAATCGGAGATCGAATTATTAATTAATTCGTCTCACAAAAGCAAGAGTCGCCACCGCGCTTTATTATTTCCAAGGGAAAAGGGGAAAGAGCGAAATAAAACCCTAAATATGCAATGTAAAATAATACTTTCTAAAAGTAATAAAAATACAAGGCGTTTTTGAAAAGAGATCTGTGGTTCGGGGGTTGGTTATACAATGGGAAGGTATTAGCACCCAATGTATCTATAGTACTCTATAGGAACCTTTTGAAATATCTGTTTATTAAAATGTTCGTTTGATTAAAAATAAATTGTTTTGGCCGAAAAGGGGTACGGACAGGATTTTGAAGATGCGACGACCTAATACCGAAGTTTTGGCTTAAAAGGTATAAATTTAGAAAAGATTGAAGATTTGGGGAAAAATTGTCTTAAGTTTTAATGAAATGAAGATGTTCGCGTGATTGGACTCGAGGACATGAAGTCGACCAGTTTAATCATTTTTTCCCTTGGATTTAGACATGAACAGAAAAACCCAAATAATGATGAAATAATTAAACAGAAAATTAGATAGATAAGTGATATACAACAATTAAATAAAAGACTAAATGGTGTGAACATGCATTTTTGTATTTTTGTTTAATATTAATTAAAGCGAAGAAATTGATTAAAGAAAATAAAATGTTTTAAAAGTTTTTATTTTTTTGTTTCTATTTTTATATGTTTTTTAATATTAATATAAAATGCTATTTTAAGAATTATTAAATAATTAAACTAAATTAAAACTTTAAAAGTTATTAATTAAACCTAATAAAAAAAATACTAAAATTACTAAACTAAACCTAAAGTTAACTAATAAAAATGGTCACATTATTTAAAAATGTTTTAATTGAATTATCTCTATTTGATTAACTTATAATTAAAACTAAACTAATAAAATTCTAAAAGGGCTAAAGAAATCAAATAGAAAGAAATGTATCAAAATTAAAAGGAGGTAAATAATAAACCAAAGTGTGGGCTAGAGGGTTTCTAAAGGGGGCCCAATCAAAACAGAAATGGGGGTGGCTTAAGGAATTCGCTGGGGCTTTATAGGCAGGAAACGGGTTAGGCCCAATTATCATAATTGTTTTTCTTAGGGTTAAGCATATTTGCTTTCATTAGGGAAATGTTAGGGTTAGCAAAAGGTCTTAAGGTTTTGCGCCATTCTCTTCATCCTTGTGCGTTCTCCTTCGATCGTCTTCTTCATTGCTCTCATGAAAACGCCTTCTCTTCGCCTTCCCTTGCCCGAGCCACCAACGCCTCCTCTCTCCAAGTGCCGCTCAGTGATACAGTGAAGGTGACGATTCGTCCATTAACGCATTAAGTTTTTTTTTTTATTTGCATGTTTATGATTTTGTGTCCATTTGATTCTGACTTCGAATTTGTTAATGGTTTTTTGAGGTATTTGAAAGTAAGAGAGGGAGAAATCATTACCTGGAGACGGAGGAAGGGAGGTTAAGGGTACGCGTAGGAGGCCAAGGCGCGAGGTAGACAGGGACGCTGTGAGCTTTGCTTGGTATCCTGGTTTGTCTTTTTCCTCTTCTTGCTTGCTTGATGTGTTTCAGTTGTCTTCGTTTGTATACTTGAATGAGTTGCCTTCGTCTACTTCCTTTGTTGCCTATTCCTCACTTCTGCTGCCTTTACACGCTTATGTTGCCTTGGACGCTTTGAATGCTATTGTTGAAAAATTTATTTTAACTAGCTTGACAATGTTGATGCTTGATTGCTGCCTTCGTTTGTATGCTTTTCCTCTTCTTCTTCTTGCCTTACTACCGTTGCTTTCTTTTATTGGCCTATGATGAGTAACTCTGAGGCTTGATGCTTGACATTGGTTTGACGAGGTGTGTTATTTGGTATTCTGGTTTTTGGCCTTTTGGGCGTGTATGGTTGGCATGAATTTTGGCCTTGGACATTGGTTGGTATGAGGGTTTTAGGCCTGGAAACAGATTGAACAAATTATGGTTTTGGTTTCATGCTTTATGTTGTTGGTCATGGCTTGTGTTTACTGGTTTTTTGTGAGGCTTCACAGTGGTTTAAGGTTGATGGTGTTTTTGGCTTTGCTGCAGGTTTGGCCTGGTTTTTTGGTTTATCAGGTTGAATAGGTTTTATGGTTTTTAGGCCATATTGGTTTTTACTGGTTTTACGCAGGTTATGGCCTTGACATGGTGAACTGGTTTTTATGGTTTTAGGCCAAGGTTTTACTGGTTTTGCAGGTTATGGCCTTGACATGGTGAACTGGTTTTTATGGTTTTAGGCCAAGGTTTTACTGGTTTTACAGGTTATGGCCTTGACATGGTGAACTGGTTTTTATGGTTTTAGGCCAAGGTTTTACTGGTTTTGCAGGTTATGGCCTGGTTTTTGATATTTGGCTTGGGACTTTGAGAATTGGTTTTTGTATTTGTTTGACAGTTTTTCTTTTTTGTTTTGAAAGCTTGAAAACAGGTTATGAACTCTTGAACTTTTGAAGGGGTTTGTTGTTGTTATAACAGTTTGCTTGGCTCTGAGGTTATGTTACAGGTTCTGAATACTTTTACTATATTTTTGCCTTTGACCTCTGCACTCTATACTGCTACATCAGTTTGTTTGTATTCTTTTTCATGCTTTTCTTTTCTTATTATGTTACTGCTGTTTGTTTTGTATCCATTTCTGCCTAAGCCAAAACCTGTAAAAACCACACTCTTTCTCTCTTCTCTCTCCTAAGTACAGTTGAAACACTAAAATGTTGTATGTACTTTTAAGTTCTGAAAAAGCATAAGCTGGAAAATGATGAGAAATAGCAATGTATTGCTTGCATACATTGATTTGCACACTTCCTCTTTGTCAACTGCATGTACAACAAGGAGCCTATTTTTTTGGCCTCTTCCTACCTGTTGGATAGTTTACGTTGGACTTTTGTCTTGTGTTGAAAATTGCATATGCTGTTTGTATTATGCATTTTATTTGAAATATGCAGTTGGCTTTTGAAAATGTGCAATTGATTTGAAAAATGCAGTTTTGACAAAAAAATGAATTTGTGCATATTTTTAACTTGTGCATTCATTTTTATCAATAAAAAATTCATCCCTTTTTGTGAACCGGGAGAAATCCCGTGATTTGCAAAGAGAGTAAAAACTGATTCCAGCCGTTTGCTTTTAATGATGAATGCTAAACTAATTTTCTTCTTTTAATTATATATTCATTTCTGACTTTTTCTTTTAATTTTTTGCAGGTAAAATCAAATGAGCAATCAAAGAAGCATTGGATAGAAGATGAAGATTTAGAATCTTAGGAAAATAGTTTTTATTTTACTTTAAACTTTTTATGTAATTGTCATTGTAAATACTTTGTACATAATACAGTATTTAAACAACAATTGTAATAATTAGAATAAAGATGAATAAAATTCTATTATTTCAGTTAATTCTTTTCTTCTTTCCAATTATTTATTTTATCATTTATAATTCTTTAAATTATATAATAACTGAAAATCAATTCCAATTATTTAAATTTAGAATGATAAATAATTAAATAAACATCATTGATCAATTAACTTCTCTTCAATCATTTACTTCATTATTTATAATTCTTCTAAATTATAATAACTGAAAATAAAATTTCAACTATTTAAACTTAGAATAATAAATAATTAGATAAACATTGTTGATCAATTAATAAACTCCTTTTCAAATATTTATTTTATTATTTATAAATCTTTAAATTATATAATAACTGAAAATAAATTCCAATTATTTAAATTTAAGATAATAAATAATTAATAAACATCGTCTGATCAATTAATAAACTTCTTTTCAAATATTTACTTTATTATTTATAAATCTTTAAATTATATAATAACTGAAAATAAATTCCAATTATTTAAATTTAAGATAATAAATAATTAATAAACATTGTTTTAGCATTGATCAATTAATAAATTTAGCGTTCAAAAAATAAACAGCTCTTGACTTGAAAAAGTTATGAATTTTAAATCTGCTTTGAAAATTGATAAAAATAGGTCAAAACACTTGCAATGTAATGATGCAGATGGGAGATGGTATCTTAGGTCAAAATTTGGGATACAACAGCTGCCCCTATTTAAGTTTCTTCTATCCGGAGATATGAAGATTAAAATCTTCGTCTCGACGAGATTGAAGGTACTTAAATACATAATACGCAAATTTTTGCCCTAAGATACCGCCATTATGTTTGATATGAATGTAGTAATTGAATTCACAGAGAAATATTTTGTATGAAACAAGACAATGCTGGAGAAATCAAACACCAACAAAACACAGAGACATTGATTATACACTAATGGGGAAACGAGCTATCGACTTCAAATGACAGACTCTTAACGGCGGATAAAATTGAGGGAATACGGACTCTGACCCTAACAAAGAAGGTATCTTGCATAGGCCATAAAACAGATTATTGACCCAAAAAAAAAACATCGGCGAGCTCACAACTCAAGGTCAAAGATAGACAGAGAGTATCAAATTTGCTGATAATGGATTACCGACTTCGGAAGGTAATGATTCATGACAAGCTTCTCTGCGAGATTTCCCGAGATATACCAATTAATGCTGAGATAATAATATGGTTGTAGATACACAAGTTGCTCAAATAAAGAAGTTGTCACTTGCTGTCTTCCCAAAAATATTATGATATACAAGCTGCTCAAATAAAGAGGCTGCCACTTGCTGTCGTCCAGGGATGTCAATAACATACAAGCTGCTCAAATAAAGAAGCCGCCACTTGCTATTTTCCAAAAAAAATACCAATAACATACAAGCTGCTCAAATAAAGAAGATGCCTCTTGCTGTAATCCAGAAAAATAATAACGTACAAGTTGCTCAAATAAAGAGACTGCCGCTTGCCGTTTTCCAAAATAATAATAACGCACAAGTTGCCCGTGAAGAGTTGCCGCTTGTCGTTTTCCAAAAATAATAATAACGCACAAGTTGCTCGTGAAGAGCTGCCGCTTGTCGTTTTCCAACGATGTCTATAACGTACAAGTTGCTCATGAAGAGACCGCCGCTTGTCGTTTTCCAATAATAATAACGCACAAGTTGCTCGTGAAGAGCTGCCGCTTGTCGTTTTCCAACGATGTCTATAACGTACAAGTTGCTCATGAAGAGACCGCCGCTTGTCGTTTTCCAATAATAATAACGCACAAGTTGCTCGTGAAGAGCTGCCGCTTGTCGTTTTCCAACGATGTCTATAACGTACAAGTTGCTCATGAAGAGACCGCCGCTTGTCGTTTTCCAAGAATAATAATAACGCACAAGTTGCTCGTGAAGAGCTGCCGCTTGTCATTTTCCAACGATGTCTATAACGTACAAGTTGCTCATGAAGAGACCGCCGCTTGTCGTTTTCCAAAAATAATAACGTACAAGTTGCTCATGAAGAGACCGCCGCTTGTCGTTTTCCAAAAATAATAACGTACAAGTTGCTCATGAAGAGACCGCCGCTTGTCGTTTTCCAAAAATAACTCAGAAGGAAATTGCGATGACACTGGCAGAGAATAAAATCTTCGTCAAAGAGAACCATGAATCAATCCTTCCCGAGGAGATCACATACTTAAAGGTGCAAAATAAATGCACCATTCATCTAGGTTGCGACTTCACTGGGGAAAATCGTGAGATAGCCTATGCAAGAGACAACAACTTCGTCCAGGAATAAACTAGAGAGAAAACAGTCAAACAAGACTCCAACCAATGAGAAAGTAACTCGATTGGGGAATTCATCCTATCCAGAAATAGACAAGGTAAGCTAAATCAGAAATCATCCCCGAGGATTAGCTCAGTTGGGGAATTTAGAAAGGAAACACATTTTCTGCCTAAGCTAACCTTCTACTTGGAAAGAAACATGTACGCTGTTTGAATAAACAAAGTACAACCCAAAATCAACGGCAAATGTGAATATGCATACTGATGTAAGTGTAAATGAGTAAATGTTATGCTGACAAAACGAACAAATGGAGTAACTTGAAGACAATAAGATGTCACAACATAATAGATACTCGGCCAATCTTAAAAAAGACGGAAAATAACTGGAACTGTAACCCCAAAGCAACTTCGGAGCGTAACACGCTACAAGGCCCAAGTCTTCTGAGTAGAAAAGTATTCAAATCCAATCTTCTAATACCAATAGACCACTGGCATTGAGACAAAGCGTACCACACTTCAGAAATCGCCCAAAACAATGCTTAACTGGAACAACTGGTGAGTCACCAAACTTAGTACCACTAGAAACACAAGTTTACACAACCAACACCTCATGACGATTTTGAAACGAAACATGTTCATCATGCAAGGATAAATTACTGTATTGTTTTGCATTTCATGGCTTGACCATCCTTGGAACAACTGTTAATATTCCTTTCATTACACATTTTTTTTAATAAAATAAGAATACTTTAAATAACTTTGTTTCAAATATTTTCGTAAAAATTAAAATTTTGCCCACAAATGGTAAAAATGCTCAAATTTCATTAATAAGATGGTAGTTCGCTAACAACGCGACTCTAACGGTTTACAAAAGTTTGGGAAATAGTACATGAAAGAAAGGGTTACACAAAAACAATGATCACTATTCTCCCTAACAACTTCGAATTTCCAAAATGTGTTCAAATGCCAAGACCGGTCTGACCAAAATCTTGCCTAAGCCGCCCCTTCGGGTTTTCAACTTAGCAAACTGTCAACTCAAACCTAAGCGAAATATTTCTTGACTGCATCGGCGTTCATGGAGCGCGGGAGCTCTTCACCGTCCATATTGGTGAGAATCAAGGCACCTCCGGAGAAAACTTTCTTAACGACATACGGTCCTTCATAATTCGGAGCCCACTTGCCCCTAGAATCAGGTTGGAAAGACAATATCTTCTTGAGCACAAGGTCACCTTCTCTGAACTCGCGTGGTCGAACCTTCTTATCAAAAGCCTTCTTCATTCTCTGCTGATACAATTGACCGTGACACAAAGCTGTCAATCTCTTCTCTTCGATTAAATTCAACTGATCATATCTACTTTGACACCATTCAGCCTCAGAAAGCTTAGCTTCCATCAACACTCTCAAAGACGGAATCTCAACCTCCACGTGGAGTACTGCTTCCATACCATAAACCAGGGAAAATGGGGTTGCGCCTGTTGAAGTTCGAACTGAAGTACGGTATCCATGCAGAGCAAACGGAAGCATTTCATGCCAATCTTTATAAGTTACCACCATCTTCTGGACAATCTTCTTGATGTTCTTGTTAGCAGCTTCAACTGCCCCATTCATCTTCGGTCTGTAAGGAGAAGAATTATGATGCTCGATCTTGAACTCTTCACAAAGCTCTCTCATCATCTTGTTATTAAAATTCGAACCATTATCAGTGATGATCTTGCTCGGGATACCATATCGACAAATGATTTGATTCTTGATAAATCTGACTACCACCTGTCTGGTTACATTAGCATAAGATGCTGCTTCCACCCATTTAGTAAAATAATCAATTGCTACCAACATGAAATGATGACCATTTGAAGCTTTGGGTTCAATCATTCCAATCATATCAATTCCCCACATAGAGAAAGGCCAAGGTGAAGAGATAACGTTGAGGAGGGTCGGTGGCACGTGCATCTTGTCTGCATAAATCTGGCATTTATGACATTTCTTCACATATTTGAAGCAATCAGATTCCATTGTCATCCAATAGTAACCAGCTCTCAATATCTTTTTAGCCATCGCATGTCCGTTGGCATGAGTGCCAAAGGATCCTTCATGTACTTCTTGCATCAGCATGTCTGCTTCACGTCTGTCTACACATCTGAGCAAGACCATGTCGTAATTCCTCTTATACAAAACTTCTTCATTGAGGAAGAAACTGCTTGCTAATCTTCTCAACGTCTTCCTATCTTTATTGGATGCCCCAGGCGGGTACTCTTGAGTTTGAAGAACACGTTTAATGTCATAGAACCACGGTTTGTCGTTGGTGACCTCTTCTACTGAGAACACATGAGCAGGTCTGTCGAGGCGCATAACTCGGATTGTAGGCACATCGTTCCAACCATTCACTTGAAACATTGAAGACAAAGTAGCTAAAGCATCAGCCATTTAGTTTTCATCTCTAGGGATATGATGTAATTCCACTTTGTTGAAGAAAGTTAACAATCTTCTAGCATAGTCTCTGTAAGGGATCAAACCAGGATGATGAGTCTCCCATTCTCCTTTGATTTGATTAATTACCAATGCCGAATCTCCATAAATATCAAGAATCTTAATCCTTAGATCCACTGCTTCTTCGAGACCCATAATACATGCCTCATACTCAGCCATGTTGTTTGTGCAGTCAAACTTCAATCTCGCCGTGAACGGGATATGAGTACCTCGGGGAGTGACGATGATTGCCCCAATTCCCTTTCCATAAGAATTCACAGCTCCTTCAAATATCAGACCCCAATGCGATTCAGGATCAGGTCCTTCTCTGGGTAACGACTCTTCACAATCTTTAACCTTCCAGTACATAACATCTTCATCTGGGAAATCAAACTTGATGGATTGATAATCGTCAATTGGTTGGTGAGCCAAATGATCGGCTAAAATACTCCCTTTGATTGCTTTCTGAGTGTGATACTCAATGTCATATTCGGATAACAACATCTGCCAACGGGCTATTCTTCCAGATAAGGCGGGCTTCTCAAAGATATACTTGATCGAATCCATTTTGGAGATCAACCAAGTGGTGTGGTTAATCATATACTGGCGCAGACGGCGAGCAGCCCAAGCTAAAGCACAACAGGTTTTCTCAAGCAATGAGTATCGAGACTCACAGTCTGTGAATTTCTTACTCAGATAACATACGGCATGTTCCTTTCTTCCAGTCTCATCTTGTTGACCAAGCACACATCCCATGGAATCTTCCAATATGGTCAGGTACATAATCAAAGGTCTTCCTTCCACCGGAGGAATCAAAATGGGAGGTTCAAGCAAATATTCTTTGATGCTATCAAAAGCTCTCTGACAATCTTCTGTCCACACACATCCTTGGTTCTTTCGGAGAAGCTTGAAAATCGGCCCACAGGTAGCAGTCATATGAGATATAAATCTAGAAATATAGTTCAATCTCCCAAGGAATCCTCTTACTTGTTTTTCCGTCTTGGGTGCAGGAATTTCCCGAATAGCTTTGACTTTATCAGGATCTACCTCAATGCCTTTCTGACTGACAATGAAACCCAGAAGTCTTCCAGAATGAACACCAAAAGTGCACTTGTTGGGATTCAGACGGAGTTTATACTTTCTCAAACGTTGGAATAACTTCAATAAATGTTCCAAATGATCTTCTTCAGTTTGTGATTTGGCAATCATATCATCTACATACACTTCTATCTCTTTATGCATCATATCATGGAACAAAGAAGTCATGGCCCTTTGGTATGTTGCACCAGCATTCCTCAAACCAAACGGCATAACCCGATAACAAAATGTTCCCCAAGGTGTAATGAAAGTTGTCTTCTCCATATCCTCTGGTGCCATCCTGATTTGATTGTAACCAGAGAAATCATCCATGAAAGAAAAGACTTTGAACTTTGCGGTACTGTCGACCAATACGTCAATGTGCGGTAATGGGAAGTCATCCTTTGGGCTAGCTCTATTCAGATCTCTATAGTCTACACACATTCGAACTTTGCCATCTTTCTTAGCAACAGGCACTATATTGGCTAACCATTGAGGATAGACCGATGTAACAAGGAAACCTGCATTAATTTGTTTTTGAACTTCTTCTTTGATCTTGTCAGCCATATCGGGACGAGTCCTTCTTAACTTCTGCTTAATCGGCGGACATTTAGGTCTCAACGGTAAACGATGCTCCACAATATTGTTGTCCAAACCTGGCATATCTTGGTAGGACCAAGCAAACACATCAACATACTCTTTGAGAAGATCCAACATTTTCTCTTTTACCTCTGGAATAAGCAATGCTCCGACCTTAACTTCCTTTTTATCTTCTTCATCACCCAAATTGATCATCTCTATAGGTTCTTCAAACGGCTGAATAATCTTTTCATCATGCTCAAGCAAACGGGAAATTTCATCAGGAATCTCTTCACTACCCTCTTCTTCGGCTCTGAACACAGGGAATTCAAAGTTGGGAGAGGGCATAGGATCATTGTTTTCAATGGTTAAGTCATGGATTAATCTGCACATATGATTATGCTTTATTTTAGAAATCGATTAATATGAATGTTGTACAAATGAAACAAAAAAAGTTATTATATTTTCCTATTACTACCAATTAATTTTCATTACTATTTCCCAGAAAAAGTGAAAAATAAAACAGTAGTGGACAAAATAACATTTTTATTCATGACGGGAAATACTTGAAACAAAGAGCCCAGACATTTCTCTTTTGCCTTGGGCAGAGCAAAAGGATTTATTTTCATCATAGCCCGACACAAATACTTTTCGCCTTGGGCAAAGCGAAATTTTTTGAAAATAAAACAAAACATTACTCAGAAATGTGCATCACAACAGGAACATCAACAGCAATCCAGTTCTGGCAAGCCACTCCATGTGTTACAAAATCGGGTAAATCCTCTTCAGAATCGTCTCCTATTATAGCATCAACTTCAGGAGGAGTCGGATGGATAAAACCTGCGCTTCGGAAAACTTCTTGAATCGGACGAGTAACCACTTCCTGCTTGACTCTTGTAGACACGGGATGAAAACCAAGACCTTCTCCAGACTTGTTCTCAGGCAAAGTCAACACCTGGCCCCAACCTTCAGCCGAACCACTTTCAACCACTCGTCGCGCATCCTTAAAAGAAGAAATAGATGTCCCTTGCTTCTTCACTTCATTATTAGCAACAGATAGAGCTTGAAATTGGGTTCCAACATCCTCATCAGCATCAATAAAAGAGAAAGATGACAAATGGCTTACCACCATAGCCTGCTCTCCACCAATCATTACCAGCTTTCCATGCCTTACAAACTTCAATCTTTGATGGAGCGTGGAAGTGACTGCCCCTACATCATGGATCCATGGACGACCCATTAGGCAACTGTAGGCGGCACGAATATCCATTACTTGAAAAGTGATCTGAAAACTGTGAGGGCCAATTACTATAGGAAGATCTACTTCACCAATGACAGTCTTCCTAGAACCATCAAACGCTTTGACAATTACTCCACTAGGTCTCATGGGAGCACCTGGATATGAGAGTCGAGATAATGTAGTCTTGGGAATTACATTTAACGACGAACCTGTATCTACCAACACACTTGATAAAGTATCATTTCCATAACTTATTGAGATATGCAAAGCCATATTATGGTTCCTTCCCTCCTCCGGAAGTTCTTCATCACTGAAACCAAGATTGTTACACGAAGTAATATTTCCCACAATTCCATCAAATTGGTCAACCGTCACGTCATGATCCACGAACGCCTGGTCCAAGACCTTCATCAAAGCTTCTCTATGGGCACCAGAATCTCTCAGTAAAGCAAGCAAAGAAATCTTGGAAGGAGTTTGCAATAGTTGGTCCACAATCTTATATTCACTTCTCTTGATAAGCTTCAGAATCTCATCATCCTCAGGACGTGGGATAGGTTCATTGGATCGGCCTATCTCAACCCTTGGTTCAACATTTCTCGCTGGAATTTCTGCCGGTATGGGTCTCCTGACTTGAACTTCTGGTCTCTTCAAAGGTATTGCTGCAAAGACACGTCCGCTTCTCGTGACTCTACTCACATCAGCGATGTTAACAAAAGACGGCCTTGTTGGTATAGGGACTTCTACCCCATTCTCAATCATTGTGGCATTATACTTATACGGTATAGCTTGGTCTGAGTTGTAAGGCACAGGACCAGGTGGGTAAATGATCAAAGGAGCAACAGGCGCAGTCTGACTGTCGTAAACAATCTCTACTGATTCAGGCAAATTGAATTGTGGTATTATAACACTCACTTCATCCTCCGTATCTTTGTCATATGTAATAGTGATAACCCTATGGTCTAACAACTTTTGAATATCCTCCTTCACAATAGGGCAATCAACCTCTCTTGAACAAAATTCACAAACATCATAATCATGCTGATGCCTAACAAAGGCAAGTCTTCTTAAGCTCTGATGTAACCTGATCAACGACTCTCTTATGTGTTCAACTTGAAAAACTCGAAACTTTCCCGGACAACCTTCCACCATATTCACTGAGGCTGCCCCATGTCGAGGCAAAGGATTATCTCTAACATTTGGGTTAACATCCTTAAAAGACAAGATACCATTCTTAATCAACCTCTGTACGTCCGCCTTTAGAGCAAAACAATTCTCAAGGTTGTGCCCCGGCGACCCTTGATGATATTTACAAAACTGATCCGCCTTGTACCACGGAGAAGTACTATTCGGTGCGACAGGAGGAGGCTTCGTCGTTATGAGATTCTTTCTGATAAGAGCATGGAACAATTCAGTATAAGTCATAGGAATGGCATCGAATTGCGGTTTTCTTGGTGAACGGTTCTGGTTGTTGAATGGATAAGCCTGTTGTCGAGGCTGCTGCTGAAATGGCCGTTGTTGAGTTGGTGGGGTTTGATGAGCTGGGGTCATCAAAGCTGGGCGGACAGCCGGAGTGACTGCCACAACATGTGAGTAACCTCTCCTTGGTCTCCCTGGGAAGATCACGCTGACATCCTGTTCTTTTCTTTTTGGGAAAACACTTCCAAACTTCTTGGTACTGCTAGACGGACTTCCTTCTTTAACCAAACGCCCTTCACGAATCCCTTCCTCCAACCGCATGCCCATTCTTACCATTTCGGTGAAGTCACTGGGTGCGCTGGCGATCATTCTTTCATAGTAAAATGAACCTAAAGTCTTCAAGAATATCTTCGTCATTTCTTTCTCCTTAAGAGGAGGATAGATTTGAGCAGCAATTTCACACCACCTCTGGGCGTATTCCTTAAAAGATTCTCTGTCTCTCTGGGACATCGCCCGGAGTTGATCCCTGTCCGGTGCCATGTCAACGTTGTACTTATACTGGTGAACAAAAGCTTCGCTAAGATCGTTGAAGTTGCGGATCCGAATGCTGTCTAAACCCATATACCACTTTAGAGCAGCACCCGTCAAACTGTCTTGAAAATAGTGAATCAACAAGTCATGATCATCAGAATATGTAGACATCTTTCTCACGTACATAGTCAAGTGACTTCGAGGACACGAATCACCCTTATATCTTTCAAAGTCTGGCACTTTGAATTTTGTTGGAATCTTGACATTCGGAACTAAACAAAGGTCATGAGTGTTCTTCCCAAACAAATCCTTCCCCTTTAACGCTCTGAGCTCCCTCTGCATTTCTTGGAATTGGTCTTGAAATTCTTCCATTCTATCAAAAAGACCCAAACTTTCAGCAGGCTCGGCAGGATAAGTAGGTTCATTCAAGTATGGCACGGAGTGAACCACAAGAGCGACAGTTGTCATTACCGGTTGCGGGAAACGTGTCACAGACGGGATTACCGGCGGCATGGAAGTTGTCTCTGGTTGAGGAAGAGACAAAGTAGGTTGAAACAAGGGTTGTACGACAGGCTGATACCCCTCTGGCACAAAGTTGTAAGGCATTCCCCACGGAAAACCTTTTGGCATCTGATGTTGAAGCGGAGAGTTGATTTGAGTCACAGATGTTGGAACGGTGACAATCTCGGAAACCACAGTAGTTGAAGTCTGAATCTCAGCAGCTGTAGTCGATAGCTGATTCTGAGCAGCCATCAAACTTTCCACTAGCGCAATTAACTTTTCCATACCGACACGAAGGGTAGCGACCTCCTCATGAAGCTCATGGTTTTCCTGTTCCAGATCTTCCATCTTCCTCTGACGATTAGCTCGAGTATCGTATCGATGAGACAGCTTGACAATCTATCGGAGTGGAAAAAGAAACAAGGATAAGACTCTAGAAAACATGTGAATTGGAATGTTGAATGATGCATGATATGTGATGCAAATGATGATTCATTTTAATAGTTTTTCAAGGACCTTCAATAATTTTGCACACATCAATGGTAAAGGAATTTGGAACAACAAAAACTCAATTCATTAATCAAAAGCGGTAAATTACAACTTACAACTTTGGAACAACAAAACAATAAATTACAATTTTGGGATAACAACCCAATAATAAAGCAGTAAACTACAACTTTGGAACATGAAGCCCATAATAATTACAACTTTGGAACATGAAGCCCTTTTACAGAGTTTTACAAAATGACATCAATAAAATAAAACTAAAAGCTAAAGATCACTCAGAATCATCAGATGAAGGACCAAATGCCAACTGTAATCGGAGCTTCCCGATCTTCTCTTCATAAAAGTCTTCCATCTCTTTCTTCTCAGCTACCAGTCGATCAATGATTTCTTTTTGCGGATTAGGAACAAGAGCAACGCTTACCGAACCTTCCTTCTTTCTCTTCCTTTCACTAGCATACTTCTTCAGTAAAGCATCCTTTTGACGAAGTTTCTCATCATGATCAATGAACCAGCCGTCTTGAATAAACAACAACTCCTCCTTTTCCTTTAGTTGTCGAGCCAGGACCCGATTCTCATATTCAGACATATTATACTTTTCTTTCCAAGCATCTCTCTCGGACTTCATCCTAGCCAGATTTCCTTGGTATTCTCCCATATTCTCGATAGGGATATCAACAGATGATGATGCAACGGTATGGAATAAAGGTTTCTCAGGTTTATAGGGCATCTTGAGAGCACAAGCCCTAGCACGGACCCATTGTAGGTAAGGCTCCAAAGAAACGGCACCCCTATGTCCTAACATATCTCTCCCTTTCCTATGGATGTGGCGCCAAGCTCCTTCGATCTCCCTCTTAGCTGCCTGGTGATCTTGTCCTTCTTGTAGAAAGAAACCACTCACATGGATGTTGTTTGGCTTGTCCCTCATCGGGTATCCAAACTGACGGCGCGCGAGAGCAGGGTTATAGTTAATTCCACCTTCCGTACCAAGAAGAGGCACGTTAGGAAAAGCACCACAGCTATCGATGATCTTCATGTCATAGTAAGCTCGATTATACCAATCAATGTCGAAATGAGTGAGAGCCATAATTTTTGGCGCCCATCGCGGCTCCTTCTCGAGATCCCAGAAAACATCAGACCTAGGTAGATGAGAAACATACCACTGATACAACAACGGTGCACAACAGATAATCATCCCTCCTTGATAAGAGTTTCGAAGATGGATGGAGTAGTAGGTATCTCCGAGCAGCGTAGGGACCGGATTTCCGATCAAGAAAATTCTGATGGCATTGATATCCACAAACTTATCAATGTTAGGGAACAAGAATAAACCATAAGTGAGCAAAGCAAAGACGTCTTCAAAGGCGATAGTATCTTTTATCTCAGCGAAATGACGAGCTTTCTTCAACAAAAACTGCGCAGACAAGCCTCAGATTCCCCCTTTTCTAGTCATGTTCTCCTCTATCTCTGATTTCTTCAAGTGGGTGATGGTTGCTATCTCGTGAGATTTGGGTTCCTCTTCTAATCCGGAAAAAGGAACACAGTCGGTGATCGGCAAACCAAGTATGTAGGAGTACTCTTCTAAGGTAGGCATCAACTGGTAATCCGGAAAGGTAAAACATCGGTACAAAGGATCGTAGAATTGGACTAACGTATTAAGGATGCCTTCTTTCATCTTGCGCTTCATGAGAGGTATAATGGACCCATACTTTTTCTGAAAATCCGTCGGGTTCTCGATCTTAGGAATCAAACTCTTCAGTTCTTCAATCTCGGGCTCCTTAAAACTAAAACTTCGAGTGTTTCTCATTCCAAATTCCATAATAATAGTACCTGAGATGTCTGCAAAAATCATCCCTAAGTTCCTTGAATAAACAAGTTTTTTTACAAAAATGTTGATGAATGCATGAATGAATGGTAATGCAACAGTTACACACAAGTTCACAAACATGGGGTTCAAAGGTTCAACGTTTCAGCATGGAGTCAAAGGTAAAGCCCACCCTAAGGTATGTACTAACGGTTCAATCACACCTGTAAGACAAGGTTCTAAAAGTTCCCAGAGTCTACATTCCTCCTTCGAATATTGCCAACGTCTTGATTACTCAATAATTAGCAATATTCTCAAGAGAAACTCATCCGAGCGTAGCATCGCGTAACAACTACTTCCGAATTACTCCGTTATAGTCTCCGCGCCACACCTAAAAAGGCCAAGATGGGTTAGGGTTCTACGGTTCTCAATTTCTCTGGCTCCCAGGTCGAAAATAATAATGTCTTCCCGATTACTCGGTAAACAAATATTATGTTCAAGAGGGCCTTCCATTGAGTGTGGGATCTCATGCCTCCTTCTTCGGGATTACTCCCTCAAAGTTAACATGATTGTACCACCCGTCCTATTCCTTAAGTGTAACTTAATCCGGGTATAGGATTCGTCCTTTGCAAGAAACCCAAACAACCCCCAATTTAAACACATAATCAAACAAATCAAATAATAATAAAACAGATAAAACAAACTAGGCTTAACCCACTTAGGGATGAATCAGCAAGAGGTCAATCTTCCCCAGCAGAGTCGCCAATTCTGTAGCGATAAAAAATGTAGCGGGGTAAATCGGAGATCGAATTATTGATTAATTCGTCTCACAAAAGCAAGAGTCGCACCGCGCTTTATTATTTCCAAGGGAAAAGGGGAAAGAGCGAAATAAAACCCTAAATATGCAATGTAAAATAATACTTTCTAAAAGTAATAAAAATACAAGGCGTTTTTGAAAAGAGATATGTGGTTCGGGGGTTGGTTATACAGTGGGAAGGTATTAGCACCCAATGTATCTATAGTACTCTATAGGAACCTTTTGAAATATCTGTTTATTAAAATGTTCGTTTGATTAAAAATAAATTGTTTTGGCCGAAAAGGGGTACGGACGGGCTTTTGAAGATGTGACGACCTAATGTCGAAGTTTTGGTTTAAAAGGTATAAATTTTGAAAAGATTGAAGATTTGGGGAAAAGTTGTCTTAAGTTTTAATGAAATGAAGATGTTCGCGTGATTGGACTCGAGGACATGAAGTCGACCAGTTTAATCATTTTTTCCCTTGGATTTAGACATGAACAGAAAAACCCAAATAATGATGAAATAATTAAACAGAAAATTAGATAGATAAGTGATATACAACAATTAAATAAAAGACTAAATGGTGTGAACATGCATTTTTGTATTTTTGTTTAATATTAATTAAAGCGAAGGAATTGATTAAAGAAAATAAAATGTTTTAAAAGTTTTTATTTTTTTGTTTCTATTTTTATATGTTTTTTAATATTAATATAAAATTTTATTTTAAGAATTATTAAATAATTAAACTAAATTAAAACTTTAAAAGTTATTAATTAAACCTAATAAAAAAATACTAAAATTACTAAACTAAACCTAAAGTTAACTAATAAAAATGGTCACATTATTTAAAAATGTTTTAATTGAATTATCTCTATTTGATTAACTTATAATTAAAACTAAACTAATAAAATTCTAAAAGGGCTAAAGAAATCAAATAGAAAGAAATGTATCAAAATTAAAAGGAGGTAAATAATAAACCAAAGTGTGGGCTAGAGGGTTTCTAAAGGGGGCCCAATCAAAACAGAAATGGGGGTGGCTTAAGGAATTCGCTGGGGCTTTGTAGGCAGGAAACAGGTTAGGCCCAATTATCATAATTGTTTTTCTTAGGGTTAAGCATATTTGCTTTCATTAGGGAAATGTTAGGGTTAGCAAAAGGGCTTAAGGTTTTGCGCGGTTCTCTTCATCCTTGTGCGTTCTCCTTCGATCGTCTTCTTCGTTGCTCTCATGAAAACGCCTTCTCTTCGCCTTCCCTTGCCCGAGCCACCAACGCCTCCTCTCTCCAAGTGTCGCTCAGTGATACAGTGAAGGTGACGATTCGTCCATTAACGCATTAAGTTTTTTTTTTTATTTGCATGTTTATGATTTTGTGTCCATTTGATTCTGACTTCGAATTTGTTAATGGTTTTTTGAGGTATTTGAAAGTAAGAGAGGGAGAAATCGTTACCTGGAGATGGAGGAAGGGAGGTTGAGGGTACGCGTAGGAGGCCAAGGCGCGAGGTAGACAGGGACGCTGTGAGCTTTGCTTGGTATCCTGGTTTTTCCTTTTCCTCTTCTTGCTTGCTTGCTGTGTTTCAGTTGTCTTCGTTTGTATACTTGAATGAGTTGCCTTCGTCTACTTCCTTTGTTGCCTATTCCTCACTTCTGTTGCCTTTACACGCTTATGTTGCCTTGGACGCTTTGAATGCTATTGTTGAAAAATTTATTTTGACTAGCTTGACAATGTTGATGCTTGATTGCTGCCTTCGTTTGTATGCTTTTCCTCTTCTTCTTCTTGCCTTACTACCGTTTCTTTCTTTTATTGGCCTATGATGAGTAACTCTGAGGCTTGATGCTTGACATTGGTTTGACGAGGTGTGTTATTTGGTATTCTGATTTTTGGCCTTTTGGGCGTGTATGGTTGGCATGAATTTTGGCCTTGGACGTTGGTTGGTATGAGGGTTTTAGGCCTGGAAACAGATTGAACAGATTATGGTTTTGGTTTCATGGTTTATGTTGTTGGTCATGGCTTGTGTTTACTGGTTTTTTGTGAGGCTTCACAGTGGTTTAAGGTTGATGGTGTTTTTGGCTTTGCTGCAGGTTTGGCCTGGTTTTTTGGTTTATCAGGTTGAATAGGTTTTATGGTTTTTAGGCCATATTGGTTTTTACTGGTTTTACGCAGGTTATGGCCTTGACATGGTGAACTGGTTTTTATGGTTTTAGGCCAAGGTTTTACTGGTTTTGCAGGTTATGGCCTTGACATGGTGAACTGGTTTTTATGGTTTTAGGCCAAGGTTTTACTGGTTTTGCAGGTTATGGCCTGGTTTTTGATATTTGGCTTGGGACTTTGAGAATTGGTTTTTGTATTTGTTTGACAGTTTTTCTTTTTTGTTTTGAAAGCTTGAAAACAGGTTATGAACTCTTGAACTTTTGAAGGGGTTTGTTGTTGTTATAACAGTTTGCTTGGCTCTGAGGTTATGTTACAGGTTCTGAATACTTTTACTATATTTTTGCCTTTGACCTCTGCACTCTATACTGCTACATCAGTTTGTTTGTATTCTTTTTCATGCTTTTCTTTTCTTATTGTGTTACTGCTGTTTGTTTTGTATCCATTTCTGCCTAAGCCAAAACCTGTAAAAACCACACTCTTTCTCTCTTCTCTCTCCTAAGTACAGTTGAAACACTAAAATGTTGTATGTACTTTTAAGTTCTGAAAAAGCATAAGCTGGAAAATGATGAGAAATAGCAATGTATTGCTTGCATACATTGATTTGCACACTTCCTCTTTGTCAACTGCATGTACAACAAGGAGCCTATTTTTTTGGCCTCTTCCTACCTGTTGGATAGTTTACGGTGGACTTTTGTCTTGTGTTGAAAATTGCATATGCTGTTTGTATTATGCATTTTATTTGAAATATGCAGTTGGCTTTTGAAAATGTGCAATTGATTTGAAAAATGCAGTTTTGACAAAAAATTAATTTGTGCATATTTTTAACTTGTGCATTCATTTTTATCAATAAAAAATTCATCCCTTTTTGTGAACCGGGAGAAATCCCGTGATTTGCAAAGAGGGTAAAAACTGATTCCAGCCGTTTTCTTTTAATGATGAACGCTAAACTAATTTTCTTCTTTTAATTATATATTCATTTCTGACTTTTTCTTTTAATTTTTTGCATGTAAAATCAAATGAGCAATCAAAGAAGCATTGGATAGAAGATGAAGATTTAGAATCTTAGGAAAATAGTTTTTATTTTACTTTAAACTTTTTATGTAATTGTCATTGTAAATACTTTGTACATAATACAGTATTTAAACAACAATTGTAATAATTAGAATAAAGATGAATAAAATTCTATTATTTCAGTTAATTCTTTTCTTCTTTCCAATTATTTATTTTATCATTTATAATTCTTTAAATTATATAATAACTGAAAATCAATTCCAATTATTTAAATTTAGAATGATAAATAATTAAATAAACATCATTGATCAATTAACTTCTCTTCAATCATTTACTTCATTATTTATAATTCTTCTAAATTATAATAACTGAAAATAAAATTTCAACTATTTAAACTTAGAATAATAAATAATTAGATAAACATTGTTGATCAATTAATAAAATCCTTTTCAAATATTTATTTTATTATTTATAAATCTTTAAATTATATAATAACTGAAAATAAATTCCAATTATTTAAATTTAAGATAATAAATAATTAATAAACATCGTCTGATCAATTAATAAACTTCTTTTCAAATATTTACTTTATTATTTATAAATCTTTAAATTATATAATAACTGAAAATAAATTCCAATTATTTAAATTTAAGATAATAAATAATTAATAAACATTGTTTTAGCATTGATCAATTAATAAATTTAGCGTTCAAAAAATAAACAGCTCTTGACTTGAAAAAGTTATGAATTTTAAATCTGCTTTGAAAATTGATAAAAATAGGTCAAAACACTTGCAATGTAATGATGCAGATGGGAGATGGTATCTTAGGTCAAAATTTGGGGTACAACAATCGTACCCCAAATGTACACTTGTTTGGATTCAACCTCAGCTTGTACTTCTTCAGTATCTCAAACAGTTTTTGTAAGTGGTCAAGATGCTCTTCTTCTGTTTGCGATCTGGCTATCATGTCGTCTATGTAGACCTCTATCTCATGATGTATCATATCATGAAATAAAGCTACCATGGCGCGCTGATAGGTTGCCCCAACATTCTTCAGTCCGAATGGCATCACCTTGTAGCAGAATGTGCCTCACTATGTGACAAATGTTATTTTCTCCACGTCCTCAGGTGCCATTTTGATTTGGTTGTAACCTGAGAATCCATCCATGAAGGAAAACACTTTGTGTTGTGCCGTATTGTCAACTAGGATATCAATGTGGGAGAGTGGAAAGTCATCCTTAGGGATTGCCCTATTCAAATCTCTGTAGTCCACACACATTCGTACTTTGCCATCTATTTTAGGTACGGGAACAATGTTGGCAACCCATTGAGGGTAGGAAGTGACAAACAAGAATCCAGCATTGAATTGCTTCATGACCTCTGCTTTAATCTTTTCTGACATATCAGGTCTCATGTGGCGAACCTTTTGCTTTACTGGCGGACAATCTTCTCTTGTAGGCAGACGATGTACCGCAATATCTTTATTAAGTCCTGGCATGTCTTCATATGACCAGGCAAAGACTTCGACATAATCATGAAACAGCTAAATCAAACGCTTCTTGATACTGGTTCCAGATTGGCACCCACTTTGACCTCCTTTTTATCTTCTTCGGTACCTAGGTTGATCGTATCCACGGGTTCCTCGTGAGGATGAATGGTTCCCCTGGTACTTCACAATCTTCCTCACCTTTGTCTTCGGCTTGGTAGATCAGATTCTCAGAGTCATAAAAGGCTATAACAGTATCGTTACCCATAGGATCCAGAATGGATGGATACCTGCATTATGAGTGTGGGTGTGTGTAAGGGTATAGCTATCTTTGAAAGAAAATAAGATGTAAAAGAAAAATAATGAGCACAAAAGTTTTGTATGCGAAAACGTCCATGATCCATTGATGTCATATGAAGATGAAATAATAACCCTTACAAATGGACCATTGTGCCTCGGGTAAGACACAAGGTTTTAAGAGTGCAATTTGTTTTTGAATATTACAGATTCAACAAAATGTAAAGATAAATTATTGTGGGATAAAAGTGATTGGGACGAAGTCTATATCCTCCCAATTGTCGAGTCCTCCATTGACAGTCAGAAAGATACATTCCTCCAGGTTGCAACAATCTTCACCATCTTCTACCGCGTCAACCTCACGGTTGCTGATCTTCAAGGGTGGCCCTCCAGCATGGGCACGGCGTACAACCTTTTGAGCACTTGAAGTAAAACCTAGGCCAAACTTGTCATACTTATACGGGATATCCGAAAGTTTCCCCCATATGGTGCATCCACCTTCCTCTATCACTGCTTTGGCGTCTTTTAGTGATGACATCTGGAGTGAAGGTCTTGTAATCTTGGGAATCTGGGACACAATCTTGGTCACTGCTATCTCTTGGGGGACCTCTTCGAAGTGTTGAAATGGAGTTTCAATGAATTCACCGTCTAATTCCACATATCTGAAGAAATTGAGATGGTTGATCATGTATTCTTCCTCTCCATGGATAGTGATAATCTTCTCTTGAATCAGATACTTCAACATCTGGTGTAATGTAGAGGTAACAACGCCAGCATTGTGGATCCATGGCTTTCCTAGCAGACATGAGTAAGAAGGGCGGATATCCATTACATAAAAGGTTGAATTGAAAGTTTGAGTCACAACCTTTAGGGGAATATCCACTTCCCCGTGCACCATCCTCTTCGAGCCATCAAATGCCCTTACTACTATGTTGCTTGGCTTTAACGTTAGCCCCTCGCAGTCAAGTCTGTCAAGATGTTTTTTCGGTAATACATTCAAATATGAGCCAATGTCCACCAAAACATGGGCCAGAGTTGTGCCCCTACATTCCACAGAGACATGCAAGGCCTCATTGTGATTTCTTCCCCTTGGTGTCAAATCAGCATCTGAGAAGCCTAGGCTGTTATCTGCTGTCAAGCTGGCCACGCAGTCTTGGAATTGATCAGCAGACATCTCTTGAGGCACATGGGCTGTTTTTAGGAACTTCACCAAGGCTTTCGCATGTTCCTCGGAACACAGTAGTAATGGCAGCATGGAGATTTTGGAGGGAGTTTTCCCCAATTGTTCATCTACATCATAGTCGCTCCTCTTTATAATTTTTAGGATCTCCTTCATTTCTTTCTTGGAAGCCTCAGGGATATTCAGTGATTGAGCCTTTGTCTGGACAGGCTCCACTTGAATACTCTTTCCTCGAGTCTCGGCAGCAAGAGTGTTGGGAAGAATGATATTAGGAGTTGTGACAGCTTCGTCAATAGGAGCACTTGTAGATATGATTATGGGTACATAAGTAACCTTTGGAGCAGCCACGGGTATGATCACGGGTCCAGAAACTACTTTTGGGGGAGCAATTTCTGGAGAAAAGATCCTACCGCTTCGGGTAATTTTACTAGTTCCGGCAATATTGCTGATGTCAGAATCTTCTTCTTTGGAGTTTATCTCTTCGGTGGCCGGCCAGTCTTGTTTGATGCCATGGTAGTAAATGTCCCCTCTGTAATTCCACGTCATGGTTTTGTCTGATTCATATGGGACTGGCCCAGGCATTATGATTATCAGAGGAGTTGCTTTCGGAACTGATGTAATTCTAACGGGTCTTTTGGTGGAGACCCTGGAAGAATTGGCGAAAATGGTAATGATTGAAACATCTTCAACAGGAATAGGTGAAACAGGAGTTTTTTCAAACAAAATCTCTTTGTTATCTATCAGGCATTGAATGCCTGCCTTCAACAAAGGGCAATCAGCTGGTAAGGACAAGCAGAGATGGAAAACTTCAATACAGCCCGGGAACACACCGACTTTCAACAAGTTTATCTTAATGGTCGGAAGTGGAGTCATGAGTTCATCAACTGTGGTAACAAATAAATCTTCTTCAATAGCATTGGTATTGTGACCATGTCTGGGCATAGGAGCAGAAATGACATTTGGCTTCTCGGGCGCATCAAACTCAATTTCTTTTGCTTCAATGGGGTTTTGTATTTTGTTTTTCAAGGCCTAACTGTTATTAGTATTATGACCAGGACTTTCAGAGTGATATGCGCAACGGGAATTGGGATGATAATGAGGGGATGTTGTATTGGGGTTTTTCGGAGCTTCTTTCAAGGTTACCAAATTGGATCTCAGAAGATGCGGTAATACTTGAGACAGAGTCATGTTAATTCTGGTTAATTGCTCGACTGGCCTTTCCACCCTTGGTTGATTACTTCTTTGTTGATCAGATGTAGGCTTAGGAATCATAACAGCCCCCACCATTGGTCGGCATTCGGCCCTATCTTGGTCCCTTTGCGGATATACAACAACTACCTCTTTCTTCCTGATGAAAGGCTTCCTTACATCTGTAGAAGAAGATGAATCCTTCTGAATATTTCCACTTTTTATGCCAGCTTCCATCCTCTCTCCGGTCAATATTAGTTCAGTAAAGCCTACAGATGAACTTCCGATTAAATGGTTGAAAAAGGGACAGAATAAGGTGCCTAAGAACATGTCTACCAATTCCCTTTCAGACAGAGGGGGTTGAACTCTTCCAGCCAAATCTCTCCATTTTTGTGTGTAATCCTTGAAACCTTCATTGGAAGCCGTGGCCATACTCTGGAGTTGAGTACGGGTAGGCGCCAAATCAACATTGTATTGATATTGCTTGTAGAAAGCTGCGGCAAGATCTTCCCAATTGTGGACGTTGGCTCTTTCTAGTTGGTAAAACCAGTCGAGTTGTGTTCCATACAGACTGTCTTGGAAAAAGTGCACCCATAAGTCTTTATCAATGGTGTGGGGTTGGATTTTTCTCACATATGACCGGAGATGCATTTTAGGGCATGACACTCCATCATATTTGGCAAACATAGGCACTTTGAATTTCGGAGGAATCACAATCCCCGACACTAGTCTGAATTCCTCAAAGTCTAAGCCCGACACCTTTTGTATTTCCATCGCGCTCAAACGCTCTTCGAGATGTTTGTACTTGTCATCAGCTGGAGGATACTGTTCCTCAGAGTAGTCTTCCTCTTCTTCTGATTCTGACGGGACAATTGTTTCCTTGCCTTTCCCTTCTCCTTCACCGGATGTTGTTGCAAAATTCAAAGTCCTTCTTGCCTGCCCCTGAAATCTTCTCCCCATGTTTAAGACTCTGGTTACCTTCTTTGTTTTCTTTTTCCTCTCTTTAGCTAGAAGAGTCTTCAATTCTTCTTGCCCCTTAGCTAGGGTCATGAGCAATTGTTGAAACTGCGTATTCTGGGCTTGGAGATCTTTCACTGTTTGCTCGAGATCCATCTTACTGAAATAAACAGTAGAGAGATGAGGAGACTTATTGCAAAAGACTTGTTTATGTTATGATGAATGATATGTGCATATGCAATGTTTTCAAGGATTTCAAAGACTCAAATTTGCTTTAGACAAAAAAGGAAACACACGTTATATTAATAAGATAAAGTTTTAGTACATCAATGCCCCTTGGGAAAAATAATACAAAATTCTAAGATAGAAAAGTAGTGCGCATCCTCTTTGGTGCAATGTAGGCATTCAAAGTCTGCTCCTCATGAAATAGCCTAGTGAGCTCCAAAACCTTCTTCTCGCTTGCGTAGAATTGGGCTTCGAAATTATCTCGCTCTCCTTTGAGTTGTATCCAATCCCTTTGGAGGTCTTCAAGAGATGTGGGCATGTCAGGATGTAGGATAGCGTATGCAACATCTCCCTCCTTGACAGGCTCAATGATTACCAGGAGAATGGAGGGGTAAGGCATCATAAGACTCTGAGCACGAGTTCGTACCCATTTGAGGTAAGGCTCAAGAGGGATGGAATTCTTGTGTCCCAAAGTCTTTCTATCCACCTTTTTTAACATCCTCCACGCTCGGATAAATATCCGGCGAAGACCTTGATTGTCGTTGTCATAGTCGAATACCAAACCATGAATCAACATCTCGTGCGAGCCATCCCTTCGGGTGTAACTAAACTGTCTTAAGGATAAGCATGGGTTTTAGGTGATTCCTCCCCTAATTCCAAGTAAAGGGACATTAGTAAATTCTCCACAGCGATCAACAATGATAACATTCTCTTTGGATCAGGAGCACCAATGAATGTCTGAATGCTTGAGCATCATCAACCTTTGTGACCACTTTGAAACTTGCTCATTCTTTAAGACTGATTGGGGAAGATAAGAAATAAACCATCTTGCGAGGAGAGGGGTACAACATATAAGGACACCTCTTTTCCTCATTGTGCGAGTGTGAAAAGAGTGTAGGATATCCCTTAGCAAAGTAGGCACCGGGTTGCGTGACATGAAGATTTTGACGGTGTTCACATCTATAAGCTGGTCAGAATTTGGAAACAAAACCATCCCATAGATGAGGAGAGCCAAAATTTCATCAAAGGATTGCAAGTCTAAGGAATTCCAACAACTTTGGGCTTTCTCAAACAGGAACTTTGCTAAGAAACCTCTGACACCACTCCTTGTTTCCCAATGGGTTGTGACATCAGATGAGTGCAAGTGTAGAGCTTAAGAAATCTCTTCTGGCTTTGGATCTCTTTCTGTACCGTTGAAAGGTAGTTGATTGAGAATGGGAATCCTCAAGAGTTGGGAGAATTCTTCCAAAGTAGGCACAAGTTGATAGTCGGGAAATGTGAAGCAATGGTGCAAAGGATCAAAGAACTGAAAGAGCACCTTTATCATATCCTCATCTGTGTTGGAGGTGACCAAGTTGAGTAGACGTCCTTGTGTTTCAGTGAATGGAGATTTCTCAGGAATCTTTGAAGCTAGATCCTTAAGTTGTAGAGTAATTCTTACAAGGTTGACTTGAATAGTTTTCCTGCGAAGTGAATCCATTTCCTACAAAACAAGAACAAAGATGAATCCCAAAATCCTTGAAATGGTTAGTGGATGTATATGATGTTCATGATGTCCATGATGTTATGTACAAGTATGCATATACAAGCAAAGCAAACAAGTCCTAGGTTTAGGCTTGAATGGAGTTTTATAATAAGTACCCTCTTGAAGTTTTAGTTGGCTTAAACTTGTCCTAGTAATAGTTACCCGATTCTAAGGAGCTCAATATCACCAGATTATTTCCTTGGTCATTGTTTTAGCTCAAGCCTCTTTAATGGCGACTGAAATATCCCAAGAAACCAACCCTTAATGAGTTTAGTATCGAGTATCTACCAACTTTGGACTGCACCAAAGCCGGTCATCTCACTACATCCTAATAGGCCAAGTTGGTCAAGTAAAGGTTCTAGAAGTTCATTAGTGCTTTATGACATCACTCAGCGGCCCCGTATTCTCTTTGATTAACTCAAAGGCTACCGGTACCCACAAATATGTAGCACTAACGTAGCTATTGCTTAGACCATGTCGGTATACCCTACACAGTTTCCACAACGTATTGCTACTTACCTATAATGTATCCCAAATCTGGGTAGAGGATTCAAACCCAAACATAGAACCATAATGTAAAGCATACAAGTCAAACAATGTAAGCAAGTAAATGTGATCTAAACCCTAAGGTAACCCCACTTTTAGAATAATTCCCCAGCAGAGTTGCCATTTTTGTGATACGGTGGGAGAACTAACTTGATTGTTTTGCGTTTTATCGCAAATGTTGCGGTTAGCAAGAGTCGCCACTGACTTTTCTTTTATCCAAAAGGAAAGGTGAAAAAAGCACAGGAAAGACCTTTGAGATTATTTCTTGAGTTCGGGGGGTAGATTATGAAAAGGGAAGGTGTTAGCACCCTTTTCATCCATGGTTTTCCATGATCTCTTAGTTACTTGCTATATCACTTGCTTTTGTTGTTTGAAATTGTGCTTGGTGTGGTTTTGAAATTATTTTGTAAAATAGGCCATTGTTTTAGGCAGTCTTTATAATGATTATCGTTTGTAAGAATGTATACAAAGATGTTGGTCTTTTTGAAAATGTTTTCAATTTTGTAAGATGTTTGGGAATGTGTGTGTTTGTTTTGAAAATAGCAAGGATATTTGTTTTGAAATGGAGCAAGTAACTAAAAGTAATCTACCTACTCAAACGTCTTTCTTGTTCATTTTATTTTCCTTTGACATTGTTGTCTTACCATTGATTTGGTAAGCAACCCTATCTTTGGATGTAAACGGGACGGGCGTGGGTCATCGTATAGCCATGATTAGCAATGTTGCAAAGTATCTTAGCATTTTTTGAGGGACGAAGATCATTTTTTGTAAGGCAACTTTGAATAGCGTCATCGAGGGACTATAATCTTATATTTATTTGTTTTGCTAAGATACCTTACATGCGTAATATAGCCATTTTGTATAAGGCAACCAAGTGGAGTAACCCTAAGGGTGCTTGTGTGCAAGTGTGTTATTTTCATGCTTGATTTTGTCTTGGATTAGGGTTTTCTATTTGATTGGTTTTATCTTGCCATACAAACCCTAATTGCTAGCATATTATATAAAAGCGATAAATTGCGAAATTTAAAGATTACTGTAGCGATAAAAAATGTAGCGGGGTAAATCGGAGATCGAATTATTGATTAATTCGTCTCGCAAAAGCAAGAGTCGCCACCGCGCTTTATTGTTTCCAAAGGAAAAGGGAAGAGAGCGAAATAAAACCCTAAATATGCAATGTAAATAATACTTTTAAAAGTAATAAGAATACAAGGCGTTTTTGAAAAGAGATCTATGGTTCGGGGGTTGGTTATACAATGGGAAGGTACTAGCACCCACTGTATCTATAGTACTCTATAGGAACCTTTTGAAATATCTGTTTTATTTAAAATTGATCGCTTGATTGAAAATAAATCGTTTTGGCCGAAAAAGGGATACGGACGGGTTTTTGAAGATACGACAACCTAACGTTGAAGTTTTGACTTAAAAGGTGTGAGTTTTGGAGAAATCGGATATTTGGAAAAATTATCCTAAGTTTTAATGAAATGAGGGTACTCGCTCGATCGTTTTTTGAGGACGTGAAGTCAACAAAAATTAGACAATTCCCTTTGGATTGGTGCAAACAGAATAAACAAGTACAATGAAATAATTGACAGAAAATGATACACAACAATTAAATGTGAACATGCATTTTTTATATGATTTTTTGTTTAATAGACGAAAAGAAAAAGTTTAATTGATTTTCACTTTTTTACGCATTTTTTATGATAAAAGGGTAACGAGAATTAAGAGAAATGTTTTTTTTTAGATTTTATATGTTTCTATTTTTTATGTTTTTATTATATTGGTATTTAATCAAAATGAGGGGAGTAAATTAAAGAAAAATAGAATGTCTTTTAGTTTTCTCATTTTACATGTTTTTTAGAGATATTAAATATTTTCTTTGAATTAAATCAAACCATGAATTGAACTAAAAATAAGCAAGACTAAAATTATTAAATAAACATAAATTTAAACTAAATGAGATTTGAGTAAAATATATTAAAGATTATCTATTGAAAATTATATGTTATTCCTAAGAAAAATTAACTAATCTAAATTAATTAAGAAAAAGAAAGGAATTAAACTAATAAAAGATGGGATGAATAGCAAATGGAATGGGCTGGATGATTGGGATAAAGCCCAAGCGTGATGAAGACAGGGGGGGGTGTACAAATTCGTGGGCTTTAAGCTGAGAATAGGGTCCAAGGGATTAAGTTATGATTAGGGTTGTGTTTGTTTGTACAAAGGGATTTAGGGTTTGGCTTAAGGCAGAACGGCGCCTCTCTTCACGATCTTCATCTCTCTCGCGCAGCTTCTTCGTTTTCTTTGCCTCCAATGTCGATGTTTCCTTGTTCCGGCCACCCACACCAAGCTTCTCTTCCCTCCATTGTTGACGCGGCGGCTTTAAGCGGAGACGGTAATGACAAATCGTTTTCGTTAATGTTTGATTTAATTCGCGTGTAAACTTTACAGTTTCGTTGTTGATTTTTACAATTTCTTGGTTGACTTTATGGTTTCTTGGTTGATTCTGACTAGTTTTCCATTTTACTGTCCATGTCGATTTGAATGGCGTTTAAGGAATAAGAATGGAAGAAAGCGTTACCTAGGTGGAGAAGGAGGAGGAGCTTGGGGTGATGGAGGCCGGACAGCAGGGAGACGGCAGGCGCACACGGTGGTGAACGGTATTTGCGATTTCCTTCCTTTTGCTTGAATGTGCTACTGTGTTTGCTATTGTTGGAACCTGTTGAACTGCACTTTGGCTCTTTCTTCTTCTTCTTGAATGCGATGCTACCTTGTTCTTCTTGAAACTTGTTGAAGCCAAACCTTGTTTCTTTCCTCTTCTGATTGAATGTGATACTGCACTTGTTATCGTTGGAACTTGTTGAACTGCACTTTGGCTCTTTCTTCTTCTTCTTGAATATTATTGCCTAGGATACTTTGAGATGCTTGCCTTGTTGCCCAGTGATGTGTACACTGAGGGCCTCATCGATTTGCCTTGAAATGTTGCCTTGGATACTTTGTAGAATTGGATGATAACTCTCTCTTCTTCTTGAATGCTGTTGCCTATGGTGGGTTTATCGCCTATGATGAAAGAACTTTCTGAGGCTAGGGAATGGGTTTGAAAGCTTGGATATGCTGGATTTACGAAATGGTGAGGCTTGAACTTGTAAAGGTTTTATCAGGTTTATGTGGCTAGGCCTTTACAGTAGGGATATGGCTTTAATACTGGTATGAGGTTTGAGCTATGTTTTATGGTTTCAGTTCGATGACAGGCAGGTTAAGGCATTAGCAGGTTTTTCTATGGTTTGACAGGATGCTATGGTTTGTGGTTTTCTTGACAGTAGGTTAAGGCATTAGCAGGTTTTTGGGTTTTGAGATGTGTTTTATAACTTCTGTCTTTGTTGTTTTTTTATATGCTGTTTTTATGAGGTTGGATCTATATCTTTGTTTTCTCTTGTTGTGTAATAACCACACTTCCCTCCTCTCTTGCGCTACAGGTCAGGAATTTGAAAACAAATCTCTTGGGATCTCCCTGAGCAATCTGCACTATGCTGACCCTCCCATTTTGTTTCTATTCCTATTCTAAGCTATTGGTTTTACTGGCTATATTTTTTATTTGTCTTGTATACCTCTTTCTGCCTAAGCTAAGCCTGCAAATCCCACACTTCTCCCTCTCTTTTTCTCTCTCAGAATGGCTTTGACAAAAGAGTGATAAGCTGTCTATTTTCTGAAAATGTAGTGGCTGAAAAATGATGAAAGAAAAAGGAATTTTGTTGCTTGCAAGAATAGTCAAACTGCATATTTGCTTTTAATCCAAATGTTGTTTGCTTCCTGATGTATAGGCCACGTTAAAAGGGGCATGCTTGCATATGGTTACTGCATATTTGTTGCTTATGCTGTATGCTTTGAAATTACATTTGGGATTAAAAACTAATGTGATTAGCTTAAGTATGCAGTTTTTTTTGGAAAATAATTTATGCATATGCTTTGAAATCCTTTTCTTTTTTTTGTGAACCGGGAGTAATCCCGTGATTTGCAAAAAATAATAACTGATTCCGGCCATTACATTTAATGATGAACATTAAAATTTATTTTCTGCATTTAATTATTTATTTGAATTCTAATTCTTTTCTTTTAATTGTGCAGGTAAAATTAAATGAGCGGACAAACGCATTGGATTGGAAGCTTTAGAATTAAGATAGACTAGTTTATTTTCATTTTAATTTTGGCAATTCATTATTGTAATTTACTGCAATATATACAATATTTACAAAATAACTTGTACCAAAAAAAAATGAATAAAAGAAACTATTTGTCCATTAATTCTTCTTCTTTATTTATTTATCGTTTATTATTTCTCCAAACGAATAATAATTGAAAACAAATTTCCAATTACCTACATTCAAAATAATAAACAGATAAATAATAATTATCATTGACCAACTAATACCTTCGATTATTTAATCCATCATTCTCAACTAAATTATAATAATTAAAATAGGATTTCAATTATTTAACCTAGAACGACGAACGATTAAACAGTCGTTATTGACCAATGAATTTCCTCAAATGCTTATTTATATTATTCATAACCTTTAAATTATATAATAACTAAGAATAAATTCTAGTTACTTAAATTTAAAAATAATGAGTAAATAAATAAAACGTCCGCACAATTAATGCGCCTCTTCTATGATGTTTATTTTATTATCCATACATCTTTAAATTAAATAATAATCGAAAAGATGGACTTCAATTATTTAAATTTTAGATAATGAACAAATTAATAAACATCATTTTTGCACGAATCGATTAAATGATTTAATGCTCAGCATAGATAGCTCCTGACCCGAAAAAGTCATGAAATTTAAAATCGATGGATCAAGACATAATGTAAAGATGCAGATAGGAGACGACGTCTTAGGTCAAAATTTGGGGTACAACAATTACTACGCTATTACAACACTTTGTGGGAGGGGGTATACAATTGATGAATGGGGATTGCAATAATACAAAACTAATTAATCTATTACAACTAAATTGAATTTATACAAGTATTGGAATAAATAATGTACAAGATAATTTAAATATGCAAAGATATGTAAATGCAAAAGAAGATTTTGTTTTGTTTTTTTTTATGTAAAAAGTTTTAACCTAAGCCTAATAAATAAATCAAGATTAAACTTAAATTAATTAAGAAAGGAAATTATTTTTTAGAAAAGATTTTGATTAAACCCTAATTCTAATTTATTAAAAGGAAATAAGTTTCTTTAAGTATTTTTGTATTTTTGTCTTGAAAATAATATATGGTATTTATGAAGTATTTTGGTCTTTTTATATGTTAAAATAAATATTTAATAGGTGTGAAGAAAAATAAATATTTAACCTAATTCTACTTTAATTTACAAGATTATTAAAAAAGATAGTATATAACTTTAAAAAAAATATTTTTTATGAGAAAATAAAATAAAACAAAACAAAAATATAATATTTATCATTTTTATATTTTTAATGATTAAGAAAATATATTTGGTAAAATAAAAATAAAAACAAAATAAGTAAATAAAATATTTGGGCCAGGGGTGTCATGAGTAAACTGGAAGTAGCATATTAGCAAAAAAAACAAGAGGCCCAAGAAACTGAAGCCCAAGCTGCAAGAGGACAAAAATGAAACAAATGTGAGAAAAAATGCAAAAAGGTAGGCACCAAGGCTCGAACCCATGACCTATGGTATTTTTGCGCGCTGCCTTACCACTGGGGTGGCTGTACATCCGTTAGTCTAAGTGAAAACACAAATACATAACACAAAACATTGCCTTTCCCTGTACTTCATCTTCAACCTCTAGCCAGCCAGACCCCCTGTAACTTTTTCATTTCTCAACAAAAATGGAAAGTGATAACATGAATATTATAGAATTTTACTTCACGATTCTAACCATGTGCATAACTAAAACTAAAAGTCCAAGAGCAGAGAGAATTTTGTTGGCCCTAATTCTTAACCTAATTTTCTCAGAAACTTCAAACTTAAAATACTCTAAACTCAAGCCAAATAAATGCAAGCTATGGATATGTACAGCTTCGTAGCAATGATGTCTACATTTTATATTCACAAATGGAAAGATAACTATGCATGTATTAAGAGTTAGAAAAACATAAAATTCACCTTGAAAATGGAAATCGTGTTTTGAAAATGAGCTTGCTTTAGGATGCTGTGATGATCAGGTTTGCTTCCTTGAACCTCTAGGAAGCTAATTCAATGCTTAGCTTGTCTTAAGGGTGGCTGGAATGGTCTGGAGAAGTCCACCTGTGTTGCTCTGTTTTTGAACTTGAACAATGGGGAAGATGGAGTTTCAGTGATGTTTCAGGGTGTGGGATGGTTTACTTGTAAGGTAAGGAAGCTTGGGAAAGCAAAAGGCCTGAAAACGCACGAGTGAAATGGAAGATTCAGTTCACAAGTCAGAAATGGAAAGTTTGGAGGCTTGATATGCAACTTTTGTTTCTAGGGTATTTCAAGGCTTGGGAATTCGTGGTTTTTGTTGCTAAATGATGGCTTTATATAGAGCAAAAGGTTGGAGGACTTGTGCTTGCTCAGAACTACAAGATCACATGTCTTGCTATATTTCTTGTTTTTGAAGCAAGTGTGAGAAGTGACTTCTTAAGGCATGATTTTGATCTTGTAGGGTGGCTTGAAGATTTAAACATGTTTTGTTCAGGTTTAGAGGCTTGGTTTGTGCATAAAGAACAAGTCCAAGGCTCAAGAAATGGAAAAATGCAAAAAGCATGCTTTTCCAAAATGGCAATGTTGCATTTCTTCCAAAAATGGCTATTTTCTTGTACAATGCATTGAATGCTTGGCTTTAGGGCATGAAAACTTGTGCAATCCATTAATGGTGGAGTGACAAACGAGTTTGAGACCTGAAAAGTGAATATTGTACAACCAATTTGCAAATTTGAAAACTTGTTCTTCATGAAAATGACCTATAATTAAAGTGATAAAACCCTAACTTCATCTTTTCGATTCTCCCTACTCAAGAATGATCTCAAGGAGTTCTTAGATATTTTGGAAAGCTTGTAATGTGCTCTACAACTCATCTTTTAAATGATTTTGAAAATTCCTTTTGGAACTAGGTGAAAAGTTTCCATGAAGTTAGGTCAAAAACTTGCATAACTGGGGCAAAATTTCAATAAGTTATTTTAGTTCATGAGCATGTATTCACAAAATTATATCTTGAGATCCAAGCATATTTAGGAGAAATTGTGTGAAGAAAATTTGCAGATTTCATGGAGATCTACAACTTTCATGTTGGTAACTTCCTTTGAATCATTTTGTATCATGGTGAAAATTTGGCCTAAAGTTGAGAAAAAATAAAAAAAATTCTATACTTAGAAAAATTTCTTAGTTAAGAAATTTTAAATTTCAAAACAAGATCTTCAATCCTTGATTTCCTGATGAACAAGTTTCACATTTTGACATGTTTTGATGAATTTTGATCCTTGGCACTTGAATTTGACCAAAAAGTCAAAGTTTGACTTTTTAGTGCACAATTGACTTTTAATCAGTTGACTGAAAAATTCATATGTCAATCCAATGGATTTGCAATGTTTTGAACCATGTCATTAGGTCAAGATGATGCAATTTAACTCTTGAGATCATGCTTTAAACCAATTGACCATTTTCTAAGTCAAAAATCAGAAATTGCCTCTTCTCAATCAAAACCTTAATTTTGACCATTTTGCCCTTTTGGTGATTTGATCAAATTTCTTGAGGAATTGTGGTTCAAACTTGATCAAATGATACATATGAGTCTAAGATGTTGATGTGGATCAAAAATTGTGAAGTTTGACTGTAAATTGACCATGGTTGACTTTTTCCCCAATACAACTGATTTTTAGGTCAACTGTTCAATTGACTGGTCAATAGTGTGATTCAAGGCATGACATGAATAATCTTGGGGGTCCATAATGATACTTGAAAGTCAAATGAAGCATTTATAGTCCCAAAATCCTTGTGCAAACTCAAACCCTAATTTTGGGTCACCAGTGCATGAAGAGGTGTCTTGAGTTGGTCAAACCCTAATCCAGTCTTGAGTCAAAAAGATCTTGTGAGAAAAATCTTGATAAGTGAGAGGGAAAATTTTGGGGTACAACACCATGGATCGATTGTGTTCAATCTTCTGAACACGATAGTGCCCCTAGTTTGGGCTAATTTTGGCTTTTCTGAGAATCCCCAATTCTAAGGATCAAACCCTAGAAATGGTAATACGTGATTCCGACATCCAAACTGCAATCAAACTAAACTAAAAGCTTGCAAATACTCACATGGTTAAATATGCATGGTTAAAATACATTGATATTGTATGAATCGTACAAAATGAATTTAAAAAATGAAGCAAACCGTGAGAGTTGATGGAGCTGCTTCGTGATGTTTCAAGGGCTGGTAAGGATGGCAAACACTTCAGGGAACCTCTAGGAGTGTATTTTGATCTTTAGTTTGGGCTGGAGCAAGCTAGAACATGAAATTTGAATTCTACAATTTGATACTTTTTTGCAAAATGGGTGGGGGTTCTCCGGGCTCCGTGTGCTTGTTTGATGCTTGCTAATGCCTTCTTTATATAGAGAGGAGTGAGGAGACATGATAAGTAATGCTTGTAACAACCATAGACAAACATTTGAATGCCATAAATACAAATATGTAACCTTGGCCAAAAGTGTGGGATTGTGTCTATTTTTCAAACTTTCATGAATGTGGACATGTGGTACACGAAAATTGGGGCCCCTCCATGCATTAAAACAAGACTTAACCATATAATTTGCAATAATCTTGATTTATTTAATTTTTAATTAAATAAAATTAATATAAAATGCAAATAAAATCAAGACTATGCAAAAATGGTTTTAGGAGTCCTTTATACTCTTAGGAAGATGTTTGAAGTCCAAAAAAATGAGCCACTACCTTAAAAACTCAAATTTGCTCAATGCATATTGCTTGAAATTTCCCAAAATTTTCAAACTTGGGAAAGACATAACTTGCTCAATTTTTATCTCATGATGATGATCTTGGACTTTTGGAAAGCCAAATATGTCTACTTAAATACATTTTTTGATCAATTTTGCATTTGAAGATGTTATCTTGATGTTAAAGGTCTTGGCAAAAAGTGGCTTTTATTGACTTTCTAAAAATGACATATAATGTATGAACTTGTATCTTTCAAATGGTAAATTTATTGATTTTGAGAGATGAAGAGAAGTTGTAGGGAATTGGATTCTGTTTAAAATGAGCTTTTGTTTGAAAATTTCTGATAAAGTATGAGAAAGTCATGCTTGGTCAAAGTTTGGTTGACTTTTCTTATAGAAACCCTAATTTGCCACTTTTGACTTTTGATGGGTTAGGAGCATTTCTTGAGGAATCATGATCAACCCTTGATCAAATGATGGATATCACTTAAAAATGTTGATGTTGACCAAAAATCTTGAAGTTTGACTGTATATGAGCCACAATTGACTTTTGACCTAGCACAATTGATTTTCCAATACTTGAGAAATTGACTGAGTAAACTTGTTTTTCAAGACATGAAATTTGGCATGGATGATCTTGAGGACATATTAGGATAATGGAGAACATTTGGGATCCTTGGAGCTCAACCATCTTGATGAAAATTGAAACCCTAGTTGGGGGTTCATTTCCTTAGGAGGAGAATTGGCTGGTCAATTCTCGGTCAACCTTGAGTAATTGAGAACCTCTAGGAGTATGTCTTATCTGCCTTTCATGATCTGAAGGTGGAAGATGATTAAACACTAGAGTTCCCAGAAATTTTCACTCGTCTGAAGTGATACTATTGGTGAATAATATCGGGAATAGGCTTACAAATGCTATTTGGAAAAGATGACAGAAGACCGTCAGAGATAGACTTAAAGATGCCATCCAAGGAATATGAATGAGAGTCATCAGAGATGGGCTTAGAGAGGCCATCCAAGGTAGATGCTGACTTCGTAAGAAGTCTCTTTATGGGGATTCTTGTTCATGCTGTCCGAGGAGGAGTCCGCTGGGGAATGTTTTTTAGGGGAATAGAGTCTAGGAGCTTCGGTTGTCCATTACTCTACTGGGGAGTCATCTCTTGACTGAAGAGACAGAAGTGAACTGCTATCTAGTCAGGATTCAGGCTTCGCAGTGACATGCTGAGGATGATAATGCTGACTGCTATTTGGTCGTATTCTAGGCTTCACAGTGACTTACTGGGGAAATGAGATTAAACTGTTGTCTGGTCATACTCTAGGCTTTGCATTTTCTCAAACTGGAATAAAAATCAGAAAAATCTTAGTTTCAATTTAACTGAACCAGAGAAATGATCTACCAGAAAAGAATTAGTAACAAATCAATGGTTGATTTGAACTGAACCAGCAGAGGTATCGATTTATCTTTGACTGGATAAGAATCAGAAAAATCTTAGTGTCGATTTAATTGAACTAGAAAAAGGTCTACCAGAAAAGAATCGGTAACAAATCAATGGTCGATCCAAACTGAACCAGCAGAGGTCTTGGTTTATCTTCGACTGGATAGGAATCAGAAAAATCTTAGTGTCGATTTAACTGAACCAGAAAAAGGTCTTGGATTATCTTCAACTGGAATAGGAATCAGAGAGATCTTAGTATCGATCTAATTGAACCAGAGGAAAATCTTGAATTAACTTTGACTGGATAGGAATTAGAAAAATATCAGTGTCGATTTAATTGAACTAGAAAAAAGTCTTGGAATATCTTCAACTGGAATAGAAATCAGAGAGATCTTAGTGTCGATTTAACTGAACCAGAGGAAAATCTTGAATTAACTTTGACTGGATAAGAATCAGAAAAATCTTAGTGTCAATTTAACTGAACCAGAAAAAAGTCTTGGATCATCTTCAACTGGAATAGGAATTAGAGAGATCTTATTATCGATCTAACTGAACCAAAGGAAAATCTTGAATTAACTTTGACTGGATAGGAATCAGAAAAATCTTAGTGTCGATTTGACTGAACCAGAAAAAAGTCTTGGAATATCATTAACTGGAATAGGAATCAGAGAGATCTTAATGTCGATCTGACTGAACCAGAGAAGGTCTTGGATCAACTTTGACTGGAATGGAAATCAGAAGAATCTTAGCATCGATTCAACTGAACCAGACAAAAGTCTTGGAATATCTTCAATGAGAACAGAAATCAGAGAGATCTTAGTATCGATCTGACTGAACCAGAGAAGGTCTTGTGAGGGCATCATTATGAGGAAATTTCTAAAATAGTCTTTTATCAGACGTAGCTTTTGAGAAGACTACCAAGTAACCTAAGTAGTCAGTGGTGTTTATTGATTTGATCTTTTCCCTGAAAAGGTAAAGAGTTAGTTGTATGCAATTCCATGATCTATGAAATTCATTGTGTGATGATGTTCTCAAAATAAATGAGATTATGTTGTATGCGATGTGTATGCGCATGCCATGATGTATGAATATGGGATGCTATTGCGATATTTCTTAGTCTGGGAAAGTAAATCCCGGACTGCTGCTGGAGAGTATAAGGAGGCTGAATCCTTCATTTCCGTTGAGGATGATGAATGAAGATGATTTGCTAGGGATTTCCCCTTTCTGTTTGAGGGTACTCTGCCGGGGATTGACTCTGCTTGAGAATAACTCTGTGGAGAGAGATGCTTTATTGGAAGATTTTTTCGATGTAGAGAAATAAACTCTGTTAGGGATTCTTCCGCAATTAGGAGAAATAAACTCTACTCGGGGAGGAAGTGTTATATAAACTGTGTAAGATTATAAAACTTGGTTGGGGGATACAAATTTCAGCTGGAGCAGGTAGATCCTGCTTGGGGAAGAAGGAGACCAGAACTTGGTTGTTTTGGCTCTGTGGGGAACATAGACGTCATGGGGTCGTGTGTAATGGTGACTTCGTCTCAAACCATCTCTTCCCTGTACTTGCTGGAAAGAGTAACTGTCGGGACTACAAATTTCTTTTTTAGACTTTGCCCCGTTTCTTAAAGTCATTAGCAACTGTCTTTCTGTTTCTTATGCAAGTATTTGTGAATAGTGATTATATTCAAATACATATGTCAAAAATAAGCATTGGACGTTTTTGCAAAAGAAAACAGAAAAATAAAACAAATAGTTGTGTACTTTCAAAGAAATGACTTGTATTGATTTCTGAATTTTACCTATAACAGGCATTTTGTACAAAGAGACTGACGTTCTAGTTGGAGAACGTCGTCGTAAGAAATTAAAATTACACAAAATAGTGTACAAAGAGAAAACAGCTATGTGTAACAATCCCATTGAGTTTTAAATCTGCTATTGCCCCTATGTCTTCGAGCATCTCATCACTTTGCTACTCGTCCGAAGGTGACTGGATTGATCGGTACCGTTTGAGTCTTGGTAGTTGATATTGAGGTCTGGTCGTAAGAAGATCCAATGGGACATAGTTGTACTCTTCAAATCCCTAACTTTTTCCTGGACCGCCCTTTCGGGTTTTCAGTCCACCGGGATACCCTTTTTTGCCCAAGCCGCCTTTTCAGGTTTTCGACTTGCCGGGTGTACATATTTTTTTGTTTTTATCCCTAATTTTTACCCGAACCCTTTTGGTTCGCCGTAATGCCCTTATTTTTGCCTAGGCCAGTCAACCTAGCGGGTCTTTATTTACGTGTAGTATCTTTTCACTATGTACGCATTAACAGGGTGAGGAAGGTCGTTACCGTCCATGGTGGTCAGAATCATGGCTTCACCGGAAAATATGCTTTTGATCACAGATGGCCCTTCGTACGTGGGAGTCCATTTGCCCCTGGGACCACCTTGTGGAAGTATGATGCGCTTGACTACTAGATTACCCACTTGATACACTTGACGTCTGACCTTTTTGTTGAAAGCCTTGATCATCCGTTTTTGATACATTTGACCATGACAGACAGCAGTAAGCCTGTTCTCATCAATCAGATTCAGTTGATCAAGTCGAGTCTGGATCCAATTGTCTTCGTTCAAACCCGCATCCTTCATGATTCTCAGAGAAGGGATCTAGACTTCAATAGGTAGGACATCCTCCATACCATATACCAGAGAATAAGGTGTTGCCCCTGTTGATGTATGTGCTGAGGTGCGGTAACCATGAAGAGCAAATGGTAACATCTTGTGCCAGTCTTTGTATGTCACTGTCATCTTCTGTATGATTTTCTTAATATTCTTGTTAGCAACCTCCACAGTGCCATTCATCTTTGGATGGTAAGGGGAAGAATTATAATGCTGGATCTTGAATTGTTTACAGAGTTCGGTGATCATTGTATTGTTTAGATTTGTATCATTGTCCGTGATGATTCTCTATGGCATGCCATACCGACAAATCAGGTTATGCTTGTTAAATCGCGCCATAACATTCTTGGTAACAGTAGCAAATGAGGCAGCCTTAACCTACTTCGTGAAGTAATTAATGGCCACCAAGATGAAGCGATACCCATTGGAAGCGATAGGTCTAATATCTTCGATCATGTCAGTGCCCCACATTTCAAAGGGCCAGGGAGCCGTAAAGACGTTCAAAGAAACTGGAGGTACATGTACTTTATTAGCGTAGATATGGAATTTGTGACAAGTTCGGGAGTGCTGATAACAGTCTGCTTCTATGGTGGACCAATAGTATCCTGCCCGCAGGATCTTTTTAACCATGGTGTGTCCACTAGAGTGGGTTCCAAAGGTACCTTCATGTAAATCTGCCATAATCCTCTCTGCTTCGATCTTGTCTACATAGCGAAGTAAAGTAGAGTCATGGTTGCACTTGTAGAGGATTCCATTACTAAGGAAGAACTTTATGGCGAACCTTCTCAAAAACTTCTTATCATTGACAGATGCCCCCTCGGGGTATTCTTGAGCCTCAAGATACCTTTTTACTTCATGAAACCAATGTTTGTCTGCTACCTCTTCAGTGTCAATATCATAGCAGTACGCTGGTTCATCTAACCTCTCAATGGTGATTCGAGGAGCCTCGTTGTCCCATTTGACCTTGAACATGGATGACATGGTAGCTAGCGCGTCCTCTAGCTGATTCTCTTCTCGTGGGAAATATTCAAAGTTGACTTCTTCAAAGTGTGGAAGCAATGTCAGCACATGTTCTTTGTAAGGGATGAGATTAGGGTGCTTTGTGTCCCACTCCCCTTTGATTTGACTTATTACCAAGGCTGAATCCCCAAAAATGTTCAAGAACTTGATCCTTAGGTCAATAGTAGCTTTGAGACCCATAATGCATGCTTCATACTCCACCATATTGTTGGTACAATTGAAACATAATCTGCCCGTGAAAGGAGTATGACAGCCTTCGGGAGATATGATTACATCACTAATGCCATTTCCGAGTGCGTTGGAGGCTCCATCAAAAACCATAGTCCATCGGGATCCTTTCTCAGGTCCTTCATCTGGTCCAGGTTCTTCACAGTCAGTCACTAACATAATGTTCTCATCCGGGAATTCAAAGTTCATGGATTGGTAGTCATCCACAGCCCGATGAGCCAAATGATCAGCTAGTACACTTCCCTTTATTTCTTTCTAGGTCGTGTGTTGGATATCGTATTCGGTCAAGATCATTTTCCATCTTGCTATTCTTCTAGAGAGAGCGGGCTTCTCGAAGATGTACTTAATTGGATCCATCTTAGATATCAATAAAGTGGTGTGGGTCAACATATATTGTCTCAGTCGGCGAGCAACCCATGCCAAAGCGCAGCAAGTTTTCTCGAGCAGTGAGTATCTTGTCTCACAGTCAGTAAACTTTTTGCTAAGGTAGTATATTGCATGCTCTTTTCGACCAGACTCGTCATGCTGCCCAGCACACACCCCATTGAATTATATAACACTGTTAAGTACATTATTAAAGGTCTTCCTTCAATCAGAGGCATCAAAATTGTAGGCTCTTGAAGGTATTCCTTGTTTCTCTCGAAGGAGGTCTGACATTCTTCATTCCATTTTACCACTTGATCTTTCTTCAGGAGTTTGAAGATTGACTCACAAGTAGCAGTTAAATGGGAAATGAACCTGGCAATGTAATTTAGGCGTCCTAAGAAGCCTCTGACCTCCTTCTCAGTGCTAGGAGCCGACATCTCTTGTATAGCCTTCACTTTTGTAGGTTCTACTTGAATGCCCTTGTCACTGACAAGGAAACCTAGCAGTTTACCAGACCTTACCCCGAAGGTACACTTGTTTGGATTTAACCTCAACATGTACGTCTTCAACCTATCAAACAACTTTTGTAGATTATCAAGGTGTCCTTCCTCAGCTCGAGACTTGGCTTTCATGTCATCAACATAAACCTCTATCTCATGGTGAATCATGTCATGAAACAGAGCTACCAAGGCTCGCTGATAGGTTGCTTCAACATTCTTCAACCCAAACGGCATCACTTTGTAGCAGAAAGTGCCCCATTGTGTGACGAAGGTTGTCTTCTCCATGTCTTCGGGTGCCATCTTGATCTTATTGTAACCAAAGAAACCATCCATGAAGGAAAAGACCTTGTATTGCACGGTGTTGTCAACCAGAACGTCAATGTGGGGGAGCGAAAAGTCATCCTTGGGGCTTGCCCTGTTCAAATCTCGGTAGTCCACACACATTCGTACCTTGCCGTCCTTTTTAGGTACCGGGACTATGTTATAAACCCATTGGGGATAAGAAGTGATAACTAGGAACCCAACGTTGAACTGTTTTATAACCCCTGCTTTGATCTTCTCTGACATTTCTGGGTGCATGCGACAGACCTTCTGCTTTACCGGAGGGCAATCTTCTTTAGTTGGCAGACGATGAACCACAATATCTGTGTCTAGTCCTGGCATATATTCATATGACCAGGAAAAGATCTCAACATAATCATGTAACATCTGAATCAAACGCTGTTTGACACGAAGCTCCAAATTTGCACCTATCTTGACCTCTTTTCTATTCTCTTTTGTGCCCAAATTCACTGTCTCCACTGGCTCTTCATGAGACTGTATAGCCCTTTCTTCCCGCTGTAACAGTCTAACAAGTTCTCCGGGTACCTCACAATCTTCCTCAACTTTGTCCTCGACTTGGTTGATCGGATTTTCAAAGTCATAACCGGCAATAACAGAACTGTTATCAATGGGATCCAGAGTGGATATGGATCTGCAGTTTAATACGTGGTTGTGTGTAAGAGCATAACTATATAGACAAAAAAAAGCAGAAAAGAAAAACAGAGAGCACAAAATTTGTATGCATAAATGTCCAATGCTTTATTAATTACATATGAAATTGAAACATGATAACCCTCATAAATAAACCATTGTGCCCCTGGTAAGACACATGGCCAAAAATTTTATATTGTTTATTACATATCCAAAAACAAGAAAGACAATTACTTCTGAATAAAAGTAATTGGTACAAAGTCTTTTGTCATCCAGTTACTGGGTCCACAGTTGGTAGAAGGGAAGATCCAGCTATCCACGTCATAGATACTGTCAGTATCTTCTGTGGTGGAGACCATATCAATAACATTGATTCCCGAGCCGTGCTTGGGAATGGGTGAAATTATGAAATTGGGAGTCTCGGGGGGATCGAATTCAATCTCCTTTGCCTCGATAATATCTTGCACCTTGTTCTTCAAACCCTAGCAGTCGTTCGTGTCATACCCCGGAGTCTCAAAATGGTAGTCGCATCGAGCATTTGGATTGTAGCGGGGAGAGGCAGTATTAGGATTCTTAGGGGCTTCCTTCAAAGTTACCAGATTGGACTTCAACAAGTGTGACAAGACTTGAGACATAGTCATGTTTATCCGGGTGAATTGCCTTACAGGTCTTTCCGCTTGGGATAATTATTTTGTTGTTGAGTAGTGGCCGGCTTGGATATTATAACAGCCCCTACCATTGGACGACGCTCGGTTCTGCCCTGATTTCATTGATTATAAACAACAATGAACTCTTTCTTTCCAACGAAAGGTCTCCTTCTCGTACTTGAAGAGGCTTCCTTCTGAATCTTGCCACTTCTGATCCCAACTTCCACTCTCTCTCCTGTCAAAATCAACTCAATAAAGCCGGCTGAGGAGCTTCTAATCAGGTGATTGAAAAACGGACCAGATAGGGTACCCAAAAACATATCTACTAGCTCCCTATCAGGCAGGGGAGGTTGGACTCTTCCTGCTAAATCCCTCCACTTCTGAGCATAGTCTTTAAAGCCCTCGCTCGAACCCATAGACATAATTTGGAGTTGTGTACGGGTGGGAGCAAGGTCTGCATTGTACTGATACTGCTTGTAGAAAGCAGCAACTAGGTCTTCCCTATTACGGATGTTGGCCCTTTCCAGCTGGTAGAAACATTCTAGTTGAGTTCCGGATAGACTATCTTGAAAGAAGTGGACCCATAAGTCCTTGTCAGCAGTGTGAGGCTGTATCTTCCTCACATAAGATCAGAGGTGCATTTTCGGACATGAAACCCCATCAAATTTGGCGAACACCGACACCTTGAACTTTTGCAGGATGACAACCCTAAAAACCAAACCCAGTTCTTCAAAATCCAGACCTGCTACCTTCCGGACCTCTGTTGCATTCAAACGATCCTCTAGTTGTTTGTATATTTCATCAGCAGGAGGATACTGTTCCTCATCATAGTCAGATTCATCATCATATTATTTTGGACTGGAGTCTTCCTCTCTTGTTTCCTCCTCTTTATTTTTTCCTTCCTTTGATGAAGTTATCAGTTCAGAGGCTCGCCGCACTGGTCCTCTGATCCTTCTTCCCAAGATCACCACACCAGTTGGTTTCCTTGGCTTCTTCTTTTCTTTAACAAGCAGGGCTTTCAGTTCTTCTTGCCCCTTGGTCAGAGCCATGATCATCTGTTGAAACTGGGAATTTTGAGTCTTTAGATCCTTCATTGTTTGTTCTAGAGCCATTGCTGAAATAAACAGCGAAGAGGATGAGAAACCTGCTTTGAAACATGCTTATGCAATGATATGTATGATATATATATGCAACGTTTTCAAGGATTTCTAAGACTCAAATTTTCTTAAACAGAAAGAGAACAAACGTTAATTGTATTAAGATATTTTATTGATCACAATAATGCCTCTTGGGATCACAAAGGGAACAAAGCAACAATACAATTTTCCAAGCAAAAGGAAGACTTCAAGCTTCCCACAAGCGCATCCTTTTTGGTGAAATGTAGACATATATTCTCCTCTCCTTGTGAAGTAACCAGGTGAGCTCTAAAATCTTCTTCTCACTGGCGTAGAATTGGGTTTCAAAGGTATCTCGTTCTTCTTTGAGTTGGATCCAGGATTTCCGTAGCTCCTCAAAATCAGTTGGCATATCAGGATGAAGAACAACGTAAGGAGTGTCTCCTTCAGCAATTGGCTCCATAATCACATGTAAGATAGCAGGGTAAGGCATCATAATACATTGAGCATGAGCTCGCATCCATTTGAGGTAAGGCTCAAGAGGGATGAAATTCTTGTGCCCCAGTGTCTTGTTATCAACCCTGTTTATCATGCCCCAAACTCGAATGAACCTCTTGTGATAACCCTAAACATCATTCTCGTAGTCAAATGTGATTCCTTGGACGAGTGTGTCGTGAGGACCATCCCTTCTAGCATAACCAAATTATCGCAATGCCAAATAAGGATTATAAGTGATTCATCCCCTAATGCCCAAGAGAGGGACATTAGGTAATTCCCCACAACGATCAATGATGGTGACACTCTCCAAGGACCGAGAACACCAATGAATATCCGAATGTGTAAGGGACATCAACCTATGTGACCATCTCATACCCTTCTCATTTCTCAGAATAGACCGGGGTAGGTGCGAAATAAACCACCTAGCCAATAGAGGAGTGCAACACAGAAGGATCCCTCTTCTCTTTAGAGTGCGAGCATGCAGAGAGTGTAGAATACCCCCAAGTAAGGTAGGTATTGGATTATGAGACAGAAAAATATTAACTGTATTCACATCTATGAGTTGGTCAGTGTTAGGGAATAGTACCATCTCATAGATGAGAAGGGCCAACACCTTTTCAAAATCTTGTAAATCCAGGTTATCCCAAAAATAGTGAGCTTTCTCAAATAGAAACTTGACTGGAAATCCTTGGACACCTCTTCTGGTTTCCTAATTTGCCACTACATCAGGCTGTTGTAAAGATAGAGCTTGAGAAATTTCTTCAGGCTTTGGGTCTTTTTCTGTACCGTTGAATGGCAACTGATTAAGGATAGGTACCCCTAATAACTGAGAAAACTCCTCTATAGTAGGCACTAACTGGTAATCAAGAAAAGTGAAGATGTGGTGCAACAGATCAAAGAACTGAAAGAGCACCTTTAACATTACTTCATCAGGGTTTGAAGTGACCAAGTTGAGAAGTCGGCCATGTTTTTTAGTGAAGGGAGAGATTTTGGGAATCCTTGATGCTAACTCTTTGAATTGAGGATGCACTTTCACAAGGTTGATTTGGATAATGTTCCTACGGGCGGATGTCATGTCCTACAAAACAAGACAAAGATAAGCCCTAGAAAATCTTTGAAATGGTTAGTATGATATGCCATGTCATGATGTCATGATTATGCTAAGAAATCACATATATAGCAAGCACAAGCAAATCACACCAAAACCTTAGGTTAAGGCTTGCATGGGTTTTAAGGTCATACCCTCTTGAAGTTGGATTGGTTCAACCTGTCATATAAATAGTAACCGTGTTCTAAGGGATCTCAATATCACTGATCTTTCCCACAAGTTTCGTTCGATAGGCGACTGACTCACAACCAAACAAAACACAAGAGTCAAATCTCAATGAGTGTAGCATCGAGTATCTTTCGACTTTGGGAATACATCAAAGATGGCCATCTCACTACGTCCTAATGGCCAAGTTGTTCAATTAAAGGTTCTAAGGTCATTTGACGCTTCATGACATCACACAGCGGCCTCATATTCTCCTTGATTAACTCAAGGGCTACGGGTACCAACCAAAGTGTCGCATCAACATAGCCATCGCTTCAACCGTTTCGGTATACCCCGCACAGTTTCCATGATCTATTGATACTTACTTAAAAGGTTTCCCCAGATCCGGGTGTAGGATCTATAGTACCCCAAACAGTACCCTTAAAAGTAAAGCAAACAAACAGACAAAGAAGTAAAATAATCTAGACCTTAAGGTAAACCCCACTTTTAATTTTTCCCCAGCAGAGTCGCCAGTTCTGTGATACGGTGGCAGAACCTACTGTTAATACTGGTTTTCGTTTTTTGTTCGCAAATGTCACGATAAGTAAGAGTCGCCACCGACTTTTCTTTTATCCAACAAAGGAAAGGGTGAAAAGAACAGAAAAAGACCTTTTTTCGAGATTTTCTGAGTAAGGGGGGTAGATTATGGAAAGGGAAGGTGTTAGCACCCTTTCCATCTGTGGTTTTCTACGGGCTCTTAGGTACTTGCTCATTTTTGAAAACTGTTTGTGTTTGTGTGTTTTGAAAGTTTTTGTTTGCTTTATGGTAACTCTTGTATTAGTCTTCAAGAGTGTGATAAAGTGTTTTTGAAAAGATTTTTGAAAATATTTTTGAAAAGATTTTTGAAAAGTGTGTAAGTGTGAAAATTTTAGTTTTGAGCAAGTACCTAACCGTTATCTACCTACTCGAAAAAGGATGTTCTTTTCCTCCTACCCTTTAGATAGTGCTATCCTACTATTAGTGAGTAGGTAGCCCTATCGTTGGAAATTGAGGGACTATGGAAAGGGACACTATGGCCATCGAAGGCAACTTGTAAGGATATATTAGCATTCAAAAGGACTGTCATCATATAAGCAACATCGAGGGATAAGATCATTTCTCGTAGGCAACTCGAGGGACGTTAGGGACCATGATCTTTTTGATGACTTTAGAATTGAGGGTCTTTGCTAAGATATCCCTACATTCGAGGGACATGACCATTGTTTTTCGAGGCAACCAAGTGAGGTATACCCTAAGGGTGCAAGTGTGCAACAATGTGCTTTTTCAGTTATGTTTATCTTGAGATTAGTGATCTAATGGTTAATTGATTAATCTTGTCATGCATGCCTAGGTTACTAACAGTAATATATACAGAAAAATAAAATGCGGAAAGTATAAATCTAGACTATTACATGGCTTCGGGGAGTGGGATTTACATTCTAAAGAAATTGGAGAAAAGAAAATAAAGCAATAAAAAGAGTCTACTTATCATCTATTACATCCTATACAACAATTACAATAATATAAACAATATGCGAAAGGAAATAAATGCGCGAAAAGTAGAAAGTACGTCTGAAAACATAAAAGAAAATCTTTTTGTTTGTTTTTTATTTAAAAAAAATATTTAAATTAAATATCCTAGAGTCTATTTAGAAAAAATAAAAATAAATTAAGAAATAGACTAAGTTCTTTTTTTGGTTTTTTTGCTAAGAGAATGATTAATCTTAATTTTATTTTTAATTAAGAAAATAAAAGTTGAATAAAATGAATCCTAATTCTAATATTTTTGGTATTTTTTGTTAAGAAAATAATTTAAATTAAAGAATCTAAGTCTAATTTGATTTTAAATGATAAAATTGCATTGAAATAGTTAACTAATTAATTAATAATTTTAGAAAGAAACTAATCCTAATTATTTTTTATTTTTATTTTTTATGATTTGTTAAAAAAAGGTTTTTGAAAATAATAACCAATCTCCAGCATCCAAACTGCAATCGAATTAAACCAAAAGCTTGCAAATACTCACACGGTTAAATATGCATGGTTAAAATACATTGATATTGTATGAATCATGCAAAATGAATTTAAAAAATGAAGCAAACCGTGAGAGTTGATGGAGCTGCTTCGTGATGTTTCGAGGGCTGGTAAGGATGGCAAACATTTCAGGAAACCTCCATGAGTGTATTTTGATCTTTAGTTTGGGCTGGAGCAAGCTAGAACATGAAATTTGAATTCTACAATTTGATACTTTTTTTCAAAATGGGCAGGGGTTCTCAAGGCTCCGTGTGCTTGTTTGATGCTTGTTAATTCCTTCTTTATATAGAGAGGAGTGAGGAGACATGAAAAGTAATGCTTGTAATAGCCATAGACAAACATTTGAATGCCATGAATACAAATATGTAACCTTGGCCAAAAGTGTGAGATTGTGTCTATTTTTCAAACTTGCATGAATGTGGACATGTTTACACAAAAATTGGGGCCCCTCCATGCATTAAAACAAGCCTTAACCATATAATTTGCAATAATCTTGATTTATTTGATTTTTAATTAAATAAAATTAATATAAAATGCAAATAAAATCAAGACTATGCAAACATAGTTTTATGAGTCCTCTATACTCTTAGGAAGATGTTTGAAGTCCAAAAAAAAAGAGTCATTGCCTTAAAAACTCAAATTTGCTCAATGCATATTTCTTAAAATTTTCCAAACATGGACAAGCCATAACATTCTCAATTTTTCTCTCATGATGATGATCTTGGACTTTTTGGAAATCCCAAGATGTCTACTTCAATCCCTTTTTGGATCAATTTTGCATTTGAAGATGTTATCTTGATGTTAAAGGTCTTGGAAAAAAGTGGCTTTTATTGATTTTCTAAAAATGACCTGTAATGTATGAACGTGTATCCTTCAAATGGTGCATTTATTGAACTTGAGGGTTGAAGAGAAGTTGTAGGGAATTGGATTCTCTTAAAAATTATCTTTGGTTGGAAAATTTCTGATAAAGTATGAGAAAGTTATACTTGGTCAAAGTTTGGTTGACTTTTCCTATAGAAACCCTAATTTGCCACTTTTGACTTTTGATGGGTTAGGAACATTTCTTGAGGAATCATGATCAACCCTTGATAAAATGATAGATATAACTTAAAAATGTTGATATTGACCAAAAATCTTGAAGTTTGACTGTACATGGGCCACAATTGACTTTTGACCTAGCATAGTTGATTTTCTAATACTTGAGCAATTGACTGAGCAAACTTGTTGTTCAAGACATGAAATTTGGCATAGATGATCTTGAGGACATATTAGGACAATGGAGAACATTTGGGATCCTTGGAGCTCATCCATCTTGATGAAAATTGAAACCCTAGTTGGGGGTTCATTGCCTTAGGAGGAGAATTGTCTGGTCAATTCTTGGTCAACCTTAAGCAATTGAAAACCTCTAGGAGTATGTCTTGTGTGAAAATGGGAGGACAAATTTTGGGGTACAACAGCTGCCCCTGTTTAATCTTCTTAGACTTGAGGATGTAGAATAGCTTGTCTGCCTTTCATGATCTGAAGGTGGAAGATGATTGAACACTAAAGTGCCCAGAAACTTGCACTCGTCTGAAGTGATATTGTTGGTGAATAATATCGGGAATAGGCTTACAGATGCCATTTGGAAAAGATGACAGAAGACCGTCGGAGATGGGCTTAAAGATGCCATCCAAGGAATATGAAGGAGAGTCATTAGAGATGGGCTTAGAGATGCCATCCAAGGTAGATGCTGACTTCATAAGAAGTCTCTTTGTGGGGATTCCTATTCCTGCTGTCCGAGGAGGATTCCGCTGGGGAATGTTTTTTAGGGGAATAGAGTCTAGGAGCTTCGGTTGTCTATTACTCTACTGGGGAGTCATCTATTTACTGAAGAGACAGAAGTGAACTGCTATCTGGTCAGGATCTAGGCTTCGCAATGACTTGCTGAGGATGATAAGGCTCACTGCTATTTGGTCATATTCCAGGCTTCACATCGACTTACTGGGGAAATGAGATTAAACTGTTGTCTGATTATACTCTAGGCTTTGCAGTTTCTCAAACTGGAATAGAAATCAGAAAAATCTTAGTGTCGATTGAACTGAACCAGAGAAAGGATCTAGTGGAAAAGAATCAGTAACAAATCAATGGTCGACTCGAACTGAACCATCAGAGATCTCGATTTATATTTGACTGGATAAGAATCACAAAAATCTTAGTGTCGACTTAACTGATCCAGAAAAAGGTCTACCGGAAAAGAATCAGTAACAAATCAATGGTCGATTCGAACTGAACCAGCAGGGGTCTTGGTTTATCTTTGACTGGATATGAATCAGAAAAATCTTAGTGTCGATTTAACTGAACCAGAAAAAGGTCTTGGATTATCTTTAATTGGAATAGGAGTCAGAGAGATCTTAGTATCGATCTAACTGAACTAGAGGAAAATCTTGAATTAACTTTGACTGGATAGGAATCAGAAAAATCTTAGTGTCGATTTAACTGAACCAGAAAAAGTCTTGGAATATCTTCAACTGGAATAGAAATCAGAGAGATATTAGTGTTGATCTAACTGAACCAGAGGAAAATCTTGAATTAACTTTGACTGGATAAGAATCAGAAAAATCTTAGTGTCGATTTAACTGAACTAGAAAAAAGTCTTGGATCAGGTCTAAGAAGTGGTGAATGTAGATCAGGTCTAAAAAGTCTTGGACAATCTCCTGACTTGTCTAGGGAGGATAAAGTTAATTGGTATCTGGTTGGATTCCTAGCTTCACAACAACTTTCTGGGGATAGTGATGACTTTACTGGGGAGAAGAACTTTGTCAGCGATTTATAGTAGTCTAAGGAATATACTCGCGTTGGGAATTTGTAGTCTGTTAGTAAAATAAACCCTATTGTTGGAGAAGTATTCTGCTGAGGAAATAAAATCTCCTGGAGAAGTAATACGTCAAATAATTTCAAACATTAATATGAACATGCATGTATGTATTGAATTCATTAAATCATATGAATTGAGAGTTTGAATTCAAGGAATACTACCCAACCGGTGCAACCTTGATGGCACGTTCTGAATGCGTCTTTACTTATCAAAGGATCTGGATGAGTTCCTGAAAGTCTCAGGAGGATGATTGGATCATTGGATTTGAATGAGAAACGATGCAGTAGGGGTTTCGAGTTTTCCCTAATCTTTGGAATTTTGAGAATTTTTAGGGGTGTGTTTGAGGCAGCTTTTCTTGAGGAATCATGATCAACCTTTGATCAAATGATGGATATGACTTCAAAATATTGATGTTGACAAAAAATCTTGAAGTTTAACTATGTGTTGACCATAGTTGACTTTTTACCTAATATAATTAGTTGATTTTCAGTCATCTGAGCCATTGACTGAGCAAACTTGTGATGCAAGACATGAAACTTGATATGAGCATTCTTAAAAACATATGAAGAACCATAAAAATCACATGAGACCTTAGAAACCCAAATTTCCTTGTGAAACACAAAACACTAGTTGTGGATCCATTGCTTAGGAGAAGAATTTGTCTGATCCATTCTTGAGTCACCTTGAGCATTTGAGAACCCTAGGAGAATGTCTTGAAGAAAAATGGGAGGGAAAATTTTGGGGTACAACACAATCCATCATAGAGAATTTTTTCAACCTTCTTTAAGTTCCAAGATTTTTATTATCTTGATAAAATATTTTCATGGCAAATTCTTTCACGAGAAAGAGAACAAGATATATAATAGTGAATGTAGATAATTCGTTGTGGATTAGTGTCTTGACAATATCTTGAGCGGTGTTGCTTTATAAATATAGGGTATAGATTCGCTGTTGTAGTTGTGTAACATAACTCTTCGATTTTGTTACAAAAATGAGGAGAAAAGTATTTTCTTTTTTAAATAAAAAAAGTAAAATAAAATAAAATAATGAAACCCCACAACTTAAAAAAACGAGTTAATAAATTTCAAATAAAAAATGATTTTAGAAAGTAACATGTCATGTTTTCATTTCAATTTTTTACGAATCACCATTCTATGTATGCAACTTATAATAAGTTTACTATCTATATAAGAAAAGTAATAGCCAATATAATTACATTTCAATCCTAATCAAATCACTTCTTAAGCCTAATTTCATGGACTAAATTGTAACTTGCATCAAATTATTATTTAATTTAATTATTAATTATTAATAATACTAGTTAAGGTCAATTGGAATCATTACATAGAAAAAGTTGAACCATTTTACGGCTTATTCAATAATCAAGAATATGTCATGGCATTTGGATTTTCCTCATCCATTAAAATATCAATTTTTGGTAACAAACGTCTATATAAACTCTATCTTACCGCGTTTCTAATTTCCAGTGGAAATAACATTGTTTCTGTGATAATCTTCAGAATATTAATTATTTGTTAAATCAATATCAATATCAGGTATAACAATCCACCAAAACCATAGCCAAAACAATTCACAAGATGCTCTGATTAAATACCTGATTGCTTACCCGCGGATTCGGATCCAAATCCACCGCCGAACAAGTCATTGGTTTTCAATCTGATGTTGTTATTTGTCTTCCTACCATGTTTAATATTGTTCGTTGTTTCTTTTTATCTAATGTTGTTATTGGCGCTGGCGCCTTTGGATAGTGAGATGTATGCTCTCCACAAATTCCCCTATATTCTGCTTTTTAAATTTTAAATTTTTGATTTGATTTGTTCAATTGTTAGAGTGTTTTTTATAGTAATGTTATCTTAATGGTTTGGGATAATTCGAAAACTGGATTTGGAGATTTGATTTGAGGAAATTGGATTTGGTTTTGGTTTTGGTTGATTGTGTCAAGGAACTCTGCTTTTCATTATTGTTGGTCGACTTGCAAATCTTCACTTTTGGTAAAACTCACCCTATATGATATTAATTTCTTATTATTTTTTAACGATTAAACATATCAGTAGAGTTTTAACTTTTGCTGAATAAGTTGTCCCCTAAACAATTTCTTGACCATTGATATTAGCATTTGTGATAATATTTAAAGGTTGTATTATGTCTGAAAATGATAGGTATTGGTTACTTTTTTTACTACTTTTTATTTTATTTGTTATAAATAATAATAATCAATATTGAGAAATTTTATATTATCTATAAAATTATATACTCATATATTTTTCAATATAATTTCTATATATATTCTGGTAATTTTTTAATTTGATAAATTAAACTAATATTTATATGATAATCATCATTAAAATTTTTTTATTTATTAATTCTTATATATTCATATATATTTTTTAACTATCACTATATAATATTTATTTTATATTTATATCGATTTTACGCGACCCGTGCAAATGTATGAATCCTTTACTAGTTATCTATAAAATTAAAGTCATATTAATAATAATTAATAATGATATATTATTAATATCAATATTACGAATAAAAAAATAATGTTAATAATAAACTATTTATTACTATTATTTCTTATTAATTATCTACCATATTTACTTTCATGTCTTAATTAAAAAATGACTTTTTTTGATAAAAACAATAAGTGATGATATATATATATATATATATATATATATATATATATATATATATATATATATATATATATATATATATATATATATATATATATATATATATATATATATATATATATATATATATATATATATATATATATATATATATATATATATATATATATATATATATATATATATATATATATATATATATATATATATATATATATATATATATATATAAAATAACTAGTAAAGGATATATGAAAATAACTATATTATTGGTAAAATATTTAAAAACTATAAACTATTTATTTTTTTAAAAGATATATGAAAATATTATGGGTGACTATTATAAGATAAAAGAGTGTAAATTTTATCTCTATTATAATTAATTGCCTTATTTATAAAAAAATTAAAATAAATTATTTAATATTTACCATGTATTTTATTTTAATCTTAGACATATACAATTAAAATAAAATAGAGTATATTTTTTAAAATTGTGTTGTTTTACTATAAAATAACTATATTATTTGTAAAAGACCCAAAAGGTACAAATGAGATTAAGTTATAAACTAAAGACAAATTAATATTTTATGTTGTGTTTTAATATGAAGAAGACAGAAAAGAATACCATAGGTTTATAAAAGAAAGATGAAATTAAATTTGAAAATGACAATATCATTTTGTTTTTATAATAAATGATTCGGTCAATTAAGTATGATTTATTTTATTAATTTATTAAAAAAATACATGAGATAATTATGATAGGTGAATACACAGATTTTACATGTTTATTATTATTTTGTTTGCTTTTTATATATATATTTTTTAATATATTACTAAATATTAATATTACTCTTCATATTACCCGATCCCAACAAATTATTGATAGTAATACATAATAACTATATTATTTAGATTTTTATTAGTTTTTATTTTTAATTAATAACTTTATATTCATATATTTTAATTTTTTTTTGAATATCTCTACTTTTTAAATTTGATATTTAATTTAATTAATATAATATCACTAACACACCACTACCTTTTGAATTAAATTAATGATTTTATGACAATCATAATTTAAAACATTTTTTTCTTTTTAATTTATATATATATATATATATATATATATATATATATATATATATATATATATATATATATATATATATATATATATATATATATATATATATATATATATATATATATATATATATATATATATATATATATATATATATATATATATATATATATATATATATATATATATATATATATATATATATATGATGAACCGAAACAACTTAATTTATTAATTTTTTTTAATTAGATTTTTCTTAATTAATCAAATATTTATGGTCTCTTTAAATTTGGATCACATTTTTAGGCCTAATTTCATGTCTCTAATAATCTTTTTAATCTCCTAATAAATCTTAATTAATAACTACAACTAATTATTGTTCCTTGAATTTAGGGACATGAAAAATCATTGATTATTTTTAGGTCTAATGTATTTTGTTTTCATTATGAATTATATATCTACATACTAACCTATAGATGATTACTTATAGTAGATTTATAATGTCATTATGTAATCCGTGCGAACGAACAAGTAGACGATTATTTATTTAATTTATTTATTTTTTCTATTAAAATATATATTTTTGACTATTTAATCTATATATATATATATATATATATATATATATATATATATATATATATATATATATATATATATATATATATATATATATATATATATATAATATATATATATATATATATATATTTAATCATCACTATGTTATATCTATTTACTATTTAGAACGATATTGCACTACCCCTACGAATGCATGGGTATATTAAATTTATGTTTATATGACAATCGTAATTTTTAATATTATATTTTTTAATCATCATTATACTATATTATTTATTATTTATGACGACATTGCATGACCCGTGCGAACATATGAATAGATGATTACTTCATTATTTTTTTTCTACTAAATTATATATTTTTGACGAGCCGAGACCATTTTATTTATATATCTTTTTTATATGTTTCTTAACCATCACTATACTCTATTTATTTATTATTTATAGCAACATTGCATGATCCGTGGGAAAACACAAGTAGATGACTACTTAATTATTTTATTTATTTATTCTACTAGAACATATATATTTTCAACTGAACGAGGCTACTTTATTTATACATCTTTTATATACATTTTTTAACTATAACTATACTATATTTATTTACTACTTATCTCTCAATGTGTGACCCATACGAACGTACGGATAAATTAAATTAATATTTATATGACAATCATAATATTAAATAATTTTTTTATAAATTGTGTATCTTTTATATTATATTATTAACCATTATTATATTATATTTATTTATTATTTATCACTACATTTGCACGACCCGTGCGAATGCACGGGTCTCTTGTTAGTTTAGGAATAAATTCTCAATATTATCAACCAAGGAAAGCAATATTATTTTCTTTGATTTAAAACATGAGAATATTATTTCAAAAATACAACAACAACATCAACATCTTTATGTGAGATAGATTGTAAGGGCAGAAAAAAAGTTTCATTCAAGATAGAATAACATTGAAAATTTTTTCTGTCTTGCTATTCATCCTAAAGAATAATGTGTACGGGTTTGGAGCGGTTGCACATAAGTTAAGATCAGGATAAAATTTGTACAACGAGTATTTTTATAGTAAAATCTGATTATTTTATCCATCAGTTATTACTAAAACCAAAATAGTACAATATTTAGATTACAAATAAAAAATAAAATAAAAAAAATGTTTCCACTTATAAAGAAACAAACATAAACATCATTAAATGTGATTCGAAGCATGTTCTGGATTGTTTTTTTCCTCGATTATATTAAAAACTGAGGGAACATATGTTTTTTTTAAAACAAATAAAATAAGGCGCGCCTTGACATTATACATCGGTTTTTTATTGAGTGAGGTGAAAGCTTTGTCATGAAATGTATTATTTATAGTAGTGATATTTTAATGATCCAATAGATTATTTTTATCATATACCTTTAAAGGTATAATTACTTCAGGGATTTTTTTAAGTTATTTTATTGTAACAGATTAGTCTTTTAAGTTTTTTTTTGTAACAACTTGGTCCTTTAAGTTTTTTTTTGGTTGAATTAGGATTTGACTTTATATTTTTTAGATGCTACTTTATGTATTTAAAATGCTAATATATGCATTTTATTACAACTTTATTTATTTTGGGTGATTGATTTAATCTAAGATTGAAAAAAAAGTTAGTGGTACACACGTTAGTTAACTTAAAGGACTCACTTGTAGGAAAAAAAAAAAAACTTAAAAGACCACTATATTGTAATAAAATAACTTAAAGAACTTATAATATATTTTTGCCTACTTTAAATCAATTAGATCTATTTAAAAAATTGATTTTTTTTCAAAAATATAAAAAATTGTTTTTGTAAGTCTGTTTTTTTTTATAAATAAAATCAATTTTTTTGGTAAATAAGTAATAATTTTTTTGAAAATATAAAAATCATTTTTTTCCAAAAATACAAAAAACATACTTTTGAAGATTAAAAAATTGATTTTTTTTCGAAAATACAAAAAATCTTTTTTTTCCTTAATATATAAAATAACAATTTTCATCGAAAATACAAAAAAAAACAATTTTTTTCTTCGAAAAATACAAAAAAAAAAATCATTTTTTAAAAAATAAAAAAGATCGATTTGTTTTTAAAATACAATAAATTAATTTTTTTAAGAAAATAAAGAATGAATTCTAAAAATAAAAATAAATGGATATATTTAAATTAATTTTTTGGACGGATGGATATTCATCCACTAAAAAGATAATAAATGGATTAGATTGATTTTATCCTTAATGGATGAATTGAATTAGATATTTTTAATGACTTCAATGCTTTCATCATCCTCCATTTTGAAAGCTTTATATTTTTGAATCACGGCTAGCACCTTGGTTTCCTTGAGTTGATCATTTTCTTCATGAGTCATTTTGAGAGAATCAAATATAGACTTAGCAGAGTCTCTATTTGTGATCTTCACATACTCAGTATAAGAAATCACATTCAGCAAGATGTTTCTTGCTTTATAATGATTCTTACAATCTTTCTTTTGTTGATCAGTCATAGCTCTCATAACTATCTCTTTTCCAGTAATATCTGTGGGAGGTACGTAGCCATCGACTACCATATCTCAAAGATTAATATCATGACCTAGAAAGAAACTCTCTAGTCTATCTTTTTATTATTCAAACTTTTCTCCATCAAAGATGAGAGGTTTAACGTTATAAGTTTTATCGTTTGAATTTGATGCAGCAACAGTTGGTGTGGGTTCAACCATTGTGTTTCTTCAACGAAAATTCGTCTGGATCTTTATCTGACATAGTTAAGTGTTTGATAACTATTGTTGTACCCCAAAATTTTCCCTCTCATTTATCAAGTATTTTTCTCACAAGATCTCCTTTGGTTCAAGACTGCACAAGGGTTGATCAGCTCAAGACACCTCCTTAAGCACTGATGACTGAAATTAGGGTTTGAGATTGTACAAGGATAATTGAACTTTTAGTGCACCATATGACTTTCATGGATCATTATGGACACTCAAGATTACTCATGTCAAGTTTCAAGTCTTGGATCACATTTTTGCTCAGTCAATTGATCAGTTGACATAAAAATCAACTATATTGGGGAAAAAGTCAACTGTGATCAATTTACAGTCAAACTTCATAATTTTTTATCCATATCAACATTATGAACTCATATATGTAATTTGATCAAGTTTGGAACATAATTCCTCAAGAAATTTGATCAGATCATCAAAAGGGCAAAATGGTCAAAATTAGAGTTTTGACTGGGAAAGGGCAATTTCTGATTTTTGACCTAGCAGATGGTTAATTGGTTTGAGACATGATCTCAAGGATTCAATTGCATAATTTTGACCTAATGGCATGACTAAAAACATTGCTCAAGGTCATTTGATTGATAGTTGATTTTCAGTCAACTCATTAAAAGTCAACTGTATACTGAAAAGTCAAACTTTGACTTCTTGGTCAAAATCAAGTGTCAAAGATCACAATTCATCAAAACATGTCAAAATATGAAACTTGTTCATCAAGAAATCAAAAAGTCAAGATTTTATTTTTAAAAGTCAAAGTTTCCAAACTTAGAAATTTTTCTAAGTGTTGAAAACTTCATATTTTTTTCACAACTTTGAGCCAATTTTTCACCATGATGCAAGATGATTCAAAAGAAACTTTCAACATGAAAGTTGTATATCTCAATGAGATCTAAAACATTTCTTTACACAACTTCTCCTAGAAATTCATGTATTTCAAGTTATGATTTTGTGAATACATGTTCATGAAACTTGGAAACTTAGTGAAATTTTGCCCTAGTTTAGGCAGGATTTTGACCTAACTTCATGGCAATTTTTCACATAGTTCCAAGGGGAATTTTCAAAAGTGATTCAAAGGGGAGTTGTAGATCATATTACAAGATTTTTAAAATGTCCAAGAACTCCTTGAGATCATGTTTGATCAAGGAGAATCAAAGGCATGAAGTTGGCATTTCATTCTTGAATTATAGGTCATTTTCATGATGAACAAGAATTCAAATCCATGCTAAGCTGCACAATCTTTGCTTTGCAGGCCTCAAACTTGCTTGGAACTCTATAATTAATGTTTGACACAGTTGTTAGAGGCTTTAATCCAAGCATTCAACGCATTGCCCATGCTTAATACCATTTTAGGAAGAAAGTGCACATTGCCATTTTGGAAAAGTAGCTTTTGTGCACAAAACCAGTTCTTGAGCTTTGCAATTGTTTTCTTCTGATCACACACAACCTATAACCCAAAAGAAACTTGTATAAAGCCTCTTGGAACTCAGGGCATACTTGTACTATGTCTTGAAACCATATTCCCACTTTTCTTCAAAATCAAGTAACATAGTCATAAGTCTATATCTTGCACTTCTGACCCTCTCAAGTGCTAGAACCTTTTCAAAACACACGAATACACAAGCTCCAAAATTCACCAAAACTCAGAACTGCATCACAAACCACCATTATTGCATATTCTTACCAAGAACTTCAAACTTCCATTTCACTCATGCGTTTCTTGGCCTTTTGCTTCAAAAAGCTTCCAAGCATCATACATAAGCCATCCATATCCCTGTTACACGATTGTAACACCGTCTTCACCCATTTCCAAGTTCAAAAATAGAGCATCACAGTTGGACTTCTCTAGACCATTCCAGCCATCTTCAACTCAAGCCAGCCATTGCATTAGCTTCCTAGAGGTCCAAGGAAGCTAACCCGATCATCACCATCACTTAAAACAAGCTCAAACTCATTTCATGATTTCCAGTTTTGAGGTATTTTTCTTGAACTTCTATCTCATTATTTAGGCATTGTTAGGCTTGCATTTGTGAAGATAGAATGTAGATATCATTGCCCTGAAACTATACATGTCCATAGATTTCATTTATGTTGCTTAAGCATGGAGAATTTTGAGTTTGAACTTACTGAAACGTTTAGGTCAGAATTTGGTACTTTCATAAATTCATCCTTATCTTTAAATGTTAGTTTAAATTAGTCACATGGTTGGATTCGTGGTGAAAAAATACATAAGTTTCATGTTTACATTTTTGAAAATGGTTGAAGCATGAGCAAGTTACAGATCTTTTGGCTGGAGGTTAAAGATGAAGTACAGTCAGGGCAAGTTTTCTGTTATGTATTTATTTTTGTGCCAATGTTAATGGATGTATAGCCACCCCAGTGGCAAGGCAACATGCTGGTAACCAAGAGGGTATGGGTTCAACACCCAATGCGCTACCTTTTTTTCTCTCTCCATTTTTTTCACATTTTCATACTTTTTTGTCACAAACACACACGCCCGGGCCTCAATGTAGTGGGACTTGGTATTTTTGCTGGCTTCTAACCCCTGGCCCTGTTTCAGCACCCCCCTGATCATTTATTTCTTATTTTATTTTATTTTTATTTTTTAGCTTATTTCACTTTCTTTTATCATCTTTATTATTATTATTATTAATATTATTATTATTATTATTATTATTAATAAAAAATCCAAAAATATTTATTTTATTATTTTTACACTCATTTATATTTTATTTTTCATTATAAAAAAAACTAAAAAGAACAAAAACAATTTTCTTAATAAATTAATTTCTCTTTCTTGATTAATATTTAGATAATTAGGTTTAATTATTATATTATATTATTTTCTTGTAAATTAAAATTAATTTAGAACTTAGGTTTATTTTAATTAAATTTCCTATTATTTAAAACCTTTTCATAAAAAACCCTAGAAAACCATTTAAACTTATTTTTCTTTGTTAATCAATTTAGGTTTTAATTTTAGTTAATTTCCATTGATTATTTTCTTAATTAGGTTAAGATCAAAACCTCCCATAAAACCAAATAAAAATAATTTCTTTTTCCATTTTTCATTCTTGCATTTTATCTTCATTTTGTACAATATTCAATATGGTTATAATAATTATTTAGATTTAATTTTCTTGCAATTTCCCCATTTGTAAATTTGTACCCCCCCCCCCCTACCCCATTGATGTAATAGCTTAGTATTTTTAATTTCCGTAATTTAATGCTTTATATAAAAGCTAGTAAATTAGGGTTTGTATGGAAAGATAGAATCAATGTTTAGAAAACCCTAATTCAAAGACAAAACAATGCATGTAAATTAATACACTTGCACACTTACACCTTAGGGTAAATCCACTTTGTTGCTTTGAGAAATAAATGGTCATAATATGCATGTAAGACGTCTTAGAAAAAAAAAACAAAAATATAAGATCATAGTCCCAAAGTTGCCTTACAAATGATCTTAGTCCCTCAAAGAAAATGCTAAGATATTCTTACAACATTGCTATTCATGACTATACGATGACCCTTGCCCGTCCCTTTTACATCCAAAGATAGGGTTTCTTACCAAATCAATGGTAAGATAACAATTTCAAAGGAAAGAGGAAATAAACATGAAAGACTTTTGAGTAGGTAGAATGTTCCTAGTTGCTTGCTCATTTTCAAACCAAAACATCCTTGTTATTTTCAAAACAAACACCAACACTTTCAAAACATCTTTCAAACTTGAAACATTTTTCAAAAGATCAACACTTTGTATACATTCTTACGAACGAGAATCATTACAAAGTTTGCCTAAACGATGGCGGTTCAAAAACCACACAAAGCACATTTTCAAACAAAGGCAAGTGATCTAGAAAGAAACTAAGAGCCTGTAGATAACTATAGATGAAAAGGGTGCTAATACCTTCCTTTTTCACAATCTACCCCCCGAACTCAAGAAAACATCTCAAAGGTCTTTCCTGTTCTTTTCAACCTTTCCTTTTGGATAAAATAAAAGTCGGTGGCGACACTTGCTAACCGCAACATTTGCGATCAAACGCAAAATAACCAAGTCAATTCTCCCACCACGTTACAGAACTGGCGACTCTATTGGGGAAATTTTAAAAGTTGGGTTACCTTAGGGCTAGATCACATTTACTTTATTTCATTGTTTGATTTGTTTGCTTTATATTTTGGTTCTTTGTTTGGGTTTAAATCCTCTACCCGGATTTGGGATACCTTATAGGTAAGTAGCAATACGTTGTGGAAACTGTGCGGGGTATACCGACATGGTCTAAGCAATAGCTACGTTAGTGTGACATATTTGTGGTACCGGTAGCCTTTGAGTAGTCAAGGAGAATACGGGGCCGCTGAGTGATGTCATGAAGCACTAACTAACTTCTAGAATCTTTACTTGACCAACTTGGTCATTAGGACGTAGTGAGATGACCAGCTTTGGTGCAGTCCGAAGTTGGTAGATACTCGATACTACACTCATTGAGGTTTGGTTTTTTGGGATATTTTGGTAGCCATTAAAGAGGCTTGCGCTGAAACAATGCCCGAGAAGACAAACCAGTGATATTGAGCTCCCTTAGAACCCGATTACTATTGCTAAGACAGGTTTGAGCCAACTAAACTTCAAGAGGGTACTTACCGATGAGGCTCCATCCAAGCCTAAACCTAAGGACTTGTTTGTTTTGTTTGTATATATTTACTTGTACATAACATCATAAACATCATAACATCATACTCATACTCACTAACCATTTCAAGGATTTTTGGGATTTATCTTTGTTCTGTTTTGTAGGATATGGATTCTATTCGCAGAAAAACCATTCAAGTCAATATCGTAAGGATCCCTCCTCAACTTAAAGAGTTAGCATCAAGGGTTCCTGAAAATTCTCCATTTACCGAAAGACATGGTTGCCTCCTAAACTTGGTTACCTCTAACACTGATGAAGATATGATGAAGGTGCTCTTCCAATTCTTTGGTCCTCTACGCCATTGCTTCACATTTCTTGATTATCAACTTCTTCCAACTTTGGAAGAATTCTCCCAACTCTTGAGGATTCCCATTCTCAATCAACTACCCTTTGAAGGTACAGAAAGAGATCCAAAACTAGAAGAGATTGCTCAAGCCCTACACTTGTAATAATCTGATATCACAACTAATTGGGAAACAAGGAGTGGTGTCAAAGGTTTCTTAGCCAAGTTCTTGTTTGAGAAAGCTCAAAATTGTTGTAATTCCTTGGACTTGCAAGATTTTGAGGAAATTGTGGCCCTTCTCATATATGAGATGGTTTTGTTTCCAAATCCTGACCAACTCATAGATGTAAACACCATCAAAATCTTCATGTCTCGTAACCCGGTGCCTACTTTGTTAGGAGACATCCTACATTCTTTTCACTCTCGCACTATGAGGAAAAGAGGTATCCTTATGTGTTGTACTCCTCTCTTGGCAATATGATTTATTTCACATCTTCCCCAATCTATATTAAAGAACGAGCAAGGTTCAAGGTGGTCACATAGGTTGATGACGCTCATACATTCAAATATTCATTGGTGTTCCCGATCTGTGGAGAATGTTACTATTGTCGACCGTTATGGAGAATTACCTAATGTCCCCCTACTTGGCATTAGAGGAGGTATCACTTACAACCCCTTCTTGGCCTTACGACAATTTGGTTACGCCCGAAGGGATGGTCCACATGAGATGCTTATTCAAGGGTTGATATTTGATTACGAGAAGGACTATCAGGGTTACCGCCAGAGGTTTATCCGAGCTTGGAGGATGTTGAACAAGGTAGATAGCAAGACATTGGGGCACAAGAATTCCATCCCTCTTGAGCCTTATCTCAAATGGGTACGAGCCCGTGCTCAAAGTCTTATGATGCCTTACCTCTCCATTCTCCCGGTTATCATAGAGCCTGTTGTGGAAGGAGATGTCCCATACACTATCCTTCATCTTGACATGCCCACATCTCTCGAAGACTTGCAAAGGGATTGGATACAGCTTAAGGGGGAGTGTGAAACTTTCAAGACCTAATTCTACGCTAGCGAGAAGAAGGTTCTGGAACTCATCAAGCAACTTCATGAAGAGCGGAGTCTGAATGCCTACATCGCACCAAAGAGGATGCGTTCAACCTTTTTATCTTAGAGTTTTTGTATTTCTTTGTAAGCCCAAAGAGGAATGATGTACTCAAACTTTGATTTATTAATATATCGTGTGTTCCTTTTTTGTCTAAAGTAAATTTAAATCTCTAATTTCCTTGAAATCATTGCATATGCATCTTCATTCATCATAACACAAACATGTTTCTTACCACAGGTCTTCTTATCTTTCTACTGTTTATTTCAGTAAGACGGATCTTGAACAGACATTAAAATATCTTCAGGCGCAGAACGCTTAGTTTCAACAAATGTTCTTGACTTTGGAAAAAGGATGAGAGGATTTGAAAACTTTGCTGATCAAAGAAAAGAAGAAGAAGGTGAAGAAATTAATCGGTGTTTTGAATCTGGGAAGAGGGTTCCCAGGGCCATCCAGACGGACCCTGGACTTTGCAACATCATCAGATGAAAAGGATAATCAAGAAGGGAAAAACAAGGAAGTGACTGACCATCCAGAATCTGAAGAGGAAGAAGAGGATGATTACTCTGAAGAGGAATATCCTCCAGCTGATGAGAAGTACAAACATCTGGAAGAGCGTCTAAGTGCAATGGAGATTCAGAAAGTGCCTGGGCTGGACTTTGAAGAGCTGGGTTTGGTGTCTGAGATTGTTATTCTACCAAAGTTCAAGGCACTAGTGTTTACTAAGTACGACGGGGTTTCATGTCCCAAGATGCACCTCCGATCTTATGTGAGGAAGATACAGCCTCACACTGCTGACAGAGATTTGTGGGTCCACTTCTTCCATGATAGTTTATCTGGGACTCAACTAGATTGGTTCTATCAACTGGAGAAGGCCAAAATCGATAATTGGGAAGACCTGGCCGTTGCTTTTTATAAGCGGTATCAGTACAACACAGACCTTGCTCCCACCTGTACTCAACTCCAGAGTTTGGCTATGGGTTCAAGCGAGGGTTTCAAAGACTATGCTCAGAAGTGGAGGGACTTAGCAGGAAGATTCCAGCCTCCCCTGTCTGACAGGGAGCTAGTGGACATGTTTCTGGGTACCCTGTCCGGTCCTTTCTTTAATCATATAATTGGAAGCTCCTCATCTTTCTTCACCGAATTAATCTTGACCGGGGAGAGAGTGGAAGGTGAGATTAAGAGTGGGAAGATCCAAAATGACGCATCCTCCAGTGCCGTGAGAAAACCATTCATGGGGAAGAAAGAGGTTGGTGTTGTGCACCATCAAAGGAATCAGGACAGAACTGAATGCCGTCCAACAGTAGGGGCCGTCATAATCCCTAAGCCTGCACCTACTCAATAAAGGAACAACCAGCTTAGAACAGAAAGACCAGTAAGATAATTTACCCGGATAAATATGATGTTGTCTCAAGTCTTGCCACATTTGTTGAGATCTAATCTGGTAACCTTGCGAGAAGCTCTGAAGAATACCAACACTGCCTCTCCCTGTTACAACCCAAATGCTCGTTGTTCTTACCATTCAGAAAGTCCAGGTCATGATACAAACGACTGCTGGGTTTTGAAAAACAAAGTGCAAGACCTTCTCGAAGCAAAAGAAATTAAGTTTGATGCTCTTGAGATCCCAAATGTTATCACTGCTCCTATGCCTAAGCATGACCGTGATGTTAACGTTGTTGAAGATGATGTGTTTGTTACTGTTGTTGATGAGCTTGTTACTCCTCTACTAACCGTCAAAAGGAATCTGTTGAAGGTCGGTTTATTTCCGGGTTGTGGCGAAGGCTGTCACCTCTGTTTATCCCTACCGACTGGTTGTCATTTATTGAAAGCAGGTGTCCAGCGCCTGATGGATGACAAAGAGATTTTGTTTGAAAAGACTCCCGTTCCAACCATTTCTTACAAGGATGTTTCAATAATAACCATTTCTGAAAATCCTTCCAGGGTCTCCACCAAAAGACCCATTAGGATTACATCTGTTCCAAAGGTGACTCCACTAATAATTACTATGCCAGGGCCAATCCCGTACTCCTCAGATAAAACTGTCCCCTGGAACTATGGGGGTGACGTCTACTACCACAATGTCAAGCAAGATTGGTTGGCTGATGAAGACTCGATTTTTGAGAGGGTTGACCCCGACATCGGCAACATTGTGGGAACCAGCAAAATAACTAGAAGTGGAAGAGTATTCTCCCCAGAGATTGCTCCTCTGAAAACTATTACCAGTCTTGTGATCATCCCTGCTTTTGTTCCTGTTGATACTACTACTACTATAGTTCCTGTGGTTACCCCTACTGACACCCCTATCACCGAGTCGACCGAGACTCGGGGCAAAGGCATTTTGGTTGGACCTGTCCGGATGAAGGCGCAATCAGTAATTATCCCAGAGGCTTCCAAGAAGGAGATGGAAGAAATTTTGAAAATTATAAAGAGAAGCGACTACAATGTGGTCGAACAGCTAGGGCAGACCCCTTCAAATATTTCCATGCTAGCTTTATTGGTGTGCTCCGAAGCTCATGCGAAGGCCTTAGTGAAATTTCTTAAAACTTCCCATGTGCCACAGGAAACCTCTGCTGACCAATTTGAAGATTGTGTGGCCAGTTTGACCGTTGATAACAATTTGGGCTTTTCTGATGCTGACTTGACACCTAGAGGGAGGGGAAAAAATGAGGCATTGCATGTCTTTGTCGAATGCAGGGCACTACTTTGGCCCATGTCCTGGTAGATACTGGTTCATCTTTGAATGTGCTTCCTAAGAAGGCTCTGGATAGACTAGAATGTGAAGGTTTGACCTTAAAACCCAGCAACATAGTGGTAAGGGCCTTCGACGGTTCAAAGAGAATGGTGCACGGGGAGGTGGACATCCCCATTAAAGTTGGAACTCAGACCTTTGATTCAACTTTCTATGTAATGGATATTCTCCCTTCCTATTCTTGTTTATTGGGCCGACCTTGGATTCATAACGCTGGTGTCGTCACCTCTACATTACATCAGATGTTGAAATACCCAACCAAGGGGAAAATCATCACTGTCCATGGAGAGGAGGAATATATGGTCAGTCACCTGAACTCCTTCAGATACATGGAAATGGATGGTAAATTCATCGAAACTCTGTGTCAACATTTCGAGGAAGTCCCACAAACAGTTGTGGCAACCAAGACTATTCCCAAAGTTCCAAAGATTACCAGACCTCTGCTGAAGATGGCTTCTCAGAAAGATGCCAAGGCAGTAGTCGAAGAAGGTGGGTGTACTATTTGGGGCCAACTCCCGATATTCCATACAAATCTGACAAATTTGGTTTGGGTTTCACTTCAGGAGCCCAAAAAGTTGTTCGTCGTGCTCGTATCGGGGGACCACCTTTGCGGATCAGCAACCATGGAGTCAACACAGTGGAGGATAGTTATGACAGTTGTGACTTGGAAGAATGGATTTTCCTAACTGTCAGCGGAGGACTCAACAACTGGGAAGCCAAAGAATTTGTCCCTATTACTTTTATCCAACAATAATTGTCTTTAAAATTTTGTCGGACTTGTAATAATTAAACAATTTAGACTTTTAAAACCTTGTGTCTTACCCAAGGCACAATGTTCCATTTGTAAGGGTTGTTACTTCATTTTCATATGTCATCAATGAATCATGGAAGTTTTTGCAGGAAAATCTTACGCTCTTTGTTCTTATTTTTCTACATTTTTATTTTTCAAAGATAACTATGCTCTTACACACACTCACATATCAAAATGCAGATCCACATCCACTCAGGATCCCATGGGTAACGATTCTGCTATGGCCTATTGTGACTTTGAAAATCCAATCACCAAGCCGAAGACGAAGGTGAGGAAGATTGTGAAGTGCCAGGGGAACTAGCCAGGTTATTACAACAGGAAGAAAGGACCATACAGTCCCACGAAGAACAGGTTGACACACTTAACTTAGGTACCGAAGAGGACAAGAAAGAAGTCAGGGTAGGTGCCAATATGGAACCCAGTGTCAAGAAGCATTTAACTCAATTACTACATGACTATGTTGAGGTCTTTTCTTGGTCAGACAAAGATATGCCAGGACTTGATGGTGATATCGTGGTCCATCGTCTACCGACAAAAGAAGATTGCCCTCTGGTAAAACAGAAAGTTTGTCGCATGCGACCAGACATGTCAGAGAAGATCAAGACTGAAGTCATGAAACAATTCAACACCGGATTCTTAGCTGTCACCTCCTATCCACAATGGGTCACCAATGTTGTTCCAGTGCCTAAAAAAGACGGTAAAGTACACATGTGTGTGGATTACAGAGATTTGAATAGGGCAAGCCCTAAGGATGATTTCCCACTTCCTCATATCGATATTCTGGTTGACAATACGGCACAGCATAAAGTGTTCTCATTTATGGATGGTTTCTCAGGCTATAACTAAATCAAAATGGTACCTGAGGACATGGAGAAAACGACCTTCGTCATACAGTGGGGCAATTTCTGTTACAAAGTCATGCCATTCGGGTTGAAAAACGCTGAGGAAACATATCAGCGCGCCATGGTAGCTCTGTTTCATGATATGATCCATCATAAAATAGAGGTTTATGTGGATGACATGATATCCAGATCTTAAACTGAAGATAAACATCTTGACCATTTGCAGAAACTGTTTGAAAGGCTAAAGAAATACAAGCTAAGGTTGAACCCGAATAAATGCACATTTGGAGTGAGGTCCGGTAAATTCCTAGGCTTCATCGTCAACGGTAAAGGTATCGTAGTGGACCCTGCAAAGGTAAAAGCAATACAAGAAATTCCCGCTCCTTGCACCGAGAAGGAAGTCAGAGGATTCTTAAGACGGCTAAACTACATCGCCAGATTCATTTCTCACCTAACCGCTACTTGTGAACCAATCTTCAAATTACTGAAGAAAGATCAAGTAGTCAAATGGAATGATGAATGCCAAGCTTCCTTCGACAATATCAAAGAATACCTATAAGAGCCTCCTGTTTTGATGCCACCGGTCGAGGGAAGACCTTTGATCATGTATCTAACTGTCTTGGAAAATTCAATGGGGTGTGCGCTAGGACAACATGACGAGTCTGGCCAAAAAGAGAATGCTATATACTACCTGAGCAAAAAGTTTAACGACTGTGAAACCAGATATTCACTGCTCGAGAAAATTTACTGCGCTCTGGGATGGGCTGCTCACCGGCTAAGACAGTATATGTTGACCCATACTACCTTATTGATATCCAAGATGGATCCAATTAAATACATATTCGAGAAGCCTGCCCTCTCTAGAAGAATAGAAAGATGGAAGATGATCCTGAATGAATACGACATTCAATACACTACCCAAAAAGCGACAAAAGGCAGTGTACTAGCCGATCACCTTGCTCATCAGGCTGTGGATGACTATCAATCCATGAGATTCGAGTTCCCAGATGAAGACATCATGATGGTAAATAATTATGAAGAATTCAGACCATATGACGGACCTGAACAAGGATCCCGATGGACCTTGGTCTTTGACGGAGCTTCCAACGCACTCGACAATGGCATAGGTGATGTGATCATATCCCCTGAAGGATGTCATACTCCCTTCACTGCAAGACTTTGTTTCAATTGTACCAATAATATGGAAGAATACGAAGCGTGTATTTTGGGTCTCAAAGTTTCCATAGATTTGGGAATCAAGTCCTTAAGTGTATTTGGAGATTCAGCATTAGTCATCAATCAGATCAAAGGAGAATGGGACACGAAGCACCCTAATCTCATGCCCTACAAAGAACATGTGTTGACATTAATCCCACATTTCGGGGAAATTACCTTTGAGCATTTTCCACGAGAGGAAAATCAACTAGCGGATGCGCTAGCTACTATGTCATCCATGTTTAAACTCAAGTGGGGTAACGAGGCTCCCCAGATCACCATTGAGCTGATGGATGAACCAGCTTACTGTTACGAGATCAATACTGAAGAAGTAGTGGACAAGCCTTGGTTCCATGAAGTCAAGAGGTATCTCGAGGCCCAGGAGTATCCGGAGGGAGCTTCATTCAATGATAATAAGTTATTGAGAAGATTCTCTGCTAAGTTCTTCCTCAGTAATGGCATTCTCTACAAGCGCAACCACGACTCTACTTTGCTTCGTTGCATAGATAAGGTTGAGGCAGACAAGATTATGGCTGATCTACATGAAGGAACTTTTGGAACCCATTCTAGTGGGTACACGATGGCTAAAAAGATCCTACGGGCGAGGTACTACTGGTCTACCATGGAAGCAGATTTCCATCAGCATTCACGAACCTGTCACAAGTGTCAAATCTATGCTGACAAAGTACATGTGCCTCCAGTTCCTCTAAACGTCCTGACTGCTCCCTGGCCATTCACGATGTGGGGCATCGATATGATTGGAGAAGTCAAACTTATAACTTCTAATGGACACCGCTTTATCTTGGTGGCCATTGACTATTTCACGAAGTGGGTTGAGGCAGCTTCTTTCGCTTCTGTTACCAAGAATGTTGTGGCTCGATTTATCAAACAGAATCTCATCTGTCGGTACAGTATCCCGGAGAGAATCATCACAGACAATGGTACGAATCTCAACAATACTATGATCACTACATTATGCGCGCAATTCAAGATCCAACATCACAACTCTTCCCCTTACCTGTCGAAGATGAATGGCGCTGTAGAAGCCTCTAATAAAAACATCAAGAAGGTCATACAAAAAATGACAGTGACCTACAAGGACTGGCATGAAATGTTACCATTTTCTCTCCATGGTTACCGTACCACGACACGCACGTCAATAGGGGCAACTCCTTTCTCTTTGGTATACTGTATGGAAGCCGTCCTACCAATTGAAGTCCAAATACCTTCTCTGAGAATCATAAAGGATGCATGGCTGAACGAAGATGAATGGATTCAAAGTCAACTCGACCAGTTGAATTTGATTAATGAGAAGAGGCTTACGGTTGTCTGTCATGGTCAGATGTACCAAAAACGTATGATTAAAGCTTTTAACAAGAAGGTCAGACGTCAGGTATATCGGGTTGGTGACTTGGTAATCAAGCGTATCATATTGCCACAAGGTGATCCCAGGGGAAAATGGACTCCTACATACGAAGGACCATTGGTGATAAAAAGCATATTCTCTGGTGGAGCAATAATCTTAACCACTATGGATGGAGACGACCTTCCCCATCATGTAAACACAGACATATTCAAAAGATACTACGCAGGAATAAAGACCCGCTAGGTCAACTAGCTTAGGCAAAAATTAGGGCATCCCGGCGAACCAAAAAGGTTCGGGAAAAAATTAGGGATAAAATAAAAAAAATCTGTACACCCGGCAAGCTGAAAACCTGAAAGGGAGGCTTGGGCAAAAAAGGGTATCCCGGTGGACTAAAAACCCGAAAGGGAGGTCCAGGCAAAAGTTAGGGAATTAAAGTGTATGACTATATCCCGTTGGATCACCTTAAGGACAACCTTTAGCATCTACTAACAAACTCAAATGGTTCTAATCGATCCAATCAGCTTTGGACAAAGCAGCAAGTGGATGAGACACTCAGAGACATGAAGGCTATAGCAGAATGGGAACCCCATGAGATTATTTCACATAGCTATCTTTTATTTGTATCAGTTTTTGTATTCTACGATGACATTCTCTTACTAGAATGTTTGTCTCGTTCTACAAAAATACTTATTCAAGTTAATATAAAGATATCCCTTTGAAAGTGCAAAACTATCTATTTTTCTTTTATTTCCGCGTTTTGTTTGCGAAAACGTCCAATGATTATTTTTGAACATATGCATTTGAACGTGACTTCTGTTTACAAATGAACAAAAAAAAGAGGAACAAAAAATAGAAAGACAATCACTAATGACTTTAAGAAATAGGATAATATCTTTGGACCATTCCATAAAATTCCCCGTAGGCACTTTTCCAACAAGAGAGGAAATCAAGACATCCCACTACAGGATTGCTAACGCGTCCTAATGGTATCAAGTGCTCTTACATCCTCGATGGAACAAAACTTCCGGTTACCGCTCCAAAGATTCCCTAGTGAAAGTCACCCAGCTTCTCAGGATTCCCCAGTAGGATTTCACGAGGTCCACAAGAAATGCACGACATTTCCCTTCCACAACAGGGTTTGTTTCTCTAATAAATGCAAACTCATCCATCAACACTTCAAGATATGAAGACTTACACTCCTCATTCCCAACAGTACTCAAGGATTTATTTTCCCCGACTCCAACTGCACTACGACATAACAATTAATGTGTCCATATATTACACCCATATGTCATAGCATTGACAACACATATGCATACAACGCGATCTCATTTATTTTGAGAAACAACATTATACCATGCATTTCATACATCATGACATTGCATGCAACTAACCTTTCATCTTTTCAGGAAAGATCAATCAACAGAAAATTATCATCAAATTTTCAACAAGTCAATTACAGATCAATTCCCAAGAAAGGACTGGTCAACCATCTACATAACAAATATTTCTTTCATACCCCTGCTGGTTCAGTTTAAATCTCTCAACAATTTATTCCAATTCTTTCCCACGGACGTCTTCTCTGGTTCAGATAAATCTCTCAATGATTTATTCTGATTCTTCTCCAGATCCCTGTCGGTTCAGCTTATATCTCTCAACGATTTATTCTGATTCTTTCCCGCAGACGTCTTCTCTGGTTCAAATAAATCTCTCAATGATCTGTGATGATTCTTCTCTAGATCCCTGTTGGTTCAGCTTAAATCTCTCAACAGTTTATTTTGATTCTTTCCCGTAGATGTTCTCTCTAATTCAGATAAATCTCTCAACAATTTATTCTGATTCTTCTCCAGATCCCTTCTGGTTCAACTTAGATCTCTCAACGGTTTATTCTGATTCTTTCCTGCAGACGTTTTCTCTGGTTCAAATAAATCTCTCAATGATTTGTTCTGATCCCTGCCAGTTCAATTTAAATCTCTCAACGGTTCATTCTGATTCTTTCCTGCAGACGTTTTCTCTGGTTCAGATAAATCTCTAAATGATTTATTCTGATTCTTCTCCAGATCCCTGCTGGTTCAGTTTAAATCTCTTAACGGTTTATTCTGATTCTTTCCCGCAGACACTTTCAATGGTTCAGATAAATCGCTCAAAGATCTACTCTGATTCCCTCCAGTTAAAGAATATTCAAAACCTCTTTTGGTTCAGTCTAAACCTCTCAACGGTTTATCCTGATGCTTTCCAAATGAACACTTCTAGTTCAGATAAATCTCTCCAATATTGTATCTGATTCTTCCCAGTCAAACAACATACAAGGCTTCTACTAGTTTCAGATAAAACGCTCCAAAGATTTATTCTAATTCTTTTCCAGTTGAAATCAAGTTCAAACTTAGTCCATTTTTTGTCAAGAGTTACCTTTGGATGGCATCTAAAGGTCCATCTCTGTAAAATCTCCCCCATTCCACCAAATGGCATCTATAAGCCCATTCACAATTCATCTTCGAGTGCAAATTTCTGGGCACTCTAGGGTTCAATCATCTTCCACCTTCAAGTCACGAATGGCGGATCCGCCAATCTAACTCTGCAGGTTTAAGAAGATTGAACAGGGGCAGCTGTTGTACCCAAAAAATTTCCCTCTCATTTATCAAGTATTTTTTTCACAAAATCTCATTTGGTTCAAGTTTGCACAAGGATTGATCAGCTCAAGATACCTCCTTAAGCACTGATGATTGAAATTAGGGTTTGAGATTGCACAAGTATAATTGAACTTTTAGTGCCTCATATGACTTTCATGGATCATTATGGACCCTCAATATTTCTAATGTCAAGTTTCAAGTCTTGTATCACATTTTTGCTTAGTCAATTGATCAATTGACCTAAAAATCAGTTGTATTAGGGAAAAAGTCAACTGTGGTCAATTTACAGTCAAACTTCATAATTTTTTATCCATATCAAAATTATGAACGCATATATGTCATTTGATCAAGTTTGGACCATAATTCCTCAAGAAATTTGATCAGATCATCAAAAGGGCAAAATGCTCAAAATTAGGGTTTTAATTGAGAAAGGGCAATTCCCGATTTTTGACCTAGCATATGGTTAATTGGTTTGAGATATGATCTCAAGGATTCAATTGCATCATTTTTACCTAATGACATGACTCAAAACATTTCTCAAGGTCATTTGATTGATAGTTGATTTTCAGTCAACTGATCAAAAGTCAACTGTACACTAAAAAGTCAAACTTTGAATTTTTGGTCAAAATCAAGTGTCAAAGATCACAATTCATCAAAACATGTCAAAATATGAAACTTATTCATCAAGAAATCAAAAAGTCAATATTTTATTTTGAAAAGTCAAAGTTTCCAAACTTAGAAATTTTTTCTAAGTGTTGAAAACTTCATATTTTTCGCAACTTTGAGCCAATTTTTCACCATGATGCAAGATGATTCAAAAGAAACTTTCAACATGAAAGTTGTAGATCTCAATGAGATCTAAAACATTGCTTTAAACAACTTCTCCTATAAATGCATGGATTACAAGTTATGATTTTGTGAATACATGTTCATGAAACTTGGAAACTTAGTGAAATTTTGCCCTAGTTTAGTCAAGATTTTAACCTAACTTCATGGCAATTTTTCACATAGTTCCAAGGTGAATTTTCAAAAGTGATTCAAATAGGGGTTGTAGATCACATTACAATATTTCTAAAATGTCCAAGAACTCCTTGAGATCATGTTTGAGCAAGGAGAATCGAAGGCATGAAGTTTGCATTTCATTCTTGAATTATAGGTCACTTTCATGATGAACAAGAATTCAAATCCATGCTAGCCTGCATAATATTTGCTTTGCAGGCCTCAAACTTGCTTGGCACTCCATAATTAATGTTTGGCACAACTGTTAGAGGCTTTAATCCAAGCATTCAATGCATTGCCCATGCTTAATACCATTTTAGGAAGAAAGTGCACATTGCCATTTTGGAAAAGTAGCTTTTGTGCACAAAATCAGTTTTGAGCTTTGCAATTGTTTTCTTCTGATCAAACATAACCTATATCCCAAAAGGAACTTGTCTAAATCCTCTTGGAACTCAGGCCATACATGTACCATGCCTTGAAACCATATTCCCACTTTTCTTCAAATTCAAGTAACATAGTCATAAGTCTATATCTTGCACTTCTAACCCTCTCAAGTGCTAGAACCTTTTCCTTACTTATGCAAAAGTTTTTTGCATCAAAAAACACGAATACACAAGCTCCAAAACTCACCAAAACTCAAAACTGCATCACAAACCACTATTGTTGCATATTCTGACCAAGAACTTCAAACTTCCATTTCACTCGTGCGTTTCTTGGCCTTTTGCTTCCAAAAGCTTCCAAGCATCATACATAAGCCATCCCTATCCCTGTTACACGAATTTAACACCATCTTCACCCATTTTCAAGTTCAAAAAAAGAGCATCACAGTTGGACTTCTCCAGACCATTCCAACCATCTTCAGCCTAAGCCAGCCATTGCATTAGCTTCCTAGAGGTCCAAGGAAGATAACCTGATCATCACCATCACTTGAAACAAGCTAAAACTCATTTCACGATTTTCATATTTGAGGTATTTTTCTTGAACTTCTAACTCATTATTTAGGCATTGTTAGGCTTGCATTTGTGAAGATAGAATGTAGATATTATTGCCCTGAAACTATACATGTCCATAGATTTCATTTATGTTGCTTAAGCATGGAGAATTTTGAGTTTGAACTTGCTGAAACGTTTAGGTCAAAATTTGGTACTTTCATAAATTCATCCTTATCTTTGAATGTTAGTTTAAATTAGTTACATGGTTGGATTCATGGTGAAGAAATACACAAGTTTCATGTTTACATTTTTGAAAATGGTTGAAGAATGAGCAAGTTACACATCCTTTGGCTGGAGGTTGAAGATGAAGTACAGTCAGGGCAAGTTTTATGTTATGTATTTATTTTTGTGCCAATGTTAACGAATGTATAGCCACCCCGGTGGTAAGGCAGCACGCTGGTAACCAAGAGGGCGTGGGTTCAACACCCAACGCGCTACCTTTTTTCTCTCCATTTTTTCACATTTTCATACTTTTTTTTGTCACAAACACACACACTTGGGCCTCAATGCAGTGGGCCTTGGTATTTTTACTGGCTTCTAACCCCTGGCCCTGTTTCAGCACCCCCTTGATCATTTATTTCTTATTTTATTTTATTTTTATTTTTTCAGCTTATTTCACTTTCTTTTATCATCTTTATTATTATTATTATTATTATTATTATTATTATTATTATTATTATTATTATTATTATTATTATTATTATTATTATTATTATTAATATTATTATTATTATTAATAAAAAATCCAAACATATTTATTTTATTATTTTTACACTCATTTATATTTTATTTTTCATTATAAAAAAAAACTAAAAAGAACAAAAACAATTTTCTTAATAAATTAATTTCTCTTTCTTGATTAATATTTAGATAATTAGGTTTAATTATTATATTATATTATTTTCTTGTGAATTAAAATTAATTTAGAACTTATGTTTATTTTAATTAAATTTTCTATTATTTCTATTATTTATAACCTTTTCATAAAAAACCCTAGAAAACTATTTTTAACTTATTTTTCTTTGTTAATCAATTTAGGTTTTAATTTTAGTTAATTTCCATTAATTATTTTCTTAATTAGGTTAAGATCAAAACCTTCCATAAAACCAAATAAAATTAATTTCTTTTTCCATTTTTCATTCTTGCATTTTTATCTTCATTTTTGTACAATATTCAATATAGTTGTAATAATTATTTAGATTTAATTTTCTTGCAATTTCCCCATTTGTAAATCTGTACACCACCTACCCCATTGATGTAATAGCTTAGTATTTTTATTTTCCGCAATTTAGTGCTTTATATAAAAGCTAGTAAATTAGGGTTTGTATGGAAATATAGAATCAATGTTTAGAAAACCCTAATTCAAAGACAAAACAATGCATGTAAATTAATACACTTGCACACTTACACCCTTAGGGTAAATCCACTTTGTTGCCTTGAGAAATAAATGGTCATAATATGCATGTAATGTGTCTTAGCAAAAACAAACAAAAATACAAGATCATAGTCCCTCGATGACGCTATCCAAAGTTGCCTTACAAATGATCTTAGTCCCTCAAAGAAAATGCTAAGATATTCTTACAAAATTGCTATTCATGACTATACGATGACCCTTGCCCGTCCCTTTTACATCCAAATATATGGTTTCTTACCAAATCAATGGTAAGATAACAATGTCAAAGGAAAGAGGAAATAAACATGAAAGACTTTTGAGTAAGTAGAATGTTCCTAGTTGCTTTCTCATTTTCAAACCAAAACATCCTTGCTATTTTCAAAACAAACACCAAAACTTTCAAAATATCTTTCAAACTTGAAATATTTTTCAAAATATCAACACTTTGTATACATTCTTACATACGAGAATCATTACAAAGTTTGCCTAAACGATGACGCCTTTTCAAAATACTTTTAAAAACCACATAAAGCACATTTTCAAACAAAAGCAAGTGATCTAGCAAGCAACTAAGAGCCTGTAGATAACTACGGATGAAAAGGATGCTAATACCTTCCCTTTTCATAATCTACCCCCCGAACTCAAGAAAACATCTCAAAGGTCTTTCCTGTTCTTTTTAACATTTCCTTTTGGATAAAAGAAAAGTCAATGGCGAATCTTGCTAACCGCAACATTTGCAATCAAACGCAAAACAACCAAGTCAGTTCTCCCACAATGTTACAACTATCAATACCAGAACTAGAGCTTTGATGCCAATTGAAGCTGTGAGAAACACAAGAAAGGTGGGTTTGAATAAGGTTTCACCAAATAAAATCTTTTCGATGGTGACAAACCAAGTACGCTTAGAACATAAAATAGTAAATGAACACAATGATTTTTATCCTAGTTTGCTATTAGCTAAGCTACTCCAGTTCACCCTCGCAAGGATGATTTAGCCTTCAACAAGGACTTAATCCACTATAACCAAACTGATTATAGCACAACCCACAATAAGTTTGTTCAACCTTATTGGCACCCCCAATAATTCTGTTGATCCTTATTGTAAATCCACTCGAGCCGCAACAGGAGTCTTCTTGAGCAAAAACTTCACTCAGTCTCTCAAGGTATCATTCAACAATAGTTGAGTACTTTCAGTGTATTACATATTTTCTTCTTGTAAGCAAATTACACAAACTTTTTCATACAATAAAGAGCACCTAAGTGTTCTACTGCAAGATACGAGCAACAACTCCTTGCTTATTTACAAAACTATACACATCTGATTTCTCTATGGAGTTTGCACAACGCTTTGGTGTAGTTTTGTTGAGCTTGATTTGAACTGATATATTTGTCGTTGTAATGTAGTTTATTACTTTTATTCAGCTTCCAAGTCTTTCCTTTATAGCTTGTAAAAGAGATCTATTTAAAGGGTATAAAGGTAAATCGGAAATCTATTTGTTTGTTCTCAACGGTTATAATGAGAGTAGTCACTTCCAAATACAAAAGAACTTTCATTGCACCACTTTAAAAGAGTAGAGGTCACAGTCACCTTATGTAACTTTTATACACTATCACACGTTAACCATTTTTGAAATTTTCTTCTTGATCTATAAAGGCTTCATATATTTGAATGTTGAGCGTTGAAACTTGTTGTAGAAGAATCTTTCTTATGAGCCTTAGAACCTAAGTCTTGGAGTCTTCATAACTTGTCACATAGAACCTTGTCTTCCGAGTCTTCAGCACCTGGTTGTAAGAACTTCATTTTCTTCAAATCATCAGAACTTGTTCAGCAGAACCTCATCTTCATAATCTTCAAAACTTGTAACAAAGAAGTAAAGCTTTAGAAGGATTCCAAAGCTAAACCAAAAAGCCAAGATCAGAACTTCTTGTACTAACGTTCCTAAGACACGTTGCAGAAGATCAGTTCAGAACCTTGACTTTATCGAAACATGTAACCACATGTTTTCTTCTAGAGTGTTTGTTCAGAACTTAATGATGTCACATGCCTTGTAACAGAGTCAGAACATTATAGCATCAGCTACACACTAGACGAAATCATTAGTGTATACAATTATTCTCTAAGTTAACATGTAAAATTATCATCAAAATCTCAAGGCCAGATGTATGAAACACTTCTTGTTCTTACAGAATCCTCCTGGTCTGACTTTGAATGATAATACAACCAAATATATGGCAGAATTGATGCGATATATCAAGAAGAGTGATTATAATATAATCGATCAGTTGAGCAAAACACTGGCTAAGATTTTCATTCTAGATTTTCTTCGAGACTCTGAGCCTCACCGTAATGCATTGATGAAGTTGTTGGGTTCCTCTTTTGTTCCACAAGAAATTTCTGTGAATCAGTTCGAAGGAATTGTGGCCAGTATTTGTGAAAGCAATGGTCTGGGGTTTACTGATTTTAGATTACCCCCTGAGGGGAGGAAACACAACAAAGCTCTGCACATATCCATGGATATTGCAGGGACAACTTTATCTCGTGTGTTGGTTGACACGGGTTCATAGTTGAATGATTTACCAAAGTTTGCCCTGTTGAAGTTGGACTATGAAGGAGTTGTGCTAAGGCCCATTGATATAGTTATGAACGCGTTTAATGGATCGCAGAGATCGGTATTCGGTGAAGTTGACTTGCCAGTGAAGATAGGCCCTCATACTTTTAAACTAATGTTCTTTGTTATAGATATAAATCCTTCCTACTACTGTCTGTTGGGGCGTCCCTGGATTCATGGGATCATTTCCGTGACATCCACGCTGAACCGAAAGCTGAAATTATTGGTTAATGAGAAGGTTGTCACCATCTGTGGTGAAGAAGACTACATGGTTATCCACTTGAGCACCTTTTGATAAGTGGAAGTCGAAGGCGAACTGCATGATGTTGCGATTGATTTTTAATACTAAGTCGCCACTACTAGATTTTATCCTAAGGAAGTGCATCTAATAGGAAACCCTAATTCGCAAGACAAAGATTTTAGGTTCCGGACCTCATTAGACAAAAAGAAGGTGTTGGGCACCTTTCATCTACCTTGTTCACAAGGATACTAGATTTTAGGTTTAAGTTTGGGTAAAATAGGGATTTAAATTTTAATAGGGGAACTCGCCACGATTTTAGTCGTTTGCCTACGTATCCTCTTATGACGAATCAGAGTCCCAATTTGTAGTTCGTACATGGTTTGTGTTTTTTAGGGGTTGCAAATGTATTTTGAATCGCCTCGCATTTTGACTGGTTGTAGTGATTGCGGAGATTTGGACTAAATGCGCGATTAGTCAAAATTCGTTTGGAACCCTTTTGTAAAAATACTTTTGTTTAGATTAGTTTATTGCGAAAAATAGTTTGAGATTTGCATGACTGAAAATATTTTAATGCAAATAATATAAGAAAATACGTTCATGAGTTTTTAATTAAAAATAATTTGTTTATGACAATATAAATAATATTTATATCTGATATTAAACAATAACATGTTAATAAAAATTAATATTAATAATAATAATTATTATTATAAAAAGCAATAAATAACATAAAAAGAAAATATAATTAAAAATAAGAATTATAAAAAAATATAGAAAATAATTAGTTTCAGGGGAGGTGTAGTTTTACGTTAATAAGTAAAAATAGGGGGTGCTAAGAGTTATGCAGGGCTAGGCCCAAAAGCAGTTTGAGGGGGAGGTGCATTGTTGTTCTTGTTTTAGTAATTACTGGCATGGGGGTGGCGAAATTAATGGACTTGGCCCAAACGTGATGTGGGAAAGGGGCTGGACTGATTGTGTACGCGAGAGAGTATGTTAATTATGGTAGGACTTGGCCTACGACCATCCAATACAGATCTAGCGGATGGGATTGAGGGAGTATATTAATTATCGTGTATACGCATGTATTGGATCGAAGCGGGATATAAGTTATTCTTCATTTTTTTTACAATTCATTTTTGTTTCTTTATTTTACAGCAAATCTCTACCTCTCTCTTTCACTTACCCTTTCTAACCCCTAAGCCAACCACCACAAACCCTAAAGTCACGAGATCCGCGACGGCGCCATTCTACCTTCCCTTTCTGTGAACCTAACCAATACTAGCAGTAAAAGAAAATAGAGCTGGGATTTTTTTACACCTTTGCAATTCCGTGTTCTATTATGTGATATGCTCTCCGGTTCTAATTTCGTCCTATGATTTGCAGGTTTCCGGTGACAACTTCGAAGATGGTAAGGATGGGAGATTGAGATGGCAGCTGTATACTTATGTGATTAGGGTTTCAGATATTGAAACCCTAATCACCCTTCTGTCTGATCTTCAACCACAAGGAGGTTCAACGCCTCGTTTTTATCTATGTTCTTCCCCCAAGTTCTTCTTCTTCTCTTCAAGGTCTCGCAGTCCAGTGCTTTGTACTGTCTCCCCCCCTCTCTCTATTCATTATTCTTCTGAATTTATAGGCTTTAGGTTACGATTTGGGCTTGCTTGGATTTAGGAATTAGAACATAATTAGGGTTTTAGAAATCTGTAATTGATTTTAATTGATATGTTTGATTTTCATTTTACTGTAATTGGAATTGATTTGGATTCTGCACTGTAATTGTATCTTCTGCGATTTAATTTAATGTAGTTCTTTTGATTTCTACAGTACTGGTTTATGGAGTAAAACGTGCATAATTTTTTGTTCAATTGCTACAGTGCATGTTTAGATAACACTTTGGGCTTGCGCATTACTTGTATTCAGCCCAGCAACAGTTCTCATTACAAACCGGGCCCAATATTTGGCCCTTCAAAATAGTTTTTTTTCCAAATAATTTTTAATAAATAATTTTAAAACTCAATATCTAATAAACAAAAATTGTTTCAAAAAACAGTTAATGAAAAAGTTAATTGGGCCTAACAAATTGGCTTTAACAAATCAATCCATCAATTTTTTTTAAAACAAAACTCTTAATAAAAATGTCTAATAACCAAATATCTTTATAAAAGATTTTTTTATTTTAGTAAATTTACTATAACAACAAAAAATATTTCCATACCAATCTTTTCTAAAATAAAATAACAAATGGGCTAATTTAAAAGAACCTTAATGGGCTTTAATTTAAACTCGCACCCCCTTTCTTTACTAACAACAATAATCTCTAAATGACTTTAATAAATTTAATTTCAACTAATAACAACTTAAACTTAAGTTGGCTTCAATAATTAAGGACTTAATAGTTATTTGAATAATTTTCATTTTCGAATTGCTTGGGCCAATAGCCAACATGCTTCGCAAATGGGTTTATGAGTCTTTCTAATTTAGAAAGTCCCACTCCCTTGAATTAAACTACACCCCCTAATTGTCTTGGATTTTAAGAATGAGCCATCAGATATTGTTGAACCATCCTTAATTAATATATCTTCTTCTATCTTTAAATCTTGAAATTATAATCGTCGAGGTAGGGAAAATTTGGGGTACGACAACTGCCCCTATTCAATTATCTTCCAATCAAATAGCATGAGAATACACAAGTCTTGCACATTCTGATTGGGACTTTATTGAATACTTGTAATACCCCAAAATTTTCTCGAAAAACATAAGGTTATGCTGATATATCATACCCTTAAGAGTCTTGAGGAAATAGGCGAAGCTGATGATATATCGGTTACCAGGGTTTGATGACGAGGCATATGGTCTAGAGCTTGAGAGAGCAATCTTGTATGTCTTGGTTTGGTTTTTCTTATTCACCCATTTGGCGGATGAATAACACAACAATTGATGATGCATGGCTGCTTGGAGACTGAGGCCATGGGTTATGTTCGCGAATCGCTGCATGACGTCTTAGGCGATAAGCTAGATTTTGTATTTTTTTTAGCATCGTTGCATGATGTCTTAGGCAGTGGTTTGTGTTGCGGAATAAAGAAACACATTGTTGCACAACGTCTTAGGCAATGATCTTTATTACGGAACAAGGAACTGCATTGTTGCATGACGTCTTAGGCAATGGGTTAGGTTCGCGAATCGCTGCATGTCGTCTTAGGCGATAAGCTAGTTTTAGTTTTCGAGCATCGCTACATGATATCTTAGGCGATGGTCTGTGTTGCATAATAAAGAAACACATTTCTGCACGACGTCTTAGGAAGTGGTCTTTATTAGGAAACAAGGAACCATACTGCTGCATTACGTCTTAGGCAGTGGGTTAGGTTCGTGAATCATTGCATGTCATCTTAGGCGATAAGCTAAATTTTGGTTTTCGAGCATCACTGCATGATGTCTTAGGCAATGGTCTGTGTTGTAGAATAAAGAAACACATTGCTGCACGACATCTTAGGCAATAGTCTTTATTACGGAACAAGGAACCGCACTACTGCACGACGTCTTAGGTAGCGTGTTAGGTTCATGAATCACTGCATGTCGTCTTAGGCGATAGGCTAAATTTTTGTTTTCGAGCATTGCTGCATGATGTCTTAGGCGATGGTCTGTGTTGCAGAATAAAGAAACACATTGCTACACGACGTCTTAGGCAATGTTCTTTATTACGGAACAAGGAACCGCACTGCTGCATAATGTCTTAGGCAGTGGGTTAGGTTCATGAATCGCTACATGTCGTCTTAGGAAATAGGCTAAATTTTGGTTCTCGAGCATCGCTACATGATGTCTTAGGCGATGGTCTGCATTGCGGAATAAAGAAACACATTGCTGCATGACGTCTTAGGAAATGGTCTATATTACAGAACAAGGAACCACACTGCTTCACGACATCTTAGGCAGTGTATTAGGTTTTGCACATCACTGCATGGAGATTTAGGTAATGTACTCGGTTTCACATATTACTGCATGGAGACTTAGGTAATGCTGCGTTGTAAGGAACACATCACTGCATAGAGTCTTAGGTGATGGGATGAACACATCACTGCATGGAGTCTTAGGTGATGGGTTGTATTTGTAGAAAAAGTGTGCTTGACTAATTGACCCTTAGATAGCTGAATCGAGGGTGAGATTATTTGTTTGCTGTATGACGCATGCGTATGACGTCTGATATCGATGTGGAACCCTGAGTGTATGTGTGTTGAATGTTTGATATTGACATGGAATCCTGAGTGTATGTGTATTGCATGTTTTTATATGCAAAATGTGTGCAAAGTGTGTGTATGCCCCCAAGTAGTTTGAAAATGTTTTTGATAATTCTACTTTGTTAAACTAGTGGTTTTGAGTTATCAATTCCCCAACATGATGAATTGGTGCAGACATGATGAAGAGTGACTTGAAATTTGTATCGTAGGCGCAGTCGTAGGTGTGAACATGGGCGCAGGCGTATACATGGACGTAGGTGCAGGCGTGGTCATAGAAATAGGCGTGGACATGGATGTTGGTGTGGATATGAATCATAAGTAAGCTACCTAGTGAGATTTTGATAACGGTACCTCTGACGATTGTGTCTGTTGTCAACCGAGGTAGCTATAGCAAGGTGAATGGATAATACAGAGCTTGGATTTGAATTTGAGTTTGTCTTAGCTGGTAGTCTTGCCTTGAGATTTTTCCGCAGTTTTCTATGGGCATGTATGATTAAATGTAATGCAAGTATGCATGTTTGATATGATTATGCTTGATGTATGCATGATGTATGATATGTATGCTTGATATGATAAGTTATGAATTGAAATGATGCGATGATTGATAAATGCAATGCCCCTGTTATTTGAACTGCAGAACTGATGCTCAAGGAAGATTATTAGCCAAGACTTTATTCTTTATGAGAAGCCATGCCAATTAGGGTTGGGCTTTTGAAAAGGTGGGCCAGACGGGAACTGGGCTTTCAAAAAGATGGGCCAGACGGGAAGTGGGATTTTGAAAAGATGGGCCAGACGGGAACTAGGCTTTGCAACCATATCAATATGGTTGCTTGAATAGTATCAACTCGGTGGCTTGGAAAGGTGAAACAGATAGCAAGGCCGCTAATATTGGTAAGGTTACCTAGAGACATTAATTGGAAAGTGTGAGGCTGCTCACGAATTTTATGTAAGGCTGCTTACGTAGGATGGGTGATGAATGCATGAGGTGGCTCATGCCTCATATGGCCGCCTATGAATGAATAATGGATGAGGTTGCGTGAGGCTGCTCACGTCTTTGATGAGACGCATATTAGAAAATGTGTGAGGCTTCTCACGTCTTGGACGGTGGTACGTAAGGCTTCTTATAGACTCACTTAGAGGGATAGTCGGAGAGATGTTATAGATTGTAATAGAGACTCTCCTAGAAATTGACTCTAGATTTTTATGGGGTCCTAAGTCTCGAGCTATGATATGTTATGCATGCATGCAGATGCAGGTGCTAATGCGTGGAATGACTGACCAATGCATGTTGTTGTACCCTAAAATTTTCCCTTTCATTTATCAAATATTTTCTCACAGAGATCTCTCTTGGTTCAAGACTACACTAGGTTTGATCATCTCAAGACACCTCCTTAAGCACTGATGACCAAAATTAGGGTTTGAGATTTCACAAGGATAATTGAAATTTCAATACTTCATATGACTTTCATGGATCATTATGGACCCCCAATATTACTCAGGTCAAGTTTCAAGCCTTGGATCACACTTTGCTCAGTCAATTGAGCAGTTGACCTAAAAATCAACTGTATTGTGGAAAAAGTCAACCATGGCCAATTTACAGTTAAACTTAATAATTTCTGATCCACATCAATATTATAAACTCATATGTATCATTTGATCAAGTTTGGACCATAATTCCTCAAGAAATTTGATCAAGTCATCAAAAGGCAAAATGGTCAAAATTAGGGTTTTGATTGAGAAAGGGAAATTTCAGATTTTTTACCTAGCAAATGGTCAAATGGTTTGAAGCATGATTTCAAGAGTTCAATTGCATCATTTTTACCTAATGGCATGACCTAAAACATTTCTCAAGATCAATTGGATTGATAGTGAATTTCCAGTCAACTGATCAAAAAGTCAACTGTACACTGAAAAGTCAAACTTTGACTTTTTGGTCAAAATTCAATGTCAAAGATCACAATTCATCAAAACATGTCAAAATATGAAAATTATTCATCAATAAATCAAAAAGTCAAGATTTCATTTTGAAAAGTCAAAGTTTTGTAACTTAGAAATTTTTCTAAGTGTTTAAACTTCATGTTTTATCATAACTTTAAGCCAATTTTTCACCATGATGCAAGAGGATTCAGAAGAAACTTTCAACATGAAATTTGTAGATATCCATGATATCTACAACATTTATTTACACAATTCTCCAAAAAATGCTTGTATCTCAAGTTATTAATTCCTAAATTCATGGTCTTAAAATTGGACACTTAGTGAAATTTTGCCCTAGTTTTGGTCAGGATTTTGACCTAACTTCATGGCACTTTTTCATTTAGTTCCAAGGGGAATTTTCAAAAGTTATTTAAATAGAGGTTGTAGAGCACATTACAAGCTTTCCAAAATGTCAAAGAACTCCTTGAGATCATTCTTGAGCAGGTAGAATCGAAGAGATGAAGTTAGGGTTTTCACACTTGAAATACAAGTCATTTTGTGATGAACAAGGTTCAAATTTCAAACCTATGCTGCATAAACTCTACTTTACAGGCCTCAAACTTGTTATGAACTCCATAATTAATTGCTTTCACAGCTGTTAGAGGTCTCAATTCAAGCATTCAATGCAAGGCCATGCTTTATATCCATTTTGGGAAGGAAGTGTACAATGCCATTTTGATAAAGTAGCTTTTTGCACAAAAATTGTTCTTGAGCCTTGCAATTGTTTTCTTCTGATCATACATGTCCTATAACTCAAGATAAGTTGATCTCAACACTTACAATCACCCAGCCCATGCTTGTACTACACATTCAAACTTGTTTTCCCACTTTTCTTCAAAATCAAGTAACATAGCAATCAACCTATATCTTGTACTTCTGGCCTTCTCAAGCACAAGAACCTTTTGCTTATACATACACAAGTAATTTGTCACAAAACACATGCATGCTTGAGCCCTGAAAACACCAAGAACTCAGATTTGCATCTCATACCTCCATTTTCACATAACCTGACCAAAAGTTTGAAACTCATAACTCCCTCGTGCGTTTTCAAGCCTCTTTGTTCCTAAAGCTTCTAAACATCATTTAGAAGTCATCCCTTACCCTGTTACAGTTCTGTAACACCATCTTCCTCCATTTCCAAGTCCAAAAATAGAGCACTGCAAGTGGACTTTTATAGACCTTTTCAGCCATTCTCCAACCTAGCTAATCATTGCATTAGCTTCCCGGGACCTCAGTAGAGCTATTCTGATCATCACAACACCTTGAGGAGTGCTCATTTGCAGAACACGATTTCCAGTTTTGAGGTAATTTATCTCAACTTTGAACTCTTCATACAAGCATCATTAATAGTTTATTTGTGAATGAAAAATATAGATATCATTGCTCCAAAGCTAACCATGTCCATAATTTTCATTTATGTTGCTTGAACTTAGAGAATTTTAAGATTGAAGTTTCTGAAATTTTTAGGGTTCATATTAGGGCCATTAAAATTCATGCTTATTTTTTATCTTTAATTTTATTGCTTTGCATTTCTGAAATCGTGAGGAAATTTGCCATAAGATTCATGTTTACATTTTTGCAAATGGATGAGAGATGAACAAGATGCAGGTACTCTGGCTAGGCGTGAGGTTGAAGATGAAGTTCAGGCCATGGACTTGATTTCTAATATATATTTATTATTTTGTTTATATGAACGGGTGTATAGCCACCCCAGTGGTAAAGTGCGCGCCTGTTAACCTTTGGGACCTGCATTCGAGCCCCAGAGGTACCCCTTTTTGCTTATTTTCTCACATTTTCTTATTTTTGACACTTGTTTGAGGCGCTGGGCCTCCCCCCTTTGGGCTTTGTATTTTTGCTACATTCTGACCCCCTTGCTTACTATTCACACCTGGTCCATTTTATTTTTCTTTTTCTCATTTTTATTTATTTGTTTTCTTAAAAAATTTATTTAATATTAAAAAATCAAAACAATATAAAAAAAACATTAGATTTATATTTTAACATAGTTTATTTATTTTTACAATAAAAAATTATTTTTATTTAATCATACTTTATTTATTTTACTAATTGGTTTGTAAATTTTAATTAAAAACTAGGGTTTTAGTTATTTTTCTTTTACACAATTAAAATATATTATTTTAAAACAAAAAGACCAAAAATATTTTATAATACTATAAATTATTTTTAAGACAAAAATACCAAAAATATTCTTCTTACAAACTTAATTTCTTTTTTAATCAATTCATATTTAGATTATGGTTTTATTTAAATTCTTTTCCTAGTAAATTTAGGTTTACTTTTTACTAATTTAATTAATTATTTTTCTTTTAGTCAATTAGGTTAATAAAAACCTTTTTCCTAAAAAATCCAAACAAAAGTCCATGTTCTTTCAATTTTACATTCTTGTATATTTATTCATTTTGTACATTATTTATCCAAATTCAATATGGTTGTAATATATGATTATGTTTATTTTCTTGCAATCCTGATTTGTAATTGGTACACCCCCTCCCACAAGTATTGTAATAGCGTAGTAATTTTAAATTCTGCAATTTATCGCTTTATATACAAATGCTAATAATTAGGGTTTTGAATGGAAAGACTAAAACCAATCAATTCGAAAACCCTAATCAAAGAAAAAACCAAGCATGAAAAACAATACACTTGCACACAAGCACCCCTAGTGTAAAGTCCACTTGGTTGCCTTACAAAATGGCCATGTTATGCATGTGAAGTATCTTAGCAAAAAAACAAAAATACAAGATCATAGTCCCTCGATGATGCTATCAAAAGTTGCCTTCAAATGATCTTAGTCCCTAAAGAAAGATGTTAAGATACTTTGCAACATTGCTAATCATGGTTATACGATGACCCACGCCAGTCCCGTTCACATCTAAAGATAGGGTTACTTACCAAATCAATGATAAGATAACAATGTCAAAGGAAAGAGGAAATGAATATGAAATACTTTAGAGTAGGTAGAATGTCCCTAGTTACTTGCTCAATTTCAAAACAAAACATTCTTGCTATTTAAAAATAAAAAATAAACACCAACACTTTCAAAAAACATATTTCAAACTTGAAAACATTTTCAAAAAGAACAACACTTTGTATACATTCTTACGAACGAGAATCATTACAAAGTTTGCCTAAACAATGGCGCCTTTTCAAAATATTTTCAAAAACCACACAAAGCACATTTTTCAAACAAAAGCAAGTGATCTAGCAAGTAACTAAGAGCCCATGTTAAACCATGGATGAAAAGGGTGCTAATACCTTCCCTTTTCATAATCTACCCCCCGAACTCAAGAAACAATCTCAAAGGTCTTTCCTGTGCTTTTTCACCTTTCCTTTTGGATAAAAGAAAAGTCAGTGGCGACTCTTGCTAACTGCAACATTTATGATAAAACGCAAAACTCCCAAGTCAGTTCTTCCACCGTATCACACATGTAATGAGCGACTTGGATATGCATCAAGGATGTTGGAATTTTGATGTGCCAATGAGAATTGAGCTCTCTGTTAGATCCATGCTGTCGGAATTCGTCAGCCGAATGAGATGATAGGTGTAGATTGGTTTTGGGTCGCAATATCCTAATGAATGTATGCTAATGATTTATGAAGACTTATGCTTTATGATTATGACTCACATGATTTGTTGAATGGTGCCCCTGTCATGGGTCGTTAAGCGTAGAGGTTTGACTATGTAACACGGTTGCTTGTCACATGATAGTTGAATGTTGTGCTTGCATGATTTTTTGATACTCGCTTTGAACTCGGAAGATTGCTGATATAGGAGAAAGATCCATTGGAGATTATGAAAGTACGCGAGGAGCTTGCATCTATGTGACATGTCTTTCCCTAATTTTTGGTAGGGTCTTGGAGGAGATTCTCATGGATATAAGCTTCGAAATAGTTTGATCATAATGTGAATGACCCTACTATTTTGCATTATGCCCCTGATTAACATATTCTTAAAAATGCTTGGCTTTGATAGAACCATTTTGAATAACCTCCTTTTGATCGAGCCTCGCAGTAGTTTTTCCCCACCATTAGAATTTTGAAAGAGGTTCCCCTCAATTCCCTGGATCTGGAGAAAGTACCCTCAGAAAGAACTTAGACCTCACCATGAACTTTGATATAGATTTCCCCAAGATTTGAATCTTTGAAAAGTTTGTACTCGAAGTCGCTTGAAGAGGAACTTGGACCCTACGGGCGGTAGGATAAACTTGATATGCATTGCCCCAACATTTGAATCTTGGAAGATTGCCCCTTGAATCAAAGTCTTGAGATATTTGTTAAAACAAGGGGAACTGAGTCATACCCTGTTATGATATGAATTGATTAAGGAATGTTCCTTTGAAAGGTATGCCCCTGATTGAACAGTGCCTTGAAATTTGATCCGAGTTGATTGAATCTCATAATGATCACCCCTTGTTAATAGTATCTTCATGTGATATGCCCCTATGATCACTAGTATTTTCCCCTATTTATAGGGATCCTCTTAGATTCTTTTACCCCCAATTAGAAGCTTCTTGGAAATGTTGCCTTTGATCATACCTTTTTGAAATATCCTTGAGGCTAAGCATTAATTCGTAGATAAAATTGTACATTTTGAAAAAATAATTCTTAGTGATGTACATGCAAGTTTTGAAATTGAAGTTTGAATAGAAATGGATGATTAGAGATGGAGATTCGAATAAGCAAAGTGATTAGTAGTAAATTTAACAAACATGGGAGTCAGTTTAACACGAATTTTGCCTAGTATGCTTTCATAGTTAACCTTGTTTCAATTAGGACTTTTGGAGGTTGTAACGTGGCCATGGTTCGTGTTTTAAAGAAACAAAAGATATAAGGCTCAAAATTTATTTAGCCCACCCCATTCTCCTTGATTTTCTTCAATCCTAAGTCCAATTAATCCAAGAGATACATCAATCCCCAAGAGAAGTTTCGTAGTTGTGCAGATGATGAGAAGCGTTGATAAGATCCAAGCATTGATAAGATCCAAGCGTTTATGAGAAGCCTTTGAGGTGGAAACCACAAGATTTTTCTCCAATTTTGTTTTCAATCCCTTATTTTTGCATGGACCGATATTTTTTTTGAATTTCCGATCCATCAGGATGCCCTAGTTTTTGCCTAAGTCAAGTTTTGATTTATTTTGACTTAGCGGGCTTTCTCCTTCTTTTTTTTTAATTTTCTCCTTTTTGCTTTTGACTTTGCAAATTTGTGACTGCCACGCTGATTGTTGTAAGCTTCATCTTTATTTTTTTCCCTCGATTTTGAATGATGTATTGAGGAGGAAGATGCTGAGAGCTTCATGGATTCCTCATTGATGGATGCGAGGAAAAGGATGTGTTTAAACCCTTGCCTAGATTATTTCCTCAATGATGTATTGAAGAAGGAGATATTCTTGAACCTTTGCTTGGATGGACTTAATTCTCTTGAGAATAGAATGCACCATTGAATCATTTAAAAGACTACCCTGCCCCCTGTTAAAATTAAGGTTTTTTTTTAGAAACTAGAAAGAACTCCGACTTCTGGCTCGAGGGGGTTAACTACGGATTAACTCCTTATATCTCCATTGTTTGGGAAGTGAAACAATACCTTACATAGTCATCTTGGTCTTACCATTGAAAGCATACGTTAGCAAATTCTTGTTAATTAATTTTCATCATTCTCCTTCGAAGTTTGTTAAAGAAAATTTGAAAATGGAGAAGAGTGAAAATAGAAAGTTGTTGATTTTTGTGGATTGAATCGATTTCAAAAACATGCATGCTTATTTTATTAGAATTACTGATCCAATGATACAAATTTACACCAAATGAACCTTAGCAACTAGGAAATTACAATTTGTACTTGATAAAGCCTAATGATCTTATGGAAGAGGTCATTTGTTGATCCTCGTGACTTCAGAAGATCTTCTTGGTTCTTGGACTTGTCAAAGCGTGAGGGTGACCTTTGACTTTTCTTGTGCATACATATCCTGTTGATAAGGTAGTTTCTATTGATGTAGGGGAATCACCAATGGTAGTGATATTTGAGGCGTTGGGTAGGCTTGTTGATGTCATGGTGAAGGTCTGCCTTATTTCTTTGTAGGGCCAAGTTCCATTGAGTCTTTAGTAGATAATATCATTCTTCCACAATCTCAGACTTTATTAAGTTCATTGGCGAGCATCAAGAAATCAGCTAGCATGTGGGTAATAGTTGGATAAAGGCGAAGGTGGAAATTCATGAGATGCAAATGTATGAATGTATGTGAATGCATGTGTATGCAAAAATATTTTTGGCTTTAAGGGTATGATGCAAAATCGCTTCATGGATATGCAATGTGATGCAGACGTAGTGTGACAATAGACGCAAGGGTACCCTATACAGGTTTGATGGTAGATATGAAAATGATAATATCTTACACTATCTCAGAGATTGAAACAGATAGGAATTCCTTAAGGGCGAAGATAATTTGATGTGAATTTGGAGGTACCCTACACTGACTCAGATATTGAGACAGATAGGAACTCCTTAAGGGCAAAGATAATGATAGACATGGAAATTGGGATACCCTATACTGACTCAGATATTGAGACAGATAGGAACTCCTTAGAGATTAGGGACCATAGAAGACGAAGGGGAATCTGTACAAGCTAGAGATGATAATTGAGGGAAGAGAATTCCTATAAGCCAGGGATTGTAATAGACTAATGGACGGTTGAAGAATCCCTACATTATATGGGTTGTGACTTATGAAAGATAGACCCTATAGGCTAGGGATTGTAGTATACCAGAAGCAACCCTTGCGGGTTTAGGGATAGTGGAAATGGGATTATATGGATGATATCCTTAGAAGGTAGGCTCCTAGTTTTGGCCTACGGATATTCTACCCTCCCCATAAGGTGGTTTCCTTAAGGGTATCATGAATAACACTAGAGGGAGAATGCACAAGGGCCTCCCTTAGGTGAAGCCTCTTTACGGACCGAGACTTTAGTCTTAAAGTCGTGAAAGGTCTCGTCATGAGATTTTGGTTAAGGTCGTTACAAAGAGTCATGGGTGGAATTCCAAAGTCCTACTCATCAAGAGGATATCTCTCGATAAGTAATCCTTTTTTGGAATTCCATCGACTCTAGGCGAAGTCGTCACATAAACTCGCAAGGATGATGTATCCCCTAAGCTAATAGACGAACCTTCTTTCTAAGGGTTATTTGAGAATATTTTTGAGATAATAGTCCCGCCACGTAGTAAATATAATGATAAAAAATAGACAGTAAATAAATGCACTAAATAAATAAATGCAAATAAAATAAAAAAATAACAACCCAAAATAAAACCTAAAACCTAAGGTTGAGGGATCCCCAGCAGAGTCGCCAGCTGTTGCGACTGGTTCCTAATATAGAGTCGCCACTACTAGTTTTTATCCTAAGGAAGGGCATCTAATAGGAAACCCTAATTCGCAAGACAAAAATTCTAGGTTTCAGACCTCATTAGACGAAAGGAAGGTGTTAGGCACCTTTCATCTACCTTGTTCACAAGGATACTAGGTTTTAGGTTTAAGTTTGGGTAAAATAGGGTTTTAAATTTTAATAGGGGAACTCACCATTATTTTAGTCGTATGCCTACGTATCCTATTATGAGGAATCAGAGTCCCAATTCGTAGTTCATATGGGGTTTTGGTTTTTTAGGGGTTGCAAATGTATTTTGAATCTCCTCGCATTTTAACCGGTTGTAGTGATTACGGAGATTTGGACTAAATGCGCAATTAGTCAAAATTCGTTTGGAAGCCTTTTGCAAAAATAATTTTGTTTAGATTAGTTTATTGCGAAAAATAGTTTGAGATTTATTGATATTTTTTAATCATATTAATTGCAAAAATATCTTGATTAATGCATGAATGAAAATATTTTAATGCAAATAATATAAGAAAATACGTTCATGAGTTTTTAATTAAAAATAATTTGTTTATGACAATATAAATAATATTTATATGTGATATTAAACAATAACATGGTAATAAAAAATAATATTAATAATAATAATAATTATTATAAAAATCAATAAATAACATAAAAAGGAAATAGAATTAAAAATAAGAATTATAAAAAATATAAAAAATAATTAGTTTCAGGGGGTTGTAGTTTTATGTTAATAAGTAAAAATAGGGGGTGGTAAGAGTTATGTTGGGCTAGGTCCAAATGCAGTTTGAGGGGGAGGTGCATTCTTGTTCTTGTTTTAGTAATTACTGGCATGAGGGTGGCGAAATTAACGGGCTTGGCCCAAACGTGATGTGACAAAGGGGTCGAACTAATTGTGTACGCGAGGGAGTATGTTAATTATGGTAGGACTTGGCCTACGGCCGTTCGATACAGATCTAATGGATAGGATTGAGGGAGTATATTAATTACCGTGTATACGCATGTATTGGATCGAAGCTGGATATAAGTTGTTCTTCATATTTTTTTTTACAATTCATTTTCGTTTCTTTATTTTACAGCACATATTCGCCTCTCTCTTTTGCTTACCCTTTCTAACCCCTAAGCCAATCACCACAAACCCTAAAGTCACGAGATCCGCGGCGGCGCCATTCTACCTTCCCTTTATGTGAACCTAACCAATACCAGTAGTAAAAGAAAATAGAGCTAAGATTTTTTTACCCCTTTGCGATTTCGTGTTCTATTATGCGATATGCTCTCTGGTTCTGATTTCGTCCTCTGATTTGCAGGTTTCCGGTGACAGCTTTGAAGATGGTGGCGACGGGAGACTTAGACGACATCGGTATACTTATGTGATTAGGGTTTTAGATATTGAAACTCTAATCACCCTTCCGTCCGGTCTTCAACCATAAGGGGGTTCGGCGCCTCGTTTTTCTCTATGTTCTTCCCCCAAGTTCTTCTTCTTCTCTTCAAGGTCTCACGGTTCAGTCCTTTGTACTGTCTCCCCACTCTCTCTGTTCATTCTTCTTCTAAATTTATAGGCTTTAGGTTACGATTTGGGCTTGCTTGGATTTAGGAATTAGAACATAATTAGGGATTTAGAAATCTGTAATTGATTTTAATTGATATGTTTGATTTTCGTTTTACTGTAATTCCAGATGAGATTTGGTTCAATTATTAGATTGGAATTGATTTGGATTCTGCACTGTAATTGTATCTTCTGCGATATGTTTTAATGTAGTTCTTTTTATTTCTACAGTACTGGTTTATGGAGTAAAACATGCGTAATTTTTTGTTCGATTAATACAGCGCATATTTAGATAACACTTTGGGCCCGCGCATTACTTGTATTCAGCCCAACAACAGTTGTCATTACAAACTGGGCCCAACATTTGGCCCTTCAAAACAGTTTTTTTTTCCAAATAATTTTTAATAAATAATTTTAAAACTCAATATCTAATAAACAAAAATTGTTTGAAAAAACAGTAAATGAAAAACGTTAATTGGGCCTAACAAATTGGCTTTAACAAGTCAATCCATCAAAAAAAATTTAAACAAAACTCTTAATAAAAACATCTAATAACCAAATATTTTTATAAAAGATTTTTTTTTTATAGTAAATTTACTATAACAACAAAAAATGTTTTCATACCAATATTTTCTAAAATAAAATGACAAATGGGCTAATTTAAAAGAACCTTAATGGACTTTAATTGAAATTCACACCCCCTTTCTTTACTAACAACAATAATCTCTAAATGGCTTTAATAAATTTAATTTCAACTAATAACAACATAAATTTAAGTTGGATTCAAGAATTAAGGACTTAATAGTTATTTGAATAATTTTCATTTTCAAATTGCATGGCCCAATGGCTAACATGCTTCGCAAATGGGTTTATGAATCTTTCTGATTTAGAAAGCCCCACCCCCTTGAATTAAACTGCACCCCCTGGTTGTCTTGGATTTTAAGAATGAGCCATCGGATATTGTTGAAACACCCTTAATTAAGATATCTTCTTCTATCTTTAAATCTTGAAAATATAATCGTCGAGGTAGTGAAAATTTGGGGTACGACATATAAGACTCCATCTCAGGCCTTTGAAACTGTACAAGTTATCAAATCCCCTCGTCCAGAGATCAAAAAGCTAGAGGTCTCCATGGCATCTTATAAGAAAGCTCAAGCGATGGTGGAATCGGGACACCTGAAGGCTGGGGAAGAGTTTTGGATCTTCTGATAAAGAAAGATCAAAGTGGATTGGGTTTCATGTCAGGACGAAGTACACCAATTACCATTCCCAAGGTTCAAGGTACTCTCACCCTGATCAAGTTTATCAACAGTGGTATCATCCATGAAGAAGCTCATGCTATGAGTGATGAAGGCGACAATGATTGTGATATAGATAATTGGATCCGTCCAACTATTCCAGCACAAGAGCCTCTCAACTGGTTTTCTGAGGACGTAGTCACAGTTACCTGTTATTAAGAGTAATTTTCTTTTGTTTAAATCATGCAATAATTCTTACGTTCTTCCCAAGACGTAGTGAACATATTTGTAGGGCCATATAGTTTTTATTTTCCAAAACTTATCATGAATAAGGGACATTTTTGCATTCAAATATTTCGCTCCTTATTTTTCTTGTTATTTTCATTTTCAAAACTGGCAATGTGTTTTTATTTTTCTTTTTAAATCTCAAAATAAAATAAAAAAATAAAACCATCAATCATGCACAAACAATCCTCCATCCATCCAGGATTTCATCGATAACAATTCTGTTATGGCTCATTATGACTTTGATAATTCGATATATCAAGCCGAAGAAGAGGCTGAGGAAGATTTTGAACTCCCTGAAGAGTTGGCCAGATTATTGAGGCAAGAGGAAAGGGCTATTCATTCGCACCAAGAGACTCTAGAAGTGATCAACTTGGATACTGACAAGGTCAAGAAAGAAGTCAATATTGGGCCGCTTTGGAAGAAAGTGTGAAGCAGAGATTGATTTAAATTCTTCGAGAGTATGTTGACATCTTTGCTTCGTCCTATGAAGACATTGTTGTACCCAAAAATTTGCCCTCTCATTTATCAACATTTCTCATCACAAGGCTCTTGGAACTCAAGATCCAGCTAGGGTTTGCTCTGCTCAAGACACCTCCTTGCACAGTTGACCTAAATTAGGGTTTGAGTTTGCACATAGATTTTTGGACCTTCAATGCCCAAATTTACTTTTATACTTCATTTTGGACTCATAAGTTTGTCCATACCAAGTTTCAAGCCTTGAATCAAATTTTTGCCCAGTCAATTGGACAGTTGACCTAAAAATCAACTGTATTGGGGAAAAGGTCAACTGTGACCAATCTACAGTCAAACCTCATGAATTTTGACTCAAATCAACATTAAGAACTCATATGAGCCATTTGATCAAATTTGGACCACAATTCCACAAGAAATTTGACCAGATCACCAAAATGGCAAAATGGTCATTTTTAGGGTTTTGACTGTACAGAGGCAATTTTTGACTGTTTGACCTAGCAAATGGCAAATCAAGTTCAACCATGGACTCAAAGACTCAATGGCATCATCTTGACTTATTCAACAAGTTCAAAAGATCTCAAATGCATTGGATTGACAGATGAATTTTTCAGTCAACTGATCAAAATTTGACTATACACTGAAAAGTCAAACTTTGACTTTTTGGTCAAAATCAAGTGCCAAGGGTCATTTTTCATCAAGACATGTCAAATTGTGAAACTTGTTCATCAAGAAACCCAAAATTGCAAATTAGGGTTTGAAATTGAAAATTTTCATAACTTAGAATTTTTCTAAGTTATGAAATTTTCTTAATTTTTCCTAACTTTGCCCCACATTTTCACCAAGATGCAAATGGATTCAAACAAAACTTACAACATGAAATTTGTAGTCCTACACAAAGTCTACAACTTTTATTCACAAAGTTTTCTCAAAAGAAGCTTGGATCTCAAGTTATGATTTGGGAACAAGGGTCCCTAAAACTTTTAACTTAGAGAAATTTTGCCCTAGTTTAGGCTAGATTTTGACCCATCTTCTTAGCCATTTTTCACATAGTTCCACTTAGATTCTCAAGTTGCATTTCAAATATGGATTATATTACATGTTGCAAGCTTTCCAAATTGTCCAAGAACTCCTTAAACACATTTGTGGTTAGGGAGAATCGAATGCTTGAAGTTGGTAAAAACTCACTTTGTAACCATGGCCAATACATGTTCATACAAGTTGCTAAATCTGTCCAAACTAGCTTTGTACTTATTACAGGTCTCTAAACCCTTCAACACTCAAAAATTTAATGCAAACTCATTGGACATTGGTGTTATTCTGATCATTAGAGGTTTGCACAATGAACAAATCCATTTTTGGCATAAAGGTAGCACTTCCATTTTCATAAAGGCAACTTTATGTCAACATTGTATTTCTTGAGCCTTGGACTTATTTCTTTGCAGCAAACAAGTTCCACAAACTCAGGCAAAGGTACAAGAAACTTGGGCATGCTTGGAGATAGCCTGTACAGGCCTACCTCATATCACTTCACACTTTTCTTTCCAAACAAGTCAACTTGCCAAAAGGACATGACTTGAGCATCTGATATATTCAACCCTGGCCGATATTTCAAATAAGTTTTGCACATCCCTGTGAGCCAGAAACACGAGCCATTCATCCCTCAAACACTCTTAAACATCAAAACACCAAAAACTTGCAAAACATGGCAGCTGCTGCAACTTGAGTGCCATAGCTCATTTTGCTTGTGCGTTTTGCTCCCTTCCACTTCAAACACCTTCCATTCAACTCACTCAAGCTATCCCAAACCTCCATTGCCAAATGTAACTCCATTTACATTGTTCACCATTTTCATTTCAAGCTTGTGCAGGTTGACTTCTAGAGGCTGATTCAGGGACATTCAAGGCAAGCTAGCTATTGGAAAAGATCAAGTGAAGTTCAGGCAAGCTACCAGACACCTCAAAACTTGTTGAGAAGATTTGCATTGTCCTACTCGAATCCAATTGAAACAGGTTTTTCCTCACTTCCTATCTCTCTATTTAGGAACATTTAGCCTTAGGTTTGTGAATGAAAAATGTAGTATTCTATGCCATGAAGCTGTATATATGCTCAGTTTTTATTTATATTAAGTGTGCTAGGAGAATTTCATCCATGAACATGCTGAAAAAGTTAGGTCAGATTTTAGGGCCAGAGAAATTCTCTCTGGTCTTTGAGAGTTAAGATTAATGCTTTATATGGTTAGAATCGTGATTTAATGCTCTACAAGTTTGATGTTGTGAGTTTTGGCAAAAGATCACGTTTCCAGGATGTTCATGTTGGAACCAGGCGCACGCGTTTGACAGTTCTGGAGGAAGATGAAGTAGCTGGGCTGGGCCTGGCTATTTCTCACTTTTGACACCCCTATTTTCAGTTTCACACCCCCTGGCTCAATTTCTCATATTTTTGTATTTTTGTATTTTTGTTTTCTTTTCTGACTTTGATATTTTATTCTCAAACATAAAAAATGCTTAAAAATATTTCCACATTTTTTTTACATTTATTAGGTATTTTATTTTGATTTTTCTAACATAAAAACAATTTAAATACTTTATATTATTTATTAAAACTTTAAAAACAATGTAAATAATACTTTTACTTTTATTTCTTATTTTTATTCATACTGAAAATATTTTCTTGAATATATTTTATTTTTGTAAATATTTTATTTTATTTTATTAAAAAAACATAAGATAAAAATACAAAAATATTATATTTTTATTTTTTATTATTATTATTTATACTAAAAAACACTTTTTTTTTAAAAATATATTTCATTTTTGTACATATTAATATATAAATAATATAATATATTATTTTCTTAAAAGAATTAGGGTTTACCCCTTTAATGAATAAAATTAGTCCTTTTTTATTTATTTATTTCTTTATATTTCTTTACATTAAAAATACTTTACATACATAAAAACTTCTTTTTTGCATGATACATTTTATTTAACATTTATTTATTTGGTTTATTTAAATAATTGTACATTTAAATATTGTTGCATTGAGATTCAATTTGGATGTAATAGTAATCTAGGGTTTATATTTCTTGTCAAATACCCCCTATTCAAAATTGTACCCCCATCCCCATAATCATGTTGTAATAGCTTAGAATTTAAATTCTCGCACTTTTACGCTTTCAATTATGCCATGATTAGAGAATTAGGGTTTGTATGCAAAATCAAAACCAACAAATAGTTTGACCTAATCAAAGACAAAAATGCATGAAAACAAACACAATGCACACTTACACCCCTAGGGTTACAATCCACTTGTTGCCTTCAAAAATGGGCCATGGTATGCATGTTAAGTACTTTGGCAAAACAAAAACAAAACAAAAGATCATAGTCACTCGATGACGCTATCTGAGTTGCCTAAACAAAAATGATCAAGTCCCTCAAGAAAATTGCCAAAAATACTTGACACAATTGCTATCATGGTCTATATGATGACCCGCGCCTGTCCCGTTTAACATCCTAACACAAGGTTGTTCACCAAATGCAATGGTGAAACAACACTGTTAAAAGGGTTAAAAACATAAGAAAGATCTTTGAGTAAAATAGGGTAGATAACTCTTAGTTACTTGATCAAAAGCTTGCAAAACATCCTTGCTATTTTCAAACACACTTCACAACACAATTTCAAAATCCAACTTTCAAACATTGGAAACTTTTCAAAAGACAAAAACACCTTTGTATACATTCAAACAAGAATCATTACAAAGGTTTCCACAATGATGGCCTCTTTTCAAAACATATTTCAAAACCACACACAAAGCACCATTTCAAACAATTGAAGAGCACCATTTCAAACAATTGAAAAGCAAAGCAAGTGATCTAAACAAGTAACTAAGAGCCCATGGATAACCATGGATGAAAAGGGTGCTTGCACCTTCCCTTTTCATAATCTACTCCCCGAACCCAAGAAAACATCTCAAAGGTCTTTCCTGTGCTTTTTGACCTTTCCTTAGGATAAAATAAAAAGTCGATGGCGACTCTTACTAAACCAAAACATTTGCGAACACAAACGCAAAATCCCAAGTCAGTTCTTCCACCGTATCACATACATGCCTGGGCTGGATACAAATATTGTCGTGCACAAGCTGCCTCTCAAAAAAGATTGTCCTCTAATTAAGCAAAAGCTTCGAAGAACTCATCCAGAGATGTCTAAGAAGATTAAAGAGGAGGTTCGAAAACAGTTTAATGCGGGATTCTTGAAAGTTATCTCTTATCCACTGTGGGTTGCAAACATTGTGTCGGTGCTGAAAAAAGATGGGAAAGTAAGAATGTGTGTGGATTATAAGGACTTGAACAGAGCAAGCCCTAAAGATGATTTTCTGCTACCTCATATCAACATTCTGGTTGATAATACTGCTTAGTCAAAAGTGTTCTGCTTCATGGATGGCTTCTCTGGTTACAATCAGATTAAGATGGTACCAGAAGACATGGAGAAGACGACTTTTATTACACCTTGGGGAACCTTTTGTTACAAATTGAAGCCCTTTGGTTTGAAGAATGTAGGGGCAACATATCAGCATGCTACGATAACTCTCTTTCATGACATGATACATAAAGAGATTAAATTATATGTTGATGATATGATTTCTAAATCCCATACAGAAGAGGAACATCTTGTCCATTTGTTGAAATTGTTTGAAAGATTGAGTAAATTCAGACTGAGGCTGAACCCTAACAAGTGCACCTTCAGGGTGAGATCAGGGAAAATTATTAGGCTTTGTGGTAAGCAAAAGAGGAATTAAGGTTGGTCCTAATGAAATAAAATTGATTTAAGAAATGCCTGAAAAAAGAAAAAAAAAAGAGGTTTGTGGTTTCCTGGGGAGGTTGAACTACATTGCTAGATTCATTTCTCATCTTACAGTCACATGTGAGCTGATATTCAAGCTATTGAGAAAAGATTAAGTGGTTAGGTGGAATGACAATTGCCAAGCTGTATTTAATAAAATAAAAGAGTATCTGCAGGAACCTCCAATTCTTTTTCCCCCTATGGAAGGCAGGTCTTTGATAATGTATTTGACAATATTGGAAAATTCTATAGGCTGCGTACTCGGTCAACATGACAAGATGGGTAGGAAAGAACATGCTATTTACTACCTGAGCAAGAAATTTACTGATTGTGAGTCGAGGTACTCATTGCTGGAAAATACTTATTGTGCACTCGCATGGGCAACAAAGCGTCTTAGACAATATATGCTGACTTACACTACTCTCTTGATATCCAAGATGGATCCGATCAAGTACATTTTTGAAAAGCCAACTCTCACGGGAATAGTATCCCATTGGCAGATGATTTTAACAGAATATGACATTCAATATACTACCCAGAAATCTATCAAGGGTAGTGTATTGGTAGATTATCTTGCTCACCAGCCTATGGAGGATGATTATAAGCCAATGAAGTTTGAGTTTCCAGATGAAGACATCATGTACATATGCGATTGTAATATTCCCATCCCAGAGGAAGGGCCCGAACCAGGATTGCGATGGGCGATGGTGTTCGATGGTGCCTCGAATGCATTGGGTAATGGTGTTGGTGCTGGTATTACCTCTCCTGAAGGTCTTCATACTCCTTTCACTACCAGAATCTGCTTTGATTGTACCAATAATGTGGCTGAGTATGAAGCTTGTATTTTCAGGATTGAAGCTTCCATTGATATGAGAATTAAGATCTTAGAAGTGTATGGGGATTCTGCTCTAGTAATCAGTCAGATCAACGGAGATTGGGAGACTCGTCACCCTAATTTGATTCCGTATCAAGAGCATGTTATGAAGTTAATCCCATACTTTGATGAAATCACCTTCAAGCACATCCCGAGGGAGGAGAAAAACTTGGCAGACCCTTTGGCTAATCTGTCATCCATGTTTAAAGTCATATGGGAAAATGAGGCCCCCTCTATCACTATCTTGAGGTTGGATGAGCCAGCGTTCTGTTATGAGATAGAAAAAGAAGTTGATGAAAAACCTTAGTTTTATAATATCAAAAGGTATATTGAAAGCAAGAATACCCAAAGCATGCATCTATTACAGATAAGAAGACTATACTGAAGTACACAACTAAGTTTTTACTCAATGGAGGGTGTAATACGGTGGGAGAACGGACTTTTGGTTTTGTGTTTTATCACAAATCTTGCGGATATCAAGAGTCGCCACCAAATTTTCTTTTATCCAATAAAGGAAAGGGTGAAAAGAACAGGAAAGACCTTTGAGAATTTTTATGAGTAAGGGGGGTAGGTTATGAAAAGGGAAGGTGTTAGCAACCTTTTCATCCGTAGTTATCTACGGGCTCTTAATCGCTAGCTCACTTTTGAAAATTCTTTGTGAATGTGTAATTTTGAAAATATTTTGAAAATGCCTAAGTTTGCCAACTTTGTAATGACTCTCATATCAGTTGAGAACGTATACATAGTGTTTGTTTTAAAAATATTTCAGAGAAAAGTGTGATTGTGAAAATATGCTTGTTTTGAAAATTTATTGTGATCAAGAGAATACAAGCTATCTACCTACTCAAAGATCTTTGTTCTTGTCATCCTCCATTATATAGTGCTATCCTACCATTAATTAGTAGGAAGACCTATAATTGGATGTGTGAGGGATAGGTGCGGGTCACCGTACAGTCATAACGGCAACTCGTAGGGCGCTTTAGAAATTTTATCTTAAGGGACTAAGATTATTTACCGAGGCAGCATCGAAGGATCATCGAGGGACTACGATCTTTTAACCGAGGGTCTTTACTAATGCGTCCCACGTTCAAGGGACATGACTATTTTATCTGAAGGCAACAAGTGGAGTCACCCTAGAAGTTCGTGTGTGAATAGTGATTCGATTCAATTACTTTATCTTGTATTTAGGGTTATCTAGCGCTTGATTTTAGATCTTGTCATACATGCCTAGTTTCTATACAGTTATTTATACAGACATACATATATACATAGGTGCGGAAAGTAAAGTGTGGGAAAATAAACCTAGGCTATTACATCCCACGGGAAGTTACATGATAGGAAAAAAATGCGAGGAAATGTAAATTACGACCATTACAAAATCAATCATGCGAGCTATACATTTATTTATAGGAATTTAAATAACAAAAGATCGGAAAAATTATGTTAGGAAAAATGTTAAAGACTTAAAGTTCTAAGTTAATGTTTTTGGTTTTTTTTTGTAGAAAATAAACTAAGTGTTAAAAGATAATTAAGACCTTATTCTAAATTAATTAATTAGTCAATAATAAAAAAAATGCCAAAGAAAACCTAATTACTAGTTATTGGTTTTAATTGAAAAATGAATGAATGGAAATCAATAAAAAACGGTTAGTAAAAAGAAATTGCATGGGGTGAGACTTGAACCCACCCCCTTTGTCTTACAGGCGTGCCATCCTCCACTAGGCCATTATGTGGTTTATGTTGGTAGAATATGAGCCATCATATTTTGTTTTTTAATTGGAAAAAAACATGAAAAAATATAAAACTCAACGTACCAAGGGTGGGTGTCGAACCCACGCGCTTAGCTGTTTTAATCAATACGTCCACCACCAGGCCAATCGTGTTCTGGTGTTAGTAGTTGGCGCCTCCACTGTTATTTTGCATCTGACTTTCCAAAAATAATAGAAAACCCCAATGGACTTGTGACACATATTGAGTTAATATAAGACAGAAAAAATAGAAAAATATTAAAACAAGAGATAGGGTTCATGATACCTATTATCTTTCTAACTATTTCTCTTCTCTTATTCTTTTCATAGCGAGCCATCCACAATCACATCACTAACATTTATCTTCGACACAAATTGATGAATCAACCATACAGGGAAAAAAAAATCTGGTCGGCGGTGTTGGAAAGTCATTGCGGCGTGGTGTCACAACTGTGTGTTGAAGTGCGGCCCGAAGTGTGGAGCGGTGTTATGTTGTGCGATGACGTGAGATCAGAAGCGTGGTACAGTTTTTGTGCAAACATAGTGGCTTCGCGGTTCTCCGTCGGAGCTTTCGGATTTGCACGGCTGTGAGTGGTGCGACGGTTTGAGGGCGTGTGCCAGTTGCTGGTGCTTCGTTGCAGAGACAGAGGGAGCATCATCCGGTTGATATGTGAACCTCCTTGTTCTTCTTTTTCTATCCGGTGAGATCTTTCCTTTTTTCACTCTTTTCTTCTTTTTTCTGAATTTCTGAAGGGGTTGTTTTAGGAAGATGATGAGATACTTAGGGTTAAGGTTTCATGCAACTTTTATATTGTTGAACAGTTGCCCCTTGAAACTTGTGCCAATGATTGTTTTATATCCTCAGTTTAGGGTTTCTGATCAGTTTTGGACTTTTGTTCTTGGGCTTTTTTCTATCTGTTATATTTCATATTTTCTGATATGTTGCTGCGATTCTGGGCCTGAGATCAATTGTAGTGCTGAGTGGTTTTTGAATTTTGATAACAGATTGTGAAATTGTTTTTTTTTGGGCTTTTACGAAACCTGATGTGATTTTTGTGAATTTTGTATTACTTGTTGTTTGGATTGGACTGTCATGATTATTAAATTGCTGCAGGAATTCTTCTTTACACCTCTCTTTTATGACCCAAAACATAATTTGTGATTTGCAATAGAGGTTCCTTTGGGCCTATGATAAAATTTTGATTTTTTCTATGAGGCCTTGGTTGCTTGAAACTTGAAAGTGATTAAAAAAAACCATTATTATGATTCTTATACACACCCTCATGATGATTTTAAAAAGAGAGAATCCTTAGTGTAAACCGTGTTCTTGTTTATGTTTTGGTAATAATGTTGCTAACCAATTTCCTTTTTGTTTCATGTATGGTTATGAGAGAAAGATGAAGAAGCTATGGCAAGACAAGAAGAAAGGGATCCATGGCTTGGCATGAAGCTTGGACAAGGAAGCTTTGAGAGGAAACTTTGAAGAAATGAAGAATGGAGATCATTAGAATTTTATAGATTTTTTAGAGCTTAAAAATATTTTGGTTTGCCTTGTTATTTTGTTAAGAACTTTGGAGGCTTTAAAGAATGAATGAAAGTCTTGTATTTTCCAACATCTTTTGATCTTAAGTCTTGTAGTTAAACAAACTTAAAAACAAAGAAATGTTATTTTGTAAACCTTGTGTGGAATCATATAGAAATGAATGAAATTATTCTTGAATGTTTGGTAGAAAACACCATGGAACTTTGTAGAATTTGCATTTGACATGAATTTGGAAGAATTTTGGGATAGTTAGATTTTGAAATTAAAATTGAATGATGGATGGTTAATTTGAATGTAATTCAAAATCAAGATCTTGAATGAATATTCTGGATGAATCTTGCAATCTTGAAATGTTGATCCGCTTGCCATGTTTGAGGTAATATAATTACTTGAAGGCATTTTGAATGGAACTTTGAATGAATGAATATGCCTTGTAATTCTAATTAGAACCATGCTTTGTAAATCTTTTCACTTGTTTCATGAAAAATTCTTTCAATCTCGTATGCCTAATAATGAATCTTAATCTTACTTAAGCCCACAAATCTAAATTAAATTGTAATCGAGCGACCGATTCCACTTCGACAAACGAGAGAAAAATGACCTTAGTCCCATAGGAAGAATGCCTCGCTCACCAAGCATTTACAACTTCAAACTTTGCTTTCATAATTCATGCTTTGCGGTTAAATCCAACAAGACATCTCAAATTGATAACCAATGATCTTAAAACACATGCCTTGAGGAAAACTTAGAAGATGATAAGGCTTTGAAGCATGAAACCCACTGGACTTTAATTGATGAACGTTAACCAAGCCAAGAATCCGAATTAATCTTCATTTCTCAAAGAAACCATGTCTTGAAACAAATCAAGAGAAACCTCAATCTCGTCTCCTAAGACATGGTACTTGTATTTAATCCAACTCAACAACAATGCCCTGGAGAGTCCTCGGGGATGGAAATGATACTTGGAGAATATAAGACCATTTCTAATGAACCTTAGTTGATGATCGAAGGTGTACTGAGATAAAATTCAAGATGATAATGTTTTCAAGATTTTGTCAAGAAAGACGTCATAGATTCAATAATCAACAACCCTATCACAAGAGCCAGTATATGGGAGAAACATGATTCAAGATCAAAATACCCGCAGTTCTAGTTCGCTGATGAAACAAAGAATCAATAAAATATCCTGAGGCCTAGAAAGCATGGGTACTCTAAAGTGATTGAAAACCCTAGGGGCATGAAGGGATATTTTTGAATGAACTGAGAGGAAAAATTTTAGGGTACAACAACTTCCCCTGTTTAATCTTCTTAAACCTGAAGAGTTAGATTGACACGTCCGCCATTCGTGACTTAAAGGAAGAAGATGATTGAACACTTAAGTGCCCAGAAATTTGCACTCGCCCGTGCAAGAAGTAACGTTGTTGGTTAATTGTACCGGGCATGAGCTTAAATATGCCATTTGGAGAGGCTACGAAGAGTCGTTGGATATGGACTTATAGATGCCATCCAGGATAACTGGTGATAGGAAGTATCAGAAGGAGTCTACACTTGACTGTATTTGAGGATGCTTTTCAGAACGAACCTATTCGATTCTGTCTGAAGGAAATTCTTTTTCAGAGTGAATTTCTGAAGGAAAGTGTTGGAGTAGCTGCTTGTCTTGTATATAGTCGCCCCATACTATTTCAGGAATTGATCTACAATCTATTTTTGTTGGTAAACCCATCCTGTTTCGGGAATTCATACCACCTGGTGGTAAAGATAGTCGCCCTGTCTTGTTTCGGGAATTGATCTTCACCTAGTCATAAAGATAGAAAGATAGTTTCCCCATCCTGTTTCGGGAGTTAATCTTAGATCTGTTTATATAGATAGTCACCCCGTTCTATTTTTGGAATTGATCTATAATCAGTTTGTTTGTAAACTCGTCCTTTTTTAGGAGTTTATACCATTGGTGATAAAGATAGTCGCCCCGTCTTATTTTGGGAATTGATCTTTGTCTGACTATAAAGAAAGAAAGATAGTTTCCCCGTTCTATTTCCGGAGGTAATCTTTGATCCGTTTATGTAGATAGTCTCCCTTTCCTATTTAGGGAATTGATCTACAATCAGTTTGTTGGTAAACCCGTCCTATTTCGAGAGTTCATACCATTGGTGATAAAGATAGTCGCCCCGTCTTGTTTCAGAAATTGATCTTTATCTGACCATAAAGGAAGAATGATAGTTTCCCCATCCTTTTTTAGGAGTTAATCTTCGATCTATTTATGTAGATAGTCGCCCCGTCCTATTTTGAGAATTGATCTACAATCAGTTTGTTGGTAAACTCGTCCTATTTCGAGAGTTCATACCATTGGTGATAAAGATAGTCGCCCCGTCTAGTTTCAGGAGTTCATACCATTGATGATAAAGATAGTCTCCCCGTCCTGTTTTTGGAATTGATATTTATCTGACCATAAAGAAAGAAAGATAGTTTCCTTGTCCTTTTTTGGGAGTTAATCTTCGATCTGTTTGGAATTTTTTTATGATGTTCGTCTGTTGGTAGACTTTACCTGAAAGGATAAAGAGTTAGATGTATGCAATATCATGATGTATGAAATTCATTGTTGTGATCAGTGGATCTGGAACTGACTGTTTAACGCTGGTTCGCGAAATGTCGCGGAAGCAAGAGTCGCCACCGTCTTTTATTTTCTCCAACATGGACAGGACAAAAGCACAACAAAATTCCTTATGAGATAGTTTCTCGGTTCGGGAGGTAGATTTATAGAAAGGGAAGGTGTTAGAACCCTTTCTATCCATGGTTGTCCATGGGCTCTTAGATACTTGCTCTTATGTTTTCAAAGTGTTTGCTTTTCAAAATGTGAGTGGGTTTGAAAAAGTTTCGTTTAAAGATTTCTGAATAACTCTTGTATCTGTCCTCAAGAGTGTTTGAAAAATTGTTTTGAAAGCTTTTTGAAAGTGTCGGTGGGAAAAGTTTTTTGTTTTGTTTTTTAGAAGAGAGCAAGTATCTATGAGTCATCTACCTACCCTAAGGAATTAGGCTGTGTAAATGTCCTTAAGGTAGTGCCATCCCACCATTGAGAGGTAGGTAGCACCACCGTTGGAGGTGTTCGGGTCAATTCGTTCGCAGGGACAATGTGGTCACCAGAGCAACAGTAGGATACCTTAGAAGCTACCCTTATGCCATTGATCCTTTTTAATTCGAGGCAACTTTTCCGAGGCAACTTGTTTTGAGGCATATGGATCAACGGACATAAGGACTTACTAAGACGTCCTATACTCGACGACCACGTTTCGAAGGCAAGGCAACAGTGAGGCGTACCCTAAGGATGGTGTGTGAATTTGTGTGTTATTTTCATGTTATGTTTTATCTTGTACATGTATCATGGTGATCTACGCTTATTTTTAATTTAGGCCATACATTCTTTCATGCAAAGTTTAGCAGTTTTAAGAGTGCGGAAATTTAAATGCGGAAAATAAAATCCTACGCTATTACAAGGCGCGGGTCTATACATCGCCAAATTAACAAAGACCCGTTTGAATAAAAATGCGGAAAGTAAATAAATTCCTAATTACTATTACATGGCTTGAGCAGTTACATAATATTCACAAAGGAAAATAAAATAACATGCGAAAAGAATAAAAATAGAACGTTCGAGGGCGTTGGATCCTTTTGAAATTAAATTGAATTAAAAGTTAATTAATTATTTAATAAAGAAAAGAAATTGTTTTTTATGGTTTTTGGTATTTATGAAATAAAGAAAATTAAAATTAAAAGAAAGCCTAATTCTAAATTATTTTTAACTATTAATGAAAAAATGTTAAAGTTTAACCTAATTTATGCTAATTAATTATTTACATATTTATTTACAAAATTATTTAATACTTAATAATAATAATAATGATGAGAAAATTATTTATTAAAAAAATGATGAAAAGTTAAAAACCCTAATTTCTACATATTTTAATTTGTTAAGAAAAAGATTTAAGTTTTAAAACCTAATTTAACTAAATAATTAATGTACATTTATTTACAAAATAAATTAATAGGAATTAAATATAATTAAACATATTTTTAGTTTTTTTGATCTTCTGGTTTTATATTATAAAAATTAATTTCTGAAGTTAAATAAAACAATTAAAAAGAATAATAATTGAAAAGAATAAAAGAAAAGAAAATTAAAAGAAGGAATACAAACAAGGAGGGGTGTCTGGCCCTTTTGGAGGTTTTTGTAGAGTAATTTGGGCCCAAGATTGCAAGGCCTGCGTTGACTTTCCAGTTTGCATGTGGAGTAGTTGACTAGCGTGTATGGTAGTCTCCACATTCTGGCCTTTGGATTGATCATGAAGCCACTTGTCAAGCCAGAGCATGAGGGTGTATGGTGAAGCCTTGAAGGAACGCTGCATAGAAACGCCTTAAGAGAAAAATTATGGAATATGTGGGGGACCTGGGAATCGAACCCAGGTCCCAAAGCTTACAACGCACATCCCTGGCCAATTGATCTATCATGTTCATTCGTATATAATATAATAAGAAAACATAATATATAGAAAATGCCCACTATGCTGAAAAACGCACCAACGTTTAAATTGGCCAACCATGTGAGGACACACATGCTTCTTCTTCCTCTTTTTCCTGTAAATAAAAGCAAATAGCGGGGGTTTTAAACCCCCACTAAACTCAACCAGAAATAATAGCGATTAGCACCTGGGTTAACATAAAAAAGGCGCGAGTAGTGAGTTAGTCTCGTTTGGATGTCACGATTTCAATGGTACCAGTTTGGTGGTCCAATTTTACCACATGAGGGAAACCCTAATTTAAAGCTTCTGAAACCCTAAAACACGTCCATGGCAGATCTGGCTACAGGCAGTATTAGTTCAATTAATTGCTACCAATGGCTTCAGAACATCAATATTAGCAAGAATCAATGATTAAAATTCATGAATAATGTATGTAAATTAAAAAAGGATTAGGGACAAGTGCAAGAAAAGTGTGATGTCGTTCTACCAATTCTTTGAGTGTGGAGGCGTGTTCTTGATTGCAACACGTTCAAGGAAGTCCCAGCAAGTGTTTGGAATACTTTTGGAGCTTTGAAAAACCTTGTAACTAGGTTTTCAGTTTCCAACTTTTTGTGAAAAAAAATGCAATTTGGTTCTTGGTTTTCTGTGCAGCTTTTGTGTCTATGAGCATTAGGTTCACTTGTGCATATGTAGATGAAGCAAATTAGGTTAAAAAACCAAGCCCAAAGTCCATGTATTGATGATTCCAATCTTTGATTTTTCCACATCTTTTTTCAATCTTTTTCCATGCCAATCATGCCAATTGTGGAAGATATTGCCTTGTTAATTGATGCACGAGATATTTAGCTCATAATGAGTGAATTTGCTGCACAAAAAGATTTGATAAGTGTTATTTGATATTTTTTCATATTTAAATTTAATTAAATGAATTAATAATAATAAAAATTCAAATAATTAATCAAAAATGAGAAAATAACTCCCTTAGATGTCAATGGGTCGTGCATGGCCTTTGGGTAATGATTCATGGAAGAAATTGTGGCCCATTAGCATTTTTGAAGCCTTTTGTGCAAAGTTGACTTTTCAAAATTCCCAAAAATTTCCCAACTTCTACAAGGCCTATCTTGCTCAATTTTGAAGCTATGATCATGTTCTTGGACATTTTGGAAAGGTCTTGAAGTCCTCTAACCAATGTCTTTTGTCCCATGTCATTTTGATTTACCAATCTGGAGTTATGGTCTTTGACTTAAAGTGCCTTTTTGTTGACTTTTGAAAATGACCTATAATGTTGAAATTGATAACTTTTTGTGAGAGCATTTCTTGGACTTGAAGTGTGAAGATGAGTTGTAGGAAATGCCATCCTCTTCAAAATGAGCTTTGGATGGAATTTTTCTGATAAACCATGAGGAAGTTATGCCCTGGTCAATTTGCAGTTGACTTTTTCAACTGTCCAAAAATAGAAACTTTTGCATCTTGAGACTTTTTGAGCCATGCTTGTGAAATCATGATCAAGAATTGATCAAATGATGTTTGTGGCTTCAAAATAAGATGTTGACCAAAAATTTTGACTTTTGACTGTCAAATGACCATTTTGCCCCTGCAGTTGACTGTGCAGCAATTAGGGTTTTTTGACTGTGCAATTTGATGCTGTGAGTCTTGAAACTTGGCATGTGAATGCTTGACAATGTATATGGGCATGTGGGACTTGATTGGACCCTTGGAAACCTCAATTTCTTTGCAAGAACCAAAACCCTAATTTTGACTGTATTAGGAGGCAATTGGACTGTGCAACCTTTGAGAGATTTTGAAGCTTGATCTTGGCAAATCTTGAAGAATATGGGAGGGAAAATTTTGGGGTACAACAGTTGCCCCTGTTCAATCTTCTTAAACCTGAGGATGTAGATTGGCTGGCGTGCCTTTCGTAATCCGAAGGTGGAAGATGATTGAACACTAGAGTGCCCAGAAATTTGCACTCACATAGTAGAGTATCAGCAGTACGATGCAGGGAATGGGCTTACAGATGCCATCTGGAAGTGTGACAATACCTTGTTGGGAATGGGCTTATAGATGCCATTTGGAGACTGTCGGTATGTGGATAGGCTTATAGATGTCATCTAGGTGTCGATCGCGTAAGAGATTCCTTAGCGAGAGCTTGCGTACTTGAGAAAGAAACATAATTACCTGGCCTGTTACAGGAGTTGATCTTCAAACTCTTTATGTAGATGTGCCCTGGCTAGCTACATGAATCGAATCTTCAAACTCTTCGGATGTGCCCTGGCAAGATACAGGAATCGAGTCCGGAGAATACAGTCGTCAACAGATACACCCTGGCAAGATACAGGAATCGGATCCTCAAACTCTTCAAACTTGCCATGGCAAGATACAGGAATCGAGTCTGGTAATGTTAGCTGTCAACAGATACACCCTGGCGAGATACAGGAATCGGATCCTCAAACTCTTCAGACGTGCCCTGGCAAGATACAGGAATCGAGTCTGGTAATGTTAGTCGTCAACAGATACACCCTGGCAAGATACAGGAATCGGATCCATAAACTCTTCAGACGTTCCCTGACAAGGTACAGGAATCGAGTATGGTAATGTTAGTCGTCAACAGATACACCCTGGCAAGATACAGGAATTGGATCCTCAAACTCTTTAGACGTGCCCTGGCAAGATACAGGAATCGAGTCTGGTAATGTTAGTCGTCAACAGATACACCCTGGCAAGATACAGGAATCGGATCCTCAAACTCTTCAGACGTGCCCTGGCAAGATACAGGAATCGAGTCTGGTAATGTGAGTCGTCAACAGATACACCCTGGCAAGATATAGGAATCGGATCTTCGAACTCTTCAGACGTGCCCTGGCAAGATACAGGAATCGAGTCTGGTAATGTTAGTCGTCAACAGATACACCCTGGAAAGATACAGGAATCGGATCCTCAAACTCTTCAGACGTGCCCTGGCAAGATACAGGAATCGAGTCTGGTAATGTTAGTCGTCAACAGATACACCCTGGCCAGATACATGAGTCGGATCTTCGAACTCTTCAGATGTGCCCTGGCAAGATACAGGAATCGAGTCTGGTAATGTTAGTCCTCAACAGATACACCCTGGCAAGATACAGGAATCGGATCCTCAAACTCTTCAGACGTGCCCTGGCAAGATACAAGAATCGAGTCTGGAATCAGTCGTCAACAGATACACCCTGGCAAGATACAGGAATCGGATCTTTATTTGCGACCGTTGATAGCAATTATCTTTGTATTAACCTTTGTCCTGAAAAGACAAAACGTTAGTTGCGTGCAATGTCATGATGTATGACATGTGTGATGTTCTCAGAATAAGTGAGATTGTATGTTCATGATGCGTATATGCATGCTATAATGTATGAAGATGTGATGTTCGTGAAATGTATTTTCGTCTGGGAAAATAAATCCTTGACGGGTGCCGGGAAGTTAAATCCTGGGCTTGATGTTGAAGAATAGAGCTTTTTGTTTCCGCTGGGAATGATAGTTGCAAGAATACCGGTAGGAGAAGATGACTCCGTTGAGGAATAAACTTGGCGATTAGATTACTCTGCGGGGAGTGAACTTTGTGGGGAAAGAGAGGTACTTTGCTGCGGTTGATGATAACTCCGCTGGGGATACCGTGGTTGTGTTATGTTGAAGTAATTGATGAACTCCGCTGGGGGATAGGAAGACTTCGTCGGGGACGATCTTTCTGTGATAAATGGCTGAGGATAACCCAGTTATATCCTGGTGGGGAAATAACCTTCTGAATAAAGTCGGGGGACGCGTTCATGCTCTGCGGGTGACAAGCTTCCACAATCTACTGGGGATAAGCTTCCTGCTGGGGAGATGGATTCCACTTTCCTGGGGAAACTTTTGAGTTGTATTGGGGGAGTGGCTCCACTGAATATTCGGTATACCGCCGGGGAACAATCTTAGATCAAGACTGCCGGGGATGCTTGCTAAGAATGTCTGTGTACTCCGCTGAGGAATGTTGAGATCTACTGGGGATGCCTAATTTCCTTAAGGTTGCCAGTGAACTAACTCTGCTTGGGGAGAGTATTGCTGACTTGCTGGAGATATTGTGCCTTGTTAGGGCTGATGAGAGACCAACTGCTTGGGAGAGAGTTGTTGAATCTTGGCTCACTTTCTGGGGAATTAAGGTAATCTTGGTTGCATTCTTCAGCTGAACTCACCTTGGTACCTTGGTGGACGGAACAATTAGATCGCTTAGACAACTCATTATTGCCCCTGCTTCTAATGTTACCTGTAATTAATCCTTTGTTTTGCATGCAAATATTTATGAGTTAGCAGTTAGTGTCAAATGCATATATCACAAATTAAACCTTGGACGTTCTTCGCAAAACAAAACAGAAAAAGGAAAAACAAATGGCAATTTGTCTAAAAAGTGAATTTGTATTGATTTTTGAATTGCCTGTAAATAGGCGTTTTTGTACAAGAGGCTGACGTCCTAGTAAGAGAACGCCGCCGAACAATAGAGTTTATACAATTTTGTGAAGAAGGGAAAACAAAACAGCTATGTGAAAAGAATAATCCCACTGGGTTCCAACTCTACTATCGCCTTTATATCTTCGAGCGTCTCATCACTTTGCTGCTCAGTTGACGATGAAGCTGATTGATTTATGCCGTCTGAACATGATAGTTGATACCGGATTCTGGATGCAAAGTGATCCAATGAGACATAATATTACGCTTTAATCCCTAACTTTTGCCTGGACCGCCCTTTCGGGTTTTCGGTCCACCGGGATACCCATTTTTGCCCAAGCCGCCTTTTCAGGTTTTCGACTTGCCGGGTGTACAGATTTTTTTCATTTCATCCCTTATTTTTGCCCGAACCCTTTTGGTTCGCCGGGAAGCCCTTATTTTTGCCTAGGTATGTCAACCTAGCGGGTCTTTTATTCATGCGTAGTATCTTTTTACTATGTCTGCATTGGCAGGGTGAGGAAGGTCGTCACCATCCATGGTGGTTAGAATCATAGCTCCTCCTGAGAAGACATGTTTAACCACAAATGGCCCTTCGTACGTAGGGGTCCATTTGCCCCTGGGATCACTTTGAGGAAGAATGATGCGCTTGATTACCAGGTCCCTGACTTGATACTCTTGTGGCCTGACTTTCTTGTTAAATGCCCTAATCATCCGTTTTTGATACGTCTGACCATGACATATAGCAGTAAGTCTCTTTTCGTCAATTAGGTTCAATTGATCAAGTTGAGTCTGGATCCAGTCATCTTCGCTCAGATCTGCATCCTTCATTATCCGGAGAGAGGGTATCTGCACTTCAATCGGTAAGACTGCCTCCATGCCATAGACCAAGGAAAAAGGAGTTGCCCTGGTTGACGTCCTTGCTGAGGTACGGTACCCATGAAGAGCGAACAGTAACATCTCGTGCCAATCTTTATAGGTCACTGTCATCTTCTGCACAATTTTCTTGATATTCTTGTTTGCTGCTTCTACAGCCCCATTCATCTTCGGCCGGTAAGGAGAAGAATTGTGGTGCTGTATCTTGAATTGCTCGCAGAGCTCAGTGATCATCTTGTTATTGAGATTGGTACCGTTGTCTATAATGATTCTTTCTGGGACGCCGTATCGACAGATCAAGTTATGCCGAATGAACCGTGCCACGACATTCTTGGTTACTGTAGCATAGGAAGCTGCTTCAACCCACTTTGTGAAGTAATCAATCGCTACCAGGATGAAGCGATGCCCGTTGGATGCCGTAGGTTTAATCTCGCCGATCATATCAATGCCCCACATGGCAAAAGGCCAAGGTGCAGTCAAGACATTCAGAGGAACTGGAGGAACGTGCACCTTATCTGCATATATCTGGCACTTATGACATGTCCGGGAATGTCGGTAACAGTCAGCTTCCATTGTGGACCAGAAATATCCTGCCCGAAGGATTTTCTTTGCCATAGTGTGTCCACTGGAATGCGTTCCGAAGGTACCTTCATGCAACTCCGCCATGATCCTTTCTGCTTCAGTCTTGTCCACACAACGCAGTAAGGTTGAATCATGGTTTCGCTTGTACAGAATGCCGTTGCTGAGGAAGAACTTTGCCGCGAACCTTCTCAGAAACTTCTTGTCATTGACAGACGCACCTTCAGGGTATTCCTGAGCTTCCAAGTACCTTTTCACCTCATGATACCAAGGTTTCTCAGTTACTGTCTCAGCCTCAAGATCACAACAATATGCCGGTTCATCCAGTTTCCAGATGATGATCCGGGGAGCCTCATTGTCCCATTTGACTTTGAACATGGAAGACATCGTAGCCAGCGCGTCCGCCAACTGATTCTCCTCTCTTGGGAAATGTTCAAAGGTTATCTCTGTGAAATGGGGGATCAATGTCAACACACATTCCTTGTAAGGAATAAGATTCGGATGTTTCGTATCCCACTCGCCTTTGATCTGATTGATCACGAGAACGGAATCTCCGAAGACACTCAGAAACTTGATCTTTAAGTCGATCGCCGCTTGAAGACCCATGATGCATGCCTCATACTCCGCCATGTTGTTGGTGCAGTTGAAACATAGCCGGGCAGTGAGTGGAGTATGAGTGCCTTTGGGAGATATGATCGCAGCGCCGATACCGTTACCCAAAGAGTTGGAGGCTCCATCAAAGTGCATAGACCATCGGGATCCTTCCTCAGGTCCTTCATCCGGTCCAGGTACTTCACAATCAGTCACTATCATGATGCTCTCGTCAGGAAACTCAAAATTCATTGATTGGTAGTCGTCCACTGCCTGGTGTGCCAAATGGTCTGCCAATACACTTCCTTTGATAGCTTTCTGAGTTGTGTACTGGATGTCGTATTCTGTCAAGATCATCTGCCATCTTGCTATTCTCCCGGACAGGGCAGGCTTTTCGAATATGTACTTTATTGGATCCATCTTTGAGATCAACAAGGTAGTGTGAGTCAGCATATACTGTCTCAGCCGGCGAGCAGCCCATACCAAAGCGCAGCAAGTTTTCTCGAGCAATGAGTATCGGGTCTCACAGTCGGTAAACTTTTAGCTAAGGTAATAAATGGCGTGCTCTTTTCGGCCAGACTCGTCATGCTGCCCTAGCACACACCCCATTGAGCTGTCAAGTACTGTCAGGTATAGTATTAGAGGTCTCCCTTCAACCGGTGGCATCAGAATGGGTGGTTCTTGGAGATACTCTTTGATTCTGTCAAAAGCGGCCTGACATTCATCATTCCAACGTATTACCTGATCTTTCTTCAGCAGCTTGAAGATGGGTTCACAGGTAGCAGTTAGGTACGATATGAATCAGGCGATGTAATTCAGACGTCCTAGAAAGCCTCTGACTTCTTTCTCTGTCTTGGGAACGGGCATCTCTTGAATGGATTTAACCTTGGCAGGGTCCACTTGAATACCTTTGTCACTTATGACGAAACCTAGCAACTTTCCAGATCTTACCCCAAATGTGCACTTGTTCGGGTTCAACCTCAGCTTGTACAATTTCAGACGGTCAAACAGCTTCTGCAGATGGTCAAGGTGTTCCTCTTTAGTTTGGGACCTTGCAATCATATCGTCGACATATACTTCTATCTCATGATGGATCATGTCATGAAATAAAGCAACCATGGCACGTTGGTAGGTTGCCCCAGCATTTTTCAACCCGAATGGCATGACCTTGTAGCAGAAGGTGCCCCACTGAGTAACAAAGGTAGTCTTTTCCATGTCTTCAGGAGCCATCTTGATTTGATTATAACCTGAAAAACCATCCATGAAAGAGAATACCTTGTGCTGAGCAGTGTTGTCAACCAGAACATCAATGTGAGGTAGGGGAAGTCATCTTTGGGGCTCGCCCTGTTCAGATCCCTGTAGTCAACACACATTCTGACCTTACCATCTTTCTTTGGCACTGGAACCACATTGGCAACCCACTGAGGGTAAGAAGTCACTGCAAGAAACCCGTCATCGAATTGTTTCATAACCTCAGCTTTGATCTTCTCAGACATCTCTGGACGCATGCGGCGAACCTTTTGCTTAACCGGAGGGCAGTCTTCCTTGGTAGGAAGGTGATGGACCACAATGTCAGTATCCAACCCAGGCATGTCTTCGTAGGACCAGGCGAAGATTTCCACATAATCATGTAACATCTGAATCAACCGTTGTTTCACGCTGAGCTCCAGATTGGCACCAATCTTAACTTCCCTTCTGTCTGCCTCTGTACCCAGATTTACCGTTTCCACTGGCTCTTCATGTGGCTGAATGATCCTCTCTTCCTGGAGTAACAGTCTTGCAAGCTCACCAGGCACTTCGCAATCATCTTCACCTTCGTCTTCGGCTAAGTTGATCAGATTTTCGAAGTCATAATTAGCAGTAGCAGAGTCGTTACCAGTGAGATCCAAAGTGGATTGAAACCTGTATGAGTGAGTGTGTGTAAATATAGCTGTTTTGCAATAAAGAAAGAAAGAAAGAAAGGGAGCACAAGATTTGAAATGCGAGAAACGTCCAATGTCTTTATTCATGATATATGGAAATGACAGTTAATAAGCCCCCACAAATGAAGCCAACGGTGCCCCGGGTAAGACACCGGGCCATAAAGTTTCAGTTTATTGTTTATTACAAATAAAAACAAAGGAATTCATTACTGTGTAACAAAAGTAACAGGTATATGATCTTTCGCGGTCCAATTGGTTATTCCACCGTCAGTCGTCGGATAAATCCAGCTGTCAAACTCTGATTCCTCCGTATCGCTCTCAATAGCATTCACTCCCGGGTTGGTGATGATCACGGGAGGTCTTCCGATCCTTGCTTTGCGTACAGCCCTCTGAGCCTCTGCAGTGAAACCCAGCCCAAACTTGTCAGTTTTAGGAGTAAAATCAGGGAGCCTGTCCCAGTTAGCACATTCACCTTTCTCAATTACAGCCCGGGCGTCCTTTAAGGAGGCCATCTTCAACAGGAAGTCTTCTTCAACCACTGTTTCTGCTGACGCCAATGTTGGAGGTACCTCTTCAAAATGTTGAAAGGGGGTTTCAATAAACTCCCCGTCCATCTCAATATACCGGAAGGAATTCAGATGACTAACCATGTATTCTTCCTCCCCCTGCACGGTGACAATCTTCCCTCTGATAGGGTACTTGAGCTTCTGGTGTAGAGTGGAGGTCACAGCCCTAGCTTTGTGAATCCAAGGTCGACCCAGCAAACAGGAATAAGATGGGCGAATATCCATCACATAGAAAGTTGAGTCAAATACTTGAGAACCCACACGAATAGGAATGTCTACCTCACCATGAACCATCCTCTTCGACCCGTCAAAGGCTCAGACAATGATGTTGCTAGGCTTCAACTCCAGGCCCTCACAATCCAACCGGTCTAAGGCCTTCTTGGGCAATACATTCAGGGAAGAACCGGTGTCCACCAACACGTGTGCGAGAGTAGTTCCCCTGCATTCTATGGAGACGTGCAGGGCATCATTGTGGTTCTTTCCCTTGGCGGTAAGATCAGCATCCGAGAAACCCAAACCATTGTCAGCTGTCAAATTGGCTACGCAATCAGTAAACTGGTCTGCAGATGTCTCTTGTGGCACATGGGCCGTCTTCAGAAATGAAATCAGGGCCTTGGCATGGGCCTCTGAGCACAGCAGCAATGATAGCATAGAGATCTTGGAGGGGGTATGCCCCAGCTGTTCAACGACGTTAAAGTCACTCTTCTTGATTATCTTAAGAATTTCCTCCATCTCTTGCTGGGAGGCTTCAACATTCACAGTCTTAGGTGCCTCCATCCGGGAAGGCTCATCATCAATCCCTTTGCCCCGAGTATCAGATGACTCGGCAGCAGGGGTAGAAACTGGATCAGAAGTGGGAACAGGCGCACTTGCAGGCGTAATTATAAGAGGTCTTCGGATAACTGGTGGCGCAATGTCAGGCGAGAAGAGCCTACCACTGCGAGTAACTTTAGCTGGACCGGTGATATTGCTGATGCTGGTACCGGTGTTGAACTCCTGCTTCACTCCAAGTACATATACATCTGCCCCATAGTGCCATGGGACAGCCTTATCAGATTCATAGCGGAGGGGCCCCGGAACAGTAATGATAATGGGTGCAGCAGACATGATCTTGACTGGCTTCCTCGGGGGAGCCTTGGTAGGATTATTGAAAATTGTGACAACGGATACTTCTTCAACGGGAACAATAGGAACAGTGGACTTCTTGAACAAAATTTCCTTGCTATCCATCAGGCTTTGGATGCCTGACTTCAGCAACGGACAACCAGTAAGGGAAGTGGCACACAGAAGGCAACCCTTGCTACAACCCGAAAATAAACCGGCTAGCAACATGTTCCTTTTAACAGTCAACAAAGGGGTAGCCACATCATCCACAGAAACGGCATACAAGTCTTCCTCAACGACATTTACTCCATGATGGGGCATAGGAGCCGTCACAACATTTGGCCTCTCGGGCGCTTCGAATTGTATCTCCTTCGCATCAATAAGGTCCTGGACCTTATTTCTTAGGGCCCAACAATCATCAGTAGAGTGCCCTGGGCTATCGGAGTGATAAGCACAGCGGGCATTTGGATTATACTTAGGAGAGGTTGTGTTCACCACCTTTGGAGCCTCTCTGACGGTCACCAAGTTGGTCGATAGCAATTGCGGCAAGATCTGTGACAAGGTCATGCTCAGCCGAGTGTATTCCCTTCTGGGTCTCTCAGTCCTTGGTTGGTTAGGTTTCCGAGGAGCGGCAGCAGGCTTTGCAATTACCACCACGTTGACAGCTTGGCGGCCTTCTGGTTTGTCTTGCCTTCTAGGCCCATACACAGCACTGGCTTCCTTTTTGAAAGGCTTCTTCATAGAACTTGAGGATGCACCTTTCTGAATTTTCCTTGATTTCATGCCAGCCTCTATCCTTTCCCCGGTCAGAATGAGGTCTGTGAACCCTGCAGACGAATTACCAATGAGATGATTAAAGAATGGCCCGGATAGGGTCCCCAAGAACATATCCACTAGCTCACGGTCGGTTAATGGTGGCTGCACCCTGCCAGCCAGGTCCCTCCACTTCTGCGCATACTCTTTAAAACCTTCTCCCGGTCCTAGCGACATACCCTGGAGTTGGGTACGTGTAGGGGCGAGGTCGGCATTATACTGATACTGCTTGTAAAAAGCAGTAGCCAACTCCTCCCAGTTACGAACCTTGGTTCCATCCAGCTGATAGAACCATTCGAGATGAGTCCCTGAAAGACTCTCCTGGAAGAAGTGGATCCACAAGTTCTTGTCCACAGTATACGGCTGAATCTTCCGCACATAAGATCTGAGATGTAGCTTAGGGCAAGACGCCCCGTCATACTTTGCAAAAGATGGTGCTTTGAACTTGTGTGGGATGACCACACCAGAAGATAAACCCAAGTCTCTGAAATCCAAACCAGGCACTTGTTGAATTTCCATGGCATTCAGACGGTCTTCCAACTGCTTATATCTGTCTTCAGCTGGAGGATACTGCTCCTCATTAAAATCAGTCTCGTTGTCAGAGACCACCGGACTAGGAACCCTTCCCCCCTGGGGACTGCCTTTTCCTACAGAAGAACCAGCTTGATCAACCTCATTCTGCAGTGTGTTACCGAACCTCCGGCCAGTGTTGAACAGTACAGTTCTCTTCTTCTTCTTCTTCTTAACCAGCAGAGCCTTCAACTCCTCTTGACCTTGGGCCAGACTCATGATCAGCTCTTGGAATTGGGCGTTCTGAGCCTGAAGGGCCTTGATAGACTTCTCGGTAGATGATTCAGGGTTCATGATGCTGAAATAAACAGTGAAGAACATTAAGCAACCTGAAAAGAAGAGTACCTGCTATGCACATGATGCATGATATGTGTTTATGCAATGCATTCAAGGGTTCGAAAGTTCAAATTTGTTGTAGACAAAAAGGAACACACGTCATCATTAAGAAGTAATTGTTCAGTACATCAAGGCCTCATGGGCAAAACATTACAAAAGTAAATCAATCCCAAAAGACACTGCGCATCCTTTTCGGGGCTATGTAAGTGTTGAGAGTCTTTTCCTCGTGCAGTATGCGTGTTAGCTCCAAGACCTTCTTCTCACTAGCATGTAGACTGGACTCAAGAGAATTCCGTTCTTCCTTAAGCTGGATCCAACTCTTCTGCATTTCTTCCCAGGATGTGGGCATGTCAGGATGTTGAATGGTGTAGGACACCTCTCCTTCCAAAACTGGCTCTTTGATCACAGGGAGAACATGAGGATAAGGCATCACTAACTTCTGGGAGCGGGCTCGTACCCACTTGAGATAAGGTTCCAACGGGATGGAGTTCCTGTGCCCCAGTGTCTTGCTGTCTATCTTGCTTGGCATCCTCCAAGCTCTGATAAATATCTGGCGAAGTCCTTGTGCATCATTGTCGAAGTCAAAAACTATGTCAGGAATTAACACGTCATGAGGGCCGTCCCTCCGAGCATAACCAAACTGTCTCCAAGCCAGACACAGGTTGTAAGTAATACCTCCTCTAATTCCAAGTAAAGGGACATTAGGAAACTCCCCGCAACGATCAATGATAGTGACATCCTCTCTGGACCGAGAGCACCAATGTATATCAGCATGTGTAAGAGTCATTAATCGTTGTGACCATCTCAAACCCCATTCATTCTTCAAAACTGATTGTGGAAGGTGCGAAATAAACCACCTTCCCAGGAGAGGGGTACAACACATAAGAACACCTCTCTTTCTCATGGTTCGAGTGTAACATGAGTGAAGGATGTCCCCAAGCAACGTAGGTATAGGATTCCTGGACATGAAGATCTTGACAGCACTGATATCTATAAGCTGATCGGGATTCGGGAACAAAACCAATCCATAGACAAGGAGGGCCACAACTTCTTCAAAGGCTTGTAGGTCAAGGGAATTCCAACATTCTTGGGCCTTCTCAAACAGAAACCTGGCTAAGAACCCTTTGATACCACTTCTAACTTCCCAATGTCCCTTGATGTCAGAGGGTTGTAGGTGTAAGGTTTTAGCAATCTCTTCAAGCTTGGGTTCCTTTTCCGTACCGTTGTAGGGTAGTTGATCAAGGACAGGGATCTTCAGAAGCCGGGAGAACTCTTCCAATGTAGGCACCAATTGATAATCCAGGAAAGTAAAACAGTGGTGCAGAGGGTCAAAGAACTGGAAGAGGACCTTTATCATGTCTTCCTCAATGTTGGTGTTGACCAGGCTGATGATTCTTCCATGCCTCTCACTGAAAGAAGAGCTCTCGAGAATCCTGGATATAAGCTCCTTAAGCTGAGGAGGGATCCTTACAAGGCTGATCTGAATTGTATTTCTGCGAACAGTTTCCATGTCCTACAAAACAAGAACAAAGATGAAGATTCGAACCCCTGAAATGGTTAGTCAATGCGTATGATGTCATGATGCTATGATTAAACACACCACAAGTACACAAAAAGCAAACATGGTAAGGCACACAAGTCACACCACAGCCTTTAGAGTTTAGGCCAGCCTGGGGTCTGGGTATTACCCTCTTGAAGTTGGTGGGCTCAACCTGTCCTATCAGAAGTAACCGGGTTCTAAGGGTCCCAATATCATTGGATTGCTTTCATTGTTCATCGTTTCGATTTAGCCACTGAACTGGCGGCCGAAATATTCCAAGAAAACAACCCTCAACTGAGTGTAGTATCGAGTATCAACCAACCTCGGACTACACCAAAGTCAGTTATCTCACTACCCTAAAGAGGCCAAAATGGTTCAATTAAGGTTCCTAAGGTCAGTTGATGCTTCACGACACCACGCGGCGGCCCCGTACTCTCCTTGACTGAACTCAAGGGTTACCGGTACACACCAAAGTGCCACATCAACGTAGCAGACTGCTTCAACCGTGTCGGTATACCCCGCACAATTCCCTCACAGTCTTGTTGCTACTTTCTAAGAAGGTATCCCCCAGATCCGGGTTAGGATCTATAGAACTCCCAAGACAGTCCCACAATAATAAAGCACACAAATTAGACAATTGAAAACATAAGTATGAGCTATCCTAAGGTACACCTCACTTTTAAATATAGTCCCCAGCAGAGTCGCCAGTTCTGTGATCGGTGGATCTGGAACTGACTGTTTAACGCTGGTTCGCGAAATGTCGCGGAAGCAAGAGTCGCCACCGTCTTTTATTTTCTCCAACATGGACAGGACAAAAGCACAGCAAAATTCCTTATGAGATAGTTTCTCGGTTCGGGAGGTAGATTTATAGAAAGGGAAGGTGTTAGCGCCCTTTCTATCCATGGTTATCCATGAGCTCTTAGATACTTGCTCTTATGTTTTCAAAGTGTTTGCTTTTCAAAATGTGAGTGGGTTTGAAAAAGTTTCGTTTAAAGATTTCTGAATAACTCTTGTATCTGTCCTCAAGAGTGTTTGAAAAATTGTTTTGAAAGCTTTTTGAAAGTGTCGGTGTGAAAAGGTTTTTGTTTTGTTTTTTAGAAGAGAGCAAGTATCTATGAGTCATCTACCTACCCTAAGGAATTAGGCTGTGTAAATGTCCTTAAGGTAGTGCCATCCCACCATTGAGAGGTAGGTAGCACCACCGTTGGAGGTGTTCGGGTCAATTCGTTCGTAGGGGCAGTGTGGTCACTAGAGCAACAGTAGGATACCTTAGAAGCTACCCTTATGCCATTGATCCTTTTTAATTTGAGGCAACTTTTCCGAGGCAACTTGTTTTGAGGCATATGGATCAACGGACATAAGGACTTACTAAGACGTCCTATACTCGACGACCATGTTTCGAAGGCAAGGCAACAGTGAGGCGTACCCAAAGGGTGGTGTGTGAATTTGTGTGTTATTTTCATGTTATGTTTTATCTTTTACATGTATCATGGTGATCTACGCTTATTTTTAATTTAGGCCGTACATTCTTTCATGCAAAGTTTAGCAGTTTTAAGAGTGCGGAAATTTAAATGCGGAAAATAAAATCCTACGCTATTACAAGGCGCGGGTCTATACATCGCCAAATTAACAAAGACCCGTTTGAATAAAAATGCGGAAAGTAAATAAATTCCTAATTACTATTACATGGCTTGAGCAGTTACATAATATTCACAAAGGAAAATAAAATAACATGCGAAAAGAATAAAAATAGAACGTTCGAGGGCGTTGGATCCTTTTGAAATTAAATTGAATTAAAAGTTAATTAATTATTTAATAAAGAAAAGAAATTGTTTTTTATGGTTTTTGGTATTTATGAAATAAAGAAAATTAAAATTAAAAGAAACCCTAATTCTAAATTATTTTTAACTATTAATGAAAAAATGTTAAAGTTTAACCTAATTTATGCTAATTAATTATTTACATATTTATTTACAAAATTATTTAATACTTAATAATAATAATGATGAGAAAATTATTTATTAAAAAAATGATGAAAAGTTAAAAACCCTAATTTCTACATATTCTAATTTGTTAAGAAAAAGATTTAAGTTTTAAAACCTAATTTAACTAAATAATTAATGTACATTTATTTACAAAATAAATTAATAGGAATTAAATATAATTAAACATATTTTTAGTTTTTTTGATCTTCTGGTTTTATATTATAAAAATTAATTTCTGAAGTTAAATAAAACAATTAAAAAGAATAATAATTGAAAAGAATAAAAGAAAAGAAAATTAAAAGAAGGAATACAAACAAGGAGGGGTGTCTGGCCCTTTTGGAGGTTTTTGTAGAGTAATTTGGGCCCAAGATTGCAAGGCTTGCGTTGACTTTCCAGTTTGCATGTGGAGTAGTTGACTAGCGTGTATGGTAGTCTCCACGTTCTGGCCTTTGGATTGATCATGAAGCCACTTGTCAAGCCAGAGCATGAGGGTGTATGGTGAAGCCTTGAAGGAACGCTGCATAGAAACGCCTTAAGAGAAAAATTATGGAATATGTGGGGGACCTGGGAATCGAACCCAGGTCCCAAAGCTTGCAACGCACATCCCTGGCCAATTGATCTATCATGTTCATTCGTATATAATATAATAAGAAAACATAATATATAGAAAATGCCCACTATGCTGAAAAACGCACCAACGTTTAAATTGGCCAACCATATGAGGACACACATGCTTCTTCTTCCTCTTTTTCCTGTAAATAAAAGCAAATAGCGGGGGTTTTAAACCCCCACTAAACTCAACCAGAAATAATAGCGATTAGCACCTGGGTTAACATAAAAAAGGCGCGAGTAGTGAGTTAGTCTCGTTTGGATGTCACGATTTCAATGGTACCAGTTTGGTGGTCCAATTTTACCACATGAGGGAAACCCTAATTTAAAGCTTCTGAAACCCTAAAACACGTCCATGGCAGATCTGGCTACAGGCAGTATTAGTTCAATTAATTGCTACCAATGGCTTCAGAACATCAATATTAGCAAGAATCAATGATTAAAATTCATGAATAATGTATGTAAATTAAAAAAGGATTAGGGACAAGTGCAAGAAAAGTGTGATGTCGTTCTACCAATTCTTTGAGTGTGGAGGCGTGTTCTTGATTGCAACACGTTCAAGGAAGTCCCAGCAAGCGTTTGGAATACTTTTGGAGCTTTGAAAAACCTTGTAACTAGGTTTTCAGTTTCCAACTTTTTATGAAAAAAATGCAATTTGGTTCTTGGTTTTCTGCGCAGCTTTTGTGTCTATGAGCATTAGGTTCACTTGTGCATATGTAGATGAAGCAAATTAGGTTAAAAAACCAAGCCCAAAGTCCATGTATTGATGATTCCAATCTTTGATTTTTCCACATCTTTTTTCAATCTTTTTCCATGCCAATCATGCCAATTGTGGAAGATATTGCCTTGTTAATTGATGCACGAGATATTTAGCTCATAATGAGTGAATTTGCTGCACAAAAAGATTTGATAAGTGTTATTTGATATTTTTTCATATTTAAATTTAATTAAATGAATTAATAATAATAAAAATTCAAATAATTAATCAAAAATGAGAAAATAACTCCCTTAGATGTCAATGGGTCGTGCATGGCCTTTGGGTAATGATTCATGGAAGAAATTGTGGCCCATTAGCATTTTTGAAGCCTTTTGTGCAAAGTTGACTTTTCAAAATTCCCAAAAATTTCCCAACTTCTACAAGGCCTATCTTGCTCAATTTTGAAGCTATAATCATGTTCTTGGACATTTTGGAAAGGTCTTGAAGTCCTCTAACCAATGTCTTTGGTCCCATGTCATTTTGATTTACCAATCTCAAGTTATGGTCTTTGACTTAAAGTGCCTTTTTGTTGACTTTTAAAAATGACCTATAATGTTGAAATTGATAACTTTTTGTGAGAGCATTTCTTGGACTTGAAGTGTGAAGATGAGTTGTAGGAAATGTCATCCTCTTCAAAATGAGATTTGGATGGAATTTTTCTGATAAACCATGAGGAAGTTATGCCCTGGTCAATTTGCAGTTGACTTTTTCAACTGTCCAAAAATAGAAACTTTTGCATCTTGAGACTTTTTGAGCCATGCTTGTGAAATCATGATCAAGAATTGATCAAATGATGTTTGTGGCTTCAAAATAAGATGTTGACCAAAAAGTTTGACTTTTGACTGTCAAATGACCATTTTGCCCCTGTAGTTGACTGTGCAGCAATTAGGGTTTTTTGACTGTGCAATTTGATGCTGTGAGTCTTGAAACTTGGCATGTGAATGCTTGACAATGTATATGGGCATGTGGGACTTGATTGGACCCTTGGAAACCTCAATTTCTTTGCAAGAACCAAAAACCTAATTTTGACTGTATTAGGAGGCAATTGGACTGTGCAACCTTTGAGAGATTTTGAAGCTTGATCTTGGAAAATCTTGAAGAATATGGGAGGGCAAATTTTGGGGTACAACAATTGTGTAATGATGTTCTCAAAGTAAATGAGATTGTGCCATATGCGTTTCGTGTGCATATGCTATGATGTTTGTAAATGATATATGAATGTGAAATGTCATTGAATGTAGCTTCGTATAACATCTCGCTAGGGAAAATAAATCCCTGAGTGGTGTTGGTGATGAAGAATATGTGTAATCTTCAATCTCGTATAGAATGTTGCCGCTGGGGACTTCTGCTCTCTGTTTCAGGAAACTCCCCTGGGGAACGTTGATTTCTGCTTGAGAAGAAGAGTTCAAAATCATTGGTCGTTCATCGCTCTACTAGAGAAATAGTTCTTATATACCCTGACTGGGGATAAAAGAGATGGATAACCTTTTGAGGTGTTGTCTAACCGAGTTTCTGATATGGACACTTACTCGTTTGGAGAGGATAAGTTTGAACGATATCCGGTCCGATTTCAGATTATGTAGCAACTTTCTGGGGATAGTAACCTGGACTACCCTTTGCTGGAGAGAGGGGTTTTGCCGGTGATTTATAGTAGTCAAAGAAACAGGCTCAAGATGGGGATAATGTTTTCTGTTGGGGGAATAAACCCGATTGGGGAAATAAACCCTGTTGGGGAAATAAACCCCAAACCTGTTGGAAAAACACTTTACTGAGGAATACTCCTGCTGAGGAAATAAGCTCTGCTGGAGAAAAGAATTCTGCAGGGGATTTTACAGTTTCGGAGGAATAATCTCGGCTGGGGAAAAGAATTCCTATGAACTGTACTGACGTCATAATCTTTGGCAAGGGTTGGGACTCCATTGGTTAGCAATGTGGTCGGGGAAAAGATCATATTCCCTCATCCGCTAGGGAAATCTGCTGGCGAATTAAGTTATTTTAGCCTTGCAGGGAGTGTATCTTTGTTGAAAATAAGCTTGCGAATATGACTTTGTGGGGATAATCCTATGAGGGCTTCCCCAGTTGATGTTATAGATGAAGTGTGATAGCCATGAAGAGAAAACGGTAACATCTCATGCCAGTCTTCGTAGGTCACAACCATATTTTGTATAATCTTCTTTATGTTCTTATTGGCAGCTTCTACAGCGCCATTCATCTTTGGTCGATACAGAGAAGAGTTGTGGTGCTTGATCTTGAACTGCATGTAGAGTTCAGTGATCATAGTGTTGTTGAGATTAATACCATTGTCTGTGATAATCCTCTCGTGGATGCTATACCGACATATAAGGTTATTCCTAATGGACCGGGCCACGACGTACTTGGTAACAGAGGTGAACGAGGATGCTTCAACCCACTTTGTGAAGTAATTAATGGCGACAAGGATGAAACGATGTCTGTTAGAAGCAGTAGGCTTAATCTCTCCAATTATATCAATTCCCCACATCGCAAATGGCCAAGGAGCAGTCAAGTCATTCAGAGGTACTGGAGGCACGTGTACCTTATCAGCATAGATCTGGCATTTATCACAAGTTCTTGAGTGGTGGTGATAGTCGGTTTCCATAGTGGACCAATAGTAACCTGCTCTCAAAATCTTCTTAGCCATAGTATGCCCACTGGAACGAGTGCCAAAGATGCATTCGTGCATATCCTCCATAATATTTTTCTGCTTCTTTCTTGTCCACACAACGAAGCAGAGTCGAGTCATGATTGCGTTTGTATAAAATTTCATTTCTCAAGAAGAACTTAGTTGAGAACCTCCGTAGGAATTTCTTGTCGTTTATCGATGCTCCTTCAGAGTACTCTTGAGCCTCAAGATACCTCTTCACTTCATAAAGCCAAGGTTTCTCTGCTACTCCATTGGTATCAACTTCGTAATAGTGTGCTGGTTCGTCTAATCTTTCAATGGTGATTTTAGGCGCCTTGTTATCCCACCTGACCTTGAACATAGATGACATTGTATCCAACGTATCCGCCAGCTGATTCTCTTCTTGTGGGATGTGCTTAAAAGTGATTTCTTCGAAGTACATGATCAAGGTTAACACATTCTCTTTATAGGGAATGCGATTCGGGTGCTTCATATCCCATTCTCCCTTGATCTGACTGATCACTAGGGATGAGTACCCATATACATCCAAGAACTTGATTCTTAGGTCAATAGCAGCTTTAATGCCCATAATGCACGCTTCGTATTTGGCCATGTTGTTGGTACAATCAAAGCATAATATGGCGGTGAATGGCATATGGCAACCTTGAGGAGAGATGATTATAACACCAATTCTGTTGCCAAGTGCATATGAAGCTCCATCTAAAACCATAGTCCATCGGGATCCTGGCTCAGGTCCTTCATACGGTCCAGGTTCTTCACAATCTATGACTAGCATAATGTTCTCATTTGGGAATTCGAAATTCATAGACTGATAGTCGTCTACGGCTTGATGTGCCAAATGATCTTCCAGTACACTTCGCTTGATTACCTTTTGAGTGGTGTACTGAATTTTGTATTCTGTCAAGGCAATTTTCCATCGGGCTATTCTTCCGGAGAGAGTTGGCTTCTCGAATATGTAATTGATGGGATCCATTTTGCAAATCAACAGAGTAGTATGAGTCAACATATACTGTCTTAGTAGGCGAGCAACCCATGCCAAAGTGCAACAAGTTTTCTCGAGCAGTGAGTATCTTTTTTCATAGTCGATAAAAAATTTTCTAAGGTAGAATATTGCATGCTCTTTTCGACCAGACTCGTCTTGTTGGCCTAGTACACACCCCATTGACTTCTCTAACACTATTAGGTACACGATTAGAGGTCTTTCTTCAACTGGTGGCATCAGAATCAGAGGTTCTTACATGTACTCCTTAATTTTGTCAAAGGCTATTTGGCAGTCGTCGTTCCATCTTACTACTTGATCTTTTTTCAGTAGCTTGAAGATTGACTCACAAGTAGCAGTCAAATGAGAAATGAATCGGGAAATGTAATTCAATCGTCCTAAGAAGCCTCTGTCTTCCTTCTCAGTACGAGGAGCCGACATTTCTTGAATGGCTTTGACCTTGGCGGGATCAACCTCAATACCTTTACCACTGACGACGAAATCAAGGAGTTTACCGGATCTCACCCCAAAGGTGCACTTGTTCGAATTTAACCTTACCTTGTACTTATTTAACCTTTCAAATAGTTTATGCAGATGATCAAGGTGCTCTTCTTTAGTCTACAATCTTGCTATCATGTCATCAACATAGACCTCTATCTCATGATGAATTATGTCATGGAATAAAGCTACCATGGCACGCTGATAAGTTACGCCGGTGTTCTTCAACCCAAAAGGCATAACCTTGTAGCAGAAAGTTCCCCATTGTGTAACGAAAGTAGTTTTCTCCATATCTTCAGGCACCATCTTAATCTAATTATAACCCGAGAATTCATCCATGAAAGAGAATACCTTATGCTGAGCGGTATTATCGACCAAAACATTAATATGCGGAAGTGGGAAGTCATCTTTGGGGCTCTCCCTGTTCAGACCCATGTAATCTACACACATACAAACCTTGCCATCTTTCTTTGGTACCGGAACAAATTTAGCAACCCATTGAGGATACGATGTCACATCTAAGAAACATGTGTCAAATTGCTTCATAGCGTTGGCCTTGATCTTCTCATAAATCTCAGGACGCATGCGACAAACCTTTTTCTTAATCGGAGAACAACCCTCTTTCGTTGGCAGATGATGAACCACAATATCAGTATCGAGCTCTGGCATGTCTGCGTATGACCAAGCAAAGATCTCAACATAGTTATGCAACATCAGAATCAACTTGTTCTTGACATTGCTTTCTAAATTGGAGCCTATCTTGACTTCTTTTTTGTCCATCTCAATACCCAAATTTACCACTTCAGTTGGTTCTTCATGTTGTTGGATAACCTTTTCTTCTTGTATTAAGAGTCCGACGAGTTCTCCAGGAATTTCACAATCTTCCTCACCTTCGTCCTCAGCTTGGTAGATTGGATTTTCAAAGTCATAAGTGGCAATATCAGAATTGTTATCAGAGATCCGGAGTGGATGTGGATCTGCAATGTAGTGTGTCGGTGCGTGTAAGAAGACAACTATTTGAAAATTCAGTAAAAAAAAAATAGAGAGTGCAAAATTTGAATGAAAAATGTCAAATGTTTTTATTAAATGAGCATATGCGGGTGAAAGATAACAACCCTAACAAGTGGACCGTTGTGCCCAGGGCAAGGCACAAGGCTTAAAGTCGTTGTTTTTTAAAAATTACATATCCCTAAAACTTGAAAGCAAATAACAGGAAATAGAAATTACCCCTGACTAAAGGAGATTGGTATAAAGTATTTAGCATTCTAGTTGTTGAGTCCACCTCCAATGGTAGGGAATATCCCATTGTCAAAGTCACAGTCACTATCAGTGTCTTCTATAGCATTGGCTTCATTATTGCTGATGCGAAAAGGTGGTCTCCCAGCATGAGCACGACGAACCTCCTTCTGAGCTTCTGAGGTGAAACCCAAACCAAATTTGTTGGACTTGTAAGGAATATCAGGAAGCTCACCCCAGATAGTGCAACCGCCCTCTTCTACCAGAACCCTAGAATCCTTTAGAGAAGCCATTCTCGGTGGATCCTTCGTGATCTTAGGAGTAGCAGGAGTAACTTTTGCAACGACAATTGTCAGAGGGATTACTTTAAACGTCTGGCATGGAGTTTCAATGAATTCACCATCCATCTCAACATATTTAAAAGAATTCAAATGGCTGACCATATATTCTTCTTCTCCACAAACTGTAACGATTTTCCCTTTCACCGGATACTTTAATTTTTGATGCAAGGTAGAGATAACAGCACCTGCCCCATGAATCTAGGGGCTTCCGAGAAAACAGGAATAGGCCAGACTAATATCCATTACATAGAAAGTGGAGTTGAAAACCTGAGATCCAACCTTGATCAGAAGATCAACCTCTCTGTGTACCATTATCCTTGACCCATCAAAGGCTCTTACCACAATATCGTTGAGTTTCAGCACCAACCCTTCACAGTCCAGTCTATCCAGAGCACCTTTTGGTAATACATTCAGGGAGGAACCTGTATCCACCAACACATGCGCCAAGGTAGTGCCCCTACACTCAATAGAGATGTGTAGGGCATTGTTATGATTCTTTCCTGTCAGAGTTAGGTCAGAATCAGAAAAGCCTAACCCATTATTAGCCGTTAAGCTTGTTATACAATTCTCAAACTGATCAGCAGAAGTCTCTTGTGGTACATGAGCATTCTTTAGAAATTTTACCAAAGCCTGAGCATGGGCTTCGGAGCATAATAACAAGGACATCATGGATATTTTGGAGGGCGTCTGCCTCAGTTGTTCAACTATATTGTAGTCACTTTTGCGGATGATTTTTAGTATCTCTTCCATCTCTTGTTTGGAAGAGTCTTCAATAGTAACATCTTTTGATGGTGCCCCCATCTGGGAAGGCTCAGTCATCTTTATAGTAGTTGACTCAGTAGCAGGGATGTGAACAGGTGTTGTGATAGTTTTTGGAGGAGAGACTCTGGAGAGAAGACCCTTCTTGTCCTGGTAACTTTATTAGTTCTGACAATATTCTCGACATTGAGTTTGGTAACTTCAGAATCTTTATCTTCGACAATCCATGGTTGTTGCTTAACATCATGGTAATAAACTTCAACTCCATAATTATAGGGAACATCCTTGTCAGAGGAATAAGGGACTGTCCCCGGTGCAGTAATGATTAGGGGAGAAACTCTAGGCTCGACATGAATCCTTATAGGACCTTTAGAGGTGACCCTAATAGGAATTTTGGAAATTGTGATTATAGAAACATCTTCAAGTCTCAGCTCTTGAGACATAATTTCATGTAAACTCTTTACGAACGGATTCTTCTCAAACATAATTTCATTGTTGTCAATCAAACGTTAAATACCCTTCTTCAGCCACATACAACCATCATCTTGGGACACACAATGGTAACAAAATTTAGTGCAACTTAGGAATAAATCGGCTCGCAACAGATTCTGCCTAATGATTTTTAAAGGAGTAGTCAAGTCACTTATGGTGGAGACATAAGAAACATCGCCAATAGCATTAATACTTTTACCATGACTAGGCATAGGTGCAGTGGTCACATTAGGGGTCTCTGGAGGGTCAAACTCAATTTCCTTGTTGTCAATCAGATCTTGAATTTTGTTTTTCAAAGCCCAATAGTTGTTGGTGTTGTGCCCAAGACTATTGAAATGGTAGGCGCACTTCACATTCGGGTTGTAATGAGGAGAGGAGGTGTTGGGATTAGGAGGAGGATCCCGTAGTGTTACCAATTCTGACTTCAACAGATGTTGTAATGCCTGAGACAAAGTAATACTAATCTTGGTGAACTTCCTTCTCGGAGCGTCTGACCTATGCTGATTTCCCTGTTGTTGTTGTTGAAGAGGTGCCGGATTAAAGATCAATACCGCTCCCACGGACTGATGGCGATCATTTTTACCACGACCCTTCTGGTCATAAACAACACTGATTTCCTTCATATGATTGAACGTCTTCTTTGCAGCACTAGAAGACACAACCATTGGAATTTTTCCACTCTTAATACCACTTTTAACTCGTTCCCCAGTCAGGATTAACTCAGTAAAACCAGCTGACAAACTCCCAATCAGCAGATTAATGAATGGACCTGTCAGGGTGCCCATGAAACATATCAACAACCTCCCGATCAGACAAGGGAGGTTGCACCCTTCCATACAAGTCTATCCACTTTTGTGCATATTCTTTGAACCCTTTACTCAAGCCCATAGACATGTTTTGCAATTGCACTCGAGTTGGTGCAAGGTCAGTATTATATTGATACTGCTTATGAAAAGCAGCAGCCAAGTCTTCCCATGTACGGATGTTGGTTCCTTTTAGATGATAAAACCATTCGAGTTGCGTCCTCGACAAGATTTCTTGGAAGAAGTGCACCCATAATTTTCTGTCAGCAGTATGGGGCTGGATTTTTCGGACATAAGACCGCAAATGAAGCTTAAGACAAGACACACTGTCATATTTAGAAAATACGGGGTCCTTAAACTTGTGAGGAATAACAACCCCTGAGATAAGACCCATCTATTCAAAATCCAACCCAGGAACTTTCTAGATCTCTATAGCGTTGAGACGATCTTCCAGTTGCTTGTACTTGTCATCAGCCGGAGGATATTGTTCATTTGAATAATTCGCTTATTCTTCGTCAGAACCCTGGTTGTCAGCCTTCATACTTTTGTCATCTTCCTCTGGGTTATCATTTTCTTCTTCAAACTCCAAAGCTTGCTTGACCAGACCTTTGAGTCTCCTACTGATGTTGAGGATGCCAGCTGGTTTCTTGACTTTCTCCTTCTTCTCTTTAGTGATAAGGGCCTTAAGCTTTTCCTACACTTTGGCTAGACTCAGGAACATCAGCTGGAACTGGGCATTCTGAGCCTAGAGATCTTTAACTGTTTGTTCAAGAGCCATTCTTTCTGCTGAAATAAATAGTAAAAAGATAAGAAACTTGTCTTGAAACACCTGTCATGTAATGATATGCATGATATGTATATGCAATGTTTTCAAGGACCTTAGGAGATTTAAATTTTCTAACCAAGAGGAAACAGAAACAAAGATTTTTATTAATAAGTTTATGTGAATACAAAGGATTACAAAGAAATAAATTAAAAACTCCTAAAACTCTAAGTTTCCCATGGACTCCTCCTCTTCGTGTTGTATATGCGTTAAGACTCTGCTCCTCGTGAAGTTTTTTCGTGAGCTCTAACACTTTCTTTTCACTTGAATGGAATTGAGTCTCATAGGTGTCTCGTTCTTCCTTGAGTTGAATCCAAGACTTCTGCAATTCGTCAAGGTTAGTGGGCATGTCTGGATGGAGGATGGTGCGAGAAACGTCTCCTTAGATAACATGCTCCATGATTACCGATAGGATAGCAGGATATGGCATCATAAGGTTTTGAAAACGAGCTCGTACCTATTTGAGATAGGGCTCTAGAGGGATGGAATTCGTCTGTCCTAAAGCCTTGCTATCAAACTTGCTCACTGTTGTACCCCAAAATTTGCCCTCCCATATTTCTCAACACATGGCAAGTGAGGTCCCCAATTTGCTCAAGGTTGCCCAAGAGTTGACCAGACAAACTCTCTCGTAAGACAGCATACCTCAAATTAGGGTTTCCATATTTATCAAGATGTGTGAACCACAAAGGAATCAAATGATCACTATTGTCCTAATATGTTCTCAAGATCATCCATGTCAAGTTTCAAGTCTTGTAGGAGAAGTTTGCTCAGTCAATTGCTCAAATGTCTAAAAATCAATTATACTAGGTCAAAAGTCAACTGTGGCCCACATATAGTCAAACTTCAATATTTTTGGTCAACATCCTCATTTTTAAGTATTATCCATCATTTGATCAAGGGTTGATCATGATTCCTCAAGGATTTCTCACAATTCATCAAAACCCAAAAGTTGATAAATTAGGGTTTTACAAGAAAAGTCAACTCAACTTTGACCAAGCATAAGTTTCTCATAATTTATCAGAAATGACCCATACAAAGCTCATTTTTAATAGGATGCAATTACCTACAATTCATCTTCATCTCCCAAGTCCAAAATATTCACTCACAAAAAGATATGAATTTTGACATTATAGGTCCTTTTAAAAAGTCAACAAAAACACCTTTTGGGTCAAAGCTTCATACATGAACATGGAAGACTCAATTGAGATGATACCAAAAGGGTTGTTTATAGGACATCCTAATATTTCTAAAAAGTCCAAGAACACCTCTCTAGGGTCAAAATTGAGAGAGTTATGCATTGGCCAAGTTGACCATTTTTGCAAAATTGCCAAAAGTCAAATGTGCTCAAATTTGCATTTTTTCCTAAATGGGCACAACTTTTTATGCTTGCACCTCAGTTATTATGTGGTCCACGACTCAAATGTTCACTCACCCATTATGTGCTTCATTTTTCAATTTATTTTTATTTTTCATTAATTAAAAAGTGAATTAAATCAAATAAATGATGAAAATTAACAATGATATGATTTGGTTTGTTTTTTTGACAGATTGGCAATCAAGATATGCTGAGTAAACAAGATCAAATCGCATCAAGGACAATTGGTACAAGAAAGGCATTCTTTGGCTCAAAATAGAAACATATCATATAGCTTGCAAATCAAATCAAATCTTGGATAAATGCAAAGATTTAGTCCAAGTTTGTTAACCTAATTCACTCTAGGTTATATAATGAGCAATTCTGGATCAAAAAACAAGGGTTAGAGGTCGTGAGAAGCATAGAATAAAACTAAAAAAATTTGGCAAAAGTTTGAATTGGTTTTCACTCCACAGGCCATCTCAAGCCATCCTAGCTATCCCAATCTATTGCTGGACGTCCCAGGAAGCTATCCCAATCGTTTGCAAGGCTTGAAACACCCAGAAACGCACACTACACTTCATACGGTTTGGCATTTTTTTTCAATTCGATTATCACGACTCTTGCATCATTATAACTTTTGATTGTTATATTCATGTTTGTCATCATGTTTGCAATCTAACCATGTCATTTAATTGCGTTTTTGATGCATGTACATGATGTTTCCATGGCTAGGGTTTCTGTTTTATTTTTAGGGTCTTTTTGTACAGGAACAATTGGGCCTTGAATTAGGTATCATGATGCTCGTGAGGATGAGACGAGTTGATTAGTACCATTACTTTTCATTTATCTTGCTCGTATGCAATTATTGAGATGAACAGGGTTATACCTACAGTAGACGTCTGTAGGTAAAAGTCTCTTTTTCTAAAATGACGGTTGCAAGGAAGAAGACGCTTACGTGTCAGCCAGCCATTGGGACATTTGAAAATTGCGCGAAACACTTTTACTTTTCTTATATTATGTTTTATTATTATTACACTAACAACAAAAACATGCAGCACAACTGGAAAGCAAGCAGTGGTATTGATCATAAGGATCTGGGTTCGATCCCCAGGTCCCAACGTTTCATTTATATTATTTTCATTCAATAGATCCAGCGTGTTGCTCTCCCTAGTGACCACCATACTCCATCAACATTCATCCATTTGATCCAGTGTGTCATCAAATCCAACGTGCCAGCAATGAAGGTCCATGGTATTCCTCAAAGTCAACGATGCACCAGATCCAAGGTTGACCAGGCCTGGAGCTTAATGGGCTAATGATTTCAGTTCCACCCCCCAACATTGCTATTCAACAGGCCCATTCCTAATTTTTTTATTTTCTAATTTTTCTTTATTCTTTTCAATTTATTTATTTATTTTATTTTTAAAAATCAATTTTTTTCATAAAATAACAAAATCAATAATTCACAAATTTAGGATTAGTTTTTATTATCAAATTTAATTTTTTAATTAATTAGCTTAATTTAATTTATGGTAACTTTAACTTATTTTCCATAATAAAAATCAATTAGAAAATTAGGTTAACTCTTGATTTAATTTTTCTCTTTTTCTCAAATAAAACAATAAAAATACAAAAATAGGTTGTTTAGAATTTATTTATTTATTTTCCTGAATTAACATTAATTAGAACTTAGGATTTTCTTTGCAATTTAATTATTCATTATTTTCTCAAATAACCAAAACATGACAAAAAACATTTTTTCTCTTTAATCAATCGCAAGTAGGATTAGTCAAAGGGTCAAAACCCTAATCGCCTCGCATTTAACTTACCGCACGCATTTAATTCTTTTATTATTTGTGTAACTTTTTTGAGGATTTAATAGTTTTAACTAGGGCTTTTACTTATCACTTTTCCCCGATTTTTGGTTATGTAATTAATCCCCCTCCCCGAAGCCCTATAATAGTTAGGTTTTATATTTTCGCACTTTTAAATTTCCGCAATTATTAACTGTTAGATGAATGCTAATAGGATTGTATGGCAAGAATGCATGACAAAATTAAAATGGTTAGAAAACCCTAATATGCAAAGATAATAAACTGAAAACAAATGACTTGTACATATTCACTCTTAGAGTATACTCTCACTTCGGTTGCCTTCGGTAAACGATCATTAAGCATAGGGTTTCTTAGTGGTTTCCCTCCCGTCTAAAAAGATAAAATGTCCCATTCGAATGTTGCCTCGGAAACGTTTCCTCGGAAAGGTTGCCTCAGAAATGTTGCCTCGAAAAGATCTTAAGACTCTAGGGTTACTACTAAGGTGTCCTGATATTGCTTTAGTGACCGTACGTCCCTTTCGAATTGACCCTTACAACTTCAACAATGGAGCTACCCATTCCTTAATAGTGGGATAGTGCTGTCTAAAGGAAACAAGAATAGAAACGATCTTTTTTCGAGTAGGTAGATGCTAGTAGGTACTTGCTCAAATCAAAACTTTTCACACTTACACTTTTTAAACAAATATTCAAAACAACTTCGTCACACCCTTGAGGACTGATACAAGGGTTATGACAAAGTAAAACATTTTTCAAAAACAAGCACACAAACACAAGCAATTTAAAAATGAGCAAGTACCTAAGAGCCCATGGAAAACCATGGATAGAAAGGGTGCTAACACCTTCCCTTTCTATAGTCTACCCCCCGTACTCAAGATCTCGAAAAAGGATTTTTTCTGTACTTTTTTCCTTTCCAATTGGATGAAATAAAAGTCGGTGGCAACTCTTGCTTACCGCGACATTTTGCAAACAAAAAATGCAAAACGCAAACCGGTATTAAACAGTCGGTTTTGTCACCGTATCACACTCACCATGCCCCAAGCATGTATAAACCTTTAATGATAACCTTGAGGATTATTCTTGTAATCAAATACAATACCCTAGATAAGCGTGTCATGAGGACCATCTCTTAGAGCATAACCAAATCGATGTAGAGCTAGAGAAGGGTTGTAAGTAATACCTCCCCTAATTCCAAGGAGCGAAACATTAGGGAATTCCCATAGCAGTCAATGATAGTAATATCCTCATGAGATCGAGAATACCAATAGATGTTTGAATGAGAGAGTGACATTATTCTTTGAGACCACCTCAAACCTTGTTCATTCTTCATTATCGACTAGGGAAGGTGCGAAATAAACCATCTGGATAGCAGAGGTATACAACACATGAGAATTCCTTGCCTCTTCATAGTATGGGTGTTAAGAGAAAATGTCCTTACAACGGTCCGACATAGTGACAAATTGGGAAACTAGAAGAAATGTCCAAGGAATCCCAATTAAATTTCTATCCGAGAAGGCTTATTATTTTTGGGATACCCTAGATTTACAAGCTTTCGAAGAGGTATTAGCACTCCTCATCTACGGGATGGTACTTTTCCCTAATGCGGACTAACTCGTAGATGTGAATACTATTAAGGTGTTTCTGTCTCATAATCTGGTGCCTACATTACTTGGGGATATTCTAAACTCTTTGTATGCTCGCACTCTAAAGAGAAGGGGGACCCTCCTGTGTTGCACTCCTATATTGGCTAGGTGGTTTATTTCTCACCTACCCAAGTCTATTCTGAAGAATGAGTGGGGTTTGAAATGGTCTCATAGGCTGATGTCCCTTACACATTCAGACATTCATTGGTGTTTATGGTCCTCAGGAGATGTTACCATCATCGATCACTGTGGTGAATTCCCTAATGTCCCTCTCTTAGGCATTAGGGGAGGAATCACATATAACCCTTGTTTAGAACTGTGACAGTTTGGTTATGCGAGAAGGGATGGTCCTCACGATAAGCTTATCCAAGGAATCGCCTTCAACTATGAGAATGATGCTCAGGGATACCGCAAAAGGTTCATGAGAGCTTGGGGCATGGTACATAAAATTGATAGCAAGACACTGGGGCACAAGAATTCCATCCCTCTTGAGCCTTATCTCCAATGGGTACAAGCCCGCGCCCAAAGTCTTATGATGCCTTACCCTTCTCTGCTACCAATGATTGTGGAACCAGTTGCTAAAGGAGACACTCCTTATCTTGTTCATCATCCTGACATGCCACCTGATCACGAGGAGTTACAGAAATCCTGGGTTCAACTTAAAGAGGAGCGGGATATGTTCGAAGCTCAATTCTATGCCAACAAGAAGAAGGTCCTGGAGTTCACTGGGCTACTTCATGAAGAAAGGAACATAAACGCCTACATTGCACTAAAGATGATGCGCTCTTGGGAGACCTAGTTTTTTTTTGTCTTAAGTTTTGTTTGTTTAATTGTAAGCCTAAAGGGAATTCTTTGTAACAGTCCAAACTTACTAATACAATTAACGTGTGTTTCTTTTTGGTTAAACGAATTTGAGCCTTTACAAGTCCTTGAAATCATTGCATACGCATACCATCCATGATATTGCATAAACAAGTACAATTACAGGTTTCTCATCTTCTTCGCTGTTTATTTCAGCAAAAATGTCTTCTGAACAAAGCATCAAAGATCTTCAGGCACAAAACGCCCAATTTCAACAGATGTTCATAACTTTGGCAAAAGGGCAGGAAGATCTGAAGGCCTTCATCCTTAAGGAAAAGAAGAAGAAGAAGAAGGTCTCTGGTGTTCAGAATATGGGCAGAAGGTTCAGGGGGCTATTAAAGCAACCAGTTGATCTGACCTCCTCGTCCAAAGAAGGCGAGAATCAAGAGAGGGAGACAAGGGAGAAGGACCCTAGCCCTGAAGTTGCTGACAATGATGATCAATTTCCTCCCACTGAGGATAGATACAAGCAGTTAGAGGATCGTTTGAGCACTATTGAAATCTAGAGAATACCAGGGCTAGATTTTGAAGAGCTGGGATTGGTGTCTGGGGTAGTCATTCCACAGAAGTTTAAAGCTCTGGTTTTCGCGATGTATGATGGGGTCTTGTCCCAAGCTTCATCTCCGTTCCTATGTGAGGAAGATTCAGCCTCACACTACTGATAGGAATTTGTGGGTTCACTTCTTTCAAGATAGTCTGTCAAGGACTCAGCTTGAATGGTTCTATCAATTGGAGGGAACCAATGTCTGAAACTGGGAGGATTTGGCTGCTGCTTTTTACAAGCAATATCAATACAACGCTGACCTTGCCCCTAATCATACTCAACTCCAGAGTATGTCCATGGGTGCAGGTGAAGGCTTTAAGGACTATGCGCAGAAGTGGAGAGATTTGGCTGGGAGAGTCCAACCCCTTTTGTCTGATAGGGAGTTGGTTGACATGTTTCTCGGGATGTTGTCTGGTCCATTCTTCAATCATTTGATTGGTAGCTCATCAGCTGGTTTCACCGAGCTGATATTGACATGAGAGAGGGTAGAAGCTGGGATCCGGAGTGGAAAAATACAGAAAGACACCTATTCGAGCTCAGTAAAGAAGCCCTTTTCAGGTAAGAAGGAAGTCAGTGCTATCTATAACCCAAGAGGTCAGAGAAGAGCTGAACACCGTCCAACGATAAGTGCTGTGATGATACCTAGGCCTGCGGCTACCCCATAATGCAAAAATCAGCAAAGGGTAGAAAGACCACAAAGGAAGTTTACTTGAATTAACATGAAATTGACTGAGGTTCTACCCCATCTGCTAAGATCCAACTTGGCAACCTTGAAAGAGGCTCCCAAGAATTGTAACACCATATCTCCTCGGTACAATCCAAATGCTCGATGTGCCTACCATTCTGAGAGTCCTGGCCACGATACAAATGACTGCTGGGCTCTGAGAAATAAAGTACAAGATCTGATTAAAGCCAAGGAGATTGAGTTTGATGCTCTGGAGAAGCCCAATGTCATAACTGCTCCCATGCCCAAGCACAACCGTGGAGTTAATGCCATTGATACTGACCTAATCGTTACCTCTGTTGATGAAGTTTCTACTCCTCTTATGACTTTTAAGGAGAATTTGTTTTTGGCCGGTTTATTTTCGGGTTGTGGTGAAGGTTGCCACATGTGTTCATCTCTGCCTACTGGTTGCTAATTGCTGAAAGCAGGTGTTCAACGCCTGATGGGCAACAGAGAAATTTTGTTTGAAAAGACTTTGGTTCCAACTGTTCCGTTTGAAGATGTAGCCATTATAACCATTTCCGTCAATCCTTCCAAGGTCTCCTCTAAAAGACCTGTTAGGATTACACCTGCTCCTAGAATTTCTCCGCTAATAATCACTTTTCCTGGTCCCGTACTGTACTCCTCGGACAAAGTTGTCCCGTGGAATTATGGCGCTGATATTTACTATCATGGTGTTAAAAGAGATTTGAAGGCTGAAGAGGTTGATCCCGATGTCAGTAACATTGTTGGGACCAGCAAGATCATAAGAAGTGGAAGGGTTTTCTCTCCCGAGACCCCCCTGAAGATTGTCACTAAGCCTGTTGTTATTTCATCTATTGTTCCTACCGGTACTTCCGTGACTACTCCCGTTCTTACTCCAATTGTTACTCCTGCCATTGAATCATCTAGGACTCGTGGCAAAGAAGTTGTAGGTGAGCCTGCTCGGACGGAGGCACCTAGGAAATTTGTTGTAGAATCCTCTAAGCAAGAAATAGAGTAAATCCTAAAAATAATCAAGAAAAGCGACTACAATATGGTCGAGCATATGGGGAAGACCCCCTCGAAGATATCGATGTTATCTCTGTTGTTAGGTTTCGAGGCCCATGTAAAGGCTTTGATTGCATTCCTCAAGACTGCACATGTACCGCAAGAAACCTCAGCCGATCAATTCAAATACTGTGTGGCCAACTTGACTACTGACAATGGGTTGGGTTTTTCAGATGCCGACTTGACACCAAAAGGGAGGAAGCATAATGATGCTCTGCATGTCTTGATCGAATGCAGGGGCACTACTATGGCTCATGTGCTGGTAGACACTAGATCTTCACTAAATGTTCTGCCTAAGAAGGCTCTCGATGGGCTAGTTTGTGAAGGCTTGACCCTAAAGCCCAGTAACATTGTGGTACGGGCTTTTGACGGGTCGAAAAGAATGGTGCATGGGGAGGTGGAAATCCCTGTCAAAGTGGGCTCTCAGATTTTTGGGTCCACCTTCTATGTGATGGACATCAGGCCATCATATTCTTGTTTGTTGGGTCGTCCTTGGATCCATGAAGCTGGGGCCGTTACTTCTACACTACACCAAATGCTGAAATATCCGATGAAGGGGAAAATTGTCACTATGCATGGTGAAGAGGAGTATATGGTGAGCCACCTGAACTCCTTCAATTATGTGGATATGGATGGGGAATTCATAGAGACTCCTTGTCAAAACTTTGAAGAGGTTCCCCAGATTCTGGCGTCAACCAAAACTACCACCAGCACCAAACCTCCTTTGAAGATGGCTTCTCTCAAGGACACCAAAGCAGCAGTTGAAGAAGGTGGGTGTACCAATTGGGGAAAGCTCCCTGATTTTACTCACAAAACTAACAAATTTGGTTTGGGCTTTACTTCAGGAGCTCAAAAGGTTGTTCGACGCGCTAGGGCTGGAGGACCTCCCCTATGCATCAACAATCGTGGGGTCAATGCTATTGAAGACAGTAAGGAAGATTCCGATATTGACAGTTGGATCTACCCGACTACCAACGGTGGACCGAGTAATTGGACTGCCAGAGATTTTATGCCAGTTTCTTTTATTCTGCAGTAATTATCTTACTTGTTTTCCGAGTTTCTAATAAACAATTTAAACTTTATGGCCTTGTGTCTTACTCGAGGCATAATGGTTCTATCTGTGAGGGTTATTATATGTCATTTCATATATCATCAATAAAACATTGGACGTTCCATGCATACAAATTTTGCGCTCTCTGTTTTTATTTTCTGCTTTTACTTTATCAATACAGCTATGCTCTTACACACACTCACGTATCAAACTGCAGATCCATGTCCACTCTGGATCGCATTGATAATAGTTCTGCTACTGCCAATTATGACTTTGAAAATCCGATCAACCAAGTCAAGGAAGAAAGTGAGGACAATTGTGAGGTGCCTGGAGAACTTGCTAGACTATTACAGTAGGAAGAGAGGGCTATACAGCCTCATGAAGAGCCAGTTGAGACGATAAACATGGGCACGGTGGTGGACATAAAAGAAGTCAAGATCGGCGCAAATCTGGAGACTAAGATCAAACAACGGTTGATACAAATGTTGCATGACTATGTTGAGATCTTCGCCTGGTCATATGAAGACATGCCTGGTTTAGACACTAATATTGTGGTACATCGTCTGTCGACTAAAGAAGATTGTCCTCCGGTTAAGCAAAAAGTCTGCCGTATGCGCTCTGAAATGTCAGAGAAGATCAAAGCAGAGGTTATGAAACAATTCAACACTGGGTTCTTGGTTGTCACGTCCTATCCGTAGTGGGTTGCTAACATCGTTCCGGTGCCTAAGAAGGATGGTAAGGTACGAATGTGTGTGGACTACAGAGACCTGAATAGGGCAAGCCCCAAGGATGACTTCCCGCTTCCCCACATTGATGTTCTGGTTGACAACACCGCACAACAGAAAATATTCTCCTTCATGGATGGTTTCACTGGCTACAACCAGATCAAGATGGATCCTGAAGACATGGAGAAAACAACCTTCATCACACAGCGAGGAACCTTATGTTACAAGGTGATACCTTTTGGGTTGAAGAATGCTGGGGGAAACTTATCAGCGAGCCATGGTCGCCTTATTTCATGACATGATCCACCATGAGATAGAGGTGTATGTTGATGACATGATAACCAGGTCTCAAACCGAAGAAGAGCACCTCCACCATCTACAAAAGTTGTTTGACAGGTTGAAGACATACAAGCTAAGGCTAAATCCGAACAAGTGAACTTTCAGGGTAAGGTCTGGTAAGCTTCTAGGTTTCATTGTTAGTGACAAAGGTATTCAGGTAGACCCTGTGAAGGTAAAGGCCATACAAGAGATGCCAGATCCCCGTACAGAGAAGGAGGTTAGAGGTTTCTTGGGACGCCTGAACTATATCGCCAGGTTCATTTCACATTTGACTGCCACTATTGAACCCATCTTCAAGCTTCTGAAGAAAGATCAAGTGGTAAAGTGGAATAACGAATTCCAGACTGCTTTCAAAAGGATCAAGGAATACCTTTAAGAACCACCAATTCTGATGCCTCTGATTGAAGGAAGACCTTTGATATTGTACTTAATAGTGCTAGATAATTCAATGGGGTGTGTGCAAGGGAAGCATGACGAGTCTGGTCGAAAAGAGCACGCAATATACTACCTTAGAAAAAAGTTTACCGACTGTGAGACAAGATACTCACTGCTCGAGAAAACTTGCTGCATTTTGGCATGGGCTTCTCGCCGACTAAGACAGTATATGCTGACCCACACTACTCTATTGATATCTAAGATGGACCCAATAAAATACATCTTCGAGAAGCCCACACTCTCCGGAAGAATAGCGAGATGGCAGATGATCTTAAATGAATACAATATACAATATACAACCTAAAAAGCAATCAAGAGAAGTATATTAGCTGATCATTTGGCTCATCAGGCCGTGGATGACTACCAGTCCATGAATCTTGAGTTCCCGGACGAGAATATTATGCTGGTGACTGACTACGAAGACCCTGGACCGAATGAAGGACCTGAAGAAGGATCCCGATGGACCATGGTTTTTGACGGAGCTTCGAACGCACTCGGTAATGGCATTAGCACTATAATCATATCTCCTGAGGGCTGTCATACTCCTTTCACTTCCTGACTATGTTTTAACTGCACTAATAACATGGTGGAGTATGAAGCCTGCATCATGGATCTCAAATCCGCTATCGACCTCAGGATCAAGTTCTTAAATGTCTTCGGGGATTCAGCTTTAGTGATAAGCCAAATCAAAGGCAAATGAGATACGAAGCATCCGAATCTCATCCCATACAAAGAGCACGTACTGACATTTCTCCCACACTTTGAGGAGGTAACCTTTGAAAATTTCCCACAAGAGGAGAATAAGTTAGTGGACATGCTAGCCACCATGTCTTCTATGTTCAAGGTCAGGTGGGACAACGAAGCTCCCCAAATCATCATTGAAAGGTTGGATGAACCAGCACACTACTGCGAGATTGATACCGAAGAGGTAGCAGATAAACCTTGGTTTCATGAAGTAAAAAGGTATCTCAAGGCTCAAGAGTATCCCGAAGGGGCATCTGTCAATGATAAGAAGTTTCTGAGAAGGTTCGTCGCGAAATTCTTTCTCAATAATGGAATCCTCTACAAGCGCAACCATGACTCTACCTTACTGCGGTGTGTAGACAAGAGTGAAACAGAGAGGATTATGACAGATTTACATGAAGGTACCTTCGGAACCCACTCAAGTGGACATACCATGGCTAAGAAGATCCTATGGGAAGGATACTACTGGTCCACTATGGAAGCAAATTGTTATCAGCACTCCCGAACTTGTCATAAGTTCCAAATCTATGCTGATAAGGTGCATGTGCCTCTGGTTCCTTTGAATGTCTTGACAACTCTGTGGCCCTTTGCAATGTGGGGCATTAACATGATCAGAGAAATCATACCTACCGCTTCCAATGGGCATCGCTTCATCCTGGTGGCCATTGATTATTTCATAAAATAGGTTGAGGCTGCTTCCTTTGCTACTGTGACCAAGAACGTTGTGGTGCGATTTATCAAGCATAACCTGATCTGTCGGTACGGTGTGCCAGAGAGAATCATCAATGACAATGGTATGAATCTCAATAACACGATGATCACCGAGCTCTGTAAGCAATTCAGGATACAACATCATAACTCTTCTCCCTACCGGCCGAAGATGAATGGCGTTGTTGAAGCGTCTAACAAGAACATCAAGAAGATTATACAGAAGATGACAGTGACACACAAAGAGTGGCACGAGATGTTACCATTTTCTCTTCATGGGTACCGTACCTCAGCGCGGACGTCGACAGGGGCAACACCCTACTCCCTGGTATATGGCATGGAGGCAGTCCTACCTATTGAGGTTCAGATTCCTTCTTTAAGGATTATGAAAGATGTGGGCTTGAACAAAGACGACTGGATCTAGACTCGACTTGACCAACTAAATATGATTGATGAGAAGAGACTCACTGCTGTCTGTCATGGTCAAATGTATCAAAACTAGATGATCAAGGCTTTCAAAAAAAAGTCAAACGCCAAGAGTATCAAGTCAGGGATCTAGTGATCAAGCGCATCATACTGCTGCAAGGTGATCCCAGGGGAAAATGGACTCCCACATACTAAGGGCCATTTGTAATTAAAAGCATCTTCTCGGATGGAGCCATGATTATGACCATCATGGACGGTGATGACCTTCCTCACCATGTCAATACGGACATAGTGAAAAGATACTACGCATGATAAAAGACCCGCTAGGTTGACTGGCCTAGGAAAAAATAAGGGCTTCCCAACGAACCAAAAGGGTTCGGGCAAAAATAAGGGATGAAAATGAAAATTTTATACACCCGGCAAGTCGAAAACCTGAAAAGGCGGCTTGGGAAACAAAGGGTATCCCGGTGGACTGAGAACCCGAAAGGGCAGTCCAGGCCAAAGTTAGGGATGTAAAGCGTATCACTATGTCCTATTGGATCACCTTGCGATCGGACCTCAGTATCAATGGTCAAGCTCGAACGACACCAATCAATCTAATCAGCTTCGGACAAGCAGCAAAGTGATGAGACGCTCAAAGACATAACGACAATAGCAGAATTGGAATCCAATGGGATTGTTGCACATATCTGTTTTCTTTTTGTTGTACATAATATTGTATAACTTCCTTTTACGGCTGTGTTCTCTTACTAGAGCGTCAGCTTCCTTGTACAAAAACGTCTGTTATAGGCCAACTTCGAAAATTAATACAAATCATTTTTACAAAACTATTTGTTTTACTTTTTCTGTCTTGTTTTGCAAGAACGTCCAATGATTTATTCTTGAGATATGCATTTGAATATGATTGATGTTCATAAATATTTACATAAGAAACAGAAAGACAATTGCTCGTAACTTAAGAAATAGGGGAAAAAACAAAAAAAAATGTCCAAACCCGACAGTTACTCTATCCAGCAAGTACCAGGGCAGAGAAAACTTTGAAACACAATCATCAGTGTATACGACCTTGTGACATATGTACTCCCGATAGAGTAAAGAGGTGATCAAAGCATTAATCTCATCTTCCCCAAAGCATGGGGTACTTTCCCCAGCCGGTTCCCTTCAGAGAACTGGCAGTTTTATTCCCCCAGCCGAATTCCATAATCGCAAGCGGGTCATAAAATTTGTCTCCCAAGAAGAGTTTACTTCCTTGAATGTGGAAACTCGACCCCCGACAGAGTTTATCCCTCCAGCTACGGAAGTTCACCTTCCAACATAATTATCCCCCCGCAGAGCTATTCTCCAACAGACTCTCTCCCTGGCAGAATATTCACAAACAACAAAGAGTAAATCTCCAGCATAGTCATTTACGTTCACCATCCCCAGCGGAAGTATAAGAACCATAGTTACATACAACAGTCAGGAATGTTATACTCTCCAGCAATAGTCAGGGATTTATTTTCCCAAACTCGGATATGTCACAATAGCATCCCATGTTCATACATCATGACGTACGCATACATATTGCATACAACATAATCTCATTTATCTTGAAAATATCCTCCCATAACGCATTTCATGCATCGCATATAATTAACCCCGTTATCTTTTTAGGAAAGACGATCGTCACCAACAATTCCAGCAGTTATACATGTCATATCTGCAGACCGCTAATGAAAAAATCAGTTCCAGAAACCAAACGGGTCAACTAAGCTACGTGACAAAAGGAGGTAACCCTACAGTCTAGGTTCCTTCCCATAAGCCCTGCTATCCAGGCTTTCATCCCGAAGTAACCCTACTATCCAGGTTCCCTCCCATAAGCCTTACTATCCACGCTTTCATCTCGAAGTAACCCTACTATCCAGGTTCCTTCCCATAAGCCCTACTATCCGGGCTTTCATCCCGAAGTAACCCTACTATCCAGGTTCCTTCCCATAAGCCCTACTATCCAGGCTTTCATTTCGAAGTAACCCTACTATTCACGTTCCTTCTCATAGCCCCTACCATCCAGGCTTTCGTTTCGAAGTAACCCTACTATCCAGGCTCCTTCTCATAGCCCTACTATCCAGGCTTTTATCTCGAAGTAACCCTACTATCCAGGTCCCTTCTCATAGCCCTACCATCCATGATTTCATCTCGAAGTAACCCTACTATCCAGGTTCCTTCTCATAACCCTACCATCCAAGCTTTCATCTCGAAGTAACCCTACTATCCAGGTTCCTTATCATAGCCCTACCATCCAGACTTTCATTTCAAAGTAACCCTACTATCCAGGTTCCTTCTCTCTTATCTCTAGACAATAGTTTACAACACTGTAAGACCTGGACCCGACCAGATATGGTCAATCTCACATTTCCCCAGTAAGTCGCGGTGCATCCCAGACCCTAACCAGATATGCAACTTACTCCCCACCTCCTCAATTAGGAGTTAATTCCCCAGTAGAGTAGTGGATAACCAAAGCTCCTATACTCTATCTCCCAGGATGTAAACTGACATTCCCCGGTAAAGCCCCTCTTAACGGCAGGTACAGGAATTCTCGCGAAGGAATCTCTTATGCAACCGATACCTTCTCTGGATGGCATCTTTAAGCCTATCTCTGACGGTTCCCAGTCGACTTCCAAATGACATCTGTAAGCCCATTCCCGATATCACCAATCGGTGTTACTTCATGCGAGTGCAAATTTATGGGTACTTTAGTGTTCAATCATCTTCTACCTTCAGATCACGAAAGGCAGACCAGCCAATCTACATCCTCAGGTTTAAGAAGATTGAACAGAGGCAACTGTTGTACCCCAAAATTTTCCCTCCCATTTTACTCAACATATGTTCATTGAAATCCTCAACTTGCTCAAGGATGCCCAAGAATTAACCAGACAAATTCTCTCCTAAGGCAATGAACCTTCAACTAGGGTTTCCATTTTCATCAATATGGGTGAATTCCAAAGGTCTCAAATCTTTACCATGGTCCTAATATGTTCTAAAGAACATCCATGTCAAGTCTCATGCCCTGCACAAGAAGTTTGCTCAGTCAACTGTTCAAATGCCTAAAAATCAACTATGCTAGGTCAAAAGTCAACTGTGACCCACCTACAGTCAAACTTCAAGATTTTTGGTCAACATCAAGATTTTGAAGTAATTTCCATCATTTGATCAAGGGTTGATCATGATTCCTCAAGGAATGCCCCAAATTCATCAAAACTCAAAAGTTGCTAAATTAGGGTTTCTATAAGAAAAGTCAACCAAACTTTGACCAGGCATAACTTTCTCATACTTTATGAGAAATTTCCTATCCAAGGCTCATTTTGAAGAGAATTCAATCACCTACAACTCATCTTCAGCCCTCAAGTTCAAAAAATTCCCTCATGAAAAGATATGAATTCAGACATTACAGGTCATTTCAAAAAGTCAACAAAAACACCTTTTGGGTCAAAGCTTCTTACATGAGCATGGAAGATCCAATTGAAATGAAACCAAAATGGTTGTTTAGGGGACATCTAAATCTTTCTAAAAAGTCCAAGAACCCCCCCCCCCCCCCCCTTAGGGCCAAAATTGATGGAGATATGCATTGTCAAAGTTGGTTATTTTTGGAAATTTGCCCAAAGTCAACAATGCCCAAAATGAATTTTTCTTCAAATGGGCCAAACTTTTTATGCTTGTATATTGTTCCTAACATGGTCCACGACCCATGAACTACTCCATGCATCATTTGTTTATTTATTTGATTTATTTTGTTTTTTAATCATTTAAAATCCAAATTAAATCAAATAAATGATATGAAAATAATAAAGATTTGTTTTGATTGGATTTTGAAGTGAATCACAATCCAAATATGCTGTATAATGCCAAAAGATTCGTGCAAGCTTGGAATGGGTAAGAAAATATGCAAAATTGGAAAGATTTGAAGCAAAAATAAAACTCCATTATTCTTTGGATTCCTTCCACAAATGTTACCCTAATCTGATTCTCATACATAAGCAAAGGTTCTACAACCCTAAGGCAGAAGAAAAAAAAGCGCAACCTCCCTCAAGAAGAGAAAACAAAAATTCCAAAATTCAAAGAAATTGCAATTTTCAAAAGGGCACGATCCAGCCTCCTTCAATCATCTCCAGCCATTCCATCATCCTTCTGAGGATTCCAGGAGGTGAATCAATCCATTTGCAAAGGCCAAAGCACGCTGCATCACTCTAGTCTTATCCTCCCTCTTGTGGTAAGGATTTGGATTTCAAAATCACTTAATTCTTGACATCAATTCTTACATTCATGTTACTATAATTATTTGTGAATTTTCTGACGTATTACATGCAAGAAACAAGGCCAGGGTTGCAAATCACCATTGTTAGGGCTTGGAGAGAAAGAAGTTTCGGTTTTAGTCATACGAGGACTTTTAGATCACACAAATACCACCATTGGATTCCTGGGAAAATTTCAGAGGGGATAAGGTCTTTTGGTTCCTCTGAATCCTCATGTTTTACAGGTTTGAATATTAAGGTGGGTCGGAGAAGACGACCGAAGCAAAGCTCGAGCGTCGTTGACCCAGTTGACTTGGGCGAAGGCTGAAGTGGCATGTTAGCATCATGTGATTGGTTGTTTTAAATATCCAGGGGCCCATCTCAGTGCGCGCTTTGACACATAATTATAATCCACTTGTTTTATATATGTATTATTATACTTATTTATATTCACAATTGAATAATCCGCGCAATTGGTTAAGGGAGAGACGTATGAAGCTCATGTCCTGGGTTCGACCCCAGGTGTGAGCTTTTGCATTTTTCCAATATTTCTTCACAGGATCCAGCGTGCACTACCCAGGAAAGCTATCATACACCCTCCAAATCCAGCCAGTGGATCATCCTCAGATCCAGATCTAGCGCTCAGTGGAGAGCAGCGCATGGTGCACCCTCAGAAGGAAGCCCCACTGAATCAGGCGTTGGACAATTGGGCCTATCCTTCTGGGCTTTAGCAATTCAGCCATACACCCCCCTGGAGTGCTAACAACATCAGGCCCAGTTTTATTTTCTTTTTTTCGTACTTATTATTTTATTTGTTTTATTTATTTAATCATTTCACAACATAAAAAAATCATTGTTTTTTTTATTAAAAATATAAAATCACAAAAATGAAGAATTGGGTTTTTTTATTAAAATTAGTTTTTTGGGAAATTAATTAATTTAATGATATTGACCTAATTGTTTTCATAATTAAAATTAATTAGACAAATTAGGTTTAATTCACAAATATTTAATTTTCTCAATAAAATACAAAAAATATTTTCTCTTTAATTGATTAGATTTTTTAGGACTTGGACTTTATTCTCGTATTTAATTCGTCGCGCGCGCCTTTACTTTCTTTTAATTTAAATTATTGTAACTGTTTCAAGTTTGTAATAGATTAATTAGGATTTTGAATTTACGCATTTTTATTTTCAGTCAAATATTTGTGTATCTGCCCAAAAGCCTTGTAATAGCGTAGATTTTCTTTTCCACTTTTAATTTCCGCAACTATTAAACTGCTAGATGTATGGACATTAGGATTATATGCAAAAGATAAAATGATAAAAAAGGTAGATAACTGTTGTACCCTAAAATTTGCCCTCCCATATTTCTCAAAACATTGCAAGAAAAATCTCCAAGTTGCTCAAGGTTGCTCAAGGATTGATCAGGCAAGCTATCTCCTAAGGCAGTCTACCCCAAATTAGGGTTTTGTGTTGCATCAAGATACTTGATTCCAAATGACATCAAGTTCTCCCCCAATGTCCTAATATGTTCTCAAGATCATCCATGTCAAGTTTCAAGCCTTGCAGAGGAAGTTTGTTCAGTCAATTGCTCATAGGTCCAAAAATCGACCATGCTAGGGCAAAAGTCAACTGTGACATACAAACAGTCAAACTTCAAGTTTTTTTTCAACATTCTCATTTTGAAGGATATTTCTTCATTTTATCAAGGGTTTATAATGATTCATCAAGGATTGCTCAAAATTCATCAAGACTCAAAAGTTGCAAAATTAGGGTTTTGTAGGAAAAGTCAACTCAACTTTGACCAAGCATAACTTTCTCATACTTTATGAGAAATGACCCATCCAAAGCTCATTTTTAATAGGATGAAATTTACTACAATCCATCTTCATATCCCAAGATCAAAAAATGCACTCACAAGAAGTTATGAATTTGGACATTATAGGTCATTTTTGAAAGTCAACAAAAACATCTTTTTTTCCAAAGCTTATAACTTGAGCATGGAATATCAAAATGAGATGCAACCAAAAGGGTTGGTTATACGACATCTCAAGCTTTCTATAAAGTCCAAGAACATCTCAAAAAGTTCAAAATTGAAGAAGTTATGCATCATTGAAGTTGGACTTTTTTGCAAAATTGCCAAAAGTCAACTATACCCAAAACTTCAAATTTTGCCAAATGGGCCCATTCTTTTTCACTTGATTTGAGTTTTCATTATTGCCCATGTGCCCTAGCTTCAGCCATGTGCCTATATTTCATTTTTATTATTTAATTTGATTTTTATTTGAATTTATTCATTTTAAATCAAATAAAATCATATAAAATCCAAGGCATTAATAACTCATTATTTTTTGGTTGCTTTAGGCTTTGAATACAACTATTATGTGAATCAAATTTGTAACAAAGGGATTGGTTACAAGAAGATATGATTTAAGCCAAGTTTGGAAAGGTTTTCATTGGGAATCAAATCAAATATCCAAACATCAATGTGGAGAGATTTAAACCAATTTTATTAACCTAATGCACTGAGTGATACATAAGCAAGCTAAAGGGCAAAAATAAGGGTTGGAAATCGTGGGAAGAGGCAGAACTGACTTTGCAAAATTCACAAAAAAGTTGGAGATCAAAATCCAGGTTAGAGGCAGTTTCAGGACGCGAGAGTGGTCTCAATCGATTCCTAGCCATTCACACAAGCAAACTGGATCCAAACCAAGCACTATCAGGTCCTCAAACGCGCTGTAAGTCTCATGCAAACGACCCCTGTTCTTGAATTCGATTTGATTTATTCTGGCATCATTTGAATGAAATAACTGCATATTCCTGACCCTCATATCATTTGCAAGCTATTGGCAATAACCAATTTGATTTATATGCACTGTAACCATGAAATGCCATGGCTAGGGTTTTGTTTCTGTTTTTAGGGGTTTTTATTTCAGGTAAAATTGGTCCACGTGATGGGCATGGTTGTATCCAGGAGGTGGAGACGAACACGACCATGCCCTTGAAAGTCATTTTTATTGCCTGAGGACGATTTTAGGAGTAAGCTGCGCCTTTAGCTGTGAATAAAAATCCACAGGTAAAGTTACAGGGGTTTGAGGATAGGGATGAACTCGTGTCATCCGTCTGTTGGCCAATTCAAATAATTTTGCGCGTTTTTTTGGTTTGCCAGAAATTGTTTTGTTTTGGTATATTATTATTGTTACTTATTACTCTAACAAATAAAATAGCGTGGTGTGGTGGCAAGCGAGTGATGTATTCTTCTTCAGGACCTGGGTTCGAATCCCAGGTCCCCCTCTTCCTCAATATTATTTCTTTTCAGGTTTTCCAGTACATGCGCCTATCTGCAGTCCACCATACTTCCTCATCCATCCAAGAGTCAGATGGCCAATGGCCAGATCTGATGATCCATGATTGGAGGTCCACCAAGGCGTCAGTCAACGCGTGAGCACTAGATCCACAAAGTCAAAAAGGCCAGCTGCTAATGGGCCTACAGATTTGTGACTCACACCCTAAAATCAGGCCCAACGCCTCTCTCTTTTTATTTATTTTGTTTTATTTAAATTAATTTTTTTATTTTATTAATTTTCTAACCAATCACAAATTTTTTTTATCAAATAAAATCTTAAAAAATATTTTTTATTCAATCAAATTTTAAACTTTTATTTTTCTTAATAAACTTATTAATTAATTAGGTTTTTGATTAGAAAACTTTAATTCATTTTTGCAAATATTTAAAATTATTAGACTTAATTAGGTATTAACCACTAATTTAATTAATTTTATTTTCTTTCTTAAAATAACAAAAAAAAAAACCAAAAATAAAATAATTTATTTTTCATTTAATTAATTTATTAATTTAATTATTTAACTTAGGATTAATTTCTTTCTTAAAATAAAAACAACAAAAAAACATTTTGTTTAATCAAAAGGGTCAAAACCCTAAATTTCGCACTCGATTTAATTTCCCGCGCGCTTTATTTATTTTTATCATATTAATGTATCTGCTCACGGAATGTAATAGATAATTAGGACATTTTTAACTATTTTTATTGCTTTACTTTTTTTTCCAAAGGGTTTGTCTTTGGCGATGTAAATACCCGACGCCTTGTAATTTAAATTTCCACATTTTAATTCCGCAAATTATAACTGCTAGATATTTTATAATAGGGTTTGCATGACAAGACTGAATGTTAATCTTAAAATCAAATTAGATCACCCTTAACATGTGCAAAGATAAAAATAACTGAAAACGACACATTCGCACATGCGCACTCTTAGGGTACACCCCACTTGGTTGCCTTCGTACACGGTCATTGAGTATAGGTAGTCTTAGAGGTCGTCCTCTTGTCTAAAAGATCATAGTTGCCTCGAAACGGTTGCCTCGGATATTGTTGCCTCAAACAAATGAGCTAAGACATTAGGGTTACCGCTAAGGCGTCCTAACATTGCTTTGGTGACCGTATGTTCCTAATTCGAATTAACCCTTAAACTCCAACGACGGTGCTACCTACTCATCAATAGTGGGATAGCATTGTCTAAAGGAAATTAGCATAGAACAATTCCTTTTTCTAGTAGGTAGATGGTTCTTAGATACTTGCTCTTTCAAAACAAAAACTTTTCACACTTACACTCCTTTTCAAACAAAGTTTTCAAAAACACTTCATTACACTCTTGAGGACAGAAGCAAGAGTTAAATCGAAGTTCAAAAACAATTTTTTTTTCAAACCCACAAGCACAAAGAAAACATTTTGAAAATAATTGAGCAAGTACCTAAGAGCCCATGGATAACCACGGATAGAAAGGGTGCTGATACCTTCCCTTTCTATAATCTACCCCCCGAACCCGAGAAATATCTCGAAAAAGGAATTTTTCTGTGCTTTTTTCCTTTCCTTGTTGGATAAAATAAAAGTCGGTGGCGACTCTTGCTTACCGTGACATTTTGCAAAAACAAACGCAAAACGTAAACCAACATTCCAAAAAATAGTCAGTTCTTCCCACCGTATCACAATAACCTTAATTGTGTAAAGATAATTAACTGAAAAAAGCACACATGCACATGCTCACCCCTAGGGTTTGCCTCACTTGGTTTCCTCGGAAACAATGGTCACGTCCCTCGAACGTAGGGATATCTTAGCAAAGACCCGCAATTCGAAGTCGCCATAAAGATCATAGTCCCTCATTGTCCCTCGATTTGCCTACAAGAAATGATCTTATGATGATAATCCCTTCGAAATGCTAAGGTATCCTTGCTTGTTGCCTTCAGTAACCATTTCGTCCCTTCGAATGTCCCTTAAAACTCCAACGATAGGGCTACCTACTCCTTAATAGTAGGATAACGCTGTCTGAAGGAAACGAGAACGAAAAATATTTTTTTCGAGTAGGTAGAACATCTTAAGTACTTGCTCAAATAAACTCTTTCACACAAACACTTTCAAAAAAGTTTCAAAAACCACTTTGTCATGATCTTGAGGACCGATACAACAGTTATCACGAAGTTAAACAAAACTTTTTACAAAACACACACAAGCAATTTCAAAAATGAATGAGTACCTAAGACCCCGTGGAAAACCACGGATAGAAAGGGTGCTAACACCTTCCTTTTCTATAATCTACCCCCTGTACTCAAAAACTCTCGAAAAAAAGGTTTTTTTCTGTTCTTTTTCCCTTTCCTTTGTTGGATGAAATAAAAGTCGATGGCGACTCTTGCTTACCACAACATTTGCGAATACAAAATGCAAACCAGTATTAAACTGTCAGTTCTACCACTGTATCACACTAACCAATTTCCTTTTTGTTTCATGTATGGTTATGAGAGAAAGATGAAGAAGTTTGGCAAGGCAATAAGAAAGGGATCCGTGGCTTGGCATGAAGTTTGGGGAAGGAAGCTTTGAGAGGAAACTTTGAAGAAATGAAGAATGGAGATCATTAGAATTTTATAGATTTTTTAGAGCTTAAAAATCTTTTGGTTTCCCTTGTTATTTTGTTAAGAACTTTGGAGGCTTTAAAGAATGAATGAAAGTCTTGTATTTTCCAACATCTTTTGATCTTAAGTCTTGTAGTTAAACAAACTTAAAAATAATGAAATGTTCTTTTGTAAACCTTGTGGGAAATCATATAGAAATGAATGAAATTATTCTTGAATGTTTGGTAGAAAACACCATGGAACTTTGTAGAATTTGCATTTGACATGAATTTGGCGGAATTTTGGGATAGTTAGATTTTGAAATTAAACTTGAATGGTGGATGTTTAATTCGAATGGAATTCAAAATAAAGACCTTGAATGAATATTCTGGATAAATCTTGCAATCTTGAACTATTGATCCGCTTGCCATGTTTGAGGCAAGATAATTACTTGAAGGAATTTTGAATAGAACTTTGAATGAAAGAATATGACTTGAAATTCGAATTAGAACCATGCTTTGTAAATCTTGTTACTTGTTCATGAACAATTCTTTCGATCTCATATGCCTAATAATGAATAATCTTACTTAAGCCCTCAAATTTGAATTAAATTATAATCGAGCGAATGATTCCACTTCGACAAACGAGAGAAAAATGACCTCAGTCCCATAGAAAGAATGCCTCACTCACCAAACATTTACAACTTCAAACTTTGCTTTCATAATTCATGCTCTGCGGTTAAATCCAATAAAACATCTCAAATTAATAACCAGTGATCTTAAAACACAAGCCTTGAGGAAAACATAGAAGATGGTAAGGCTTTGAAGCATGAAATCCAATGGACTTTAATTGATGAATGTTAACCAAGCCAAGAATTCGCATTAATCTTCATTTCTCAAAGAAACCATGTCTTCAAAAAAATCAAGAGAAACTTCAAGCTCTTATCCTAAGCCATGGTACTTGTATTTCAATCCAACTCAACAACAATGCCCTGGAGAGTCCTCAGTGATGGAAATGATACTTGGAGAATAGAAGAACATCTCTAATGAACCTCAGTTGATCATCGAAGGTGTACTGAGATAAAATTCAGGATAATTATGTTTTCGATATTTTTTCAAGAAAGACGTCACAAATTCAATAATCAACAACCCTAGCACAAGAGCCAATATATGGGATAAAAATGATTCAAGATTAAAATACGTGCAGTTCTAGTTCTCTGATGAAACAAAGAAACATTGCGATATCCTGTGGCCTAGAAAGCTTGGGTAACCTAAAGTGATTGAAAACCCTAGGGGCATGAAGGTATATTTTTGAATGAACTGAGAGTGAAATTTTTTGGGTATAATAGAGGGGTTTTGTACAAAAGGAACTATGATTTTATTTCTCAGATACGTGTATAGACATGAAGCAAATAAGATCATAGAAGAGACACATGAAGGTTCCTTCAGAACGCATTCCAGTGGGCACACCATTGCCAAGAAAATCTTGAGAGGAGGTTATTATTGGTCTACCATGGAAAACGATTGTTACAGTCATTCCAAAATCGTGTAACAAGTGTCAAATTTATGCCTATAAAATGCATGTTCCGCCCAGTCCACTGAATGTCTTGACTTCTACTTGGCCTTTTTCAATATGGGGCATTGATATGATTGGACGGATTGAACTGACTTCTTCTAGCTGACATCGCTTTATCCTGGTTTCCATTGATTACTTCACCAAATGGGTTGAAGTTGCATCGTACGCCAATGTAACCAAGCAAGTGGTTGCTCGCTTCATCAAGTAGAAATATAATGTGCGTTATAGAGGTTCCCAAGAAGATCATTACTGATAATAGATCAAATATCAACAATTAGATGATGAATAAGTTATGTGAAAACTTCAAGATCAAAACATCACAATTCTTCTCCATATCATCCAAAGATGAATGGTGCAGTTGAGGCAGCAAAATAAGAATATTAAGAAGATTGTGCAGAAAATGGTTGTAACCTATAAGGAATGGCATGATATGTTTTCTTTTGAGTTGCATGGTTATCGTACTTCGGTGCATACTTCGACTGGGGAAACCCATTCTCTCTGGTATACAATATGGAAGCAATCCTACCTGTGGAAGTGGAGATTCCTTCTTTTAAGGATTATGACATTTATACAACTTGATGAAGCTGAGTGGTTTCATAATAGACTTGATCAATTGAGACTCATTGATGAGAAGATAATGACCGTTATGTTCCATGGACAGCCATACCAGAGGAGGACCAAAGAAAGCTTTTGACAAGAAAGTGTGTCCTCGAAATTTCCAAGTTGGTGATCTGGTGCTGAAGAGGATATTGCCTCCCAATAATACCGATGCTCGGGGAAAATGGGGGCTCTGAATTATGAAGGACCATATGCTGTCAAGAAAGTCTTTTCTAGAGGAGCCATGATGCTTGCAACTATGGATGGATAGGATTTCCCTCACCCTGTCAATGTAGACGTAGTTAAAAAATACTTCGCATGAAAAAACACGCTAATCCGATGTGCTTAGGAAAACAAGAGCGTCTCAGTGAACCATAAAAGGAAAACAGATTCAGGCAGAAACTAGCTACAAAAAAGAAGAAGAATAAAAAAGAATTGTGCGCACCCACTAAGTTGAAAACCTAAAAAAGGAGACTTAGGCAAAAATGGGTATCCTGGTGGATCGATGTCATGGCCCAAATGTGTCCTACCCTTTTTAAGGCTCATATGGCTTATGCATACCTTTCATTAGGTCATCTAGCATTGCATGCATCATTGATAGTCGTGGGATCAAGGTATTTTCTTTCCGAAAGCCTCCCAAAACAGATTGTTCTATTAGACAGTACAACGAGGAAAAACTCTGATTTTCAAGGTTTTAAATGTGTTTCGCGTGATTCAGAAGCCATCAAATCATTGATCAATCAATTCGTCATTTATGACAAGCTCTCATATATCTCAGCATACTCTGAATTGCAAAGAAATTGGATGTTTTAGTGGATTTGAGACGTCGTATATCAGAAATAGTTCTTTTACTGGTTCGAGCTTAGAAATTCACAACTTTGATATCTAGATACTGTTTTTGAGTTGATTCCTCATCAATTTGGATTTGTATCGGTATTTTCTCTATTTCACCTGTTTTAAGTTGGAAGCCAATTATGTGCAGAACAACTCCAAATAATTTGATTTCCCGAAGTGGTACTTGAATTTAATGACTGGTTATTTGTTTCTCGGGCGTTGGGAAATTCGTATCTTTCATCTGATTCGGTATTTTCAGTTGATTCTTCAAAGCATTAAGATCATGCTGACTTCCTTGTCATTTCTCATGTTCCGGTTGAAGATTAATTTTGTGCAGAGAACCTCTGAAAATTTTATTTCTTTGAAGACAATTACTGAATTTAATTGTTGGTCTGTCATCTTGCAAGCAATAAAAAATTCATAAATTCTGATTGGAATACTATTTTGGAATCATTCTTGAGGTGTCAGAATCTTCTCATTATCTCCGTCAACTTTCATGTTCGGCTCGAAAGCCGATTCTTTTAGGAGAATCTCCGAATGCATGGATACTTTTGAGAGGAAACAATGGAAAAAACGGTGAAAATATTGTGTTGATCGTTATTTTCTCGAACGTTCGAAAATTCATAACTTTCACATAGAGCGATTTTTATGAGCCGTTATTTATGGGAAAATTTGTCTTGAATTTATCTTCATTTTGTATGTTTAGACTAAGAGCTGATTCCTCGAGGAAATATCCCCGGAATTATGGTTTACTGGAGATTTTATGGTACATAACCAGAATTTCGAATTACCAATTCCCGATATTGTAAAAATAGTAACTCATTTGATTTCTATCGTATTGAGACAGTTCTTTTAGCATAATTTCACGAATGATGTCAACTACATTTTCTCTTCGGACTCCACATGCAAACAGTATTCTGAAGGCTTCTGTTTTTTTGGGGTCGTTTCGCATATGACACAAGTGAAAAAACTGCAAGTTGAGAAATTTTGGTCTGACACAGTGTCAGAGCAACTTCGAAAAGTCATAAATTTCTCTTTGTTTATTCGATTAAGCTTGTTCTTTTGGCATCACGTAACAAATTTCGTAATCTTCAATTTTCATGTTGAGCTCGAGCTAAGATTTTTTCACCTATGATGATGTGACATTTTGTGGTCGTGTTATGCTTACATTGTCAAATTGAGGCCCAA